>OY796861.1:24060436-25260436 GCA_963680765.1 Agrochola lychnidis
TTAGCTATAAGTACTAATAATGTACCTAACATTGGACTTTGATACGTGTGACAATTATATTATTATTTACTACAAGTTGAAGTTTTTCTTCCGCTCTTTGACTACACTTTACCTCCAATACGCGTAAAAGGAGACAGGTGGAATACCTTCCACAAATGTCCCTTTTTTTTTTTTTTTTTTTTTGGGTGGGAAATTATCAAATAACTTCTCCCGCTCTGGGCGGAGCGGGAGGGCGTGTCAGACTCTTTCTGACTAAAACCCACCCGTGTTCCTTCGGTTGCCCTGTTGCCGGGGGCCACGATTTCCCGATCGGTTTTCTTCGAACCCCGGGCAGGCATTGGCCCTTGCGGACCCCGTCAATTCTGCTGACATCTCTTTGAGGCGCGCGTGGAACACAACGCGCCGTCGACCCGGGCTTGGTCCTTATCGGACGGCGAGCTACCCATTGCTCACCGTCCGCAAGCCCGCGCCTACGGTGGCCGGAAATCGGCTCGCGATTCCCGCCCCGGGCGTCTCCTCCTGCGGCGGTTAGGGGCGTGAGGGCACGAAATTTGCCTCTCCCTCACGCGTTCCGCCTCCTCCTTCGCGAGCATTACCGCTTCGCAGAAGGAGGTGACGGCCTGCCATTTCCTCTCGCTCCGTACCATGGCCTGAACCAGGGCCGGACGCGAGAGATCACCGCCGCCGATCCACAAATGTCCCTAAAGGGGTCATCTCCGAAACTACCAGCCGGAATTGAAAAATTCTTATTGCATTGGATTGGATAGCCCAATTCTTAAGGAAGGTTATAGGCTCGCGGACAAAGTCGCGGAAAGAAGCTAGTTAATTATAAAACATTTAACAAACTATCCAGAATCAGAATTTATTTGTAAGAATTTAGTTTTATATAATAAAATGTTTGCCTTGCGGCTAAGTAATAACAGCTGCACGGGTCGATCGATCAGGTTAAGCTACGCCTGCCGCGGTTGGTCCGTGGATGGGTGACCATCTTTACATACCAAGTCCCCTCCGTGCCTCGGAAAGCACGTTAAGCCGGTGGTCCCGGCTGTCATTTGTAGATCTTTGACAATCGTTACGGGTAGTTGAAGCCCAAAAAGTCTGACAACCAGTCTTACCAAGGGGTATCGTGTTACCTAGTCACTAGGTTGTGGAGGTCAGATAGGCAGTCGCTCCATGTAAAATACTGGTATTCAGCTGCATCCGGTTAGACTGGAAGCCGACCCCAACATAGTTGGGAAAAGGCTAGGCAGATGATGATAGTAAAATGTTAATATTTTTTTAACTTCTGTACATTCTACCTCAACATATGGTGTACATACAATTAATATTCAAATGTCATTCTTAACTAAATAACGAGACATAAATGTTAACAAAAATATTCAGCGATAGGAACACGATCATTGTTTGGAATTGGTGACGGCCTGTTCTATACTGACATAAAACACATTTACAAATACGTGTTTCATATAAGAGTTTAACTGTCACTAACGAGACACAATAGAGTTTTTATTGTCATCGACTTCCAAAGGCAAATCGACAATTGATTGTAACTGAATAACGGGTTACTCACAAAATGATTCAGAAAAAAACATACAATAATGGTATAATAAATGATATAGGAAGATTTATACGAACTCATTCAGATTCACCTAATTTAGATATTATTTGAAATGAAATGAAATTGTTTATTCTGTAAATAGGATATCGGAATCACTTTTACACGTCATATAAAAAAAAATATTAAAAATAAGCTAGATGAGTTCGGCGTTTCCTATCTGACTACTCTGAGAAGAAAGGCCGAAACAAACTCAGAGGTCGCAGTCTCTTTTAAAGTCCAGACATAATCTTGGTCAGACCATATGAGGACCATGTAGATTAGTGTCTGAAAAGGTCTTTTGAGGAAAGAACCACACAGATTTGAGTGGACCTGTCCAGTCAGTGCAAGCATTTGTCAGTAATCGTGGAGCTCAAAATAGAACTTAAGGAGCTCAACTCGTCGAGCAATACCAAAGAAAGGACATTTGGGTAGGCCGCAAAAACTACTCAAACTGCCAGACCATCACTAAAACTAGAAGAGAAATAAAAATAATATCCACATAGTCCTCACATTCACAATAGTTAAAATAATATAATACTTTACAAAGTAAATTTCCCAGGGCCTGCACTTTATGACAGTGTTCACACCGGTTAAACTAAAGTATGCCGTATGCTCAGAAAAATATACTCATTTATTTAGGAACTAGAAGTTCCCAAATAAATGAGTGTATTTTTCAAAAATGTAGGGTAAACTTGCCTAAATCGTACCCGTTAAGAGAAAATTGCTGGTATAGGAATAATTCAAGTAAAAAAATAATAAACTACTGAAAATCAAAACAAAAGATAACATAAAAATCATCTTCTTAAGAAAAAATTACAAAATAAAATAAATTCAATCGTACGATTTAAGATTATGTTGTCTTAATTCGTACCCGTATATTCCTCAATCGTACTTTACGAGATCGCCTTGCAATTATCACAACAATAATAATAAGTCGTACTATCTGTGCCTGCGCCAAGCATATTGAAACATTCATTGCACTGTATCATATCCTCTGACCGATCTTCATTACAAACTCAAACTCAAAGCATTTATTTCAAATAAACCAATTACAGGTACTTTTCAATTGTCAAGGGGTCGGTCTGTCAGAAAGATGAAGCTAGTTGCCCATTCTAAAGCGTAGTAGATACCTATGGAAAAGAACGGGCAAGAAACTCCACGGACACTCTTTTACATAAAAGACATAACTATGTTTCAGTCTCTTTAGATTGTTAAATTTTTCCTGAAATTTCATATTTTCCTTTTTCTTCTATCTTTTAAGATTTTCAGTCTTGGCCTTTATCTTAATCGGTATTTTTAAAGTGAAACTTTTATTACATCGTCTCAAACTTTTTCGTCTGTGTGTTGCATGTCGCGTGACGGTCGGCCGCGAAGTAGGGATAAAGTGGAAGGCGCTCGTCAGAGCAGCCAAGGCCAATATGGCGGCGCCTATAGTTCGCTTAAAAGTTTCACTTTTACCGTGGTTTCATAAAACCACACAATCCTTTTTTTATAATTATTTTTCTTTCTAATTCGTTTTTGTATGGACTTTCCGGTACTAATTAGAACAAACCTATAAGTGCTAGTTAGACAAACTTCTCACAGTTTTTTTTAAATCTCCCGCGTAAATAAATGATGCCGAAGAGAACAACAAAGTTGACAAAAAAATGACCGGCATTAATTTTATTTACACTATACTGCGCGCTAAAACGAATACCACATAATTATGGAACTATGAGCTTATGAAATGCCATAACTCAAGAAACTACTTCATTGTCAATAAAAACTAAATTTCTTGATAACTAGCTTCTTTTCCTGCAAAATGGCGGACTAAAGTTTACGTTTTGTACCGCTTGGAGCGCTGTGGAAGCCTGAGGTTGGGAGAAACACATCAGGTAGAATTTAGGAGCAGGTACGATTTAAGCAAGTTTACCCTAATTGTTGTTTTACACCATCTAAAACGACGCCGTAGTCTATTTTAAGACTTGGAGGCTTAAAATTACCAAATTCTATTAGGTATTAAAACGAACCATATTTACAAGTGACACAAATCTTTTTACACATAACATCACGCCTTGTTTCCTCGAAGGGTAAGGCAGAGGTGTACCTATAGTACACCCAACAAATCCAAATTAAAACCCAAATCGACGATTTTTTACGCAAGAATCGGACTCAAGAATGCAGGCAGCATTGACAATATGATTTAAAGTTGTGGGTGATATGGCCTGCTCTAAACGACATGCCGACATTGTGTATCTTAAGAAATCTCTAGAGCAAGCAGAGGTAAAGTTTCCCATGGAAACAGTGCGTAAATCCATAGATTCGTGGCCAGACAAATTAAAGGCCTGTATCAAAGCCAAAGATGGACACTTCGAATAGAATTATTTTTATTTTTTTACTGAGACTTCAATAAATATGTACATATAAGTTTTATTAAAAAAGAAAAATGCATTTTCATTTGTAACAGAACTTATGGCTGGACTATGTAGATAGGTGCATAGTTGTAGTAGTGGTGGTGGTGTTGATAGTTGTTATTGTTGTTGTTGTAGGTTGCCTGGAAGACATCGCAGTAAGCGATAAGGCCGCCAATGGTATGTTTTTAGTTTATAATTTATTTATTTAACCATTTATGTACACACAAATTATACACAGACAAGACAAAAGGAACAGAAAAATACGTACAAAGGTGTGTGTGTGTGTGTGTGTAATTTTTGGTGTACAATAAATATTAAATAGTAGTAACAAATGAGTTGGCAACCTGTAATTTTTTACTATCAACAATTTTTTTACGATACAATTATTTGGCGCCAACTTGATTCTTTACTTAACGGATTGGCAGTAATTTGACTTATATGTCAACAATATACTTATGCATTATTTTAAACTTATTTTAGTATTTCACTTTTCCCTCAATGCACTTTTTACAAAAAATCACAACAATATAAAAAAAGTATATTTTTTCTGATATCTATCATTTTGCCCTCTATGTTCAACACAAATATTTGACAATTAAAAATTTCAATCAACTTACTTGCCGGCGTCGCATAGTCTCGTATATCTCCTCTGATGGTATCATACGGCGTCTTCGACCCAAACAGCTGGTAAGTGCACGGCTCGTTCCAATAACAGCCTCTCGCATACGCGACGAGTAGTACTACGAGTAGTAGTTTTGACATCTTGACTGCGAGCCGACGCCGACGTCCGATTGTGTTGGTTAGATCGAGTCAGCTTCCTATATCGTCCCCACTACGGTAGCAATACATTAGCTAAAGGTGCATCCATATTTGTGCACGATGCAATCATAAATTAATCATGAATTTTATTCAATAATTTTGTTGAACCGTTTTAAATTTCAAGTTTCGAATGGGGATTATAAAATAAGGCCTGTACACATTAAAAACATTAATAAAAATCTATATCCAAAATTGTTTGGTTTAAAAATATGATTTGATGCAAACTTTAACTGACAAATGCACTGTTATAACTGACTGGTAACTTTCGCCTTACATGACCTCAATTAAACTTGTTCGTAACGGAGCTTACCGTTGTTTAATTGTTTTGCGCTAGGTGTTCCCAGGTCATCTTAAACATTACCTACTTGATAACATCGCGCGTCATAAGGAGCAGTTCTATTAATGAGAGCACTAGATTTGTAGTCTCAATTTTGATTTACTGTTTTATTCTGTTGATAGATATTCAGACTTATATTCAAAACATAACAAGATTTGTGACTCAAAGGTTCTGCATTTAATATGTTAATAGTAGGTACCTACACTAATAATATTCACACTTTTAAACAAGACTTTGTAGAATGCATGTATGAAACTTGCCTAGCGTCTGCCATATCGAATTTGCCGTGACGAGCCACTGTCGATCAAGATAAATTCAACGACACTTCATTCTTTTGTTATCTATTCAGTGAACCACAGGTGTTAACAACATGTTGACACATGAGTTAACACACTACACTGACATAATCTGTAAAATTCATAACTTGTTGTCTTTTCTGTTGGGTAAAAAAGGTTCGTCTCGTGTCCATTATGTCGCGCCTTTACAATCCAATAAACGTATTTAAACTAATTTCCAAATTTAATCTAATCTAACGTTACAATATAGATGCAATTGATATTATCGTGGCCCGTCCATGTCATGATGTCCACGCCTCCAGCCCATGTGTTTATTATACGATTTACGACCAATTGTAAACTAATATAAATAATTGAAGGAAAAAATACAATTGCTTACATTTAAGCATCCCGGATTACTGTAAAACGGAATATAATCGTGATACTTAAAATGTAGGTTGTAAACAGATTATTTTAAAGGATTGATTTTATGATGTACTTATAATAGTGTTTATTTAGTCATTTTTAATACCGTGGTGTGTCACGATCTCCAATTTAACCCTTCGGTTATCAGCGCGACAAAATTGTTTTTTTTTAACTACGGGATTGGATGGGTTACTAACCATTTTATTTTTCTTCTTTAATTAACTGCCATCAGTTCTTTCTGGACTATTATCAGTTTGGTTGCGTGAAAATAGTTGGCGTTTCAGGTACAGCGGCCATTGCCAGTTAATGGTCGTATGACTGCGTCAGTGAGCGGAGTTCGCGCAGCTGAATTTTGGGCCAAACATGTTTGAACTTTTTGCCATCGATGCTCTAAGAAAAAGAATATTATCAGTCTAGTAGTAGAGTTTCTAATGAAGCAGCTATAATAGTCTCTGGGTAAAGTTCAATACCTATTTTCACAATCAAAGAACATTTTGGTTTGTTGCGGTTCAAAGTCAATCTGCCTAGCCTTTTCCCAACTATATTGGAGTCGGCTTCCAGTCTAACCGGATGCAGCTGAATACCAGTATTTTACATGGAGTGACTGCCGAGTAACTGGTTAATATGATACCCTTTGGTTAGACTGGTTGTCAGACTTTCGGGCTTCTGACGACCCGTAACGACTGTCAAAGATCGACGAATGACAGCCAGGACCAACGGCTTAACGTGCTTTCCGAGGCACGGAGGAATCGTAAAAGTGTTGCATTTGTTGTCAGAAGATTGTTCCGGTTCAAAGACCTGATTCAAATATTTTAGGCTTTAGATGACGTACTTAATCTAATAATACGAAGGGTAAGTCCCAGGTCGAAACTACCTACAACTTATTTCCATTACCTGAAATAAATATTTCCTTATGCTAAATACGATTTTTAAATTGTAAATGAGACAATTTAAGCAAGATGCAGGACAATAAACATCGTCGCAAATTCTTCAAACTATTACGTAATCCTCTATGTTACTAATATTACCGGTAACAACACTTCGCTGGTCAGAAGTAATAGAAATACTTTCGTGCGTTATTCTTTGTGCCCATAGTGACACGCTGGCCCCTTTGGTTCTAACCAAAGGGGCCAGCGTGTCACTATGGCCATCTGTCATTCGTAGACCTTTGACAGTCGTTACGGGTAGTCAGAAGCCTAAAAGTCTGATAAACAGAAGACTGTTTATCAGACTTTTTTGACTTGACAAACGCCTTTTTTTGGGTGAGAAATTATCAAATAACTTCTGAGCGGGGAGGGCGTGTCAGACTCTTACTGACTAAAACCCACCCGTGTTCCTTCAATTGCCATGTTGCCGGGGGACACGGTATCCTTTTCGGACTTCCCCGCAACTCCACCGGATCCTGCGGGCGATCCACACAATGGTGACACCCGGGCGTTTCCTCACGCCTTATCCTGAACAGGATCCATCCAAAACAACCGTGTCCGGTGAGGACCTGCGAGCCGGGACCAACGCCTTAATGTGGTTTCCGAGGCACGGAAGAGTCTCGATATGAAATGGATGATCACCCATCCATTAATCAACCGCGGCAAGCGTAGCTTACCCTTCGATCGACCCGTGTGGCTGCTATCATTTAGCCACGAGCCCCTCCAATCTGTCTATACCCTAAGAATTTGGTCACAAATCATAAATAATAGCACACGTTCGTGGACACATCGTTTATTACAATTAATTTATCACTTATGTGAACATATTGCATTGTGTAACTACCATGTGACTTGTACTACACGTGCTAATAATACTTATATTTTACTAGATACATTTGTGTTTCAATATCTGTTAGAACCGCTGATTAATATCCTACTACTTATACCGTAATTGAAATGGAAAATATAATAATAATGAATGGTATCTGTAAAGAAACAGAATGCAAATGTTTATTGGCCAACACTGTGCACAATATATTTCTTAGAAAATTTTATTAATAAAATGGGACATTTATTTAACTACATTTTGATGCAAAATGGTGCCGATTCTCTTGTCACAAATGCCTCTAAACTAAACTAAAAATCACCAAAATTTAGTTTATTCCTGTCAAACGACGATTTCCCATTCTGAAATAGACTAAAGTGACACAACTTAACTATATTTTAGTTTGACAGCACTAAGATGGCACTAAGATATTAGTTTAGTGCAAAATGGCAATTTTGCTATTCTGAATTTGACGTTTTTAACCTAAAATTTAGATTTTCTAACTAAATACAACTATTTTTAATCGCGACTAAAAACATGTGGAATAAAATTGGTTGTCATGAACTAAAATTCACACCAACACCTCGACTTCAGATGAAAAAACAGTACTGAATAATTTTTTTTCTTTTGCTTATATCTCGAAAACGGTGTGTCCAATCGCAAAAATAATGAAAATTTCGACACCCTTTATAAAACTCTTAAACCCCTAACACTCTACATGTAGGTAATATTTTTTCTTATTTTCCACACAAAAAGTGAAAATTCCATATAAAACACGTCGAGGCTGCCCCCCCTGCGCGCCTCCGGCTCTAAAAAGATTCACGTGGTTAGGTATCACGTGTGGAGTCGCGGTGGTCAAATTCGATTTAGATGTGTCAAAATTAGTTTTAAATTTAGAGAATTTATTTTACAGAATAGCTTTGAGATTCTCATAGTCAAAAAGTAAGGAATTTTAGTGATAGTTTAGTTAGTTTAGTTCGGTGTACAAGAGAATCGGCACCAATATCTCAAAGTCAGTTTTATTGATTTCCCCGACATTCGAGGTTACAAAGTCGACTATCCACGGCTACAGCTAAGCATCCGTGTGGAGCGTGGCCGTGCGTCGTATTGGACGACCCCAAAAGCGGAGTTAAGTACACGTGCAAAGCATAACCGTGGGCTGCTGTGGATTATGGATCAGCACACGTAACTTGCATTTAATATTGAAGGGCTTTAAAATTGACAGTTGATCAAAGCAGCCGGTGCAGTTTAGACGTTTAATTGTTTTTACTTTCTGTCATCTACTTGTTTCAAGACAGTGAAGAAAGTGTACGAAGCTTTTATGATCTGAAACAAAAAACTTAGCTGATTTAATTTGCTAACGATTTCAATGAATATACCTAGCAATTGAGGAACCATGAACGGTTTTCTCCTCAAACTATCTGGAGATGTTCCTACCAGGCTTGTGGGAAAACTGACGAAAATCTCGATGTGAAAAACGGTTACGTAAATCACCCGTTGCCCTGAAGCCATAGCACGAACGCGTGACGTAAACATAACATCAATTATAACCATTTTTTTATCGAAAAATCATCTATTCTAGGTATAGCATTTAGTTTTCAACTTTTACGACAAGCACATTATGTATCTCCCAAAGATATGAATAAATTCTTAAAACTAAGTAAATATTATGTCCGAAATGAGTATTTTCAATTTTAATCGTTCGAACTTACATCACGTTTACTCCGCGCGTTCGTGGTATTGGTTAGCCCAGCTGCCATTTTGCTGACGAGCTAATATTACTGTACCTTCAGTGAAAAGTGATTTATCTTGACCTATATCAGTTTTAATATTCTTACACTAAGTTTAACAGTAAAAAAATGCAATTTTTTGGTCTAATTGGTACCCCTCTAAGATTAAAATTGAGCAAGCTTATTTTGGAGTAAAGTGCCCTAACTAAGCATTTTTTACATTTATTAATGTGTAATAAAATATATTTTAAATAATATCAATGTGAACTGAACAAATATTTCAAGTACCTTAATGTATATTAATACAAATGTATGTGACTCTTATTACGCGATCTATGTGAATTAGTACAAACTGATACATTTACCTACACATAATCATCCAACACCAACCAATAAATAATGTGTAAAATGGTTCAAGTCATTTTAAATTAATTTACACATAAAACGACTTTAATATATGTTTTGTTAGGTGATACAATTAGATAGATAGATAGAATATTCTTTATTATATACACCATAAAAATTACAGACATTAATTTAATACAACACAAACACACACACACACACAACAATTACACACACATTAATTTTTCTTTTTAAATTAATCTGTTTCTTCTTACACTAAATCGTGCTCTAAGATATTGTTTATCAATGTCAGTAATCAGTACTCATTTTAGTGAAGTAGACAAAGAGTCAGATTTTTTTTAAACTTTAACAGTAATTTTCTAAAAATCATTATTTTCCAGTTACATCACTTTTAAATGAAGGTACAGATTTATCCGCGGCAGAAGCTATTGTGCTTTCTATAAGATCACCAATCCGACGGCCAAAAGTAGGGGCGTGTAGGCCACGCCTCTACTCCGTGGGCCGTCCATGTGATTAAGGTAATTTCTTAGTTGAACATTCGTTGTACCTGTCATTGCCTGCGTGTTCAGTGCAGTCTATGGACTGATAAGATTAGATGCAATAACTCGTGATTAGAGAAACCAATAAAAAGATCAATAGACCTATTGTTCAGTAGATAAGACTTACAGAAGTAAAGCAAGCAAGTGACAGCGTGGTGAACCCGCCAGCAGTGAGTCGCTGTGCTCGGCGCGTGCGCACCATGACGATGAGCAGCGCGCGACGCACGTGCAGCGAACACTTGTACCACGGACACTCGTACGCAGCACCCGCTATCTCCGAACTCTGAATAAAAATAATTTAATTTTTGTTTCGTATTTAAAAGAAATGCAGGAAATAAATAATATAATGTAGGGGCTTGTGGCTAAGTAACAACAGCTGCACGGGTCGATCGATCAGGTTAAGCTACGCTTGCCGCGGTTGGTCCGTGGATGGGTGACCATCTTTACATACCAAGACCCCTCCGTGCCTCGGAAAGCACGTTAAGCCGTTGGTCCCGGCTGTCATTTGTAGATCTTTGACAGTCGTTACGGGTAGATAGATGCCCAAAAAAGTCTAACAACCAGTCTTACCAAGGGGTATCGTGTTACCTACTAGGTTGTGGAGGTCAGATAGGCAGTCGCTCCATGTAAAATACTGGTATTCAGCTGCATCCGGTTAGACTGGAAGCCGACCCCAACATAGTTGGGAAAAGGCTAGGCAGATGATGATGCAGGAAATAAATAATGTAATTTAACTGCGAAAAATAAAGAACAATGCGGTCAATAGCCCCAAGGAAAAAAAGCGATAAGTGAGGCGCGGTTAGTGAGCAAAGTATGGTGAATACTGAAAGGCAATTCCCGTATTTTTTAAAACGTTCGCATTCTAATCTGAGTCTCAATCTATGAAACAATAGATACTTGTTAAGCCTAATTTATTCGGTGTGCGACGGTGTGCTTAGCCAAGTGCGAGTCGGACTCACACACGAGATCCGTAGCACCGTACAACATTTAATATCTACTACATTATATTTTAATAAGTACTTTAGTGAAACAAAAAAGAGAGGTGCTTAAGATCAAGCAAAAATCGCCAAAAAACACGTTTCTTGTGTAGCGTTGTTACAGCGGTCCTAGTACAGCACACACTCTGTGAAAATTTCAAGTGTCTACCTATTATGGTTCAAAAGATACAGCCCTGTGACAAACCGACGGACGTACAGCGGAGCCTTAGTAATAGGATCCCGTTGGCAAACGGCAAAAAAAAACCAAGTTAGTTGGAATACTTATCCTTTCAACTGTCATTAACGAGACACAATAGAATTTTCACTCCTCTTGCTCAAAAAGGCCGTCATTGTAGAGTAGCAGAGCGGGGAAAAAATAGCAGTTCTTGCTCTAGGGGAAAAAGTGATTTCTTTTTAATTTTTCTCTGTTCCAACGAGTCTTGAAAAATTAAAAAGTCTTTATTCTTATATAGAATAATCATGATTATGGACTCGACTTATTACTAGTTAAAAAAAAGAACATTTTATTTTTGTTAATGGTACTAAATGCGCCTATCTCTTCGGTAGAACGCGTGCATTGCGTTGCGGCTACAGAAGAAATAAAAAGGCATTGGCGCGAAATCTTTAGAATTTTTCTCTAATTACGAATTGAATTGGTGACCGTAATATAATTTACAACAGTGATAATGTCATCATCTAGTGAGAACATCTTCACAGAGGACTGAAATTAAGTTGCCAGAAAAAAACATCTCGTCAAAAATAAACTATATATTGTATTGGATTATTTCATTTTCTCGCAATCGTAGTGAAAAGTAGAGTGTAACCAGCGCCGCTCAGGCCCATACTGAAAATTATTTGACTTAGACAACAAAGTTCCAATATCGATGCGATTTTTTTTATATGTGACTTGTTATAATATTCCTGACAACTTTTACTCTTTTAAAATTTCTTCTAAAGTTGATAGTTTGTATTGAAAAAAATTAATTAGATTTTTTTGTATGGAGCGAATCACGTTTAATTTTTTTCTTCAATTGTGCGAACATGTTGGGTGTGTGGCGTGAGTATATGATAGCTAGGGTCATTCTCTATCCACGAAAAAAAAATCAGCGCCGGCCATCTACGGCAGCGCGAGTAATCGTTCGGTTAAAAAATATGTTTTGTAAGAATTTTTTTGCCAGTTAAAATAAATTCAAAGTATATTTTTGGCTCATTTGGCTGTTTTGACCTTCGTTTTGGTTAAATATATAGTTTTAATAGCGCATAGGTACTTATAACTAGTAATTCTGGTAGAGATTTAGTATTATTGCATGTTATCGGTAGCACCTGCATTGTGATTGATGACTCGATTGTTTGTGCGCTCGACTAAGTGCATAACTAATGAGTCATTGAAAAATGTTCGTCTCTGATTGGCTGTGTTATTTTTTTAACTGCACGTGATCTATCGTTGAATAAATATCGTAATAAGTTTCAGGTTATACTAATTTTGTTAATGATAGGTGAAATAATTTAAATTTGTACGGGCAAGTCGTTGATAATTATCTATATAATCAAGCGTATGTATATTATAGTATAAGTTATCGTACGTTCGATCAATATGAAACTTTGAAGTAATTGTAGCCCTGAAAAGGGCTGTTTGTCATATTCCTAGCCCTGATGGGCTTTTGTGGGAATGATCTAGAGCCGGATCACATTATTTCTTGTTCCAGAAGTGCTAGTGGGTCCGGCAAATTTTCGGACTCTGCTGTGAGGCATTCTTCTTCCTCCATAATCTCACTATCACAGGGAGGCTCAGTAGTCTGTAACAACTGAATTGCTTCAGGCAACAACTCATTATGAACCTGTTTCATTATTTTAGGCCTTATGTAGGAAATGTGGGGATCAGAGCTTATTAGAAGTCCATAGAGGATGTCTTCGTTTGTTGCTATTCTCCCCGTTTTCCGAGTGTGCCTCTCCCTGACGTTTCTGAAGTCCTTATTACGGGCTTCCGAAGCTTTTTCAGATAAGGTACCTAAAACGAATAAATACATACATTTTAATTTCAAAACGCAATCGAGTCAAATAATAATGGTTTTGCCAAGCAAATGGGACACGTTGCATATGATGGTACTTCAGCAATAATATTGGCCACTTTTCCATCAATCATGGTCATATGCAATTCATGTGATACAATAATATTTCCACACTGTGTAGATATTCGTTCATCAATTTGTTTTTTCATCTCAGACACTTCAGACTTTATAAAATTAGTTGTCTCCGAAGTGAAGGTGAACTTCACTGGTCGACAGTACAGAGTTGAGCAAGGTGTGGGGTTCTGCCAAACTATATTTTCATTCCCAGATGATGGGTTAGTAGACACTAGCCGAAGAGGAACGATGCTTATCATGACTACTGTTGAATCATCGAACTCTGTAGCTGTGTTTAACGTTTTCTGTTTATAATTACTCTGCGACGAAGAACCATCAAGTCCCCATTTCCAGGTCAACTTGAGTTCTTTATTTTGAGACCTATCAACAGAATTCATATCTAGTAAAATCCTCTCCACCGTGTGGTCTAATAGCGCTTGCAATTTCCTCCTCCTTTTTCGGTAATCTCCATACTCTCTTGTGGTGGGTAACATCTTTTCTTGGCATTTACAAGCTTTGGATAAGATGGAAAGGCAGCACAGTTTTCTTCTTTCAGAAATTGTCGAAGAGCTAAGTACTTCCATTTCGAGAGCGCAACTGATGTATAAAGAGCTAAACACTTATCTTCAGCGATTTTTGAATAGTCGCTCGTCTACTTCGGATAGCGCATCTGGATTACTGGAAAGGTATTCGACCACTTTTGCCAGATTCGTTTTGCCGTTGTCTTTCAATTTTGTTATGTACCAGTGCTGCAACTCTTCCTCGGAATTTTCTTCTACTATGGAAGTAGAACGTCTTTTTTTTTGCTTATTAGTTAACTCTTCGAACGGTTTTCTGTGCTCCTTTTCTGTAGATGTTCCCGCTTCCGCAGTACATATTGCAAGAGTAGGAACATGGGAATCTATATCCACAGGCTGCGTCCGAAAAGCCCATCTCTCTCAGGTCAACACTGTCACAAACAGGCCAGTTGATATTTTTTTCCAACCACTTGCGATTACTTACACGATTCATAAAAGTTTTTTGATTTCTACTTGAATCTATCCACTTTTTATTTAGATTTACACAAAAAAGTCGACAGAACTCTTTGATTCGGTTCTTGTCTTCTTTAGAAACTTCGGTAGTCAAGACAGAAATGATACTTTCATATAGAAACATATGATTTTTCAGATTACCGCAACTTCTTAATTTCACAAAAAAATCTAGGTTGGTACAAAATCCAGCTATAGTTCTAATGTAAATATAAAATAAAAGTATTTCACTGTGTTCACAAATAAGCGACAAGAGCGAAACTAGATGGACTTATTTTTTTTTTTTTTTTTTCTGTTGGGCATCTCACAGCTGGTTCCGAAAACCGTAGCTGTTTAACCGGTCAATCCTGTGGTTGCCTTAAGCTACTACACTCAAAGCCTCCAGCCAGGGCACAAATACTAAGCTAAAAATTTAAGGATGAACGCTCACTAAGGGCACCCCCTGCGGGGTTCGAGCCTCGGCTTAGGGCGTTATCCGGAGGGAGGGCATCAAAAGATGGGACGGGCTGGATCAAAAGGTTTTGATCATTATTATTAGTCGGGGAATTTAAAGCTACGTGCACAGCTGCAACAACTGCTGGCACCTCGTTTTCGAGCAAGGGTCGGGGGGGAGTATTATTTACTCGGGGGCGCGGCGGTCGAGATCGCAAAGGACCTCGGCGGCGAGGTCGGTATGACGGGAGGCGTCTGTTTTTGTACACTGTACTTGTTTCCCTATTGCTCTCCTGGAGGAGGGTTATGGGGTCATCGGGATCTACGAGGATATGCCTTGGACGGCGAACATGGCTGATTTTACTCGGGACATAACTGGCGGCCTCGACAACCAGAGGGTTGCGATGTTTGGCCGCGGACTCAAAGAAACGCTTGGAAAGGCGTTTTAGAAACTGATGGATTGTGGGAATCTTTAGGTCGAGGTGGAGTGCCTCGTTCCTGACGAACCAGGGGGAACCTGTGGCCCTACGGAGGAATTTATTTTGCACTGTTTGCATTCTATGGATGTGACGGGGTTTCGCATGAGCGAAGACGGCACCCGCATAGGTCATGATCGGTCGAATGCACGCCGTGTAAACGCGCAATTTGCACCTAAGTGACAATTTGCTACGTGCATTCACCAGATAGAAGAGTCTACCGAGAGCGAAAGAGGCTCGCGAACGAACCATCTTTATGTGCTCTGCGAAAGTCAAATGATGGTCTAGAACGACACCGAGATATTTAGCTCGCTTCTCCCAAGGGATCGGCTTGCCGAACATGGTGATTGGTCGGGGGAGGGGGTTTTTGAGCCTTGAACGCGGCTTCGTAAAGAGAACCGCTTGGCTTTTATCGGGGTTGACTTCTATCCGCCATTTTGTAAACCAAGCTGCCAGTCTATTGACTGCGCGTTGGAGATTTAGGCGAATGATGTCGGGGGATCTAGAGCTGAAGTAGATGGCAGTGTCGTCTGCGAACAGACCCAACTGCGACCTACCGCAACCTTTTGGGATATCGCTCGTGTATAGCGTGAAAATGAGGGGGGACACCACAGAGCCCTGGGGGACACCTGCGCGGATGGGACGGGGAGTGGATAACGCTCCTTCGATACGATAACGGAAGACGCGATTCGATAAAAAGTCTCGTAAGATGAGTACGAGACGATCTGGCACGCCGAGTTGGTACAGCTTGTATATTAAGCCGTTGTGCCAGACTTTATCGAACGCTTTCGCTACGTCGAAGAATACTGCACCGGTCATAGTCCCGCGCTGGAAACCAGCGCTTATGGATTCTACGATGCGGTGGGCCTGATGCACGCTAGAGTGCTCAGTTCGAAAGCCGAACTGTTCGTTGGGGATGAGGCCCTTGGTCTCGGCGAAATCTCTGAGGCGCTTATAAATAAGCCTCTCATAGATTTTTCCGAGAACCTTGAGCAGACTGATGGGACGGTAGCTAGAGGCCTCGGTTTTGGGCTTGCCGGGCTTAGGGATACCGATAACCGTGGCCTCCTTCCATGATTGGGGGAAGATATTGTTGCTTAAGGCACCATTGAAGATGGTGGTCAAAAGCATTATTAGGTGGGCAGGGAATAGTTGGATCACCCTATTGGTGATGCCATCTGAACCGGGGGCTTTGCGGACTTTAAGACCCTTGATGATGTCGTGCACCTCGTCCGGGAGGACGGGGGGCAGTGGACAATCAGGGTCATCGACGGGAGGGAGGGAGGCTCTACGTTCGACTTCGGCGTCGACCTTTTTCAGGTGAGCTTTGTCTACAGGTAGGGAACTGGGAGTGCATTGGGCCTCGAGGCTGTCTGCGAGGCATTCAGCCTTTTCGGCATCGTCAAATGCGATGGATTTATCGGGACGGGTCAGGGGGGGCATGGCTGAGACCTGGGGAGACCTGAGTTTCCTCTGGAGCTCCCAGAAGGCCTGATGGGTGGGCTCAAGTTCGCCGAGTAACTTTCCCCAGCTCGCGTCCCGCAGCTCCGCTATACGTGTCTTTACAGATCTCTGTAAATAGCGCATATGGGCTTTGTTGGCGTTACAGGGAAAGCTATCGTAGGCACGTATGGCCGCGTTCTTCTCAGTCAGTAATGCACGCACGTCGTCCGGCAATTTCCAGCGACGGTCGTCCGTCGCTGGAACTTCCCTTGAACAATCGTTCAGGACGGTTTGTACGTGATTAGTGAGTGAGTCGATCGCGGCCGTGGTGTCGGCGACCGAGTCGAAAAGGTCGGGGATAGAGTCTAATTGAGGGGACGTGTTGGATTTCAGCTGTGTGCTTACTTTCTTCCAGTCCGTGATCCTCTTAGTGATAGGGGGGGCGTTCGGGTCGGAAAGACCTATGCGGGGGTGTAGTCTCATGACTACCGGGCGGTGGTCAGAGTCTAGCTCTTGTACCGTTTCTATTGAATCTAACTTTAGGTTGACGTTCTTAAGGAGCGCCACGTCTAAGATATCGGGGGCATGATTTGGGTTCGTCAGCGGAAAATGGGTGGGAGTCATGGGAGCGATGACGTCAAAAGTCAGAGAGTTTGAGAGGTCGAACAGGTGTTGACCTCTGAGATTGGTTACCGAACTATTCCAAGAGGGATGTTTGGCATTTAGATCGCCCGCTATAATGAGCGAGTTACTCATAGCGAGTAGAATCGAGAGGTCGTTTGAGAGGCGTTGGTGATGGTAATGCCCCGTGGTGTTACCGGGGGGATTATAGACCGATACGAGAGTGATCGGCTCGTGACCTGACATGCCTAGACGGCAGGCGGAGACTTCTAATACCGAGAGGGGGGGAGGGTCTAGTGGGATGCAGTGAAGCTGCTTTCTATAATAGATCAGGGTGCCACCCTTGTGACATCGCGACCTGTCATTGCGAACTATCCGGTAGTTGGCGAGTGACGGATCGCGATGGCAAGGCTTTAGGAAAGTCTCTTGTATTAAGAGAACGTCTATTTGATGATCGCGGAGGAAGAGCCCTATTTCTTCCCTTTGGGATTTTATGCCATTGGCGTTGAAGTAACCTATTATTAGGGATCGGGGTTTGAATCTAGCTAAGGCCTCGTTATCCATTGAAAGATTTAGGGGTTTGGGCGAGGGATTCTAGGGCTTGCGTAATATCCGGATACGCATTATAAATGGATTGAATCCTAATGATATTGCCTTGGGCGGCGACGATGAGTTTTGCCATTTCCTTAGCACGCGGGGAGGCAAAACACGCGAAATTTGATGTGATTATGTTGAACGAAGCAACACCTGACATCTGCTCGGTCGCGGGACCGGCAGTCGGGGGACGCGGAGCTTGGGGAGCAGGCGCGGGTTTAGCGGGGGGCGCGGCGGGCGCGGGGGGCGCAGAGTGCGCGGGACGCGCGGAGGGCGCGGGTGGCGCGGTGCCACGGAAGCGGGGGTCCCTAAGGTGGGGGGGGAGGAGATGGGGGGGCGGCGGGGGGGGGAAATGACCGTAAGAGGGCACCAAGGCAGGGAAAGACTGCTGGTGGTGGAGATAATTCCACGGACTAGGCCTCTGAGGGCTTAGTCGTTGGGGCATAAGGGCGGAGGGAATCCTATAAGAGGATGAGGAGGGAGTTTCCCTTTGCTGGCGGGCGCCGGAGCGCTTCCCCAGCTTGGGAGAAGAGGCCTTAGGGGCTTTGGAACAACCCCGGTAGTTTGCCGGGTGGCCCTCTTTGCCGCATAAAACGCAGCTAGGAGGTACGGTACATAGGGTACGGTCCTTGGGGCGGGGGCAGTCGGAAGTGCTATGCTCTCCCAGGCACTTTACGCACCTGGGTGTAGCATGGCAATTCCGCTGTGAGTGGCCGTATAGCTGGCACCTGTGGCATTGTCCGACAATGCCACTCTTTATGGGTTTTTCAATTTCGAACCCTGTGAGATGACACAGAGAACGAATTTGGAAAATCGGATGGTAGCCCTCTACGGGCGGACAGATAACGAGGACCATGTCGTAGAGGTCACCGCCTCTGGAGCGGTGCATACGATGGACCTCGTCAACCGGGACGTTCTGCGACTGAAGGTCGGCGAGAATTTCAGAGGGGAGGATTTCCCTAGGGATGCGTTTTATTACAACGCGAACTTGTTTCTCTTCTGGGAGAGAGTAGGTGTGGTATGACACACCTCTCGCTCTCAGTAGACGGGTTAGTTCCCTATAGTCGCGCGACGTAGGGACTAGAACTTTAATACCCTGCTGGGTATTTCGGGCGCTGGTGAAGCTGATCTTTTGATCAGCGCACCATTTCGAGATGTCCGTCCACTTCCCCTTGTCCTGTACGAACAGGGGGGGTGGAGGGGGAATCTTTTTCGCGGGGGGCGCGGGGCAATCCATCGCGGTGGATGATACGGTCGGGGCGGCGGGGGACGCGGGGGGATCCTTTGCGGAGGATGACGCGGTACGGGGGGCGAGGGGCGCGGGGGGGGCCTTCGCGGAGGACGTAAACGAGATCGGGGGGGCGGTGGAGGGGGAGGGGGAAGCTACGGTAGCGGAAGTCGCGACGGTAGCACGCTGTTTAATCACAGCTGGTTTGATGGTGACGGTGGATGAAGAGGAGTCTGAGTCCTCTATTGCGGCGACCTTACTGGCCTGCGCAGAGGTCTGCTTCTTGTTCTTCCTCTTTCTTCCCTTTCCTTGGACGGCTATGAAGCCGTCGTCGGAGGGGGAGGAAGAGGTAGAGGAAGCAGCGGACTTAGGCTCGTCTTCCTCCTCCGAGCCAGAGGGGTAGGAGGGTTGCTTTGAAGAAGCAGCGGGGGCGTCGGTGTCCATTGACTCCGACGAAGGGGAGGGGGAGGGGGGTCTGGGCGACTCCACAGTCGGAGGGGTGTCAAGAGCGTCGCTGAAGGTAGCGACGCTGACATCTTGGTGGGGGTTCTCGCCCCTTGAGATGCTCAAGAGGTTGGAGAGCTGAGCCTTATACTTCCCGCGGAGGGAAGGCTCTGACTCGAGTATATACTCGAGAAAGAGTGTTAATTGCTTCGAGAGAAGCTCGAGATCAATTACTTTGGTAGCCATAATGGCGGGGGGGGGGGAGGGAATGGCCTAACTAAGCCTGACTCCCCGGTGGGAATGCCGGGGATGTGTACAATCCCTCCCTGTCGGGTAAGACAGGGAGGATGAGTGCCTATCGGTGAGCCCTAAGCTTGATTTGGCCCGTTGCCTATCTTAATGTGCAACGGGGTCCTAACCAGTCTAGTGTGAAGGGTATGAAGATACCCGACCACGCTAGGTGAGTTGCTGTGGAGGCAAAACTGTCACCACGTGTTGACTAGGAGATCCCCCAAGGCCAAACACTGGGACCCGGCCAATTCACTGCCTTACCCTGAAGGGGATCGGCGGGTGTGTTGGGTCAACACCCCACTCGGCTTCGTTGGCACCGTATGGTATCCACCGAGTGACCACGAAACTGTGGTTTTGCCCGGAAGGGGCCTGGTGAATTTACAGACGAGAATCTCTTGTTAAAGAAATAAGATAGCCTTGAAAAAGGCCTTTTTTATGGATCTATGCCCGATCGATAAACGATCGGAGATCGGATGTAGTCGAGCGACTACGAAAATCGTTACGGAATGCAACGAATTATGACTCAGAGCAATGAGTCATGAACGGGAGAGCGCGCAAGCACACACAACCGTCCGTGACCGGTGCCGAGCGTCAAGTGTGGACTTAATGAATGTCTTTATATTTATAGTCAGCGTTAATTACTCAAGTAGTGGACATAACAATGAGTGACAATTATTCAGCCAATCAGAGACGAGCATTTTTCGATGACTCATTAGTTATGCACTTAGCCGAGCGCACAAACAAATGAGTCATCAATCACAATGCAGGTGCTACCGATAACATGCAATAATAACTAAATCTCTACCAGAATTACTAGTTATAAGTACCTATGCGCTATTAAAACTATATATTTAACTAAAACGAAGGTCAAAACAGCCAAATGAGCCAAAAATATACTTTGAATTTATTTTAAATGGCAAAAAAATTCTTACAAAACATATTTTTTTTTACCGAACGATTACTCGCGCTGCCCCAGATGGCCGGCGCTGATTTTTTTTTTTTCGTGGATAGAGAATGACCCTAGCTATCATATACTCACGCCACACGCCCAACATATTCGCACAATTGAAGAAAAAAAAAAAATTAAACGTGATTCGCTCCATACAAAAAAAAATCTATTTTTTTTTTTCAAGACAAACTATCAACTTTAGAAGAAATTTTAAAAGAGTAAAAGTTGTCAGGAATATCATAACACGTCATATAAAAAAAATCGCGTCGATGTTGGAACTTTATTGCCTAAGTCCACTAATTTTCAGTATGGGCCCACTGTGCGCCGGCTTGAGAATTCCTGGCGCCCTAGGCGAAAGGCTGGAACGGCGCCCTTTTAAGAAAATTCGTGACAAAATAAAACTATGTTCTTTCTTTTTCGTGTGGTAGTGACTAACCTGGTGTCAGAGTTTTAAAGCCGCCCATAGGCCTCTGACTTGGCTTTACATGCCGTCGAGAAATATCTCTTAGGCGCGATCGGTACAGCGATCGCGGTCAAACTATAATAGTCAACCCAAGCAGCAAAAACTAGTACTATAAAAAGCCATAGAACGTTTTGTAAAAAACTGTTCTTGGTCCTATAAAACCCCAAAGAATGTATCTTTTATTCGGAAGTGGCGCATTTATATCTCTGTTCAGTGACAAAATAATTTTATTGCAGTGTTCCAAATGACGAAACAGTCCAATAAAATCTATGTAACAGTGATGCAGGTCTCAAAATAATGATGTACTGGCTACTGTAGGAGCTTTTATAGTACTTTTTCATACTGTAGGTACAAGAGTTTAGTTTCCTTTTTCATTCACCATTCATTATTTTACATTCATTAGTGCAGAGTGCAAAAAATAATTTTAAAAAAATTACAAAAGAAGAAGATTTTATTTTGTTATTATTAGTCTATTACGGTGGAAATGATGTGCGACTGCAGCTTTACTGATAAACTAGGGATAGGTTTACCATGAATTTAAAGTGCCCCCTCGAATTGTTGAGCTTTTACTAAAATATAATAAATTAGACTACATCACAAAAACACTCTATTGTAAAGTCTTTGTGACTACTAACGCACACGTACTATAGCAGCGATCTGAATATCCACAATATCACAATATCGCCCTGTGTAGTTGAGTGTTCATCACTGCTGTAACGAAACTACTATTGCAGTTCGTTTGGAACCCTTATTACGCTAATCAGATAAATAAAGGCACCTGTTAACAATTTTATAGAGCAATATTATTATGTACTAGTTATATTAGAACTTGCTATAGTACTTGACTATAACGGTTGTATAAAATGGCGTAGTAAACGTTTACATCCTTTGTTTATAGGTGTTTTTAGCTCTATAAGCATTTAGAGCAATAATGTACTGTCGAACGCTTTTATACAACACTCTGGCACCGCTAAAACCTTAATAAATCGTTTATAGAGCTTTTTAGAGTTATGAGCTGAAATAATAGGACTGAATTGCTGGTTGGGAAATTAATTTTGAACAAAATATTAAACCATACAAAAAGAGAAGCAATAAGTCATAAGTCATTTATTCATTTGTTTAACATAGGTGTACAATAGTAATGGTATTTAAAGATAAAGTGTTCGCTATGTTATACCAGAGGGCGTACAAATGTTTGTAATTGAGTAATTATTGAATTAAATAAGTCTGAACAATAAAAAAACAATTATAAAAAACCACACATTTCATAATACAAATTAATTAATAATAAATAGCAATAGAAATCAATGTCAAAATAAAAAATAAAATACAAATGTCAATACAGTGCATGACAACACACAGACTGAAAACAAATAATAAGGATATGTCATTAAACAATACTAAAGTTAACATACAAAAACTGATGTCAATAATACTAATGTCAATAAATAAAATTTATGTCAAGGATTACAATATATTTTATTTTCTTAGCATGTCATCATTCTGTCATAAAATTTTTGTCTGTTATAAATTCTGAAATACTGTAATATGCTTTGTTCACAAGTAAGGACTTTAGGCGTTTCTTAAATAAGCTCACGTTCAATTCTTTGATTGATCGTGGGATGTGGTTAAATATGACTGGCGCCATGCAGAATACATTTGAAATCGCGATTTTTTAGCAATGGATTGGCCTCAAATCGCTTTTTATTTCCAGATGAAACGTACTGATGGTTTCGTAAATGTCTATGAGCGCATTTTGGTAGAAAGTGGGTAAAAAATTGGGAGTATTTTCAAGTTGTAGTTAAATCTTCTTATACAGGGTTACTGGTAACTCGACGTATTCCTTGCAGGACGTCATAGTAGGGTTAAAATGCAACAAATTAAGCCACCAAATGTTTTACCGAAATTCAGTAGTTTTTGAATTAGTTAAGAGTTTTAGTTTTTTTATGATAAATCCCAGATTAAATCATTTGAAACCAATTTAAAAATGATTTACGGCGAGACTGTACTGAAATTTAAGTTATTATCATAGTTGACGCCGTAGCAGACCTTTGTTAATAATTAAAAGTTCAATAATGCCTAAAACTTTGGCAAATATCACTAACCAAACATTTAATTTTTTGTAATTTTTGCTATTACTTCATAAAAAATGTAGTCTAGTGCAAAAAAAAATGCTACACCTGGTGTACAAATTACTAAGAAAATATCCTTGTCTTATCAGCTATCCAAAAAGGTATGAAAGTTAATACAAAATCATGGACTACATTATGAAAATCGTTTTTGATTTAGTACAGGCGTGCGTTTCACAAAAAGGTGATTGATTATTCGAAAAATCAAAAACAAAATCGTGAACATTATTATTCTTTTTAATCAATATTAAAAACTTTAATTACACACATTTCACACGTCTTGTTCGATGTGCTGCCCTCGGTTTCGAATACATGTTCTTATTCGCTTCCTTACTTCGGTTTTTGTTATTCTTGATGTGATTGTTGCCCTCATCTGGTCCGCCGCATTTGTAATTCTCTCCCTTAGTTCTTCAATTGAATTTACTGGGGTCACATAAACTAGATCTTTCATATGACCCCAGACGTAAAAGTCTAGCGGCGTCAGATCAGGGCTTCGTGCAGGCCACGGAATCGGCCCACCGCGCCCTATCCATCGGTTTGGATAGTTTTCATCCAGCAATTGTCGAATTGTGATTCGGAAGTGGGCTGGACATCCGTCATGTTGGTAAATCATGTTTGCTCTTCTTTCTTCCGGTACATCCGTGAGCAGTGCTGATAAATGATTTCTGAGGAAATCTTCATAAAGTTCCCCATTTAGTGTTTGGGGTAAAAAATGTGGGCCAATTAATTTGTCGTCAATAATACCCATCCAAACATTAAGCGAGAACCTTCGCTGGGATGCGGTTGGTTTCAGTTTTTTAGGGTTTGCTTCTGCTTTCGGTGCCCAGTAATGTAAGTTGTGGTAATTTGTGATACCATCACGATCAAAACATGACTCATCGGTCCACAGAATGTTTTTTAAAAAGTTTTCGCTGTCGTCGTCGGCACTTAGCATAAAACGACAAAATTCAAGCCGTCTCGGCGGATCTCCTTCTTCTAATGACTGGACTGGTTGGTAATGGTATGGATGTCGGCCTGACAAGTGAATTACAGACCAGACTTTCCACTGTGACATACCAAGCTCACGCGCTACGATGTTTGTCGATGTGTTAGGATCGTCAATAAAACGTTGAAGAATAAGCTCCTCGTCCTCAGCCGTGTATCTCCGGGAACGACCAGTGTCAACTTGCCTGCTTCTTTGGACGCTGCCAGTTTCAGATATTCGCCGATAAGTCGATCCGAAGACACTAACGTGGGGGAGTCGGCGGTTGGGAAAGCGAAGTTGATATTCTCGCCGCACCTCAGCAGCGTTACCGTCACAAAGTCCGTAACAGTACATTATGTCAGCGTATTCAGGATTAGAATATGCAGCCATAGTCAGCGCTTATGAAGGCACAGCACAGCACAAGAGCAAGATACGCAGCAACAGTTAGGGAAATAGCCAGTAACAAAACACGAGCTTGCGCGACGTAGAGTTGAAACTAACTAACGCTGACGACCAAATTTTGCAAAATCGCACCCCCTGTCATGCCGAGAGAAAAATAGCGACCAATCACAAAGCTCCCCGAGTGTTTGGAGTTCAAGCGCAGGTAAAAACTACGAATAATACGAATACGAAACAATAGGTTGACCGTCTCGCAATTTTACCTGCCCCCCATAAAACTCTTCTCTTCCCTGGCACACATGCAAAAGTATTGACAATCATACCTTTCTGAATAACTGATAAGACAAGGATATTTTCCTAGTAATTTGTACACCAGGTGTAGTATTTTTTTTTGCACTATACTACATTTTTTATGAAGTAATAGCAAAAATTACAAAAAATTAAATGTTTGGTTAGTGATATTTGCCAAAGTTTTAGGCATTATTGAACTTTTAATTATTAACAAAGGTCTGCTACGGCGTCAACTATGATAATAACTTAAATTTCAGTACAGTCGCGCCGTAAATCATTTTTAAATTGGTTTCAAATGATTTAATCTGGGATTTTTCATAAAAAAACTAAAACTCTTAACTAATTCAAAAACTACTGAATTTCGGTAGAACATTTGGTGGCTTAATTTGTTGCATTTTAACCCTACTATGACGTCCTGCAAGGAATACGTCGAGTTACCAGTAATATATAAAATTCTCGTGTCACAATGTTAGTTACCTTACTCCTCCGACACGGCTTTACTGATTTTTACCAAATTTTATATGCATATTCAGTAGGTCTGAGAATCGGCTACTATCTATTTTTCATACCCCTAAGTGATAAGGGTTGTCCACCCCAAACAAATAATTGGCGAAACAACGTTTGCCGGGGTCAGCTAGTAACAAATAAATAATAATATAATGTATGTCGGAGACGGGTATGTGACTCTCGTTATTTTCAACGATATTTGAACTACTGGGGGCGTAGTGTGGGTAGTGTTGGTTAATGCGCAATAGAAAAACAGTTTGCAGTTCAGATAACATTATAATTTACTATCAAATGAATCGCACTAGCTAAATTATACACACACTGGATGCGACGGCGTTTATTAAAATCACCAATTAACAAAATGATCACAAATTACAACTAACACAATAACTGAGCACCACGAATCGAGAACGGTTCCGCGACGTCTTGACTCCAATGCGACCAGAGGCTCAATGCCCCCCTCGCCTTGGCCTCAAAACATCACGACTCTGTAGAAGCGCGCCTTTTTTGGTGTCGATAGAACTCTATTGATGTCTCTAGTGGCGCGCTTGCGATTCGTTTCGTATCCGTGCTAATGACCGGATCCGACATGTATATATATTTTTTTTCTATGACGCTGATTGCTGCCCCCCTAATACGAGCGCCCTAGGCCGTCGCCTAGTTCGCCTATATGAACGGGCCGGCCCTGAGTGTAACACACGCCCCTCGTATAACAATCTACTATTTAATTGTTATCCACCTCAATGAGACATCGTGACAGATAATGAGTTAGTCAGAATAAATGGTTCTCTTTTTCTTTCCGTAGGTCATGATATAGTTACCTCCTCTGAAAGCTGGTTTCCCTGGTAACAGTACAGGAACACTTGCAGCATTACGCAAAACAGGTAGGTCATCATGGGAATGCTCCGTATCCAGTTTTGGTTATTTAAGTCCTGAAAAGTATAATACATTTCATTGTCATTGGTAATGTAAAGATGCTACAACTGTTGTAGTCGAGTCTTTTGCTACATCATTATTTTAAATAAATAATAATAAATAAATTCTTTATTGGCTTAAAAAAATGTGTACAAATCCTTACTCCAAGTGAAGCCCAGACTCCTGCGGTAGGTAAAAACACCTGTGTTACAGGGGCCAGTGTCTTCTTCCAATCAGTAAGTTCTGGATTTATGCAATACTAGCTGCGCCCCGCGGTTTCACCCGCATAAGTCTCGATCTCGTGGAAATATTGGGATAAAAAGTATTCTATGTCCTAACCCAAGTCATGGTCTACCCATGGGCCAAATTTGATCAAAATCCGTTCAGCCGTTCAAGCGTGAAAGTGTAATAAACAAACAAACTCACTTTAGCATTTATAATATTACTAGCTGCGCCCCGCGGTTTCACCCGCATAAGTCTCGATCCCGTGGGAAAAAAAAAAGTATCCTATGTTCTTTTCCAGGGCATCATCTATATATGTCCCAAATTTCATTCAAATCCGTTCAGCCGTTTTAGCGTGAAGGCGTAACAAAGAAACTTACTTTCGCATTTATAATATTAAGAATATGCAATATTATCATTTATTTATTATTATTTATTTATCTACACTTTATTGTTCACCACAAATCACCATATTATTTAGTACCGAGTGTTGATAGTTAGTTGCATAATAATAAATATATTTTACATAATGTACCTAAGAAGAGCAGTGGTGGCCCAGTGGTAACGGCCGTGACTTACGAGTTGTAGGTCGTAGGTTCGAACCCAGACAGGCGCTTTACTTTGTGTAAATTATTTCATCGCCACTGCTCTCAAAACGGTGAAGGAAAACATCGTGAGGAAACCGGCATGTCCTAGAACCGAAAATTCGAAGACATGTGACATCTACCAACCCGCACTGGGCCCGCGTGGTGGATTACGGCCCACTCCCTCTCACAGAGAGGAGGCCTGTGTCCCAGCAGTGGGAACATTTATAGGCTGATGATGATGATGTACCTAAGTACATAAATTTTCTTACATTCAATGGTTCAATAAATAACATGTTTTATTCTTTACAATGCTTATTTGAGATTTTCATGGCTAAAGAATGGTCGCCTTCGAGATCAACAAGATTCTGTCGATACGTTGCCTATTTTACGAGACAAAGTTGAAATCACGTATGACCAAGAAGTAGGTACTTACAATTCATATAGGTAATAAATATTAAAGTAAATAGGTATGACTTGCTATATTTTACCAAGGTTTCAAAGTTATTCCTAGTATTATTTTAAATTCTTACTACATTTTGTCATGGAAAATGAAAATGCGTATCTTATTCAATTATGGTAAGGTAGAAAGTGATTTACGGCATATCATGAAATTAGCCATGCAACTAGGTATGTAAAATATATCTTTCCAAGTCAATTTTTAATTCAATGGCAATATTTTGGATAGTGAAATTACCTACCTACTCATGGCTATGAAATACTTCATATTTTACTGTAGATTTTTTCATTTTTGTATCAGTTGTACGGATGAAAACGCATTTTGTTGAGTTTGTCTTGTTTCAATTTATATATGACTAGCTGCGCCCCGCGGTTTCACCCGCATAAGTCTCGATCCCGTGGGAAAAAAAAGTATTCTATGTTCTTTTCCAGGGCATCATCTATATATGTGCCAAATTTCATCCAAATCCGTTCAGCCATTTTAGCGTGAAGGCGTAACAAACAAACTTACTTTCGCATTTATAATATTAATGATGTCATCCTCTGAAATATTGCCAAAAAATTCCACCTGTATATCTGATAAAAATGTATAAATAAAATACTTACCATAGCCAGCTGATACGCCGTGACACATATGATGACGACGGACACAGTGAACAGCGCTAATATGGGGTAAGAGAAACACTCCTGGATCAGTCTGGCCGTCTTCAATGCAGCTTCGTGCCTGACCACGCACTGTTGCAGACGTGAATGTACTGTATTTTCTTGTTCAGGGGTTAGAAGATGCTGTGAACAATCCCAAAGTGCCCAAAAGTCTGACCACCAGTATTACCAAGGGATATCATACTACCCAGTAACTGAGTTGTGGAGGTCAGATAGGTAGTCGCTCCATGTAAAATACTGGTATTCAGGTTAGACTGAAAGCCGACCCCAACATAGTTGGGAAAAGGCTAGGTTGATTGATTGATTGAATAATTTGTACACCTTCTATAAGATTATGATGATTTTTAGGGTTCCGTAGTAAACAAGGAACCCTTATAGTTTCGTCATGTCTGTCTGTCCGCGGTCTAGCTCCGAGACCCTTAGTACTAGAAAGCTGTAATTTGGCTTAGGTATAGGTACATATTAATTACGCCAACAAAGTGGTAAAACAAAATTATGAAAACACTTTTTTTTTAGGGTACCTCTCCTACACGTAAAGTGGTGATGTTTTATTTTTTCATTTTTTATCGCTTGGTGGGTATCATTGGAACGGTCCTTCAAAAACATTGTGAGTTTGTGATTATCATTTTTGGATTCAAGGATCCGTTTGCGAAATATTAAGCTTTAAAGTGCTAATGTTTGTTAGAATCAAGTGTCCCCCTCCCCTGCCAGCTAAATGGTTGATTTTGGATATGTGAAAAAATCACAGCAGTAGTTTATATAACGAAATTAAAAGGAAAACTATCACAGTTAACAAGTAATAATCGACCAACTTAACTTTGCAGTTGTAAAAACATGTTTTCCCATACATTCCGTATGGGAGAACATATTTTTCAACTACAAAATTAAGTTTGTTTTTGGGATAAATTCATCCCAACTACGGAACCCTTCATTGTGCGTGGTCCGACACGCACATGGCCGGTTTTTTTTTAATATCTTCTAATAAAACTGCTCAGCCCTAATGAAATATTGTAGGAGAAATTAGTTTAATTACCACTAATTAAACAATTTTTTAAACAGGCTGGTCCAAATAGTGACGTCATAAAAAAATTTGATTCCTCATGCCCAAGGGATCTGAAAGAAAATTCCATTACAATGAAAATTGCAAAAAAAATATGTGAAAAAGCCGTGTAAAAATAAAGATAGATTTTTCTAAGCGGTAAATCATTATAAGTAACTCGAAAACTATCAAGAATCGCGGAACATACATGGGGTATTTTCGGATACCCCAAGGTATGAAAAACTATATTTTTTTGACGTCACTATTTGGATCTTGCGTGGACTGTATTTTACTAATAAGATGACTGATTTAAAAGTTAAAATTAGTATTTCAGTCAGTTTGCCTGTACATTTTACAGAACATTATTTTAATTTGTTGTAGGTAAATAATACTACGTTTATAATACTTGTCGCCAAGTAGATATACCTTTTCAGGCAATGTGATACCCTCGCACAGAGTCCTTAGGGACAACCCTACGAGCCTCAGTCTGCAGCGACAGACTGCTATAAGTGACGTCACCAAGGTATCCAGGCACACGTTCACCAGTGCAGCAAAAATCAATCCTAAGCTCTGCAACAAATAACGTAAGCATGGAATCATCATTATCTCCCTGCCCTTGTCCCATGGTACGTGGGGTTGGCGCACCACTTTTTTTTATTCCATCCTCCCCTGTCAACCGTCACACTATCATTTACTCCCATTTCTTTCATATCATTGAGCTCACACAACCCATCCATCTTTTTTTTGGCTTTCCTCTCCCTCTCCAACCATCCACACTTATATGCATCACTCTTTTTAACCGACTTCATAAAAAGAAGGAGGTTCTCAATTCGTCGGATTTTTTTTTAATGTATGTTCCCCGATTACTCGAAGACGGCTGGACCGATTTGAAAAATTCTTTTTTTGTTTGAAAGGGTATAGTTTCAAATTGGTCCCATTGTCATTTGGTCATGATCTGATGATAGGATCTTGATAGGATGGAGAAATCGAGGGAACTCTTCGAATATAGGCACATCTATGGCGATTTGGGTATTTGATGAGCAGTTGACATTAGGCTACTGTAACTTAAATAAATTACAAACCAACCCACTAAAAAGTGAAAAAACAAACTTTTTTACAAAAAATACAACCGACTTCCAAACTACAAAGTGAAAAATAACTTTAATTTCGGAAGTTGGTGTCAAAAAACTAAAATACTGATCCAAAGACACCGACTTCCGAAATTAAATTTATTTTTCACTTTGTAGTTTGGAAGTCGGTTGTATTTTTTGTAAAAAAGTTTTTTACTCAGATGCGTTTCATCCTTCCTTATCATAAACAAATAAGATAAGCATGGAATTTAAAAAAACAAACGAATCAAGAATTTGAAAATTAACCTACCTGATTGGCGTATGTTAGTTCGTAAGCAGGTGACTTGGCAGCATCATATGGATACCTGCGAATAGTCCAAAAACAAAAATTATGATAAGTAGAGAAAACTCTCAAAGGGATATTTGTGTATTTTTCAGGCTTGCATTATTTGAAATACCTAATAGTTGAAAAATATGATAAATAAAGGAATCATCTCTACATACGCTAGACGTCATATGACGTTACACACGTTATAGTGCTCCAACACATCTTGATACTTCGAATGATATTAACCTTTTTATTCCACAACATAATGTATTATTTTAAGTATAAACTAATCGTACTACTAAAGCTACCCATTCACGATAAAATTTGAATGACGTAAAACCATTAATAATGAATTTCAACGTATGGTATATAGCTTCTGCCCGTAACTAAGTTCACGTCGAAATCGTAAATCTAAACTAATATTATAAAGAGAAAAGGTTTGATTTTTTGTATGTATGTTTGTTTGTAATGAATAAACTCAAAAACTACTGGACCGATTTTAAAAAGAGTTAGTTGTATCTATGCTTGAAGATGCAACTAACTTATGACTATGATAACACACTGCATTGTACCTACAATAGATTTAGTAATAATATTTTACTGGCCAACATTTGGATTTGGTGCCTTATGGTTGTTGCTCCACTATTTAGTTAAAATTTGTCACTTTCGTCAGCACCATTTCCAGCGCATAATAACCTCATTAACTTCATTAATTTTATCCTAAAGTTCATAAATGGATTGATAAACGACCCAATTTCAACAAATCAGTGCGAGTACAATCCCATTTTGATCACAGAGGATTTGTAAATAAACAAGTTACCTATACTCCATAGGTTTAGGTAGTTAAAAAAAGGTAAACAAATCGTAAAAAGGATTTTTATAGATGACACTTTCTTGTTTAAAAATACGATTAAACCAAATTAAATTTATTTATTATTTTTTAATGTTTTACTATAGTTTCCTCTTTTATTAATGTATGATAAACTTTATCGTTTATTTTTAAACTACTTTTCGTAGATGTAACTGCTTGAGCACAATTTTTTTATTAGATTTATAATATTTTGTAATCTGTCTATTGTAAAGAGCCCAATTTCTAAACGTCAACGAAATATAACGTTGCTAAATTGAAGAGTTCAACTGTGACGTAGCATAACAACTGAAGTGGCAGGTATTACGTTTAGTCGGTTACTTGACAGCTGTCTCGTCACGTGGTATTTTTTGTTTACCTTTATTTAACTACCTAAACCTATGGAGTATAGTAAAATCTAAAATGTGTAGTATTCAAGTATAGATTATACTAGCCAGGCTCTCAGAGGCAGTTGGTTCTTCTCAGCACTGGCTGCCCAGCCGAGCACCGTCACTCCCGCAAGCAGTCCGAATACATATATGCTCCTGGTCGTTTCACGGTTGCAACTATGTGAATAAAGAACACATTGCTATTCACTTACATCAGTAAAATACCTGTACAGCAAGAAACTAAACAGTTCCAGATGGTTCAGTTTCCTTTAAATATTAATCACACCTTTTAATAATTTGAATTCCCTTCTCCCTATCCTCAGCCATCAGCTCATCATCAACTTCATCAATGATCTCCTGAATCTGCTCGTTCCTCATCACCACATTTATGATCTTCATCGCAAAGGCCAGGTTGGTGAAGAGGAGGAATGATGCACTGGTCATGAGGCTAAGGTCTCCCCATATTTGGAACATTACGCCCGTTTGAGCGATTAGAATACCACCTGGAAAGGAAGAAAAGCAAAAGAACAATCACAGAGCATCAGAAGCCATGGCAGCCGCTGCTAGAGGTGACATTGTCCACACTGCAACAGATGCCTCGGCGTACTTGTAGCCGATAGGTACTTACCAACTATGAACATGAAACTAGAAAAGCAGTAAACCCATAAAAAGAACCCATAACATTGTCCTGAGTGTTTCGTCAGGAAACCAGCCAGTTTGAGTACGGTCAGACAAAAACGCAGTGAACCATTGACGTTTTTTACCAAGATTCCCATGATTGCGATAATAATCTAGTGTTTGCTAGCCTACTGTTTGTTGAATTGATCAGATAAAGCCAAATCGTCTTGTTTTTATTGACGGCACTTTGAAAAGCAGGGTTTGATAACATTTGGTACCATTTGGTGTTTCCAGACAACTACTAATAACATTTGGTATTTTAAGATTCCTAATTGAGGTGCGGTGATATTAGAGGGACAATTTCCGTATTTTTAAGAATGTTCGCATTGTAATTTCAGTCGGATTCGTGAAATTATCACTTTTAGCGTAACTCGGAATGCGGCCATTGTTTGTCGCAGAGATGAGAATGCGACTTTTAAAACGTTTTATGTGAACGAGAATTGGCTTTATTTATTTAAATCACAATTACCTTTACAGACTCATCCAAGGCGATGTTATAAGTCACAAATTTACCTGTAAGCTAAATTACAAAGAACAAAAAAATTACAAATATCTTTTTTTTATTATAAACATGACAACGTTTATAATATCCGAGCCCAGAACTCACAACAACAATTTCCTTCAGATTTTAAGTACCGTATAAAGCTTAGGTACTATTAATACTAATAATAATAATAACCCCACCGCCGTATCTCTACGTTGACGTCGTGGTGGGGCTTGCGCGCTCCGAACTCTAGGTCTGTGCCGGTAGAGTTTACTTTGCCGGAACAGGTCTGGGATGAGGAGCCAGACCAAGAGAGATACAAAAACCCGCAGGGCAGCATGTGGCGACCTGTTGGGCAGTAGCGACCCCACGGACCCTATCTCCCGGGAGAAGTCTTGTTCCTCACCTCTGGCTTGCCTTTATTGGCCGGCTGGAGTGAACACTGATGAGGAACGGCGCTCCCGCCTCATTCTTGCCTTAATTAGCCGGCTTGAGTGGAGATTCGCAAGAGCAAACGTGCTCGGAGGAAGGAAGTATTCCAGTAAGTGCTCGTAGGGATCTTGACCATCTTCCGGGCTCTGGGATTGTTCTGAAAGCCGTGGAATACCTCTCCACTCCTCAAGCACCTCAGGACATGTTGCCGCCTTGTTGCTACGTCACTATGTGCTAGCGACCGTTTCTGGGGGCCCATTATTGAGTGTGCAAGTCACCCCCTGCCATTTTATCCGTGTAAATATAAAACATTGATTAGGCAGGGGCTATAGTCCTACCATAGTTCCAGATAACCAGTCTACTTTAGCTACCCAAACCCATAGTCGAATGTTTTGTTTCCATGTACTGCAATAGTCCTACACCAACCGGGGGTTGTCCTTTGGTGCACTTGCATAGTGCATACAGGGATAATCGTCGGTTGGTGCCTCATTTCTTTAAAAGCATCTAACGGGCCTCTACGAGTTGGCTTCGGCCCCTCGTACGCCTTCCAAAGGACCGGGATCCATGGTCCCGAGAATAGATAAAAACTAAAAATAATAATAATACCCATGAAAGGCATTTTTATACAGACAATTTATATTGGTGATTATTACATATTCGTGGTGATTATGGAGTCATTTATCTTTCATAATGATTGATTTCAGACTCTTAAAGAGTGATTGACTATTTTGATTATTATACATAAACGTTAATTCAATACAACAATTAATAACTTTATTCTTAGAAAGTTCTACCTTGTCTTGTTTTGCGTATCTCGTATTCGAAATGTTTACAGCACCTGTCAATGGGCGTATATAGGCGTACGACTACCAGTTTTAGTAAAAAAAAATGACATTATCTGTAATGTTACGTCGGTGTTTCAATTGAGTTATTAAGTTCAATAAATACTTACAAAACATGGATGTATAGTCGCCCTCGTGATTTCTTTACCACCCTTTGGTTGAATGTTACTTGCACGTTTTAAAACATAAAGGTCTATCTGTCTATGTGACAATTAGATAATCTTCTTCTTAAGGTGTCGATGGCTAATTCCGCTGCAGCGAGAAATCACGGCACAGCGGACAGAGCTCCGGCGGGATATCATGGCGTCATGGAGAGTGCGATTGTCGCAGCCCAGCGCTGGGTACGCCACAATTGAGGCGATAAGACCCCTCTTTGAGGAGTGGTTAGAGAGGCGCCACGGCGTCCTCGCCTTCCACCTGACGCAGATCCTCACTGGACACGGTTGTTTCGGGAGGTTCCTGTTCAGGATAAGGCGGGAGAAAACGCCTGGGTATCACCATTGTGTGGATCGCCCGGAGGACACGGTGGAGCATACGGTGCAGGTCTGCCCGGCTTGGGCGGAGCATCGCCGTGTCCTCGTGGAGGCGAACGGCGGCGGTGATCTCTCGCGTCCGGCCCTGGTCCAGGCCATGGTACGGAGCGAGAGGGCATGGGAGGCCGTCACCTCCTTCTGCGAAGCAGTAATGCTCGCAAAGGAGGAGGTAGAACGCGTGAGGGAGAGGCAAATTTCGCGCCCTCACGCCCCTAACCGCCGCAGAAGACGCCCTGGGCTTCGAGAATCTCAAGCCGATTCCCGGCCACCGTAGGTATGGGCTTGCGGACGTTGAGCAATGGGTAGCTCACCGTCCGATAAGAGATGTCAGCACAATTGAAGGGGTCCGATAGGGCCGATGCCTGCCGGGGTTGTGGGTTTGTCCGAAAGGGTTACCGTGGCCCCTGGCAACATACAGGCAACTGAAGGAACACGGTTGGGTTTTAGTCAGTAAGAGTCTGACACGCCCTCCCGCTCCGCCCAGAGCGAGAAAAGTCGATGTCGATGGCAATCTAAATAGAGTCAGCCCAGAATTTGGCTACGAGTTTGGCTCCTTCAGTAGCGACCATCAGTTCCTGTAATGTGCAGGCAACTGGACACGCTGGACACGATATTAAGTATCCCATTGTTTATGGGGCAGCACCACATTTACACCCCAGTGTGGAGTCATTTGCAAATCTCCCCCTGAGCAGGTTTTCGTTTCTTCGGCCTACCTGGGTCCGGAGACTATTTAAAGACTTCCAGGTATTAATTAATTTTATTCTTTAGATAATTTCAATCTTTGTGAAGTTTCAATTTTCCGGGAATGCCTGACAAAAGTGATAAAGAAATTACGAGGTCGACCATACCAATATTTGGTATTTTGTACGTAAGTGGTCTGCAATTATAGTAACAGCATCTACAGTAAAACATGATATTAAAACTAGACCATTATAAAAACTCACTATGACGTGTAAAAGTGATTCCGATATCCTATTTACAGAATAAACAATTTCATTTAATTTCTTAGGCTTTTAACTTCACTATGTACAAACAACAACTATGTTGAATAGTTATTAGGTTTTGTTGTTCGATGTGGAATTTCTCAGTAGCAGCCCGGAGTCTGGATTTATGCCCGCTCTCTATTTCTGGCTATGTATCCCACATGGTCGTGGGGTCAGCCTTCCTGGTCTTTCTCTTCCACTTCGCTCTATCCTCGACATCATCTTCGGAACACTACAGCTTTCCACCTTGTTTCAGGTCTACCTCTGGGTCTTGAACTGGGAATGGAAAGTTGTAGCGACAAGTTCCCTACGTATTCAAGCGGCCTCCTTTTCACGTGACCATACCATCGTAGCCTACTCTCTTGCATCTTGTCGGCGATATCGCGCACGCCCAGTTTTCCTCGCACGTACTCGTTACCGATTTTATTATAAAAACTACTCTGTGGATTTTATCAAACCTGGTAACGCCACACATAGACCGTAGGCGGGGGGTGGGGAGGGGGGAAGGTTCAATCCCTCACCCCGAAATGTTAGAAACCAGAATCTCAATCCAGAGATCAACCCCCCCCCCCCCCCAGAGTACCTCCGTAGTCCGTACTAATACATCTGGTAATTGTAATCTATTTCGCATAGGCGTACTTTATAACCTACATGCTTAGAATTCCTGTAACTTCAGCATTCTGAGAGTCTGGGAGAGAGTCTAACCTAACCCAAGTAGGGTGTTAAAATTTTATAAACGATAAACTTATATTCTTTTACCCTCTCTGAAATCAGAAATACTTTATTTCTTTATAAAAGTTGACCACTCTAAAACCCCCCCGCCGAAATGAATTCCTGGCTACGGCCCTGGCCGCACATCCATCATCACCTCAACATTTTAAGTTCAATCAATATCTAGACTTGCAAGAATAACTATTATATTTTCCACCATGTCATAATCACTAGTTTGCTTTGTGTTACGGCAAAATGTAATTAAGTTATTATTTGCACCACACGCTGTGTTTTCAATAAACGTCGATTATTATGAAACGTAATCAATGCTTTTTAATTACTGGTGTTTCCCTAGAAATGCTATTTTGACTTAACTATCGTTCAGTTTAATATTGTGTATGTTAAATTATCATTTTTAATAAAGTTTGCTTTTCAAAAATACCTTTTACCTACCTATGTATGTATTTCACAGATAAGGAAAATTAAAATAAAACGAATTTTGTTGTTATTATCTAAGTTCTACTTTTTTCACAACTATGCCATTATATTGATCAAAGTGAAAACTACTGTTTTTAATTAAAATTTTATTCGTTCTCATTAACTTGTTGCAGTAGAGTGAATAGTGAGTACGACGCTTTGATGATCTGAAAACAAACAAAAAATAATAATTTACAAAATGTACCTTGAGTTTAATTAATACTATTTTGCGATGTAGTTGCTGGCTCAGGAAAGAACACCTTTTTATCTCATGATATTGATTAATAATCAAGGACCAATAGTATTATATTTTAAAAGTCACACATTTTAACGTGTACTTGACTCACAAAAATCCTTTTTCTGAAATTTAATTTTATCAACAACTACCTAACAATCTTCGTATTTCAAGTCAAACCCTTCGTGTTCAAGCAAAAAAGCGTATTAAAGCTATCACACAACAAAGCCACTTACAGCCATGAAAGACGCCAGTGACAGCGTGGTAAATCCTCCAGCAGTGAGTCGCAGTGCTCGGCGCGTGCGCACCATGACGATGAGCAGTGCGCGACGCACGCGCAGCGAACACTTGTACCACGGACACTCGTAAACAGCACCCGCTATCTCCGAACTCTGGCGATATAAAAAAATTATGAATCTAGTCTGCCTGAAATTGCAAGAGACTTAAGCCAGCTTTCTTCAGCCGTATTTTTTTTTTATAATCATGCTCCACAGCGCTTCTTCTCGGTACTGCAAACACAAAACTATCTTCTACACGTCCTACATTTTGCTGGTATTTCCTATATTTTTGCATGCCCATGCGACGTTAGAACATGGAGGACTTTAATATAAAAAAATCAATGTACCAATAACGATGCAAAGAAAAAAATGATTTGTTGACATGTACCATGTTTTCAAAAAAAAAAAACAGTGGTTCTCCGGAAGTGCCGACAGAAGTAAAAACTTGAAAAAATATCGGCACCGCGGTAATCAACGCGTTGATGTCTTTTACTGTACGGTGTCGGTAAATTGCGTTACAGTGTCGCGAAATCAATATTAGTCCCATCTCAAAAATGCTAAACAAGTTTACACTTCAAAAATTGCATTTGAACGTAAGTATTACTTATTTCAAAATCTATTCAAGCCACCCCTTTTTCAATCGTTGAATCTTTTGACTTCGCCGTGTCATTGTACCATTGCAAGGGTTATAAGGAAATCTATTTTCAGCAGTGAATGCTTAGCTTTACAATCAAGTAAAACACATAAAATTGAACGCATAACTTACCTCTTCCGACAGTTGGTTGCCCTGGTAACAGTAGATGAACACTTGGAAACACATGTTCAGTAGGTAAGTGCCCATGGACAGCAGTCGCACCATGTTGTCTGGTTGCGCCATCTAAATGTAACAGACTTTATGAGTACATTTATTGGAATGCGAAACAAAATGTCTCTTGTCGTTCAGTGAGAGTATTAGCACGTCTAAACTAACCAACGGATTTTGAAACAATTAGATTTTCGAAAGCAATTTGGTTACTGGGAATGGAAAGAAATTACTTTTGGCCGAAAAAAACTCAAATTCAACATTCTTTTATACTCTCAATGCTGCTGCAAACCTGCGACTTGCTTGTCTACTAAGCAAGCCTTCAGCTAGAACGTTATATGGATCGAAGATCAGCAAGAAGGCTTCTGAAAACTAAACTTTATTGAGGGCTTTTTTCCTGGAGTGTGTAGTAGGCTAATTTATTGATTAAGATTCAGCTTCCAAGCCGCTAATTCAGATAAAACTACTCAGCGATTGTTGACTGCGCTTAGCTTTTAGTCTTGAACATTGTACTCACCGATAGTTGAAAAGCAGTGACACAGATGATGATGAGCGACACAGTCAGCTGCGCGAAGGTAGGTTCAGAGAAGCACTCCTGCAACTCTTTAGCAGCCTCCAGGGCCTCTTGGTGGTTCGTCACGCACGAGCCCAGACGAAACCTCACCGTCTCTTCTTGTTCAGGAGTTAACATGTACTGAGGAAAATAAAATGGTTGGCAGGCAAGGAGGCGCGGGTGAAACTTGTTTTTTTTCTAGCTCACTGTGCTTTCTTAAGAATGCGGCGACGCATGAATTGTCCATACAAACGTAATACATAAATCATTTGCAATTTGAGCATATTTCCACCATATTATGTTGATATTCGGATTGAGACAGTATTTATCTAGGCTCCTACGTCTTTTTATTTCCAAAAACTTACCTTTAAATGAAGTGTTAGCGAATTGCATTTCGTACATTTTTACAGAGTTTGAGACATGTTTTCATATTGTTTTTACTGTATTATGATAACAACAATAATTGTAATATTGTTTACGCAGAAGCATAGTTTATGTTATCAAGTTACAAATTATCGAAAAAAAATAGAAATAAATTAAGTTTTAATTCATAATTTTTTGTATTACGGAACACATTCAAATTTATCATAAATTTTCGAAAGCTAGTAGTGCTATCGCGTCAAGCAATAATTGTCAATGGGTGCATGGTAGTGTTGCTCACTGTAAGTGTATATCGCTCCGACAGGCACTCACACTAGCGCAACGTGCTTGGAATTGAATTTTGCAAACATCTCGATTTGTAGTTGCGAGCCGGCTTCTTAAAGTAAATTTTTACTGGCCAACATTTTGAATGAAAATAACAGTTTGAAAAGGTGACTTGCGCCTGCTGCGTGGGATAGGAATTTGTTGACCGTACCTACACCTAATGGTAGCCATACACGTTACGATATACTTGCGTAAGTTTAGACTTGCACATGCACAAGTCTGCGTGACACCGAATGGCTCGGATACCATTGTGCAAGTCAATTTTTCGCAAGTATATCGTAACGTTTGTAGCCTGTATAATAATCCAATTTGCAATACATATAAAAAGTTCTGGCTACTACTGAACTTTCTACCGCATCTTAATTCTAAATAGCTATTAGGAAAATAATTTAGAATAGACAAAATACTTTTCAAAGGTTCATAATATATAATGAGTTAAACTTAAAAATCCCCAAACATAATCCCCTAAAATAAGCGCCATCTCTTATCGTACCCTAACACTTCTAATGACCCGAAATTATATTACGTAGCGTGGTCGTAGTCTCGTAGACGCTCTACGAAAGTACCGCTACGTGAGGCTACGCTTCATTTATTTGCTGAAGCGATTTTATGTAAGATACAGAGATGACACTGGTGTTGATATTGTGGTGAGTATATTCTTGATTTCAATAAAAGTTCAATGTTATGGTAAAATACTTTAAAACTTCGGCGTACTCCACATATTTGTGTGCAGGTATAAAGTATGTATTAAAAAGATAAACTAAAAGGTAAGGTTGGCACAAAGGATTAATCAAATCACACCCTTTAAAAATAACATGCTTTGGCAGTGCAGTGGTGTCTATATTAAAAAGTACTCTGTGGTGGTGCCGGTTAAAAACTAAGTTGACCATATAGCTATCCTCTGGCTAAATTTTATCATGAACAATTTCGAATTCGGAATCAAATGTTAAACACCAAACAGGCATAATACGCATTAAAATCGATCGAATTTTTTGTATCTGGATTGTCATAGTCTTCATCTCAATGCTACTTTCCCCATCAAAAAAGTTCCATAATATTATTACAAATCACCCACATTACCTCGTCTTCGATATTCATTCCCTCAGCCAATGTCTTCAAGGCATGACCCAGCAGTCTCAGCCGACACCTGCACTGCGCTATCAGGCCTGCCACCAAGGTGTCCTTGGCCACGTTCAGGTAAGCAGCAATGAGGAGGGCTCCTACTTGATGTACGTATGTGAGCTCGTAGGCTGGCGACTTTGTCGTATCGTATGGATACCTGCGGGGTAATGTAATAATAAAATCTTTACTACCCCGATGTTGCTGAGGTTAAAGCAGCTCCACACTGAATTTTAATTTTATTTAGTAGGTATAGACACTAACACTAAATGTTAAGTAAAATTGTTACTAACCCTATGGACTCTATCCGAAACAAAAATGTATTCAATTCAATTCTATTCTCAGACATTGAATAGTAATGTTAGTAAAGAAAACTTAAAACTAATGTTAATATCCATAGACGTATAGTCTGACCGAGTTTGTTGGACAATCGGTCCTGTCGCACAACGTAAAATGGCAATGACTTTAATTTTGACATTTCAACAACATTCATTGCGTCATTTACGTTATCGAGCAGACAAAGTTAACAAACGTATGAAGCAATGGATTAACAATTTCCTTCAAAATCCTTCGGCATGTGTTACGCATACAATTGGGCTGCTGGTATAACACACATAACATTGATGATGATGGTAGGTAGTTTTGATTGAAACCGTTGTGGTTTAACATCAAGTTTAATGCTACAAAACTTGCTACTTGTTATACGTTAATTTTTTTTTGGGTATGAACTTATTTTATTTACATTAAAGATTATGCGAATGATGTTCACGAAGCGATTTGCTTGCCTGTAGCATACCATAATTTGAAGCAACAATAAAAGTTGCACTGTCTAAACAGTGTTTGGACGATGCAAGTCAGTAAGTAGCTCCTTCAATTTTATTCTATGCCACGGGCTAGAGATTGCATCGCTCTGCTAAGCCTTGTGATAAAACCATAAAACTAGACATTTTAATTATTATATAAAATCAACATATACCAGTTTGATAAACACATTGACATTGTTTAAAATTATATTCAAAATTACATGATTACTTTGTAAAGTATTATATTATTTTAACTATTGTGAACATGAGGACTACGTGGATATTGTTTTTATTTCTCTGCTAGTTTTAGTGATGGTCTGGCAGTTTGAGTAGTTTATGCGGCCTACCCAAATGTCCTTCCTTTGGTAGGTATTGTTCGTCGAGTTGAGCTCCTTAAGTTCTGAGTTGAGCTCCACGATTACTGACAAATGCTTGCACTGACTGGACAGGTCCACGCAAATCTGTGTGGTTCTTTCCTCAAAAGACCTTTTCAGACACTTATCTACATCGTCCTCATATGGCCTGACCAAGATTATGTCTGGACTTTAAAAGAGACTGTGACCTCTGAGTTTGTTTCGGCCTTTTTCTCAGAGTAGTCAGATAGGAAACGCCGAACTCATCTAGCTTATTTTTTTTTTTATATGACGTGTAAAAGTGATTTCGATAGGTATCCTATTTACAGAATAAACAATTTCATTTCATCGTGTATGAGGCTTTACTTCTACATCTTAAAATAGTGTGAGTTACGTATAGTTACCACGATTGGAATCAACAGTTAAATATTTTCAGCGCCATGGTGGTTACGGATACAGCGGATTATTGAACAGCTGCAGCGCTATCATACCTCAGTGAGAACTTAATATAAGGATAGATTACCCACCAGGCTCTTAGAGGAAGTTGATTATTTTCTGCGCTGGTGGCCCACCCAAGGCCAGTTATCAGAGTGAGGGAGAAGTATAAAATCTGTAGTACGATCATCTCCCGATTGCAGCTAAAACAAAACATCAACTTAGTTATAAATACCAAATTCGCATGTAAGTACCGTCATATGGTTAAAATAGAGATTTGTATCAATTCACTGTTATTTGAAAGTATTTTAAAAGCCAATTATTTTAAAAGAGTAACCCTGGAGTTTCTTGTCGGCTCTTCTCCATAGGAAACGACCAATGGGAACCGTGCACCTAGCTTCTGACGTTTCATAAGTGCCCTTGTAGGTTTATGTGAAATAAAATATTTTGAATTTTGAATTTGAATTCATATCTGGAGAAGGAACAACTAAATATCGTATCGTATCTTTTCTGTATTCATTTTATTAGAAAACAAAGCTGGGTTCATAGCCTACGCGCTGTTGACCACATTCCGGCGGCGGCGGACGGTGCGCAGAATGAGTGAGTTTGTTACAAAACATATTATGGTGATGAAATAACTTTATCCAATTGGAGACACTATGGAAGAAGTAAAAATGTTTTTAAAGCAGGCATTGAAAACAAAGTTTCCTGCTATTAACTAGCTTTTACCAAAAGTAACGAATTAAATGCAAAAAAGCTAATAATGCACTAGAGCTCGGCGAGTCCCGGAGAAATTACTGAACTGTTTGTCACTACGAAATTAATTATTTAAAGAAACAATGAAAATGCAAATTTCAAAAAGAAATTATCAAGAATGTGTGTCTCACGGCTGCGCCAAATAGCAGTTCCGCAAAAATGTCAGTCAACCAATTCTTGAGTCTGGTTTTCAACTGGACCTGAAGTGTGAGATGTCGGACGTAAATCAATTTTATTAACCGACTTCCAAAAAGGAGGAAGTTATATGTTCGTCGCATATGTTTGATTGTTTTTTTTTTTATGTATGTCCACCGATTTCTCCGTCAATTGTGGACCGGTTTTGAAAATATTTTTTTTGTTTGAAAGGGTGTGCTCTCGAATTGGTCTCATATAAATTTTATTAACTTTGCTTGGATAGTTTTTGAGTTAGCTACAAAATACGTATTTTTTTACCACTTAGTATGTAGATAATAATATGATAAGTTTCTGTCACTGGTAGCAGGTAGTGGTATTCGAATATGTGGTGAAAAATAAAAACTTTTTACAAAAAAAAAACACTACAAAGTGAAAAATAACTTTAATTTCGGAAGTCGGTGGCAAAAAACGAAAATACAAAACCCAAGACACCGACTTCCGAAATTAAAGTTATTTTTCACTTTGTAGTGTTTTTTTTTTGGAGGTCGGTTGTTTTTTTTTGTAAAAAGTTTTTACTACCTACAGTTGCGTTTTTTAAAGTAAGAAAAACCAACGTTTACATTAAAATACCTGTTAACAATCTCTCTTTCCTCCCTCGTCTTCACATCCGACAAAACCTTATCACTATCATTGACAATATTCTGGATCCTCTGCTTCCTTCCCAGGATGTTCACGATCTTGGCAGCTTGAGCCATGTTGGTGAACAGCAGGAAGGCTGTACCGGTCATCAGGGCCAGGTCTCCCCAGATCAAGATTAGGTCTACCACTTGGATGATAAGGTAGGTTCCTGGAAGAAATTATCTCTTATAAATCAGAGATCTATAGTATCATGTATGTACTGCTAAATATGGACTTAAAAACTTAAGGGGAAAATGTTGTGATCATCACGAAAGGGAATTTTTCGAAACTGGTGGAAAAATTGTGAACCACATAGAACATTTGTATAAATGAAAATTCTTGGATACTTAAATTGTAAAAACAGCAGGTCACACATACTAGGAAGAGACGCCCTGGGCGTCGACAATCGCAGGCCGATTTCCGGCAATCGTAGGCACGGGCTTGCGGACGGTGAGCAATGGGTAGCTCGCCGTCCGATAAGGACCAGGCCTGGGTTGACGGCGTGTTGTGTTCCACTCGCGCCTCAAAGAGATGTCAGCAGAATTGACGGGGTCCGCTAGAGCCGATGTCTGCCGGGGGTGCGAAGAAAACCGAAAGGGAGATCGTGGCCCCCGGCAACAGGGTAACCGAAGGAACACGGGTGGGTTTTAGTCAGCAAGATTCTGACACTACCTACCGCAAAAAAAAAAAGGTCGCACATACTCGTATGCAAATGTCTGTTATCGTTTGTTTTTTAAATAATTTGTTTTATTTTTCGTTGTTTTAAGCAAAATCTTTTCTTACGCAATTAACTTTTGAAAGATACATCTCACCATTACGACTCTCCCTAGTCTAATCATTATCAGAATGTAATGATACCAACCTAATAAGAACATAAAAGAGAACACAGAGTACAAACTATACAATTGCTTCTGTGTTCCTGTCAGGTGTTCTGGAGCCCAGAACCCCACCATTTGTAGAATTGTCAGCGAAACGCTAACTGACAACGTTGCATTTTTTACTAAAATACCCATCTTGAGAGTCTTCTGAATCTCAACCGAAGACTGTGAATCACTAGACTTGAATGTCGTGTGTTGAAAACAGAAGCTCGAATCAAAATAATTACGAAATTGCTTTAAATTTTTAATTGCAGGTGGCAGTGGTGCGTAACATTGTGGGTATTGTATAAATGGTAGGAATTATATGTATTTACTTAGCTGGGATGGGGTGCGACCTATTTTCAATCCTTTCAAGTGAGTTTCTTTTCACTTTTTGATTTGAACGTAAACACATTTTGGCAAAAAAATTGTTGTGTTAAAAGTATTATGAGAGACTGTCATACGCTGCCTATTAAGCTTTTATAATAGTCACTTTTAACTAATAATACCTAATGTCCAAAAAGATTTTTTCACCAGTCGAAAAAGTCACGTATTTCTTTAAAATTGTCGTTTTAGAGACTGCTTCGGAATCCTCAGTAAACGAGACCGAATCACTGTTCCTGATTTCTTATGACAAACGAAAGCAAACTTGACGGCATGCTACACCACTAATAGTGAAAAATAATATTTTACTTAAGTATATTAAAAAAAAATTGAATTGATTTTGAAATTTCTATATTAATGTCTGTAATTTTTATGGTGTACATAATAAAGAATATTCTATCTTCTATCTATCTATCTATATTTCACAGGAAATATATGCTTTCCAAACCAAAACCTGCCTGAACGTAAAAATCTTATAACATCTGAAAACTGTTGTTCACCACTGGCACCTTCGCGATAATTGTCAGTTCGCTCGGTGTGGATACAACGCAAATATAATTATGTCATTAAGTTCACGTCACCCTATACTTTCAATAATGCTGAGGCTACATTGTAGCGTTATCGCGAACTACACATCGCATGCTCTCTGTTGCTCAGCGAGACGTCGAGCGGTGTGCGAGGGAGAGGGCGCGAAGTAAAGTTCGCGATAACGCAACAATGTAGCCCCAGCATAAACGATCATATAGTGTATACTCCAACGTGTAATCAAAGCATGTTTATTAAAGTTTTAGTTTGATAATTGATTTGATTTTCAGTGTTTTTGTTTTGGTTTTCATTTGTAATTTTTTTATGTAAGACCTTGGAATGGCTGAAGTCAGTTTCTTTGTGTTCGTAAAGACCCTTAATTTTAGGCTAGTGATAAATTATAAATAGTTTAAACGTAAATGCGGCTAAATCACTCGTGGATACATGCATTAAAAACATAAGTTAAAAAAATTAATTGAGTTTGGAGAACCTGAGAGGATGGTAAGGAAAAGTCATGTTGCAATTAAAATTTCTGCCTTGACTTAACACTTTCGACTCCACCCAGTTTTCATAGAACTCATACGCCATACCGCCATACATATTGGAAGTGAACCCTCCGGGAGGGTCACCGGCATTACGTTTGCGGACGGTAAACGGCATTAGGTTTAAAACAGTGTTTTCAGGGGGCCTTGTCGCTATACATAGTTTCCAACCTTTTAAATTTTTAGTGACTATTTGTAAGAGTGAACAAAAACAAAATGGGATTTTAAAACCAACGCATATACTAATAAATCTTGATAAAATATAATGTCACCCATCGGCATGTGCCCGCCCGAATTTCTCTGAATATTCATGAAAAATTATCGAAAAATAACTTTAAAAGGACTATCTTTAATATTTTTCATATTATTTATTTGTTTATATTTTGAGTAGCGTTTGCCATATCTTCGATGTTATTGACTCGATTTGGATTCTGTTTATTATTTCTAAAAGCTTATGAGTTATTTTATCGGATTAACTAACATTTTATTAAAATTTGTTAACTATGCAAAAAAAACTGAGGTGAAAATGCTGCATTCACTTTTTTTGCGAAACCTACATTTAAATGAGCCCTCCGCGAGGGCTCCCGGCATCCCATATGGGACTAGGTGAATCCTCCAGGAGGGTTTCCGGCACTGAACGTGTTAAGGGTTTGTTTTCAAATGGCTAAAACGTGTATTTGTTACTTAACGAATTTCTTATTAATTCCTCTTGAATCCTTATGATATCGTTTTGTTCTTATTTATGTTCAAAACCAGGTCATTCATTTCACTGTTGTAGAAACGTATTTATGATTTTTAAAGACTTTTAGAAGTTAACATCATTTAATGTATAATTATAATATACTAGCTATCCGCCCCGGCTGGCTTCACACGGGTGCAATTTGCATGTGATGATGATAGTATTCTGTTCACAACACGTGCACAAGTTCTGAGCAGTAACCTAACAAAAAGTACTCTAGGCTTGCATGAACTCAAGAAAGTATTTCATTAGTATTATTAAGTACTTCGTTTTGTACATGTAGGAGGTACAGATAGCAGTAATGTTAGCGGTGCAAAATGCAATGTTCCTGCGCCCGCGCATAGAGTTTAGCGGTCAGTCGTTTTCCCAGCGCCGCCGTGGCAATAACTTGTTATCCGTATAACTAATGTAAGAAGCATCATTGTGCTTAATATTCATGGTCATCAGTTTCATCTTGTACACCGGAATTTAAATTTACTCTCCTTCTCCAACCACGATACTCATAAAGTTCCAACAGTATATATTTACTTATTATAACCTATGTGACTGCATCGTTGGTCTAGTGGTCGCAAGCGCTACTGGTGAGTATGAGGTCCTGAGTTCGATTCCCGGGTCGGGCGAAGTGATATTGGGTTTGTTCATCTGAAATTTCTCAGTAGTAGGATTTGTGCCCGGTTGATGGTAATAGGCTCGCCCCCTATTATATGGGACTTAAACATAACTGGCGAAATGTGGGTGTACTATGGGTACACGTCTGCCTAACACTTCGGGGTTACAGGCGTGATGTTATGTTTTATGTTTAAAACCTATGTCCATCTGGAATAATGTCTCTATCAAATGGTGAAAGAATTTTTCAAATACAGGCTGGGTACTGGAGATTACCCTCCACATATACACAAACTCACAAAATACGCTCTTATAATATTAATATAGATTGTCATATGTCGTCAGGTCATGCTTTGTGGCGACTTATCAGATGACAGCGGTCGTCGCCGATGCGGGCAGCTGGACACTTATCTACTGTGTCTAATTCATGCTACGATGTGTCCCTATTTCTAATAAGTCGAACCTGGATAAGCGAGAGTTCAAGGGACCGCGATCTCTTTTTCCCTTATGGAGGTTTCTCAGTAACTCGAGTTTGTAGGTCATAGAGATACAACAGCGGCCTTTCTCACTTATAGAGGTTGAGGCTGGTTGGGATAGGTAGAGAAGAAAAACCGGCCAAGTGCGTGTCGGACCACGCACAATGAAGGGTTCCGTAGTTGGGATGAATCTATCCCAAAAACAAACTTAACTTTGTAGTTGAAAAATATCTTCCCCCATACGGAATGTATGGTAAAACATGTTTTTGCAACTGCAAAGTTAAGTTGGTCGATTATTACTTGTTAACTTGTAGAGCCTACTTAGCTGTGATAGTTTTCTTTTTAAATTCGTTATATAAGCTACTGTTGTGAATTTTTTCACATATGTGAAACCAACCATTTAGCTGGCAGGGGGAGAAAATTTTTGTAAAAATCAAGTGTCCCCCACTTGATTTTTACAAAAATTTTCTCCTTAAAGCTTAATATTTCGCAAACGGATCTCTGAATTCAAAAATGGTTTAAACATACTCACAATTTTTTTGAAAGACCTTTCCAACGATACCACACATGGTGGGATAAAAAAATAAAAAAAAAACATCATCACTTTACGTGTATGGGAGGTACCCTAAAAAAAAATGTTTTCATAATTTTGTTTTATCACTTTGTCGGCATAATTAATATGTATACCTATGCCAAATTACAGCTTTCTAGTACTAAGTGTCTTGGAGCTAGACCGCGGACAGACAGACAGACAGACAGACGGACATGACGAAACTATAAGGGTTCCTTGTTTACTACGGAACCCTAAAAAACAATGTTATTATCACTAAATTTAAGAATGAGTCATAAATAACAGATGTTAAATTACACTCGACTGTCGCTTATGGAGGTACAGGCAAGTAGCAGTCTCAGTTATAGAGGTCCACGAGTGTAAAACGACTTTCTCTTATAGAGGTTTCTGTTAGGTTTTAGACGGTTAAAATGACAGGACCTGGCAATTACTCTCCTTTATAGTTTTCTCGCTTACCCTGTTCTCACTTACCCAGGTTTGACTGCAGTACCTATTTAATTAATCTATGTATACGTATTTGATGACATTAACGTTTTGGAATAAAACGTTGTCTCGTTACTTTTCTAAATTATATCGATTGGAGTGTTTCCAGAGGTTTATAGCTATTGCCTCGGTTATTTTAAATCCTTAAAGCTATAAAAGAGAGGTGATGAGCTGTAGCTTTTATCTGCCTGCCTGTGGCATCTGTTTTTGATCGTAACCGCTCAACTGTCGATTTGCCTTAAGAAGTCGAAAACAATAAAAAAATATTTTGTCTCGTTAGTGACAGTTAAACTTATAAGTTTATTTAAATGCAGCAAAAAGCGATTGTTTACATCCTTAATCTGAGTAATGATTAATTGTTTATAAATTCAGAGGTGGTGGACAATTTTGATTGGTTCAATCTTCCATTTATTTTTTGTCCTACATAAATTCCGTTACGGAAAGTATTTGTTACTATTCTTGCTAGGCATATATTCCACCAACTTAACTATACCAATTCCTAACCATTCCTGCCGTCTAAGCACCATCCATTACCAAGCAAATCAGTAACACTATACATTCCTTCGACACAATTCTTTTATTCCCCGATCAGCATGGAGGAGAGAAAAACCGTACTTATCTGTAAGTTCGTGATAGAGATGAGCTTAGACTTATAGATGGTATCGGTTGATTGGTCAAATCTGCGAAGAGCACAGAGGGGCGGGACGCCGGGATGTTTATTTATCTATTGTGAGATGTTAGGACGAGGAGAGGATGCTGGATTTAGTTGTAAGAATAGTTTTTGTTACTGGTTTTCTGTAAGACTTTGAAGTTTCAGTAATAGCTGTAGACACTGAGAACTGTTATCAATCCTGAACTTAAAAACTGCAATTGAACTTTACCCTTTTAGCGATAACGTGGGTCAGATACCTAACATAATTTAGACATTGACTCTAATTCAAAGTTTTCATTTAGGAACTTTACGAGATGATATTTTAACATCAAGCCGAAAACTATTCGTCGCCTGTAAATATGGACTCGGAAAGTCCAACGACTTTTAAATACACAAGTCGGAGCGAACAAATCTATATCTGTACTAATAATAAAGCTGAAGAGTTTTTTAAACGCACTCATCTCTGGAACTACCAGTCGGATATGAAATTTTTTTTTTGCATTTGACAGCCCAATTTTTGAGGAAGGCTATAGGCTATTTAACATCACGATACGACCCTTAGGAGACGAGCAAAAAAAGTTATACCGCAGGCATGCAATGCGTTGCGACTGGGTGGATCGGAGGACAAAGTAATTTCATGCGAACGAAGTCGCGGGCTGAAGATAGTTAACGATATAGCTTGGACATTATTGTTTACCGTCGTTTGTTTTTTGTCGAATCCGACTCGGCTGGGCAGCGTTCGGGAAGCTACGCAATATCTTTTCGTCCCACATACCACAGTGTCTCAAGACGAAAGTCTTTGACCAGTGCGTGTTGCCAGTGATGACCTATGGTACTGAAACGTGGTCGCTCACAATGGGCCTTATCAGAAGGCTAAAAGTCACCCAAAGGGCAATGGAAAGGGCTATGCTTGGAGTTTCCCTACGTGATCGAATCAGAAATGAAGAGATCCGCAGGAGAACCAAGGTAACCGACATAGCCCGAAGAATTGCCAAACTTAAGTGGCAATGGGCAGGGCACATTGCTCGCAGAACGGATGGCCGATGGGGTCGAAAGGTTCTGGAGTGGCGACCACGTACCGGAAGATGTAGCGTTGGAAGGCCTCCCACAAGATGGACCGATGACCTTGTGAAGGCCGCAGGAATCCGCTGGATGCGGAAAGCACAGAATTGGTCGAAGTGGCGGTGCTTGGGGGAGGCCTATGTCCAGCAGTGGACGTCTTTCGGCTGAAATGATGATGATGATGATTATTGTTTACTTTGAGTTGAGGCCTCGCTCTTCGGACAATGTCATCATCATCAGATGCTGTCAGTCGTGAAGAACAAGATTCATTGTTAGACATAGAAAAATTGATTAGATCACCAATCTCTACGCATAAATATACATGCCTCTAAGTATTCGAGCAACCAAAACATTAGCCTGCTGAAAGTAATAGTTAACACATACACGAGTTAAAGAGCATTCCGAAACCTATTCCTTCATTTAAGTTTCTCAACTTGCACCGCAAACTTTGCTCAGTTTTAGTTGAAAACCTGTGTGTTTCAGTCGCTGTATTTAGAAACACGTGTATTAGAAGGATTTCAAACAAAACTTAGGTAAACAGAACATCAAGTGGGTTTCTTACAGCCTTCATCTTTCAACATTTTGTACTTATTCATAGCTGGATTTTGATTTATCAGGTTTGATTCTGGTTCAAGATGCTATGATGCTCATCATCCTATTATTTGACATTATATAGGTACTTACAATTTAATGTCAACTCTACATTAGTGTCTTTTGTGACCATGATAACAATTATTCAGATTTGTTACGGTTGTAATAGCAATCATGTCATTTCGTTTAAAATAGGTTTTTATTTTTATTTATTAATTTATCCTTTATTTTCTATTTTACGAATGTGAGAACGTTGTAGGCTTAGTGGACTGTAGATTCGTTGACCATTTTCTATTTTGTTTAGTACCTGGTACTTGTTAAAAGACCTACACTGTCCTCCCATACCTAGTAACACTGTTATTTGAACATATTGTAAAAGTCAATTATTTTTTTAAACCGTTGTTTTTCTTGCCGGCTTTTCTCCATATGAAACGACCAATTGGAACCGTGCACCTAGCTTCTGACGTTCTATAAGTGCCAAGGAGGTTTATGTTTAAAAAAATGACCTCATGGTACATTCATTTCGATAACTATCCAACGATCACCATTACTATGGCAAATACTACAATGCTGACTACCTACAAGTTATGCAATTCATATAAATTCTCGTACCACTATGAAAACGTTTAGGGTATCTGAAGTACCTACATTACACTGCCGAAAACTTTAGAAAAAAGTTTAAGATGTCGGTTAAACCCAAAAACTATTCTCGTAAGAAACCTTCCATCCCATGTACACCAGCCTCTACCGTCATCTTAAAAAAACATTCGGCATCGCTGATTCTTCGTACCAGTTGGCGGCAACTTGTTGCAGTGGGCGTGTCCTGCCCCGCCCACCGCGCCATCGTGGCTGGAGCTGCTGGCTTCCTCAGTGACACTGGAGGCGCGAACAGCAGCACACGTCATGGCAACCCTCCGGAAGTTCGACATGAGAATCCTCTCGCCGGAGCGCTGACGTCTACTTCAACCTAAGGTAAGTGCATCTGAAACTTTAAGTTTACTTTTGAACGCTTTGACTTTTTAAAAGTAAGTATTTGCGGAGAATCTTTAAAGTTTTTGGTAACTTCGAATTTAAAAAAAAAAATTATCTTTATTTCTTTGCAAGCATCATCCTTAGACCTTGTTTCACAAGTTTTGAATGGCCACTATCCACCAGAAAAATTCAAAACTGGAACAGAAATTGCTTGATTTTTCCTGCCATGTAGGTACCCAAGTTAACCGGAACCTAGAGGTGGGGAAATGTTTTTAACATGAACTAAACTTCGTAAAAAAAATACGCATCATAATCTCATTCACTAACCTAACCTACTGGGTACTTGTTGCAACAAGTCTAGCCAGAACAAGTATTGTATCACAAGCTCACGGTTTTTCATAAATTAGTTCAGTTAACACAAAGTTTACCCCATACAATAAACTACATTCAACACATACATACATAAACTCACGCCTTCTTCCCATGGGGGTAGGCAGAAACTACAGAACGCCACCTGCTACAATCCTTACATACTCCTTTTGCCTCGTTTACGTTCATACATCTGGTCATACACGCACGCCGGTTGCGAGTACTACGCACTACATTCTACATTCACTTCAAAAACTTAATCTCAATCTAATTCCGAAACTATCTTTACTGAAGTAGAAGCAAATCCTCCAACACACACGTTTCTTCTAAATCACAGTAAAATAATGAGGAAGACTTGTTAAGTATCAACCTGTACCATATACACTGTCAACATTTTCGCAAGACTCGCAATCTTTAGAATAAACACTTTTCCGAGAACTGCGGCAAACACAGCACACGTTTAAGTTATCTAAAACCTATTTAAAAGTCTAATTAAAAACTAATATTTGTACTCTTGAACCTATTTTAGTACTTACTTTTATACACTCTTTAGATGTTGACTGTAGCTAACCACGTCAATGTCGATTTCAAGTGCTTTTAACTCGCATAAAGTTGAATAAATCGTAAAGTATCTTGGAGTTAAAGATACGTGTGTTATTTATTATAGAAACTATCCCCAAAATGAGAATACGTAAACCTAAAATTCATTCATCAAATTCTGGACAATCATACAAATTAAATCTTCGCTAGATTAGACGTTTTTACTTTAGTCTGTGACGTTTGATTTTTCATATGAGAAGTGTTAGTAAACTCCGCATACGAAAAATTTTACAGTCACTCCGTACTCCATTCGTCATAGAGAAAGTAATAATTACCTATGTAGGCACATTACATCGCAATATTCAAACCAAATATGACACATTTTATTAGCATTTCTCTCCGTCGCGTTACCTAAAGCCATCACACTTGTTGCGCTTAGAGAACCGCTAACCCTCCAATGCTCAAATACAAATAATTTACTCGCAAACGATACTTATCTTCGAAGACTCGTCAAGCGATCGCCTACTAGAAGCCGTTTCCTCGTAAGCGCTCAACGGTTTTCACGATCGAACACGGTGTAATACATCGATGTGGAAACTGTTACCACGAACTCAATACATGATTCTAGACAAACTAGGGTAGAAATTGCTCGTTGGTCATTAAAAAATTATCAGCTGTTCCATACAAAAGTAAAACAGCAGATTTTTAAAGTGAAACTTTTATTACATCGTCTCAAACTTTTTCGTCTGTGTGTTGTATGTCGCGTGACGGTCGGCCGCGGAGTAGGAATAAAGTGAAAAGCGCTCGTCAGAGCAGCCAAGGCCAATATGGCGGCGCTTATAGAAGTTTCACTTTTACCTTCTGGTTTCTTTTGGTTTCATAAAATTACACAATCCTTTTTTTATAATAGTCGAAAAATTTCTTAAACTTCTGGGGTCTACAATCATATACTGAATTCTCGGTAACAGTTTGCGCCGATATCCCTTACACCCCGATTTGTGGTCGTTTTGAATGCAATTTTCTTATGGAACATCGTGGCCCATAGGCCGTTTGTCAGATATACCAAACAGTGACGAGTCTGCACGATTCTTAATGATAACTGAAAATTTTCTACCTGTATAGCGTTTGAAAGTTCAGCCAATAAAGATTCTTCAATCCCTTAAGCCATTAAGAAAGTAAATCCCTCATCGATATGCCAAAATAACCTGTGGAAGTACAGCCACAGCCTCCCATTAGCCACTTGGCAACAGTAAGCATATAAAAATATAAAAAAGTTGTAAAGTTGAAGCCGCGCTCAACTTGACACAGTCGCTGTGCAAACAGCTCGCTTGCAGCCGCTTTCACTTGCTCGCTTTACTTGTCAATTTCCACTGAAATTTTTGACTTGTGAGATTTAAAATTTAAAACAGCACGATTCAAAGAAGTGATAGAATACTTAAAAGTTTCAGCCAATCGAAATGGTTTGTAGCGCGGCTACCTTGGGTGCGTTTTCAGTTTTATTTCTACTAGACTTTGGAGCTATTTACAAAATATTGGTAGAAAAACTTTCATTAACTGAAATTAAAAGTCCTCTTCCCAAACCGCTCATTCAGCACGACTCATACATTTTATCCAATCTGTGTAAGGGAGGAATTTTGAGATAGGGCAGTAAAAGCAGGTATCCTTAAGCTTTCAAACGTTTCGGTTTTTTTTTTTGCAATTTGTGGCTTTTCTCTCATACAGAGGTTGGTCCAGAAGTGTCATTTAATCCTTATACGAAATTCTATTGATTGGTATTATTATAAAAATAAAATATGAGAAGTTACGTTTTTCAAGCTGACTGTACCTGTTTTCCAAAATCTGTGAATATTGCAGTTAGCAATTACTCAAAAAGTAAAGGACAATCTCTTAAGAACACTTTGCTGTTAAGGTCAAAAATCCACGAAGTAAATACTTTATGGCCAGCAAAATCATAAATTCTTGGGCAAAACTATGAGTAAAGCACCTAAACTACGTACATTGTTTTCAATGAGAACATACAACCAACTTATGCCGCTTGTCACAGTGGCTCAGCAGTTGGTTATTACGGGTTTGATTTCGGAAGGATTTGTTATAATATTTTTAGACAAACGCATCTTAACACAGTGACATATCTAAACAACGATTTAGTTGAATCTATCCTAGTGTTATTATTAACCAAGTTTTAAATAAATATAATTTATTATTGACACAAATCTGAAAAGGGGAAAAAAGGGGTAATGAGAAAAATGTACCTAGTAGAAAAACCCATGAAGCATTTTTTGGGAGAATTTCAGTCTTTCAAAATCGTAATTCACGATGTTATCAAAGGTTTATCTGAAATATCATTAATTTACTTAAAACGTAATATCCAAATAATGAAAAAGATTTCGGGAAAAGATTGAAAGTTTTTACTAAACAGCTATAACACGCTTTGAAACTCAAATTGTTTGTGAATAGTTGTACGAAGTCGTTGTCAAGGCCAAGTAGAAGCAAGTACCTACCTAGAATCTTGTCTATGGTGAAGGTTAGCCAAGTCTTTGGTCCTATAACTTCACAGACTAACATGAAAAGATCCAAACTTTGTCTGTGAACTAACCCTATCGCAAACCCGGACTAACATACATAGGCCTTCTACCAAGTTGCGACATTAAACCCAGTTCTCAGCCTTCCGCATCAGTCTGTCCTAGCCACTTTTTTGAGGTCACTGGCATCATAACAAAAAAAATATAATTCAAACACCCAGACATTTAACATTTAAACCACAAAGCTGTGACAAAAAAGGCGAAAAATACGAAAAAAGAAAATAATTGTAAAAGTATTTGTTCAAAAGTGGGAATTTCAGAATACCAGACATTCTTTTGTTCACTTTGTTCTTTTGTTAAGCAAGTTATTTAGGCTTAATTTCACTAAACTGTGTACTTTAGGCCAGTGTTACCGTTTGTCGAGTTACATTGGCCTTTACCGTTCAATTTTCCACTGGATTTGTTTAGGTTTCTAGTGTTAAAGGTCAATTGAGAGGAAGGAATCTCCTTGATTTGACGATTTAATAAATATGCTTCGTCTATCCGTAGCAGTCAAAAATATACCAAAAAAAAAATTAAGATATCATGTGGTACCTACCACATTATATCTAACTTAAACCGGATAGTATTATTTTTGCAGTCGGGTTTTTTGTTTTTTAATTTTTTTTTATTTCAAGCTTTTTAGTTTTATTAAAATAATATATATTGACTCATTACTAGCTTTTATTTGATACCTACCAATAATGTATTTTTTGAACCATACCCCTCCTTTTTTTTGTATTTGCAGATGCAATATGTAAATATTATATAGCCTATGACACTCCCACAATTAAGACGAATCTAACGACACCTCACATGTTAAAATCCATCAAGCCGTTTAGGCTACAGAGCGTGCCAAAGAAATAGACATACATACATACATAGGTACTCTCGAAAAACATAACCTCCTTCTGGGGCAGTCGGGTAAAAAATAAATCAATTTTACAAAATACAAAAGAATGGGCCTCACATACTAGTTATACTCTTAATTCTGCTTTTTCCCCAAGTTATCAGCATCAATCCGAGTCTACCAAGCATCGCGGTCTTTAACCTTATTCCGTATCGATTTCGTATAGCATTTATATTAGCCTCTACGTTACGCATCCGTAGCGTTTTCAAATTCAAAATAACTTATTAAACTTACTTTATTTCTAACCAACAGAAACCTTAGACAGATTTAACAGCACGTCCCAAACTAGGCACAGCCTGTATCTTGGTGACCCAAACGTAGCGTTTTCGTAGCGTAGCTTGCCATGCAGATGCCTACTTGTTTCATAAAATTTATAAGTCCGAGGAAATGTTTGTTACTTAAACACGCATAAATGATTAGTAAGATTTGGATGAGCTTTGGCACCTCGATATAATTTAGCTAGGACAGCTAGAACAACTCATCAAATACTTTTATCAGCGTAGATTCACAAAGTAGTCCATCAAGAATTCGAGTTTAGCTGCGGACAATAGCCAATATCATACAAAATCATAACAACATCTCCATATCTATCGTGGACGAATGAAGGCGCAGGGTTCGCTTGACCAGTTCCTTTCATCACGGAGTAAACGGACATATTGGGTGTCTGTATGAATACACGTCTTAATCTTTGAGTATTTTGAATTCATCTCTTCTAACCTTAATGTGTTGGGTCTATTAATTCGAATATTAATAATTGATATCATTGATGTCACACTTTGAAGTAAATGTAACTTAATCTGAATATCTTGAATTCTTAAGACACACATTATCGTCCCAAAAAAAGACAAATTCTGCTTGACAACGTTATACGTTGTATTGTAATCTGCTTATGTGAACAATGTGTACATACACACCTATAACAAGTATATTGAGCAGGATTATCTTTCTCTGTTATGATATTTTGCAAGCGATTTGATTTCTCGACGACTGTCGTATATTTTGGTGTCGTTCACATTGTGTGTTGTTTTATGGGCCTTATTTTCAAGAATTTCATTTCAAGCCTGTAACTCACAACCTTAAAAAAAACCTAGAAACATCACGCGTTACCTATTTTCTATAGTAACCGAACCGAATAAAAATTAAATACCATGTAACCCCATGTATGGTACTGATATTCAGCTGGAACCGGTTAGACTGGAATCAGACGCAGATGATGATCATTGATCATCCTTCAACGGTCTACCTGCATGTTCTTAGGCTTCTTGATATGCAGATGGTGACCCAAGTCTATTCTTTCGTTTTCACCTCCAGAATCTTTGGAACCTGAATCGCTAGTCCGATACTATTAAAGTTTTCAGTGATAAAATTGTCAGTGGCTTATTTGAAGGAATGATCAATGGAGAAGCTTATATATGGCATAATGGCACACTCGTGGACATACTTCAGGGGTACCACCAAGTGGAACATCGGATACGACTGGGTGCTGCGCGCCAACCTCCCTAGCGGCGTCAGCGTCGTTTGTTACGCTGACGACACGTTGGTCCTGGCGCCGGGGAGGTTGTACCAGGCGGCGGCTGACTTGGCGAGACGCAGGGTTGCGACAATCGTCAACAGGATTCGGCAGTTGGGATTCGAGGTGGCCCTGCACAAATCCGAGGCCATGGTTTTTCATGGTCCTCGGAATGCGCCGCCCAGGTGTCACCATTGTGTGGATCGCCCGGAGGACACGGTGGAGCATACGGTGGAGGTCTGCCCGGCTTGAGCGGAGCATCGCCTTGTCCTTGTGGAGGCGATCGCCGGCGGTGATCTCTCGCGTCCGGCCCTGGTTCAGGCCATGGTACGGAGCGAGAGGAAATGAGAAGCCGTCACCTCCTTCTGCAAAGCAGTAATGCTCGCGAAGAAGGAGGCGGAACGCGTGAGGGAGAGGCAAATTTCACGCCGTCGCGCCCCTAACCGCCGCAGAAGGAGACGCCCTGGGCGCCGGGAATCGCAGACAGATTTCCGGCCACCGTAGGCGCGGGCTTGCGGACGGTGAGCAATGGGTAGCTCACCGTCCGATAAGGACCACGCTCGGGTCGACAGCGCGTTGTGTTCCACGCGCGCCTCAAAGAGATGTCAGCAGAATTGACGGGGTCCGCTAGGGCCGATGTATGCCGGGGCTGCGAAAAAGTCCGAAAGGGAGATCGTGGCCTCCCGGCAACATGGCAACCGAAGGAACACGGGTGGGTTTTAGTCAGTAAGAGCCTGACACGCCCTCCCGCTCCACCCAGAGCGGGAGAAGTTATTTGATAATTTCCCACACAAAAAAAAGGCATACCATCAAGTCATTTTACTAACAAAGAGTTTTGCTTCCAAGAATTTATCGCAAAATCTATGTGTACGAAATAATACCTATTCATTGGAACTTCTTTCCTCAGTCGTGAAGAAAAGTAATTACATCAGTAACTTGAAGTTAAAATTACACCTACTACTCATTCTGCCGTACCTCTGCGGCATAATATCTACAAAGTAATATTAAAAGTTGATTGATCGTCAAGGACATACCTACATAATTATAATTCCTCAAACACATGTTTGCATAATTATAATCCTTTCCAAGGAACACGCGAAACTATAAACACGACATGCAAAGCTGAGGTATTCGCATCAACATGGCTACTATGCCCAGAAATAACATTTAAGACTTTTAAACTTTGTTACTAAGGTAACTATCCCATTTATTACCAAGGCATTTTGGTGTGATTTCTTCCTAAAACAGAAATACATTTTAACAACTTAAGCTTTTTCTTAGGTTTACAGTATTAAGACTCTCCAGCACTTTTATTTATTTATTTATTTATTTATTTATTCTTTAGAAAGCTTACAGTCTAATATCTATTTACTATGTACAATAGCGCTTACGATTGCCATTTAAAAGCTTCCACAAATTGAAAACTATGTACCTAAAATTAAAAAGAAAGAAAAGATAAAGGATACAAAAATAAAAATAAAAACAAAATCTTCTTAAATATGACTTAACAAAAAAATTTCTTTAAACAAAACAAAATAAGTTCTTCTTTAAAACAAAACATAAAAAAAGATATTTAAATTTATGTATAATCGTGTCGTCTTTATTTGTTGTGCTAAAAACAAAAAAAAAAAAACAAAATGTACACATGTATTATATCACATGTAATAATACTACTCATTGCGGTCTATAACAAAGTATTCTTTATTTATAGTACGCCTTAATGTGCTAGGGCTGGTTATAAATAGATCAACATCTAAGTGAGAGGGCAGGTTATTAAAGCTTGCTGCGCTACGTAAGAAGAAGGCATTGCGTCGGTAGTTTGTTGATGCGAATGGAACGTGAAGAAGTGGTCGCCGTCTGTAGCCTACGTGATGGGTTCGGAGTGATATTTTGGAGAGAAGTTGGGGACAATCGATGGAGCCATTAGCAATATTTAAAAGAAAAGTAATATCGTTAGCATGGCGTCTGTTTTCCAGAGGTAGAAAATGGTATCGTTTGCAACGATGAGTGTAATCTGTTGAGCATTGCTTTGTCTTAAAATCTAAATATCTTAGAAACTTTTTCTGAATGTTTTCTATTCTTGACTTATACACGTCATATTTTGGGTTCCACACTTGAGATGCATATTCAAGGTTGCTGCGTACGTATGAACAGTATAATACTTTGAGTGGTTTTAGAGAGCTGAAGCAAGTAGATGATCTGATTATAAAACCTAGGGACTTGGACGCTTTCTTCACTATTTCATCAATATGCATTTCGAATATAAGTTTATTGTCCTGGACAACGCCCAAGTCCCTAATACTGTTCACCTTAGTGATTGTTTGGTTATCCAATGCATACCCTGAACCAATTGTCTTCTTTTGCCGTGTATAAGTCATATGGAAGCATTTGGATACATTTAATTGAAGTTTGTTTAGTTTACAGTAATCTACAAACCTATTGAGATCTTCCTGAAGTAGTGATGTGTCAGATGAACAACGTACTATTTTTAGTATTTTCATGTCATCGGCGTATAATAGAATGTACGAGTTAATAAAACATTTCTTAATATCTGCTATAAATAGATTAAATAGGAGAGGTCCTAAAATGGATCCCTGAGGAACTCCAGATGGTATCAGATTCCAACTGGAGGTGAAACCCTGTAGTACTACTGCTTGTGACCTGTTTTCAATGTAGGAGGAAAACCATCGATATAGGTCGCCATGAATTCCAGCTAAGTAAAGTTTACGTAATGTATTAGGGTTAAATATCTGTGAACAATTACTAGGCTAGCTGTTGCCGACCAAAAAAGTTGTTGGCAAAGTACAAAGTAACCTACATTTTGTGATTTGAACAACTTTTGACTAAAATAGTGCACGGTTCCAGTGACTGAATATTCCTAGTATCGAAAACGAGAGTAAATAAAACAGGTTGCCCATTATCGCGCCAAAAAATCAGCTGCACCATACCTATATTTTCATATTTGGTCCCTTTGTAAAAGTTGTTTATAATTAAGAGTACAATGAGAAGAGAGGTTTTCAGTCATTACTATTACACCTTGTAATACCTACTTGGCTTGCACTTCATTCTCAAAGTACACCTGTATGAAGGTCAAGGTGAATCCGCCTTGTAACAGGCAGATGGGAGGGTAACCGCGCCGCACAGACTCATCGCAACTTGAATACAGTTCGCAACCTCTTAGATAACAACTTGCATAGATCGCTCTCCGGTAAGTTTGGAGGACTGGCTTGAAACTGCAAAGCCATAGGTAGTAAGTACATTCATGTTGTTTTGAGTATTTGAAAAACTGATCTGTTGTTATATTTTGGTGGTTATACATGTTTGAAGTAATATTGTCAAGAATGGGAAGAAGATTCCGAGGTCTCGAAGTAGTTTTTTTTACACTTTCTAGAGGATTTACATGACCCATTCGAAAACAATACATTTATAATATACAAATCTATTATCTGATAGTGTTTCAAACCGGATACTTCCTTTTGGTCTTAATAAAGTAAAAATCTCTACAGTAAAGATTTTAAGTTAACCATCATTGACCAAAAACCTAACACATTTTGTATGATCTATTATGGCATTGTCAGCGGAGCTAGAACGAAGTATGCTCAAAATTAGGACAATGCAAAAAATAAGACATACAGAAATTAGAAGCATATCTAAAGCCACCGATGCGCTAAACTTTGCTCAAAAACTAAAATGGAAATGGGCGGGACATGTGGCAAGACTGCCAGATGAGCGGTGGACCATAAGGGTTATACGGTGGAGAGGCCCAAGTGGGAAACGCCACAGAGGAAGACCGCTCACGAGATGGGCGTACGACATCCGTAAAACGGCTGGCCCACCCAAACTGGATGCAGACAGCGCAAGACAGAGAAAGTTGGATTTCTTTGGAGGAGGCCCTTCACCTGCGGAGGGGTTCTTGCAAATTAAAATATATATATATATATTAGGATAAGATAAATGTACTTACTTGTTATTGCATGAAATAAAAGGCTTTTTATTTTATTTATATTTATTATGGCATTTAAAAAGTTGCAGACTCTTCAAAACATGTCTATAGGCATAAATCAAAGTTTTCCTTAAACGTTTGGAAGGGAGCTTTGTCATCACAATGTTGACTCCTTGTAAGTCGCGACCTCAAAAAATGGCACATAATAAGGATTTCTTTAAAAGAAAACATTTTGTATTTGTTCATCGAAAAATATGATTCCACTGTACTAACCTAAGTAGGTACAGTGGAATCATGTTTTTCGATGTCTTCTAGTAAACTCTATGAAATGTAAATGTATTATTACTTTCGTGTTATGAGCTCACTAGAAAGTCAACGTTTTATTTCAAAAAGGTTTTTCGACGCGGATAGGCTTCCTTGAAAACGTGATAAAAAACGCAAACAGCTGTAAATCCAAAAAAAAAAATGCGTTAAGTTAGACCTAAACACACCCACTAAAACACTCACACTTTAAAACCTAATTGATTCTTTTGAAGCACATTGAGCTTTACTTTCACTAACGAGACACAATAGAATTTTTATTGTTATCGACTTCTAAAGACAAATCGACAGTTGAATGGATTTTACTTATTTTTCACTAGCTTTTGTTCGCGGCTTTGCCCGCTTTGAAATCGGAAATCATCCCACGGGAACATACTACCGCGTTGAAAAGTATCCTATGATCTAACCCAGGTCATGGTCTACCTTTGTGCCAAATTGCATCGAAATCTGTTCAGCCGTTAAGGCGTGAAAGGTAACGGACAGACATAACTACTTTCGAATTTATAATATTAGTATGGAAGTATGGAGATTAATGTGGATTGTAAAAGCACGTAAAATATTTAAGTTACATCCACAAAATCCTTTGTAACCTAGTGCTTATTTCAAGAATAACCGAACGTCCACAAAAAAAAACACATAAGCCTACAAGGGCACTTATGAAACGTCAGAAGCTAGGTGCACGGTTCCAATTGGTTGTTTCCTATGGAGAAGAGCCGGCAAGAAACTCCACGGTTACTCTTTTCAAAATAAATGGCTATTAATTTCTTTTTTTCAAATTACAGTGTTAATACGTATGGGAGGACAGTGTTGGACTGTCAACAAATACTAGGTACTTAACAAAAACGTCCTTGACGAAGAACGTAAAAACTAGTTAACAGCATAGCTGTGTTGATTAGGGCTGTGTCACAAAGCGGCATAGTCGGGCACGGTATGTCGCATACCTTACCCGTGCCGCGCATTGTTGGGAGCGATATGTGCGGGACAAGGTATGGACGGCACGCGGATATCTGGGTTTATCGAGATCGAAGTCCTATAACAAAATCAGTAGTAATATTGTATGGAAAAACAAAATCTCACGGTCAATTACGCTCTAGAAAGAATAATATCATTTTCACTCCTCTTGCTCAAAAAGGCCGTCATTGTAGAGTACCAGAGCGGGGAAAAAATAGCATTTCTTGCTCTAGGGGAGAAAGTAATTTCTTTTTAATTTTTGTCTGTTCCAACGAGCCTTTAAAAACGAAAAAGTCTTTATTCTTATGTAGAATAATCATGATTATGGACTCGACTTATTACTGGTTCACAAAAAAAAGAACATTTTATTTTTGAAAATGGAACTAAATGCGGCTATCTCTTCGGTAGAATACGTGCATTGCGTTGCGGCTACAGAAGAAATAAAAAAGGCATTGCTTTGCAAATCTTTAGAATTTTTCTCTAATTACGAATTGAATTCGAGACCGTAATATAATTTACAACAGTGAAAATGTCATCATCTAGTGAGAACATCTTCACAGAGGACTGAAATTAGTTGCCGGAAAAAAACATCTTGTTAAATATCCAGAACTATACAAATTGTACATTTAAATAAAATAAACTATTTAATATTGTATTGGATTATTTTATTTTCTCGCAATCGTAGTGAAAAGTAGAGTGTATCACACGTCGCTAAAACCCATTATAACTCAGTTTCTATTTACTCCCTCACTAAGTTCGGGAGTAAAACTACCTCGTTACAATGGGTTATTTTAGCCCCTCGTATAACAATCTACTATTTAAACTTTAAGAAGTAGAAATACGGAGTTGAAAAGTACGCTACGCGACGATACTCTAAAGGAGCATTCAGCATATTTGAAATTGTGGATAATAAATAATAAAAGAAAACAAGGAAGAAATACTTCGATCTTCTTCTTCTTGTCGTGAAGTTAGTGACTAACCTGGTGTCACAGTTTTAAAGCCGCCCATGGGCCTCTGACTTGACTTCACATACCATCGAGAAATATCTCTCAAGCATCGGTTTAGACACGATGCCATACTTCGATGACTGCGATTTTCTCGAAAAAGAAATTAGCTTAAACCTTGTAGCTTCTGACACACATCCGGTTTGCATGACTGGGATTTGCTAGAGCCGGATGCATGAAGGTTCAGGAAATTTCAGGGAGGTTGCAAGTCGAACTAAAACATAAGCGTGTGTAGAGAAACTAGTCGTGGTAGCCTTAAAACAGAAATCTTAGAAGAAGAGCTTTTTTATTATTCTAATAATAAAATGAATATTTTTTATATTCTAATATTTAAAAATGTAATTTATAAGTATTTTAATGAAATAAAGGAAATGAATATAATATTAAACCCGCAGGGCAGCATGTGGCGAGCTGTTGGCCAGTAGCGACCCCACGGACCCTATCTCCCGGGAGAAGTCTTGTTCCTCACCTCTGGCTTGCCTTTATTGGCCGACTGGAGTGAACACTGACGAGGAACAGAGCTCCTGCCTCATTCTTGCCTTAATTGGCCGGCTTGAGTGGAGATTCGCAAGAGCAAACGTGCTCGGAGGAAGGAAGTATTCCAGTAAGATGCTGGTAGGGATCTTGACCGTACTTCCGGAATTGTCCTGATAGCCGTGGAATACCTCTCCACTCCTCACAGCTGTGCTAGCGACCGTTTTTGGGGGCCCATTATTGAGTGTGCAAGTCACCCCCTGCCATTTTATCCGTGTATACCACAACATTGATCAGGCAGGGGACATAGGCTTTCCATAGTTTTAAGTAACCAATCCACTATAGCCACCCAAACCCATAGCCCAATATGTTTTGTTTCCATGTTCTGCAATAGCCCTGCACCAACTGGGGGTTGTCTTTGGGTGCATTTGCATAGTGCATACAGGGATAATCGTCGGTTGGTGCCTCATTACATTTAAAATTGTCCAAGGGGCCTCTGCGAGTTGGCTTTGGCCCCTCGTACGCCTTCCAAAGGACCGGGACCCAATGGTCCCGAGATATGTAAACAAATGAATATATTATATAGGTTCTGTGTACTAACAGGAGTGTAACTGTATAAAAACCGGCCAAGTGCGTGTCGGATCACGCACAATGAAGGGTTCCGTAGTTGGGATGAATTTATCCCAAAAACAAACTTAACTTTGTAGTTGATAAACATGTTCACCCGTACTGAATGTATGGGAAAACGTGTTTTTGCAACTGCAAAGTTAAGTTGGTCAATTATTACTCGTTAACTTGTAAAGCTTACTTAGCCGTGATAGTTTTTCTTTTAATTTCGTTATATAAACTACTACTGTGATTTTTTTCACACATCCAAAACCAACCATTTAGCTGGCAGGGGGCACTTGACTCTAACAAAAATTAGCACTTTAAAGCTTAATATTTCGCAAACAGATCCTTGAATCTAAAAATGGTTTTCACAAACTCATAATGTTTTTGAAGGACTTTTCCAATAATACCCCACATGATGGGATAAAACAAAAAAAACATCACCACTTTATGTGTATGGGAGGTACCCTAAAAAAAATGTTTTTCATAATTTTGTTTTACCACTTTGTCGACGTAATTAATATGTATACTTGTGCCAAATTACAGCTTTCTAGTACTAAGGGTCTCGGAGCTAGACCGCGGACAGACAGACAGACGGATATGACGAAACTATAAGGGTTCCTTGTTTACTACGGAACCCTAAAAAACAGTTGCAGAAAGGAGGCAAAACAAATTTTCTCGATCGCAGAGCACTCTCATGAGTCGTGCAAAATCGTAGCACAGCGACATGCGCGTTTGCGACGTTTGCATTTTTTTGTGTCGAAATTGACTGCGCTAATATAAATGATAATGAAAGCACAACTAGTGTCCTTTAAGAGAGTCATAACATAATACAGCGCTTGTAATCTCTGAAGGCTTAGGCAGAGGTCTACCTATAGCCCCATGCACATTTCGCCAGTTATTTTTACATACCATGTAATCCGAGCCAATTGCTACCAACCGGACATAAATCCAGACTCCAAGCTGCGGCTGAGAAATTCCAGATAGAAAAACCCAATAACACTTTGCCCGACCCGGGAATCGAACCCAGGACCTCGTGCTCAGCAGTAGCACTTGCAACTACTATACCAACGAGGTAGTCCAGAATTCGTATTTTATAATAAAAGTGAATTCAAAATCGCAAAAGTCAATAACATAAAGAAAACTAAACAATTCAATTCTATCACCAAATGTATCCAACCGTTGGTCAGTAAAAAACATTAACAAACATTTATCGAAGTGGAAACGCAATTACCTCTAAATTCCTGCGAGTGGAGACCAGCGCAGACGGAGTGGTTCCCTCTGAACTCGCGTGTTTGGACGCGATGGGTGATGGTGCAAGAGAGGAACTGATAGAAAGAATGAAGAAAATTATAAAGAACCATTGATATTGTAAAGTAGGTAAAGTCAGGGAAATTAATTGTTCATAACTATCATTTTTTGACAGTTGTATGAAATGCTAAATACAACACAAATAGGCGCAGTGTGTCAATTTGTTTTAACAATGAATTACGTAAACTGTACAAGGATTAAAAAAAACTTATAGTCGGAGAACGGGTGTAAAAGAAACGCAGGTGCTTAAGAATGACACTATAATTACACGAATCACATAAGTTTAAATCTAACAGAACTTTTGAGTTAAAGCGCGCGCACATTCGCTCGCTGATGGGTAGGTTACTTGACTAACTGACGATTACAATTCGAACTTACCATACTCCATAGGTTTAGGTAGTTAAAAAAAGGTAAACAAATCTTAAAAAGGGTTTTTATAGATGACACTTTCTTGTTTAAAAATACGATTAAACCAAATTAAATTTATTTTAGTGTTTTACTATAGTTTCCTCTTTTATTAATGATGTTAAACTTTATCGTTTATTCTTAAACTACTTTTCGTAGAATGTAACACCTTGTGCACATTTTTTTTTTGTTAGATTTATAATATTTTGTAATCTGTCTATTATAAGGAGCCCAATTTATAAACGTCAACGAAATATAACGTTGCTAAATTGAAGAGTTCAACTGTAACGTAGCATAACAACTGAAGTGACAGGTATTACGTTTAGTCGGTTACTTGACAGCTGTCTCGTCACGTGGTTTTTTTTGTTTACCTTTATTTAACTACCTAAACCTATGGAGTATAGAGCTTGCGCGGGCGCTCTCAGACGGGCGGCCGGGTAACCATTCTGGGTTGCCATCATAGCATTTACATACTGCCGCACGCTATAAACTACGAACAAAGCATAAGCATAATATTATTCAATGGAGCAGTACACTACTGTTTTAGAACGTAACACACTTTTAATCACAGTCAATACCCTAATAGCGTTATACACGATCAGTCACAATTTGTTTCGATATAAAACAGATTGCTAATCCATTGCTTCATAAGTTGGAAAAAAAATCTGTTCAACAACGTAAATAACGCAATGAATGTTGTTGAACTGTCAAAATGAAACAAATTAGTCATAATCGTTTACGAAAATATAAGTTACGCAATTAGGATACAGAATGATTTTGAAGGATATTGCAAATCCATTGCTTCATATTATGTTCGAAAAATTTGTCAGCTCAACAACGTAAATAACGCAATGAACGTTGTTGAACTGTCAAAATGGCAGATTAGATTGCTACTGTCGGTGTGTTACGCAATAACCTCGCAGTTTTTCACTTTCCAGTAACCTAATTCCCATTTCCACGATAGAAAATCTTCTATCACAATCCTGTTTAATCACACAAAACAAACTTGTTTTAGCTCGAAAGTGATTGCAAACCTCGTAAAGTGACTAAATTCAAACGAAACTCGATTTACATAAAGTACCTTAAGTAAACAGAAGACGTTTTGTATTATTAATTAAATACTATTCATACATATTCAAATTGATTTATTCATTGATCTGTTATTTACAATTTACGGATTTTTTAAGTGAAAACTTCTTTAGGCGCGTTGGGCATTTTTGAGATGGGACTAAACCATTGATTTCGCGACACTGTAACGCAATTTACCGACACCGTGGAGTTAAAGACATCAACGCGTTGATTACAGCGGTGTATGGAGTAAAAGACTTCAACACGTTGATTCCGCGGTGCCGATTTTTTTTCAAGTTTTCACTTCTGTCTACACTCCCGGAGTGCCACTGTTTTTTTTTTTGAAACATTCAGATTGTCCACCTGATGTTGACTTTTCTATTTCTGCTCTTGAGCTGAAGTCCGTGAAGCATCGTATGGTAATTTTACAGGCACTCTTGAAATCAGAACCCATGACCATGAAAAATTGTGGTATCCTACTGATGTGTCATCCGCTTGTTCGTGTGATAGAAGTCCATCCCTAATGGGTGGTGGGTGGTCTGTGTGCATCATAAAAGGAGTGTTCAGACTTTATCAGATGGAAAGACTACAGTTAACATTATCTACAGACATGATGGAAATTCTGTGGAATACTGTTTGGCCATAGATATTATGAGATTCGCAGATTTAAAAAAACCCTGTCCGAATCGTGAGGGTGTTGTTAGATACCATACTGAATTACTGAGAGTCTATTTATAAAGTAATTTTCAGGAAAAAAAATCGCCACATCTTTTTTTTCAATGGGAAATTTTACCGGGTTATTACATGGGGCGCGGGCGGCCGTCGTTTAGTGGCTGTCTACAAGTCATAACTTCTGACCCCTGTGTAACATTTTCTAGTAGGTAGGTACTAAAAATGTGAATTTTAAATAGCAATAACTTTTTTATTTAAAACAATAATAAAATAAAATAAACTTTTTGGTAATGTTATTGCAGTACATATGTGCCCCTTTTGGATTGGACAGGGTTTTTTTTACATATTGTAAACATACAGGGTGTATCAGAAAGGTATGTTCAAATTTTAGAGTGTAGTACAGACCATCAAACTAAACAAGTTTCTCCATCGGACCAACATCGTAATCGCGAAAAAATTATCAGCCGTCCCATACATTTGGGTCGAGTAGGTATTGAAGTTTTGTATGGGACAGTTGATAATTTTGTCGCGATTACGATGTTGGCCCTATTGAGAAAATTGATCAGTTTGAAGGTCTGTACTACACCCTTAAATTTGACCACACCTTTCTAATACACCCTGTATATATATGTCCATTCCCTTAATAATATCAAATGTATACTTTATAGGTACATAATATCATAATGAACACCTAACTACTATCTGTGGAACTGACGTTTGCACGGTGGAAGTGCTCAAACCCCGTGGCAAGTACGCTTCCTTCAAGTTGGGTGTGCCCTCGAGACTGGCTGAACGCGCTATGGCAGCTCAAAACTGGGCAGAGGATATCTGCGTCAAACCATGGCGCCGTAACTTTCGTGGTCGAATTAATGAGACTCAGTAAGCACTTCAACGTTCCTGCCTTACCCACCTGTACTGATCGCATTGCCTTTATGCGTGTACTATACCAGAATGTGCGTGGGCTCAAAACCAAGTTACTTACATGGAGATCAAGCCTGTTACTCTCCGAGCATGACTTAATAGCCGTAACAGAGACAAATCTGGACAATTCAGTAGAGGATTCAGAAATGTCAAGCGGAGATTGGAGTATTCTACGCAAAGACAGAGTGACTCTAGGTGGCGGCGTGTTGCTTGCTGCGCGCCCCGGCATCACTACGAAGAGGAGGCATGATCTCGAGACTGACCGTGGCGAAGATTTATGGGCTACGATCACAATTTACGGCTTTAATATATCTGTTTGTGTTGTCTACATAAAGCCCACTGCAACGGACGACGAATATATGACGTGGTTCTGCAAGGTTGAGAGCATCATCTCCAATTTGAACGGAATGATAATGATTTTAGGTGACCTTAACTTAAAAAGTGCATCTGTAAATGTTAATAATTATTACTGTTATTTCTTAAGTTTTTGTAGTCTGGCTGAGATGAATGAAGTGGTGAATATGCGTGGGAGTAAGTTAGACGTAGTGTTGGTTCGGGAGGGTACCGAAGTAAACTGCGAGCATGTCATAGGTACAGAGCTGGTTCCAATCGACTTGTATCACCCTCCGTTAGATATTGCGATTTCCATCTCACCGCTTATGAATAGTGAAAAATTGGACCCCAGCAACATTGATCGCAGTAGAGATTGGAACTTCGTAAAAGGGGACTACGCACTTTTAAGCGACCTTATTCGTTCTGCTCCATGGCAAGACGTTCTTCGCTGCAATGATGCACACTCCGCTGTTGGTACTTTTTACGGAATAATGTATAATTTATTTGACTCTTCCATTCCAAAGAAGAGAATGATCGCTGGAAATAGGCGGTATCCAGTCTGGTTTACTAAAGATATTATAAACGATACTCAGCGTAAAACCAAGCTACATAAGAAATGGAAACTTTCACGTTGTGATCTTACTTACGCGCAGTTTAGTGCTCTGCGACCAGATCTTAAAGTAAGAACCCAGGACGCCTACAGATTGTACTGTAATAATTTAGAAAATAACATAGGCAAAAATCCGCGACAGTTCTGGCAGCATGTATCTAGCCTGCGATCAAAGGGTGGCTTCGAGCCAAACGTGGTGTACAATGGTGAGACTTGTTCGGGTGTCAAAGCTGCCGAGGCATTTGCTCAGTATTTTGCTAGCGTGTTTCTGCCTGATACACCTGAGTTGGACCCTAGAAAATTAAATGTGAGTAGTGAGGGAGGTAGCATTCCTCTTCCCTTTTTAACCCCACCGGATGTAGTTAAGGCTATAGCTAAACTCAAACCCTGTAGCTCGGTTGGCCCTGACAACATTCCAGCTTTTACTCTTAAGGGATGTCATGATGTTTTGGCAGCCCCTCTATGTCATGTCTTTAACCTAGCCCTCCAGTCCGGAATATACCCTGAACAATTGAAAACTTCGCGAGTCACTCCCATTCCTAAAACTAGTGACAAAACATCAGTAGAGGAACACAGACCCATCGCTATCCTGCCAACGATTGCCAAGGTTTTCGAACATATTTTTTTTTTTTTTTTTTTTTTTTTAAACGTTGCCCCACACTAGGAATTTCTCCTGTATCGTGGGTGCGATTACAAACATATAAACTCACATACACAAACAGCCAGACCCGGAACAACTACTGGTAGGTCATACAAATATTTGTTCCGTTCGGGAATCGAACCCGCGACACGCAGCGCAGCAGTCAGCCGCTTAACCACTGCGCCAACCGTGCCGTCAAACGATATACTTCACGCTTTCATTTACAAACGCGTAAATATATCCTTATCTGATGCCCAACACGGTTTTCGGCCGAGTCGCTCCGTGAATTCGAATTTACTGATTCACGTAGACTACATATCCCGTTGCTTGGACATCGGGGGGCAGGTTGACGTTCTATATTTCGATTTCCGGAAAGCATTCGACAGAGTTGACAACGATGTGCTTTTGACAAAGCTGGGGGCCATCGGTTTCTCGTCCGGTCTTCTTAACTTCTTTTCAGATTATCTGCGCGATCGCAAGCAGTTTGTAAGACATGGCTGCTTCGAGTCCAAGCCTTACAATACACGCTCGGGCGTAAGTCAAGGATCCGTGTTAGGGCCGCCTCTTTTCCTGATCATGATCAATGACCTCATAACTAATGTTAAGTTTGCCAAGTGCCTGCTATATGCCGATGACCTTAAGCTAGTCGCACAAATCCGAACGGACGAGGATTGCAAGCTCCTTCAGAGGGATATTGACGCCATCTATGAGTGGAGCATTGTGAACAAGCTATTTTTTAATAAAAACAAGTGCTACGTCATGACATATGGTAGGAGGTTACGACCAATACATCATGACTATAATTTGGGAGGTGAAGTAATCACTCGTGTCACCAACATAAAGGACTTGGGAGTGACTTTCGACCGCTGTCTGTCTTTTAAAGATCACGTTTCTGCCCTTGCGAGGGAATCTTTCAGGCGCTTGGGATTTGTTTTGAGAAATGCGCGTGACTTTCGCAATTCAAATGTTATTAGGCTGTTGTACACTGCTCTGGTTTGAAGCAAACTCGAGTCCAGTGCCTGTGTTTGGCACCCCTATACCGCGACCCAAACACTTATGCTGGAAAAGGTTCAGAAAACATTTTTAAGATGCCTCTTCCAAAGGTATACCATTTCTTTCCGTACATGTACCCTACCAACTATCTTTTAGGGATGTTAGGCTTTAACTCGTTGGAGGTAAGAAGAGGTCTTGATCAGCTCACGGTAGCCTGTAAGACTTTACGGGGACGTATCGACTGTCCAGAGCTCCATGGCCTTTTCTGCCGATTATTTGTGCCCGACAAATACATTGGACACCGTCAGAGCCGCCGACACAATTTGTTTGCGCAACTATCATGCAAAACTGTAGCCAGAGCCGAATCCCCAGTCTGTCGTACCCTAAAAATGCTAAATGCCCTTCTGACTGCCAACCCTGAATGTGATGTGTTTGCGGATGAATGGAGTAAAATTATGCGTATATGTCTGGTGTTCTGTGAGAGAAAGTATGCTAGGGAGTCCACTGTTCCATGTTAGTTTTAAATTAAATTAATGTCAAGATTGTAATTGTTTCTATGTTAATTAATGTAATTGGTGCTGTGCCGTTTTAATTAACTATAAATAAATAAATAAAATAAATAATACTACTGCCTCGTTGGTCTAGTGGTCCAAAGCGCTACTGCTGAGCTTGAGGTCCTGGGTTCGATTCCCCGGTCGGGCAAAGTGTTATTGGAGTTTTCTATCTGGAATTTCTCAGTAGCAGCCCGGAGTCTGGATTTGTACCCGGTTGATAGCAATAGACTCGCCCCCTATTACACGGGACTTTAACTGTCGAAATGTGGGTGTACTGTAGGAACACCTCTGCCCTACCCTTCAGGGAAACAGGGGAACACCTCTGCCCTACCCTTCAGGGAAACAGGGCGTGATGTTATGTTATGTATAGTATCAGGCTACCACATCGGTAGGTAAGTTCGCTTCGCAGAAAATGAGACATTGGTGCCGATTCCCTTGTACACAAACTAAACTAAATTTAAGTTCAGTACATCTTTTTCTTTCTATTTCATTATGAAAAGTACAGAAGATAAATTTTAGTTTAGTCCTGTCAAATTAATCATCGCCTGTCACTCTCCATACAAGTTTAGACATGATTAAAAACTTGCCGACTAAAATTACGTCAATTTACGTCAAGCGCTGATTAATTTGACAGGACGAAACTAAAATTTATCTTCTGTCCTTTTCTTTATGAAATAGAAAGAAAAAGATGTACTGAACTTAAATTTAGTTTAGTTTTCTCAAACTAAACTAAATTTAAGGGAATCTGCACCATTTTATCAAACCGCAGAAACTGCAAGTCAGGAAAAATAGGGTTAACACAAAGCATTCCTAAATTGTTAGCACTCTTTAAAATCGAATTACCAATAAAACCAAACGTATTCACATACGAAGCACCAAAATTACACATTAACAGATTAATGTGCAGCTTTTGAAGCCGTTCACAATAAGTGATGGTAACTACCGTCCGCTTTATCGACGATAAACTTAGAATACCTCATAAAGAACGCGTTTGAGGACCCTTTGTGTACGTTTTGCATTTTATTTTTAAGTACAAGCCCTTTTACATGTATTAGTTTAAGATGCTGACGATCTTGACTGCCAGATGTCAACACACAGTTTGGTCACATTTTATGCCAAACAAATATATTGCGTAGGTAGCATTTTTTTGAAGTGAAAACTTCTTTATGCGCGTTTTTGAGATGGGTTAAACCATTGATTTCGCGACACTGTTACGACACCAGCTTTTGACCATTAAAAAGACATCAACGCATTGATTACCGCGGTGCGTGGAGTAAAAGACCGTGATTACCGCGGTGCCGATTTTTTTTAAGTTTTCACTTCTGTTGGCGCTCCCGAAATGCCATTGTTTTTTTTTGCTACATTATAATGTAACTGGAGTTTTTAAAAACACTACATAGTAGGGCGTCCTGTTTACAATAGAGGATCTGCATACAGAAAACGAAATCAAGATAAAATAATCACACCTTTTACCTAAAAATCAAACTAACTACCCAAATACTTTCAACCAACAATTTACTAGAAAACTAAAATTAAAACATTTGTTTTTCATCTTTAAAACAAAATCAGGTCCATCTAAAGGCTCACGTTTAAACATCTTATAAACACATAAAACAGTTTCTTTAAAACCCAGTTACGCATAAACAATTAACATTTTACTCACCGGATTACTTTCACGAGCAAGAAGCTCTTAATTAGTTCAGACAATTATCTCCCGCTTGATTGAGGGCGCCACTTGCTCGTCTATTTACTACTAATGGTGCAGTAATGAAAATAGGCAGATTGAGAATTGGTCATGATGTGGGGAAGAAGTGGTGATTAAATCAATTGTGTCTGTGGCTTAGATTGGTTCTTTATTAGGTTGATTTGTGGCAAGGCAGATAGAGACGAAGATAAATGGAAAGGAGCCTGTTTCCCGAGAGTTACTATGTATCAGATGGAGCAAAACTTGTATGGAAATTATGTGCCAAATAGTTTACTAGAACTTATCAAAAGGTGGTTAAATAGGCCTCTAGTATTCTTTTAATGTCATCTTTACTAAGTGGCAAAGCCGCCAGTCTCTTGGGTACATTGCCAGTCGACAGCGATGTGGAGGAATTTTTCGACGTAATTTTTTAGTTTGTTATAGTTTCAGTTAGGTTAGGATATTCTATTTTTAGCATAACATCACGCCTTGTTTCCTCGAAGGATTGAGCAGAGGTGTCCCTGTAATAGGGGTCGAGCCTATTGCCATCAACCGAGCACAAATCGAGACTCTGAGCTGCTACTGAGAAATTTCAGATAGAAAAACCCAATTGCCCGACCCGGGAATCGAACCCAGGACCTCATGCTTAGCAGTAGCGCTTGCGACCACAAGACAAAAAAAATAAATAGATAGACAGGAATAGGTTTGACAATAAAGAGATACTTCCAAAATACCTACTTTATTTCTCCTTTGTTAATTACTTACAAAACTATCGGTAAGTTTAAACTTCAACGATCAAAAACTTACTATAGAAGGTAAAACTACAAAATATTATAAGTTTTTTGTATGGAAGCAACCTAGTACTAAGTTTTGCAATAACATCAACATTTTGAAATTCGATCAAAATACTTCCTTAACTTCTTGTTTACCAAACGTAATCTTCTATTTCGTCGTCAATAATGAGGTCTTAGAGCAACCGTGGGTGCCTCCACCCGCAAGGGTCACTTTTCATTATTTTTATTTGCCCAGCAATCTGGTTGGTCGTCGTGTTTGCGGACGCCTGTTCTGTAAATACAACAAATTGTTCGTACACACATAAATACTGGTACTTTACAACTCTCATGTACTGGGAAAAGTCTTGATGTTCGTTAAACAAAAATAATGAGAATTTTGTAGATGGTAAATAATTTTTCCCGTACGTTTTTGAATTAGAGAATATTTTTCAGTGATTTCCGTCTGCCTATTTCAATGAGAAAAGAAAATGAGTTTCAATGATTTTATTGCGTGTTTTTGATGAAGCAGTACCTACTTACTTATACAGCGTGGCGCTTTAATGGTGACATTAATTTAACACACGTATACGGATCAGCGTTTTCTGTTTATGAAGATATTTTAATTTCATTAAACGTTATTATTTATTGATTTATTATCAATTTTCTAAAATAGCATCTTGGTGCAAACTGTACTTAATAACTGTAGCGCAGAGGTCGTTTACCGGGGTCACGAATCATAACATCGCATTAATGAAAATAAAACGAATAACGTGCAAAGTGAAGACGAATTGAAGGAAAGAAAGAAAGAAAGAAAAATAGGTTGGTTGGTTGGTTGTTGGTGGGAAATGGAGAGCCCTATGTCGGCGAGCGTTTGAGAATTTTTAATTTTCAATTAACGAATTATTTTTCTTATTATATTTTTATGATTACTGGCCACTAGCCCTACCCGTGTGTTAAATTAATGTCGCCATTGTAGCGGCACGTTGTATACAATTATAATAACAGTTCCAACTTCCTCTGTTGGTGGACAAAACCCAAAGTTCAAGCTCTGCATAGTATCTTCAGCAACAGTCGTAATCAAGAACTTGTCTACGGAATCTATAGTAGATTGTTATACAAGGGTCGAAAGGAATCAATTCCCATACGAGGAATGTATGTAGTCCTAGTAGGAATTGATGACTTTCACCCGTGTTAAACACTCTACTTTTCATTTCGAATATAAGGAAAATAAAAAGTTGTAGTTTTTCTAAAATTGATAATAATAACATGAATATTCTAGTACCTATTAGTCTTTTTTTAATTTTAAATATGGAACACGCCGCGTCACCGCCACGGGTCCCACTTAGGTATTTTTTTACTTCGCACTGGCTGTTTATACAATGACAAGACTACAGCATTTTTTTTTTAAATCAGTATTTTTCTATAAGGGGGTATTGCACCATCATATCCACGATCACAAATCCATGATCAAAGACGTAACTAAATTGTAAAATAGACACATGGTAATTTGTGAGCTTCGTAGATAGGTATATGATATAATATGATAGTGTAATATTCCCCAAGGGGGATATGCCCATAATAAATGTCTATTTTACAATTCCATTATATCTTCGATCACAGATGACCACAGACTCGATAGTGTAATACCCCTTAGTAAAATTTTTCGTAGCCGACAACCTAACCAAAAGTTCTATTTTTAAAATTAATTCCCGCCCTAGAGAGGGAAGCGATTACTACGAGTCTTTCCCACCCAAGGGTGGGGATCAGCGTCTTCCACCCGCTACTTGGATCAAACAAACACTACTTTCCGAGTATGAGAAATGAAAAATTAATTTTTGCACTTTGACTAGAATTTACTCATCGTAAACGCCTCTTATTATTTTATCCTTATCCCAAATTATTGGGGTCGTTTGTCTTTTTCTTCCATACTTATCTATTAATTAGTCGTCATCTCGGGAGTCACCCCCTTTCAAGCCCTATCACCTTTCACACAGTTGATCCATCGTTTCTTTAGTCTTCCCCTACTCTTGCATTATCGTTAGCTGTTATACCATTAGTTTTAAACTTTCTTCGGCATCGTCATCTTGTTCTCGTTGACGTTCCGTTCACGGTGCGGTAGACAAACAGCCTAATATTTTATTGATATATTCAAGAACCAGTATCAAGTATCATTCTGTTCCAGGGCGAGAGCCCCGGGCCGGAGCGGCGCAACGACGAGTGCGAGCCGTCAGAGATGCCGCCCTCGGACGCGCCGCCCGCGCCCACCGCGCCCCCGCCCGACCTGCCGGCCACCACCAACAATGTAAGTAATTCTGATGAAGACCACCGAACCTGTCAGAACACAGTGGAATATAGTCCTCCTACTAACCGATTTTCGGCCATAGCAGCCAATCTCAGCGTGGACTAGCCATCGACGCGGGAGATATTATAATGCACAAGTGTAATGGAATATACCACAACATCGACCAGACATCACCCTCTTGTCACCATATATCTCTTGACGAAGGACGCACGAAATCGTGAAGACAGGCAGAAAAAAATAGTGGCTATACCCAGCAATGGGGATTCCAAAATGATGGAGATGAGTCAAGAGGAAGCTGACTTGTCGCATTCTCAGACTGGCCTCTTTCTCGAAACATCTGGATTTGGAAACGAATTAGTAAATACTTGCAATACTTAATTGTATCCTTTAGTTTCTATCATTTTTGGATATTTATTATCCAGTTTACCTCCTTCAGCTACTAATGTCCGTAACTTTCCAGCAGCCGCCGCAGAAGAGTCGCTCCCTAGTGGTTTCCCTGACCCCGCCCCGGGAGAGGGAGACATGGGCCAAGAAGGCGGAGTTCCTGCTGGCTGTGGTGGGGTTCGCGGTGGACCTGGGCAATGTGTGGCGGTTCCCTTACATCTGCTATCAAAATGGCGGTGGTACGTTCAACTAAAGTTATAGATTTTGAACATTCATCTGAGAATTGGTGTTGCCTTTTTCTAGAACTAGTCCTACTGATTAAAAATGCAGCTGTACACCGTAGGTAAATTTATATACGAATGAATAAGCGTTTATTTGGTCAACTCGACGATCGTGTATCACTGCAGGGATCTGGCATAAACGAGGGCCGTAGTAGACATCCTTGTTAAAAACCTTACTGGGGAATTAATGTGAGACTTAGATCATATTGGTCTTATATATAAGATCCTGTGTTCCTATTAAAAAGATGAATTAATGTATACAGCTTCTGACTTGGTCTCAATGTTTAAACCAGCGGACAGCAAGTCACATTGTGTTGCAACTGTAAGAATTTTCTGTCTATTTGGACGTCTGCCAATTTTACATCAATTTGAAAACCATATTTGCCACCAGGTGCGTTTCTGATCCCGTACTGCGTGATGCTGCTGTTCGGCGGAATGCCACTGTTCTTCATGGAGCTGGCTCTGGGGCAGTACCATCGGTGCGGCTGTCTGACGCTGTGGAAGAGGATCTGCCCAGCGCTCAAGGGTAAGTAGAGTTTCTTTCATTTTCTTGATACATAACATCGTGTATATTTATTCTGGAAAATATAGTTGTCATCACAAGGGATGGTCGATAAAAATTCGTCAATACACTAAAGGAAAGTGAAACTTATTTCAATTTATGTTTTGTCGGAAAGTTTATATTACCAGCTACACTACTGACCATAATTACAAATGGATTTACATTTCGTGTATCGTAGAACCTATTCCTATTTCCTATATATTTTTCAAGATAAGAATAAGAATAAATTTATTTCACTTCCAAAGTACAACAAAACTTAATCTATGAAGTACAATTTTTTAAGGTGTTTGATGGTTGTACAGCAGCAAGTATTAATGATATACCAACTCCCAAACTAAGTCAAGCTTGTATTTTGGGAGTTAGTGGTTCTACACAGGACTTATATAGACACAACCTTATAGCCTACGAATTGACTTCCAACATTTAATAGTAAATAAATTAAAATAAGTAAATTAAATAAATAAGTGTTAAGTATATAAGTAAATAAATAAGTAAATATAGATCATGGATAAGACTAAAATAGGCTTACGAAACTTGTTATTATTTTTCACAATGTAGAAAATATTAAGTAGGACCTGGTACAGTAATTTTATGTTTAAAATGGTGCTTAGCAACTCATTGATATGACTCGTAGAATACCACAATACAACATCTCCCTATTGGCGAAAAACCAAAGCAAATAGATACCGCGCCAATCAAAGATATTACCACTAAACAATACTCTTCAGGAGCTTTCAAGAGGTACAGAGAGTCGTCGAGTTGTCCCCAGGGGGCAGCACCGATCAACAATCAGTATTGAGAGCTTAAAGTGTTGTTTGCAGCTTGTTTGTAGATGAAAACCGCTTTTACGAGGTTTTATTATCTGGGAAAATTATTTGGATTTTCTATTAGTTGTTGATGACAGCGCGTCCTAAAATAATGTCTCTTTCCAGAATAAAATTGTTGTTTCTTTAAACATTTTGACAGGAATTCTTATTTGTTTAGCATAATTAATCGTAAAATCGTATTTTTAAAAGGTATTTTAAAACTTTTACATTCATCAAAACTTTTTACACGTATTTTTACTCTTTTAAAAGTAATGCTGACTCGTTTGTTTTGCACCCTTTTCTGTTTCTAAAACAAAATATCCCAAACATGATTCTAGACATTTCACTAGACAAAATCCAGTCCGATTCCTTGCTTAACCCGTTACTAATCTATGTATGTATGCCGCAGAATAAAAGCCTACAAACCCACCACTTACCCATATTGTTTCCCAAACTCAATATAAAACGAAAATCTGCCATTCATGTGGAAACGTGGAGTGTCCAAGTGTCTGGGAGTGTCCGGGTGTGTCCGGTCACTATCGGACATTACTTGCGGGATGCGGCTTATAAATATACAGGAGGCAATGCTTTTAACACCGGACAAATGGTCCGGCCAAGTGGTTGGCTGGTTAAAATTTATGAAACGGATCCAATGTGGCCACTGTTTATAGGATTGACTTCTGATTGATTGGCTGGTGATAGCTTATCAGTTTGACACGTTTGGGAGGTTTGAGTTTGATTAGGTAGGTATGGAGGTAGTCAATGACAAAATAACAAAGTTTCAATTTAAAATTTTACAAATCGATATAAATCCGGTACGCCGTAAAACATGTAAGTTTCAAGTTTTTAGAGGCCTATCAGGATATGTGGAGTAAATGAAACGTAGATCTGTTTCGTTTAATATCTATGGACTTAGTTTTAAGTCCATAGATATCTATTCTATAGTATCCCATAGATATCTATTCTATAGTATCCCATAGATATCTATTCTATAGTATCCCATAGATATCTATTCTATAGTATCCCATAGATATCTATAGGATACTAATTGTGCTAGTTGCAAAAAAAAAAACAAAATAGGGTAGCTGTATTTTCTAAAAAAGGGGTCTTATAGCTCCTTAGTTGATCAACACACAGATTAATTTTTTTTGGAATACTATCTGTCCCGACAGACGTTGTCCTGTCAAAATTTTAATCTATAGAAAAAACCCTTCAGTTTTTCCCGAGTTCTCCAATTTGTTAGGACATTATTTTAATTAAATAAATTCTTATTTATTATAATTTGAAATAATGTATCGTTTAAGTCTATAATGATATTAATGATATAAATGAATAAATACTTAAGGAAACAAAAATGTGAAAATTAATTTAAATGGTTAATAATTAGGCATTTAAACATTTAACGTCGGGAGTGTTATATGCAATACTAAAATCAATTGTAATAAAAATAAAAAATATTTATTGCATGCGATTTTCGCAATGCATAAAATAGATAGACCAGAATGTGAAGAAATTTTAACTACTCCGAATAGTGACGAAGACAATCCAAGCCTGAAAGAAAACACCAACTTTTTTCGTTTATAACAATATACATATCCTTCACCAGAATATTGCTGGACTCCTGAGTAAAAGCGATACGCTTACCCTGCATTTGGAAGAACTAGAAAATAGTAAGAGACAGATCGATACTATTTGCATTACCGAACATTTTATGACACCTGAACAGGAATTACTTCTAAATATACCAAACTACAGCCTGGTAACCAGTTTTTCCAGAGATAATAGAAGAGGTGGCGTGCATTTTGACCAGGGTCGGTCACAAGTATAAAGTGTTAAACTTAGGAAAATATTCCGTAATCAACGTAATTGAATGCTGCGCGATAGAACTGACAGAACACAATATTATTATTGTATGTATGTATAGGGTGCCCCAATCTAATTTGGATACATTTTTCGAAAATTTAAATAATACCTTACATCTGTTATATTTAAAACTGAATAATAAAAAGGTTGTCTTATGTGGGGACTTTAACATTAATCTATTAAAAAGAAATAAACAAGCCTTAGATTTCGAATATACATTGTTAAATTATAATAAAATTACAATTTTGTCAACCTACTAGATTAAGCAGTGGGACCTGCTTGGACAACATAGCACATAATGTAAAAGGCTGTAAAGGTGAAATTATGGAATTGGGTCTGTCAGATCATACCGCACAACTTTTGAAATGTCCTGTTAAGAAAACATGTATCTTGAAGCGTTGGAAAGTAAAAAGACGAAATTATTGTCAAGATAATGTAGAAAAATTTAAAAATTGCATTAAAAATCTCTTTTTTTCGGACATATATACAACTAGTGACGTCAATGACGCCTACACCCATTTTCTTGACCTATTCAGATGTTTTTATGACCTTTGCTTTCCGTATGAAATAATAACAAAAACAATAACAAAAAACGCCCAGTGGATCACCAATGGGATAAGAATATGTACTAAAAAGAAGCGGCACTTGCTATGGCAATACAGGAAAAAGCCTACCCCAAGGAACAAACAGTCGTTTAAGACATATTCTGCAAGATTTAAAAGAGTTATAACGTTAACACAAAAATCACGAAATAACTACTTTATTAAGACATCCCAAAATAAATCTAAAGCGGCATGGACTGTAATTAATAAATCTAAGACCTACTTCCCTAAAGAACCAATTACACAAATTCAAACAGGACCACACAAAATCACGAACCCATTAAAAATTGCTCAGGCTTTTAACAATTTTTATGTTAATCAAGTTACCAAACAAAAAAAATAAAACTATACCAGAAATTAAAATCCGCTCAAACACTTCAAACTCCATATTTATGGAGCCTACCACACCTCAAGATATAAATAATCATATCCAATCACTTCGAAATACAAACAGTGTTGGTTATGACGGAATATGCACTAAAGTTATCAAGGAGGTGTCTCAATATATAGCCCCCCATCTCGGTCACATAATTAATATGAGTATTTCTAACGGAATCTTCCCTGAAAAATTAAAAACATCAATAATTGTACCATTACACAAAAAAAATGATAGACACAGTATGTCAAATTATAGGCCTATCGCGTTGATACCCGTCTTTTCAAAAATCATTGAAAAAGTAATTTACAAGTCCTTATTTATATAAGGACTTGTAAATTACTTTTTAACTTACTTATTACTTTTTACTAATATGTTTGACTTCTCGAGGTAGTTATCTACCTCGAGAAGTCAAACATATTAGTAAAGGAACAAAAGGGATTTCGTAAGCAGAAGACCATCAATATGGCCATACATGACCTGCTTCTCCCTATAATGTCAAATGTAGATAAGAGAAATCCTGTATGTGCTATCTATATGGATCTAACTAAGGCTTTTAATTATGTAGATTACCCAATTCTAATACAAAAACTCGAAAAATATGGTATCAGGGGAAATATACTTGATCTCATTCGATCTTACTTAACGGACAGAAAACAATTTGTAGAAATCACACAAATATGCTCAAAAACCAGTTATGAGAAAAAATATCGTTCTGAAAGCGACATAATTAAATATGGCGTTCCCCAGGGTAGCGTACTGGGGCCGCCTCTTTTTTTACTGTACATAAATGACCTTCCAGGGCAAATAAATCACCCCATGGTGCTATTTGCCGATGACAGCACCGTAGTGGTTGAATGTGACGATCCAAAAACTTATGAAAATGAAATAAATATGACATTAAATAAAATTATATCGTGGTTTGACAGCAATAATCTAATTATAAACTTAGAAAAGACTAAAATTATGCATTTTTATCAAAGAATCCCAAATAAAAATCTTGACATTAGCTATTTAGGGACTAATATTGAATCAACTACTGCTACTAAATTTCTTGGTATCAATATAGATAATAACTTGACTTGGAGATCCCAGACAGACGTAATATGCAAAAAGCTTAATACATTTACCTATGTTCTATATAAACTTTCAAAAATAGTCAGTCTAGAATCCGTACTTACAGCCTATCACGGTTATGTTGCATCAACACTCAGATATGGCGTAATGTACTGGGGCAATTCAGTTGATAGAGAATTAGTCTTTAGAGCCCAAAAAAGATGTATCAGAGCTATGTGTGGCCTTAAAAGCACAGACAGTTGCCAACCGACTTTTATACGACTAAAAATTCTTACCTTACCATCGTTGTACATATATGAAACAAATGTATTCGTCAAATCCAACATTTCATCATACAAAATAGCTACTAAAAGTTCCTACAGAAAATTACGCGAACTCGAAGTAACTTATGGCAAAACTGCACTAATGAATAAAAGCACATTCTGTATGGCTAAAAAAATATTTAATAGACTACCCGAAAAAATTAAAATGTTAAATCTGGACAAATTCAAAAAAGAACTATTTAGAATTTTGACTAATAAATGCTATTACTCAATAAAGGACTATTTCGACGACAATTCTATAATTACTGCCTTAGAACACCCTAACTGACCTGTTTTAATGACCTTGAATTTTGTTCGACATAATCATTAACTTAAATTAACTTAAATATGACATGAAACTTGACCATTTGACATCAATTTGGAAATTGATTGTAAATTTTTTTTTTTTCCTTTGATATTTTATGCCTATTTATACTTTTTATAACTGACGTGAAGTTGACATAATTTCACCATATGTTATTTTTACATAACATAACATAACATCACGCCTTGTTTCCCCGAAGGGTTGGGCAGAGGTGTCCCTGTAGTAGGTACACCCACATTTCGCCAGTTATGTTTAAGTCCCATGTAATAGGGGGCGAGCCTATTGCCATCAACCGGGCACAAATCCAGACTCCGGGCTGCTACTGAGAAATTTCAGATAGAAAAACCCAATAACACTTTGCCCGACCCGGGAATCGAACCCAGGACCTCATGCTCAGCAGTAGCGCTTGCGACCACTAGACCAATGAGGCATGTTATTTTTATAAACTTAAATAATTATATTTGTACGCCTCTGGGCAAAACATGGAGGATCTACCTATTTATAACACCTCACACTATGTGTAACTTGACCTATGTTCACAAATAAAGATTTCTGATTCTGATTCTGATACATAAAAATGTTGTAAAAGTGTTTTTTTTTAATTACCGGAATTAACGGCTTTTATTTTATTATTATATTATCAATTTTGCTAGCAAAATGTATTTCCATAAAAACCTAATTCGGACTATTAAATAACCAGATCGGTCCAGCTGTTCTCAAGTGATGCGCTACGAACAGCATTTAATTTTTATTTATTTGTTTTTATTATTTATATATCGTATTTATTTTCACAAACCTATTGCGATTATTAAAAAAAACATGTCACGCCATAAGTTACTACTTCTTCTCGAATATGCCAACTACAAATAAAGTTACGAAACTGTTTAAGTTTGCCTTAAAAATAACATATCTTAACCTTCACCGAACTTAGATAACATATCGGTGCATACAGGTTAGTAATTTCCCCGCTGACATTGGTATAAGTTGGAACGAGTCGATGAAGGGCACAGCAAATGTTTGCCGAGCGGATCACGCAGCATTCAGATCTGAGTCTAGTCGGCCTAGGTAGTAGTCTAGGTACTGATACGTAGTCTAGGCAGTCGCTAAGTCAAAAGTATAGCCTAGTTTTTATAATAGATATTCTATTATATTTTTTTAATATCTATTAAAGACACTAGCAAATTTTGTCTGATTTCTGTCTATGGCTACGAAAATCTTGCTACGATGCTACGCGCGTAGCATAGTGCTACAAAACGTCAAGACTAGTTTCTAGAATTAATACTAATTTACTGCTATTTTGAGTGTCTCTGCAAATGCAGACACCTTGAAAACCGTTTTCGATACGACTTTGTCTACGGCTACGAAATTCTTGCTACGCTCGTAGCGTAGTGTTACAAAATGTCGAGTCTAAAAAAATTAATAGTTTCTAAAATGTTACAATATTTTTGAGTGTCTTTGCAATCATAAACACTTGCAAACAATTTTTGATACGTCGTTGTCTACGGCTACGAAAATCTTGCTACGGTGCTACGCGCGTAGCACAGCGCTACGAAACAATGGAGGATGCAAACTCAATGTAAGGATTACTATGATACCTTCTCATAGGCTTTCGTCTACGTACATGACACCCAATCTAGATTGTGATCTTAATACCTAGGCCTTTACCGGTAGCCCTTTGACTATAACATAACATCACGCCTTGTGTCCCCCAAGGATTGGGCAGAGGTGTACCTGCAGGTACACCCAAATTTCGCCAGTTATGTTTAAGTCCTATGTAATATGGGTCGAGCTGGGTCAATAGCTATCAACCAGGCACAAATCCAGACTCCGGGCTGCTACTGAGAAATTCCAGATGGAAAAACCCAATAACACTTTGACCGACCCGGTAATCGAACCCAGGATCTCATGCTCATCAGTATCACTTGCGACCACTAGACCAACGAGGAAACGCGCCGCCATATTGGCCTTGGCTGCTCTGACGAGCGCCTTTCACTTTATCCCTACTCCGCGGCCGACCGTCACGCGACATGCAACACACAGACGAAAAAGTTTGCGACGATGTAATAAAAGTTTCACTTTAAAATTGCATAAGACTAAAAGTGGATATTTTAATAGTGAAATATAAAGAAACTCTTCTCATTATTAATTTACTAGATTTTTTTTTTACATTAAAATGTAAGTACAAAATTTAAGTAAGTCAAAACTTATACAAGTATGATCTAAACTTAAGTCCACGATCCGAAACAAGTTTCTTGGCGCGTAAGAATATTCCGAAGTATTTTTCCGTCCGTGCTATATTGGCCGCATCAGATTCGAGTCCCGGTAGATGCTCAGTAGTTATAATTTGACCAATCTCACTCTCAGACTTCGGTACTTCTTTTACAAATTCACGGAAGACATCGAAAGAACTTTTTGTAATTATAATGTCTTTGCGCAGTTTAAAACTTTAAATTTTCGACTCGGACTTATGCTGAAGTTATATGAAAAGTGCGTTTTGAAACGTTTAAGTGCGTTGATAAAGTGTAAGCAATGTTTAGTTGGCCAAATTCTGTGGCCAACTAACACTAATGAAACGATCCAATTAAGGCTTAGTTTATGTAACAATGACGACGAAGCCTTTGAAATTGATACGTTCTTGTTAAGGACATCGATTTAAGATGGTTGTATAATAAATAGACAAAATATCTAATAAACGAGCAATTCTTGTTTATATGTATATGTATAATCTGAATCTCGGAAACGGCTCCAACGATTTTCATGAAATTTAGTATGCAGGGGGTTCCGGGTCGATAAATCGATCTAGCTAGGTTTCATTTTTAGAAAATGTCGTTCAAATAAAAACGGTCATCCAGATATTAAGTATTTAATTATGACAACATATTATGCAGTATTTTGGGTCTTTCAAAATCTTAAATTCTTTTTTGAAGTGAAAACTTCTTTAGTATCGTTGTGATTTGAAAGTCGATGAAACGAAAAAACGACAGTAAAAAGAGACAGACACAAATTCATAAGATTTAACGTGGGAGAAAATGAGATAGGAAGCATTATACAGTGTTTCTTATGTTCGTGGTTCTCTGAAGCTGAAGAGTTTGTTTGTTTACTTGAACGCGCTAATCTCAGGAACTGGTCCGATTTGAAAAATTCTTTCAGTGTTAGATAGCCCATTTATTGAGGAAGGCTATAGGCTATATATCATCACGCTAAGACCAACAGGAGCGGAGCACCAATGAAGAATGTTTCAAAATCCGTTTTATTTTTCCTTTTGAGATCTTCCGCTGCGTGCGCTGCGTAAACGGTTAAAGTTTCACAAAAACCATGTATGACAGAATTGTTTCCCTTTAAAAGTTCTAAAAAAAAGTCCACGACAGCATATGTCTATCTTTTAAGGTTGGCTCACTATAATCTTTTTTATGCTAACCAAATTTGTTGTAAAATAATGCATTATTTGTGAAGGTGTTTTTATAAATATGATTTTAATCCTTATCCAAATAAATACAATATTCAAACAAAATTGCCCTTCACATCATTCGATTTCAATGAATATCGTAGGAGATATCGCAGTTTTAAAATAACATTGCAGCAAAATAATGATCAAATACTGCGCGCGCATTTATGATGTGCATGAGGGGGGGAAGGGCGTGATATAAGATTATAAGACCTTTTTACCTAACGTTTTAAAATTCCACTTTTACTGATAAAAGCGTGATGTAGGTACCTAAAATAGCTCCTTAACGTACGTATTATTAAAATAAAAACTCCTTACTCACAATTTAGTCGAAATAGAGTTGCTCTTAAAGCCTCTTGTATCATTTATCGAAAATGTAAGCTCTGAGTCTGAATAAATCTATGTAATATATACGAATAAAATGTAAAGTAATTATAAAACTTTGTATCACTATGATCATTACTAAAACCTACAATTATCCTCTTCCCGAAATTTTCATTATCTCAACGCCAAAATTTTCGAAGGTTTCACTTCTACCACGTGTGAATTGCAGACATGTTTTTTTTTTTTTGGATAACATAGGTAAACGAAGAATGCAGATGTTATCTACAAAGAAAAGATTTTTATTTTTATTTGTAATAAATACACTCAAAAACTACAGGACTGATTTTAAAAATTCTTTCAGTAGTTGAATGCTATATTATCACTGAGAAACAAAACCTATAATTTATAAAGTTATCACGCGGACGAAGCCGCTGGTATAAGCTAGTTATTAATAAAAATGAACTTTGTATTTTGCCGTCAACGGCGTACAAATATTCTAATTAAACTTTTTTCTTTTATTCTAGTAAATTAAAAGAACTACCTACTTGTGACCACAAGTAAGTGAGGCTAAAAGAGTTCTCTATCCATCAAAACTTCCTATTGAAATCTCAACAAAAGTGAACTAATATTTTAAAAGATTCACACATCATGCGAGTTTACGACGCAGTTTTATCACATGCGGCCGTAGATCACCTTTATCAGCAAGAGGGCCGTCCCTCCGAGGTGCCGATAACAGAGGGATGCCCTCCGCTCTCCCGCCGCCGTTTATGGCAATATTCTGTGGATTGATTGCGTGTCAAAATATGGTGCAACGCGGTTCGCGAGTTGCGAAATGGGGATTGTTATTTTTGTAGGAAGTTGTTACAATGAGAAATGTTTATGTGTATGATTTGTGTGCATTATTTGTTATGGTTAAGTTTAAGAGCGTCAATGGTGCTAGGTACTTATTTTTGAAAGAATGGTTAATATTGAATTAGGAAAGGTTAACTTTTACATGAAAAAAAGAGACTTTTGTCAAGCCATTGACTGTCGGAACTGTTGTGATCTGTTGTTTTTGGTTGTAGTCTCTAAAATTGGCTCTTGGACAGGATCTGTTTTCAACAGTTAAATGTCAATCCTATAAAACTTTTAGATATTCACTGTTAGTTTATCACATCAGCAGACAGACGAAGACTCAGTACTGAAAATTAGATCTGCCTTCTGTAACTAACAATATTGCCCCATTTGTGTGCCGTATAACAAACCGATTCAACAGTTGCAGTAGATTCGAGCTATGATTGAGAATAACGCCATCTCATATCGAGTAAACTAATTAGCGGAGGCGATGAGATATCATTTGATTACCCGAGACGACAGATGGCGCTGATTTGATTTCTACAACTTGAACTAACTTTGCGTCGCGAAAATTGACGCCCGCTGCACTGATTAATTTGATTTCGAATGTTTGAAGATTTATTATGAGATGATGAATGGATGAATGCTGTTTTATTGCCAGTTTGCGAAGATGCGGGGAAATTGGTTTTGGAGACATTAAATTTAATTAAGTAGATGAAGGGTTTAACTTGTTTGAAAGCAAAGATGGTAGGGGATTTGGTTGAACTTTTCATGCTGTTTCATAGTATTGTCCTGTCGAACTAATTATAAGATCATCGAAAATAAGAAGAAAGGAAATAAAATAATATTTATTAAAAATGCCTGTTCCTAGGATCGAACTATTCCGACGCAGTTGCGTGTAGGTATATGGCGCCACTTATTTATAATTCAATTCCAAATTTTATAACTGATCTTCCTTACAGAAAACTCTGCGTAGTACTAAAAAAATGGCTCATTTCACATAGTTATTATTCAATAGGTGAATTTCTAAAAAAAACTTCTTATCGGTCCTATCATTACAGGAATGCATTGTAGAACAGACTAGAATATATTCAAATCTATGATTGTAGATGTATTTTTGTCCTGTTATTTTGTGTTGTGCCAAATGTATCATATATATATTTTTTTTTAAATTAGTTGTGTTGTGTAAATTGAGGATTAATTTACTACTTTAGTTGAAGATAATTGCTTTTTAGCCTCACCATAATATTTGCATGCCAAAATATGGCGAAATGTGTCATCGCACAAGAATACTTAAATAACATCTTTGTAACCGCATTTAAAGCAAATAAATGACTTTGACTTTGAAAAATCCGAGCTAAGCTTAAATAGATATCTAGGCCTGGAAGTAACTCTTGACACTTATGGCCGTATTAACATCTCGTTCAATAGTATTTTGAACACCATAGTTACGGAAGTTACAGTATCATTTTTAAAACCAGTTCTTAGCCTCCATTTTTTTTTTCTAAACACAGAGTAAATTCTATAACCTTTTATCCCCAGGCGTGGGCTACGCGATCTGCATGATCGACATCTACATGGGCATGTACTACAATACCATCATCGGCTGGGCAGTGTACTACCTGATCGCGTCCATCTCTTCCATCAACTCGGTGCTGCCCTGGACCAGCTGCAACAACGAGTGGAACACCCCGCTGTGCTCCCCCGTCACCGCGCCGCAGACCAATCCTAATGCTTCCACGCCTGCGAAGGAGTTCTTTGAGTAGGCTATTGTTACATTGCGAATTTATTAATGAACTCTGTTAACATTTCATAGTTTATCCAAATTACTTTTTACTTACAGAAGCAGTTAATTGCGCTAACTTTCGCACATATTTGAGCTGATGATGCTAGCGTGCTCATGAGTAATATCGTCAAGCATATAAAGCATGACATATGCCACTAATCTATATCTTATTGTATCAACAATGTAGCCCAAGTGGTTTATATCCTCCTTCGGCAGTGCAGATGGATAGACTCAAGGAACACTGAATGAGATGAGGCATTGAAACACTCAAAAGACCACTTCAGATACTAATCTACATCGTCCTCATATGGCCTGACCAAGATTATGTCTGGACTTTAAAAGAGACTGCGACCTCTGAGTTTGTTTCGGACTTTCTTCTCAAAGTAGTCAGATAGGAAACACCGAACTCATCTAGGTTATTTTTTATATATATTACGTGTAAAAGTGATTTCAATATCCTATTTACAGAATAAACAATTTTATTTAATTTCATTGTATTAGCACTGTCTAACGACTAACCACCAATACCAAAGAGTGCCCTATATTATGTCAATTTCTCCACACAGACGCAACGTGCTGGAGCAGCAGAGGTCCAATGGTCTGGACTACATGGGTCCCATCAAGCCGTCGCTGGCGCTCTGCGTGTTTGGAGTCTTTGTGCTGGTCTACTTCTCACTATGGAAGGGAGTCAGGAGTGCGGGCAAGGTAAGTGGATAAATGAAGATATTGCAATCAATAATCATTGTTGTCTAAGTTTATAAATTAATTTAATTTAATAAGTCATTGAAATGTAAACGCAAACTGATGGACTTTTTTGAAAAGTTACCGGAAAGATCATCAAGTTATTTTAGTGGTTTTTTAATTTTTGGTAGTTAATTGAAATCGACCCTGATCTTGAAAGAATTTTCGGATTAGTATACCTATAATAAAAGTTTCAGTCACAAAAAAAAACCGGTCAAGAGCGAGTCGGACTCGCGCACCGAGGGTTCCGTACCTACCCATTATACCGTCATAATAAAATTGGTATCGTTTTTATTGGTAAAAAGATATGGGCAAATTTAGATTCTCGCGAAAACTTGTAATTACCAAAATTTACCTTAATTTTCAACTTTTTTATTTTTCGCAATTTTTCTTTTGTCTGTGCTATAAAACGTTGTTTTGTACCAAATTTCAAGATTCTGAGTTCACAGTTCTGGGTTCCCTGTAGGTTTTGATTCCCGTGCGAGTGTTGAAAATTTGCAGTATAAACGGCTGTATCTTTTGATTGCATAGGCTTAGAAGTTTGACTTTTTACAGCTCTGAGGAAAAGTAGACTTGAGTATTTGATATGAATTTCAGCTTGATACCTCCACGCGTTCCTGAGAAAAAGGGTCTTGACAGACAGACGGATAACAAAGTGATCCTTAAGGGTTCCATTTTTTCCTTTTGAGGTACGAAACCCTAAAAATTTATGTCAAAGTAGATAAAAAGTGTTGAAGTTGGAAAAGTTTTTCTAAATTGATACGAACACTTTCCCAAGGCTGTCATATCTCATTTATCATGAACGTAATCTTTTCTTTGGAATGCAAAAAAGAAGACGAATTTCTAAGAAAATTTTGGCAGTTTGTGTGAATTTTAGGTTCGTTGAACTTAGGCAGAAAACGCTTATGCTAGCATCTATAAACATTGAATTACTTATGCCTTAAGTTTAAGAGATTAGGAAAAAAAATCAGTACTGCATACGAAAGATTCTGAAGTAGGATTTAAAAAAAAAAACTATATTTATTTAGGTGGTGTGGGTAACAGCGTTGGCTCCTTATGCCGTTTTGCTGATCTTATTGGCACGAGGAGTAACGCTGCCGGGAGCCACAGAGGGCATTCGATACTATCTTACGCCAGAGTGGCATAAACTACAGAATTCTAAGGTAAGCATTCGAAGTTTTGTTGCTCCTGTTAATGTAATAGTGTTAATAGTGTTTAAAGCATTGTAATAATTACTCTGATTAATAACTTCCTAAACAATTTTTTTTAATGCTGAGACGTCGCTTCTTCACAACTATCCAGCAGTATTTTTCAAAAGGAGAGGAAGTTGAGACTGCAAAATATACATATATTAGGAAACTCAATTTTACCAGCAATCATTTTGAAGCCATACCTTTATTGTTCATTGAAGCTTCCTCATCAATTACCCGTCCATCAACTACTACTGATCATTTCCCCATTATACTTCATTTTACTCATCCTTTCAACCCTTAGGTGTGGATCGACGCAGCCTCCCAGATCTTCTTCTCCCTGGGTCCTGGGTTCGGCACCCTGCTGGCGCTGTCCAGCTACAACAAGTTTAACAACAACTGCTACCGGGATGCCCTCATCACGTCCTCCATCAACTGCCTCACCAGCTTCCTAGCTGGTTTTGTTATATTCTCCGTTTTGGGGTAAGTTCTCGACGTCTCTATTGTACACGTTTAAATACTCTTTGAAAATTATAAAAACAAACTTCTTAAAATCCAAACTAAATTTAATTTCGAAAAAATTGCGATCCTTCTTTCATTTCATTATACAGTACACTCGCTTCTTGCTTTTATAAAATCACTAGTTACTTTATCATCGTTACTTTTCACTACCTTCAGACAATAGCTAGAGCTCTAATCTAATCTAACTAGCGTGTATTGTCCCACTGCAGGACAAAGGCCTCCCTCTCCCTTTTCCACACAACTCTGTCCATTGCTAGTATCAGCCAGTCCTTTCGGTAGGAGTCAAGCTCGTCCCGCCATCTCAGAGCTCAGTTACTGAAAAAAATGTTCTTTGTTCCGAAAAACATGACACATTACACAATCTTTTGTAAGATACCTACAAATATTGTTCATCGTGCCAGCTATGTGTCGACTCACCAAACTTCAATACTCCTCTCTCCTCTAGCTACATGGCGCACGTTCAGAACAAGAGCATTGAGGAGGTGGGCCTTGAAGGCCCGGGGCTAGTGTTCATCGTGTACCCCGAGGCCATCGCCACCATGACCGGCTCCGTCTTCTGGGCTATCATCTTCTTCCTCATGCTCATCACGCTGGGACTTGACAGTACCTTTGGAGGTAAGCGTATGCTAGATAAAATAGATACCTGTAATTTATGTTTTAAAAAGCAGATTTTTGTTCTTGGTTTAAATACGGATCGTTGTTCGTTGATATACTCGTATTGTGTGAGAAATCCCATTTGCTGCATGAGACATAATATAAGCTACATTTGCCTGCGTTCAAAATAAATAAATTGTAAACAGGAGACATAACTCAACAGAAAAACAGAAGCTAATTCGTGAAATTCGTCCTCAGGTCTAGAAGCAGTAACCACAGCTCTCTGTGACGAATACCCGCGGGTGCTGGGGCGACATCGAGAGGCGTTCGTCGCAGGTCTACTACTGTTCATCTACATCTGTGCCCTGCCGACTACTACCTATGTAAGTAGTTCATCACCTCGTTATTGCTTAATTACATTTGACAACAATACCCAGTAAATTGAAACTTCTTAAGGTTGAAAGTCACACACACCAAACTAACTGCCACATAGAGACAACTAGGCCTTGTTGTTTTATGACGTGCATATGACATTCAACCTTACCGTGATGAAACACATACGAGGACGGCTATACTAAGTACTACTTAATGTGTTCTTATAAAAACTTATCACAGCTACTTTCAGAAAGGATTCTGTTTCTATTTGACCGACTTCAAAGTGTAAAGTAGTAACGTTTCATTGAACAAAACAATGATGCACTGAAGCTTTCTACACCATTGATTCCTATTATTTCAAGTGTGTATATTGTATTCGAGAATACCCTGAAGCCAATGAAGTGGATTCAATAAATTGAACTTTTTATTTTTCTTTCTGTGGTTCAGTCTTTACGGCAAAGTCGAGTAAAAGAATTTTTACGAAACGAACTTAATCAATCGTAATCAAAAGCTGTCTTTTCTCAAAATCCAATTGGCAAAATATTTTTTCCTACTGGTACCTACACAGTGCTGTCGTTTGCAAGTTGGGATCACACGTCTAAATCCCAATATGTTCATACGGTTAAAAACAAATGTAGTATGAACCTTCCGTGTAATCCCAAAATTATACAGTATCTTACTGATCATTACCGTGTGAATGGTATTTTACTTTTTCAAAGAATTATGTATCTGAGGTTAACAAAGCCTTGTATACAGACCACGATATTAAAGCCTACGTGGTATCACAACTTTTCTAGTAACTTTACTGTTCGATAACCATAAAATTCGGTAAAATGATTGGGCAGTTAGGTAAGACAGCGTTTAGCGAGGTAACTGAAAGATTACAGCCGGGGCGAGTCAGCACAAAAAGTTATTGCTTCATCATACGGTGCCCGGTTACCCGTAACTCATGACCGGACCAAACGGATAATGGGGCCACGTGTACCAGGGTCTTGAGCCTACTAAACTAAATTGATATTTATTCGGAAATTGAATTGAAAAAATGGTTTTGGAAAAATATGAGTAGTGGAAGGTTTTTGGAACATCATAACGCAATATTTTTTAGACTTGTTTACTGACTTAGATAATTTAATATCTACTATCTACAGGCATTATTTTTGTTTTCGCAATCTTTTTAAGCTATTGCATAGTTTTTATCGCGGGCTTTGAGCGTGGCGACCGAATCAAGAAATTCTGTAACGTAACGAAAATAAAACCTAACACCCCCCACTCCGCCTACTATGTAATGACGGTTCCCATGACAACGTGATGTTGTCATGGGAAACGTGATGTTGTCATGGGAACGTAATTTTTGTTTTGTCATCACATCATCATCCCAAGTGTAGCGTTGACAAATAGGAAGTATGGAGGTTACAAATGCTATGCAATAGCTTTACCGCGGCAGTCCTCGGGGACGCCACACGTTTTTTTTTATAACTTGACGTCATTGTAATCGTCCAATCGTCGAATACGAGGCAAACAGATTTCCATATGAAAATCGTTAGTTTAAGCGCAATTTAAGAAAAGCCCAAAAGGATTGGATACTTGGGAAACATCCTGCAAACTCCATTTCTAATCATTCGGAAGCATTTATTCCTATAAAAATCATAATTATGTAACTCTTCATCAACCTCACTGCTATTCCCTACTATTACTTTTAACAGAAAACCCCAGCAACACTACACAGGTATCGCTAATAAATTACGGTTCCGTTATCTCAGCGAATGTATTCCGTTGCATAATTCATGGTCATCACTCAGCGCGATGACCTGGCACTACACTCGTTCACTGCGGTGCGAGGAAGCTTTGTTTTGCTTCTATTTCGACCTTGTTTTCATTACTGAGGTGTTGAGTATAAGGAATTGGTTTATAGGTCTATAAAATTACTGTAGTTGTCCCAAACAACATAAAAATTTGCGTGTTTTTCTGAAAAGAGTACCTAGGCAGCGCTATCTGTTTCACCCAATAATTTTGCTGCCATTAAATAAACTGCGATCTTTTTTTCATCAACCTGAAATGAGTCTATTCTATAAACACTTCAAATAACACTTTCTCTGACCATTTTTTTTTTGGGTGAGAAATTATCAAATAACTTCTCCCGCTCTGGGCGGAGCAGAAGGGCGTGTCAGACTCTTACTGACTAAAACCCACCCGTGTTCCTGCAGTTGCCTGTATGTTGCCAGGGGCCACGGTATCCCTTTCGGACTTTCCTGCAACCCCGGCAGGCATGCCCTAGCGGACCCCGTCAGTTGTGCTGACATCTCTTTGAGGCGCGCGTGGAACACAACGCGCCTTCAACCCGGGCCTGGTCCATATCGGACGGCGAGCTACCCATTGCTCACCGTCCTCAAGCCCGCGCCTACGGTGGTCGGGAATCGGCCTGCGATTCCTGACGCCCAGGGCGTCTCCTGCGGTGTTTAGGGGCGTGAGGGCGAGAAATTTGCCTCTCCCTCACGCGTTCCGCCTCCTCCTTCACGACTTGGCACTTTCTCTGGCCTGGGGACCCTATGTGAATGCTAGGGTCCAGATTCTGAACCAAGAACGATTTAAAAAAAGTCACGCATGCGACCATCATCGGGGCTATCACGATTGTTGAAGAAAAAGCAACGACACAATTTTATTTGGTGGATTGAAAGATTTCTTTGAATGTACATACATACGACGACGACGTACGTATGATCATGTCTTTGTAGAATCTACCACCTTATTTTACACTGTGGAATGCAATAAGTTTGAAAATTGAGTATTGAAACGAAAAGTTAATTACGATACGACGACGTTATGACGTGTTTTTCATAAAATGTGTTTTTATACGGTTTTCAACTTTAAAACGAAGATTTATGTTCATTGGTGGACATCATCGACTTCACTGACTATCATCATCCTTTTTAGGGCGGTGTTTATCTGGTAGATCTCCTCAACGTGTACGGGCCGGGTTTGGCTATCCTGTTCGTGGTGTTTGCGGAGGCAGCCGGGGTCTGTTGGGTCTACGGCGTGGACCGGTTCTCTGAAGACGTGAGGACCATGCTTGGGCATACTCCTGGGTGGTTCTGGAGGGCTTGCTGGTCATATATCAGGTGAGCGAGACTGTCAATCAAGTATTTACCCACTATATAATCTGTTACAGTAAGGTGTAGATACTTTGGTGGTATTTTGAACGATTTTTATTATTACAACATTAATAATATATTCACAGCAATGACCGTATCATCATAACAACGTGCAGACTGACGAGAGATCTATATACTATGCAGTGATCTACCTAATACTTAATAGAATGTAAGGTTACTGAATACCTATTTGTCTCATTAGGTTTCGTCACTTTCAAAATTGAATAAATTCAAAGCAATTATGTAAATACACAAAATGCAAAGCGACCAGAAAGACCAAATAAATTGAAATAACTACGGAACCTGTGGCTAATATTTTCCTTTCCGCCGACAGTCCAGTATTCCTACTGGTGCTGTTCATCGTGTCAGTGCTGGCCCACGAGGAGATGCTAGGTGGTGAGTACGCGTACCCTCCATGGTCCATCACGGTGGGCTGGGTCATGACCGGCACAACCGTCTCCTGCATCCCGCTCTACATCGTGTACAAGTTCGCGATCACGCCTGGCAGCTTTATGCACGTAAGTAAACAGAGATTGCGGTCTTATTTTTAACCGACTTCCAAAAAGGAGGAGGTTATATGTTCGTCGCGTATGTTTGTTGTTTTTTTTTTATGTATGTCCACCGATTTCTCCGTCAATTGTGGACCGATTTTGATAATTCTTTTTTTTGTTTGAAAGGGTGTGCTCTGGAATTGGTCCCATATAAATTTTATTAACTTTGCTTGGATAGTTTTTGAGTTAGCTACAAAATACGTTTTTTTTTTCACACTTAGTATATAGATGATATGATAAATTTCTGTCACTAGTAGCAGGTAGTGGTATTCGAATGTGTGTGGGGTAGGTATCACAACTAAAAAGTGAAAAATAAAAACTTTTTACAAAAAAAAACACTACAAAGTGAAAAATAACTTTAATTTCGGAAGTCGGTGGCAAAAAACGAAAATACAAAACCCAAGACACCGACTTCCGAAATTAAAGTTATTTTTCACTTTGTAGTGTTTTTTTTTGGAGGCCGGTTGTTTTTTTTTGTAAAAAGTTTTCTGTTTTAGACTCAATCCACAATACAACATACGGTACTTTTATGGCAAAAACCCAAATGTTTACCATAAATTATTTGGTATATCTAAGATTATGTTCACATGACAGTCCGTGATTAGGATGCTTCACATGTTATTTTCATGGAAAACTGTAAAATGAACCAATTTTTGCATTTGTTTTTATCGTATGAGTATATATTATTACGACCATATTTACCATTGTAATTTTCTTCAGCGCATCAAAACGATAAAGGAACCTGAAGTGATCTCGATACCGCCAACGGACGCAACAGTATTCAGCCTGTGACCTGACCAGACCTACAGCTCAGCAACTCTGCAGACGAAGCCAGCCATCGAGTGGCTTGTGTAATACCCAACACTAACAAACTCTGCAAATCTACTCAAACTCTGCAATTGCGACCAATATTAGGTACTCTGCATAACGATATATTGCACAGTTTAGAGGTTTTGCAGACAAGAAATGTATGAAAGTTGTTTATATTATTGGTATTGAAAAGAAACTCCGGTATTTTATGGTGTACTTAAGAATATATTAAATCAACGTCATGTTGTAGATTTCAAGCATAGTCTGCTTTTGGTATTTTGTAAGAAACTTGGATAATATAATAATGATAAGCGTAGTTATAGGCATGTAATCGCCTAGTATTGTAATATTATGTATAAAAGTTTTGACGAATTTCAGAAGAGACAGAGTTAAACGAATACTTACCAACAGCATTTAGTTTAGCTGTAAATTGAAATAAATCAATGACCATATAAGCCTGCATATTAAACTACTTAACATGTATTAAAATAAACTTTCGTATCTAGTGTTTTATCTTCGTGTTTATAAAATGTACAACGAATACTATTAAGTGTATAATGGACATAGAAATATTATATTTTATAAGTATTCTGTATATTATCTCAAAAGTGTTGCTGGACAGACTATAATATATTTGCGGGAATGTAAGAAATATTTGTACTGTCTGAAAACTACGCAAAGTATTCACGTATTTGATAAATACGTCCTTACTTATTTGGTTACAGATGGTATATTTAATTTCATTGTGAATAAATGCTTGAATAAATTTTAAATACGTTTTTAAATAATAGTAAGCAAACCCCAATGTAAATATGCTTTTAATTAGAAATTAATAAAAATATATATATTTCTGTATTCCTGGGCAATGAGTGCAGAAATTAATATATTTACTACTAGACATATTAATATAACGTGTGTATATAACATTAGAAATGAAAAATGAAGTTAATGGGATCATATGCATAGGTTTTCAATCTAGTCAACGTTTGTGAAACAATACCTTTAAATATCGTACTTACCTCGTAAATATATTCCATTAGAAACGTAAATATAATACTTATAAATTACTGTAGTGAAGATTTTTCTAATGATTATCTTCCATTCGGGTCTTCTTGTAATAAATTCAAATCAACTAGTCATCATTAGCGCCAAGTTGTTGCTTGAGAAGTAGGTTTGTATTTAATCATAATAAACAATATATTAGTAAATATTTTTGAAATATAACAAAGATGAGTTTAGTATGTAATAGGTAATACATAGGGATCTTAAAAACTTTTGTGTCCCAGCATTTCCTAGCTTATCAAATGAAAATTTAGAAAAATCTTTCAATAATTTTCATATTAGTGAATGAAACATACAATAATATATTAGGGGTGTTTATATTCGCCCACGTGTGTTATAACATTTTACAAAAAAAAAAAAATGTAATCAACAAAAATTCTTAAATCGGTAGTTAGTTGATCTAGTAAAAAAGTAGCAAAAAATCATAATAAATTATATAAAATAATCTCCTTCCAGTTTACACTAGCATATATTACTTATTATACCAATAAATTTTAAGTGTTTTTATAAAAAATATATTTAAAAAGTAGTTCATATACCCACAGAGCTATATTTACGTGACTTTACAATTTGTTGATTTATTTTTATACGTTTGATCTTTGTTATTTAAAAATGATGTACTCAAGTTGATGTGTAGTGGGTGTCGTATGTACTCGTAGCTATGTAATCGTTGGTTGTATGTGTTAGAATAAACGACAGATGTGTAGACGGGGCCTGTACCAGCCATTACAGGTCCATCTAGCCATTTGTTTTACCAATACAATGTTGTTTCTTTTTCGTCTTCTTACATTTTTATAGTTGTTCATTATCATGTTACGGCTACATTGTCGCGATAACTAACTGACTAACTGGCTACAAAAATTGAACTACACAAAAACAGAGGAGCTACTAGTCATAAAAACATAATAGGAACCATTCGTCTAGTTGGATATGAACCCAATACTTACCCTCTCAACACTACACACACACACACGCACACACACATACAGACAAACACAAAATACATCACACCCTCTCCTTCATCCCACATCACCTTGAACTCCACTACACTTCATACACATTTAACATTTATTATTTTTATTTTTGTTGTTTTCTTCTCCAACAAATAGTTGGTTATAACATGAAAATGTAATAATGGCTTCATTAATGTTTTAAATTGGTATTTTTACCTGTAGGGGGGAGTCCCTGGTGTCCTGAAATACAAGTCACGGCTTAGTTTAGGCACCAGTCTCCCACAAATGAACATTGTCCTGCATGATAATTTTAATTTTTTCCATTTTTAAGTTTTAGTTTTGGTGTTATTTGTGGAAGAAAAATAAACATTTTTATTATTATTATGTTTTCAAATGTCTTTGACACATCTCGGGACCCTGGGGTCCCGGACCTTTGGAAGGCGTACGAGGGGCCGAAGCCAACTCGCAGAGAGGCCCGTTAGACATTTTTAATGGAATGAGGCACCAACCGACGATTATCCCTGGCCGCACTACGTAAGTGCATCCAAGGACAACCCCCGGTTGGTGTAGGACTATTGCAGGATATGGAAACAAAGATATTGGGTTATGGGTTTGGATGGCTAAAGTGAACTGGTTATCTAGGACTATGGAAAGACTATGGCCCCTGCCTGATCAATGTTTTTTATAAAATACACATATAAAATGGCAGGGGGTGACTTGCACTCTCAACAATGGGCCCCCAAAAACGGTCGCTAGCACATAGTGTCGTAGCGACAAGGGGGCAACATGTCCTGAGGTGCTTATGAGGAGTGGAGAGGTATTCCATGGCTATCAGGACAATCCCGGAAGTACGGTCAAGATCCCTACCAGCATCTTACTGGAATACTTCCTTCCTCCGAGCACGTTTGCTCTTGCGAATCGCCACTCAAGCCGGCCAATTAAGGCAAGAATGAGGCGGGAGCTCTGTTCCTCATCAGTGTTCATTCCAGCCGGCCAATAAAGGCAAGCCAGAGGTGAGGAACAAGACTTCTCCCGGGAGATAGGGTCCGTGGGGTCGCTACTGCCCAACAGCTCGCCACATGCTGCCCTGCGGATTTTTGTATCTCTCTTGGTCTGGCTCCTAATCCCAGACCTGTTCCGGCAAAGTACTCTACCAGCACAGGCCTAGAGTTCGGAGCGCGCAAGCCCCACCACGACGTCAACGTAGAGATACGACGGTGGGGTTATTATTATTATTATTATAAAGCGAACTACACTTCGCGTGCTCTCTGTTTCACACACACAACGTGACGTCGAGTGGTTTGCGAGAGAGCGTGCAAAGTGTAGTACGCCTTACCGCGACAATGTGGCCGCAGCTTATTAAACTGCAATGGGAGGAATCATGGTATAATCAACACTCTTGGCAAGTGGATTCAGGATCGCAATATAGAGGCAAACTATTAGCTACATCTTCTTGACACAATCCCAGTCCTCTTTTGACACACCCACAGCAAGAAAACAGAGGGGAATACAAACTTACAAGCACTATTATCACTAGGAACAGGAGGACAATCCCAGAATATAATAAAAATAATGAAGCTAATATCCATGTTGATTTGAGATGTAACTTGGAACCTAGAGAAGGACAAGGTTAATTCTTTTACTATCTACTACCTAGAATTGTACCCACAATATAGAGATCCTTAATATCTGAAAAACAACTTCTTTTTAGATTTGCGGATGCTTTATCAATAGATAGGAACCCTTCTTCATTAAATAAGGGATCTCTGGATGCCTCAGCCATGAAACCTTTTTAATGAAAGGACAAGCGCTCTGGCGTGTCTCTGGCTCATGCCATCTAGAATTTGACATATTTTGAATCCGTCAGAGTAGGGTCATAAATCTAACCAAAAAAATATTAGGAATAGATATAAAATCAAAAGCATAATAAAATCTACTTATGAAATTGCAAAGTGAAAATGTTTAGTAAAGGGCGAACCTGTAGCAAAAACATCCCCACGCTTGTATGGCGACCAAATCTGTAAACTTCAACACACATTGCGTAAGTACCTACTAATACGAGATGGTCTTATATCGTATCACCAAGCTGCTGCCCTGTCCTAATTTATTTGAGGATAGTGCAGCACTTCTTCCATTCATCGTATCGTCAATGTGTGTGCCAATATCATAAGAAAGCTCAACTTAAAACATCAAGTCAATCGTAGATAGGTACCTACCGTAGATGCCAAACAAGTTCTCGTCAAGAACAGCTCAAGACGTAGGTATATACTGATTCAGGGAACCATTTTTAAACACCTACTTTCAGAATCTGAAAATACGTACCTAGCCAATTGAAATTCCCAAGCAAAATGAAAGAGAAGCTATACCTAAATGGATTCAAGGAGCATCACTGCAGCATTGGTAATTTAAAGTTCTGCTTTAAATTGTATACGATAAAGTGTGTTTTGTACTGCATTTCAAAGAAAACATTATTTAGTCTTTCTTTGGGCGTATTTATACATTCTGAGTTTACTTTTACGGGTATACCCAAGCATTTAAAGTGTTCCGTAAATTAAGATGATGAATTCTAAATTAACTCCTTTTCAAGAATTATTTTTGGGTGTCTATCCCTATGGACACCCAAGATATCTATCGCTTAGGGACTACGCTAACGAACCCGAAAGGAAACGGTTAAGCAAATACTGATTTGTGGTTTTAAAATCCATCTTACAAACCAACCAAGGAGAAGGGCTCATTACGTCAATTCTATCCTATACTTCCTCTATGTACATATATCTACGAAACTAATGGTCAAATCGACGAAAGGAAATCCCAGAAAATCAAAAGTGTATTAAATACATGCACATTCGCCAGTTACATTGTAAGTTCCCACAAACTGATCCAACAAACACTTGCGCAGAATCTCTGCGACTCTCACTTGGAGACAGTAGCGAAGTGGTTGAGCTGCAACGGCGAGATATGGGGCGTGGGGCCAACGCTAGTGTTCGCCAGTGCGGCCGCACTCTTCCTCTACAACGAGCTGAAAGCCACCGTCTTCGCCGGACACCAAGGCCAAGTCTACATGCTGGAGAAAACCTTGATTGTGAGTTTCGCATTGCTATATTGTAGAGAAAACTTAAAGGGTCCATATACACTCAGCTGTATCTTCAGATGCTTCACTTCTGAACTAAATCCGGACTGTATGGCTTTTGATCCGATCAGATCGATCGCTTATGACGGTCTACTATTAGAAGCGAATCGTTAAAATTTTACCGACCATTTAGAGTATGTGCACGTGTCCAGGCAAATGTAACAGATTCTTCTGTTCAGACTTACCTCTCCATATGGGTACATAATTAATTACCTACTACTATATATATATGATATATATTATTATATCTAACTACAAATATTAGATTTGGATGGACCGATTTCCCTTAATGCGCAATAAAATGGGTGGTGTAACTTTTTTGAGTCCCGTGACCTTTGACCTTCGATAGTTTAAATTGCCCAAGGGTGCCACTGGCACCCCACGGATTATACCAAACAATACTAGACTCGTTCAAAGTTCAAACTATTCTTCTTATTTGGCGTAGGGACTAAATCCATTAGTCAGTAGTCTGTGTGCAAATCTATTAGTCATACATACCTTTGTCAATGGAAAGAAGGTTCACAAATCACACAGCTTCAGAAAGAGAGTGATGTTTTTTACGTTTTAAATACCACGAAACTTTTTAATTCCGCAGTCTACAATGGTTCTTGGCATGCTGGCCCTAATGATTCATCTGTGGGTGTGCTCCATGCGCTTCTTCCAATACTACCTTGATACGGTTATTAGAGAGGTAAGTACGAAACAAAAAACATGTGTTATCATAAGTACCTACCTACGCTTCATTATCTACTTAATTCTTACACTAGTAGAAAACTTTAAATAAGATAGCTACTCCGTTCCAAGATTGCCGCAGGCCTGACTTGCCTAAGAAAAGAACATCTCCAACAATAGGTTTTTGATTGTTTTTTTTTTTTGTTCGATTTCTCGAAAACAGAAAGCAAACAAGCCACAATATTTTTTTTAATATATCTCATAAGTTGGCGATGTTGTAAGTGTTTTAAAGTCTATGCTAGACAAAGATAGCCACAGATTTGGAGTAGGCATATCTGTGGAGACAGCCCTGCTAACATCTGACGTCACAAGACAGAAGCGCCAAAGTTACATCGCACCATTCAGTACAATGATCGTTTTGCGTGACGAGGATAGAAGAATAACAAAAGCGTGTGTAACTTCTCCATTTATACAGTATTTTTTTTTTCATAATTTTTTTCTTTTATTGCACCTTTTAAGATAAGTATTCATTCATATTACTTCAACTATGGGATAGTCAAGACAAATACCCTATTTGTCAGCAGAGTCCAAACATGCTACTAGAGATGACGACGGCTGGTATCCTGGGGGGGAAGGCGGAGCTGGTGGCGCTGGGTCCCCTGACGAGGTTCCTCCGGCAGCAACAGCCGCAGATACACATTACGGTCTGCTGGTTCCTGTCGCTGTGCTACGCAGACTACATCCGCAAGAACTACTGCCAGAGATTCAACCTGCCGTATTTGGAACAGTGGTTGGTATGGTTGATGACTATACTTTTTTTCTTGCAATTATAACCTAATCGTGAAAGAAAGAAAGTACAGTGCTATAGAAATAGCAAGTTTTTAATCCTAAAATCCTAATGCAGATTATTTGCGACTTTTTTTAGCATTATCTTGTTTCTGCCGCGGCTCGGCCGAAGTATTGATCTCATTGTACCATAAAATATTCAAATTCTCACATCTCACTTAAAATTGCTAGAAGATGGTATTCACGTAATTTAATCTGGATAATAGGTACTCTTGGCGACCACGTACCGGAAGACGTAGCGTTGGAAGGCCTCCCACAAGATGGACTGATGACCTTGTGAAGGCCGCAGGAATCCGCTGGATGCGGAAAGCACAGAATCGGTCGAAGTGGCGGTGCTTGGGGGAGGCCTATGTCCAGCAGTGGACGTCTTTCGGCTGAAATGATGATGATGAATAGGTACTCGATTTACGGCCGAACCCAATAACCTATCGATCAACAGTTTTGGCATACTGGAGATAAAAAAACTTATCTGTCTATAGTTTTAAAGGCCCAATTATCTGTCAGAGAATAGGAATCTTATGGAATTGTGGGACGACACTCAATGACAAGTATACATAGAATTATACTGACTACCATCAAAAGCGATCTGTCTTTTACTGAAAATGGGTTATTGGACTCGGCCGTTAGGCGGCGAGTAATCAGCCCATAAACGTCGTCCGCCGAAAAAGTCGGGTATTTCGAAACGAGTACGTGCATAAAACTGATGACTAGTTCTAGCGATTTGGACGATTCATTTTCTAAAGTATGTGCTAGGCTAATAATGACCCATTTCGTATTTATTTAATTGTCCTTAATACCTAATAATCGAGGGGCTTGTGGCTAAGCAACAGCCGCACGGTTCGATCAATCAGATTAAGCCACGCTTGCCGTGGTTGGCCCGTGGATGGGTGATTTTTACAGACCAAGACCCCTCCGTAACTCGGAAAGTACGTTAAGCCGTTGTTCCCGGCTGTCATTTGTTGATCTTTGACAGTTAAAGTCTGACCAGTCTTACCAAGGGGTATCGTGTTACCCAGTAACTGGTATGTGGGGGTCAGATAGGCAGTCGCTCCATGTAAAATACTGGTATTCAGCTGCATCCGATTAGACTGGAAGCCGACCCCAATATAATCAATCAATCTGCCTAGCCTTTTCCCAACTATATTGGGGTCGGCTTCCAGTCTAGCCATGTCTCATCTTCTTTTCTTCTCTTCAAATCACTTTTTTATTCAAATGAATTATATATTACTTTTATTTGTATGTCGCGGTGGGAGCAGGCAAACCGAGCTGCACGAGCGCGCAGTTCAGTCAGTCAATCGCACCATGCAGAGCGTCAACAGCTTCGTAGGCTGTGTACACCAGCGGCTGAGAGGGTTTGCACCCACCGAGCAACAGGGCGACCCGGCGACCGACGCACAGCGAACTACGTAATGATTTTAGTTCAATGTAACTTACCACACATCAGGAAGTCAAGACCACATGTTGCGCAAAGTGAACTAGTAGAACGGGTAGAACCACCTTTGAATGAATCCAATGCAATGTTATGTCAAGGCCCGATCACAACCAGGGCTTGGAACCGGAACCAAAAGTACAGGTTCTATACCGGTACTTAGCGTCTCTTGCCATTTCGGTATTTGGGTACTGGTTCCAGACGGGTATCGATTCCGAACGGTACCGGTTCCAGACGGGTACCGGTACTCCACCTAACAAGTACCGGTACAAAATTCAGGGACCCGCTGCGTACCACAAATCTCGTATATGTGCGATGAACCCTAACGTCTTACGCCTATTAACTATCCCCGTAATCCATTAAAAACCAAGTACCTACCTATGTATCTTAGACGCCTTTTACCACATCTCCAGAGAAGGGAATGAAGAATGTTGCCTCAAAGTCTTAGTCGGAATAAATTATGGCAACAGTTTTATTATTCACCGTTTTGACTGAACAAGCTTATTTTAAAGATACGTCCATACTTATTTAAAATAGATTTTAAGATAACATTTATTTAGACATAGCGTTGTTCACTAGAGTGAGAGCCCGGCTTCTAAGAGATCGTCGGTCGTGGTCTGTACTACCTGCAGCGGAGTCTCTTGTAGCGACGAGAGTCCGCGCAGCATGTTGGACGTATGTGACGCGTCGGCCTTCCGTAAGTCGGCAAAGGAGCTCAACATGGGGCTTATTGGCAAAACAAGCGAGACCACTGTGCAAGCCATTGAAAAGCTCAGAAATGATATTAAGGTAAGTGATCAGATAGGCTGAATAAAGATTGTCACTCTACACAACAAAAAACTAAAAAAGTACTAATACCATTTATTTCAGGCGACACAGGCACATAGAAAAATACCTTAACCTACATATACAAATTTTAATATAAACAAAATTTTAAAACTTGTGTTAATAAATAGCTTAAAACTATGTTAGTAGCACTTCATTTCACTAGCTTGTCCTTGTGCTGTCCTGTGGTACTCGACCGCGGAACAATTCGGTACTCGCACCACAAACGCCTTGAACTGAAGCGCTGACACTTAACGCATGATCTCAATTTCCTCTTGACGGTACAGATTCCACTGATTATCCAATATTTGTCTCTGATATACGAAAGTGTCAGTCGCGGGCCTCCATGCAATGTGGTAATATGAACTTGATCAATGATTTAATCGGTGAAACGACTATGAATTGATAATACGATGGGGTGTTTTGATGAGTCGCTGATGCATGCGTTTTTCAGTCGTCCATCCACTCTAAGGATACCGTGCTTGTGTAATATATCATTCATTCATTCATATCCATGAAAGGATTAAGACATGATATTTTGTTTCTAGGATGCACGTGCCCCTTTTTGATTGATAAATAAAATATCTTCATGGAATTGGTGTGACTGATCATCTTTGATAATGAGATTCAATGTATTGGCCGTTCCATTCTGGAAGAGTGTTTACGTCGTGATTGCCTAATGAAACGCGATATCCAATCGATTATTGACGTGATAACGTTTTATAAATCGATGAACGCCGGCTGCACGCACGAAAAAGTGTCACGTTCCGCCTGAGCCGAGCATGTAAGCGAGAGCGCGGAACAAGCGATAGAGAGGCACGATCGGCCTAAGCGTTCGGCTTGTGACGTTATCACGTAAAATTATCGTCCGTAAATCGATTTTACAGACAACCAACTTTTTTTACAATTTGAGTTAATGAACTGTAAATTCTGCAATAACTCGTGTACTATGACTGAAATATGATTTTGATATAAGGCCGTGTTTCCAAATCTGGTGATTGATATGAGGTAATAGGAAGGGTACTATGTTCGAAATTGGTTATCCATTTCGGACCCTCCCACCACTACGGATGGCTTGATAACTTCCGTGACGTCAGACCCCAAATAGCACAATCTGCAGCATTATCTTCTGACATCACATGTCGCCAACATGATGATTGAATGATACTAATGATTTTGATAATTCTGTTGGCTACGAACTGCTTCCACTTCTTCACATCGCCTTTGATCCATCCCAAAACTATCATGGAGTCTGTCCAGGTATAAACCTCTACATCCTGATTTGATAAAGATTCCATGACTTTCCTGATATGTTGAGATAGCAGTAGCGCACCAAATAGTTCTAGTCGTGGCAATGATACCTTTTTTGCCAGAGGTGCTAACTTCGTCTTTGCTACAGCGAGCGTTGATATATACTCGCCGTTATTGTATTGCTACTACATACATAATACATGCGTATGCTTTATCGGAAGCGTCACAAAATCCATGGATTTGATATGATTGATTTGTGTTACCAAGTTAACTAACGTGGTATGATAAATTGATCTATGATGTTGAAATCATTCTAAAGCTGAATCCAATCATCTTAAACGGATTGTGAAACTTCTTCGTCCCACGATACATGTGACGACTATGCATTTTGAAAAAGCAGTTTTGCTCTGATTGATAACGGTGACAGCCAGCCCAAGGGGTCAAATAGTTTTGAAATTTCCGAAAGCAGCTGTCTCTTTGTGATGCGTTTATCATGATGTTGTAATTGATTTTGAAAGCTAAAGCTATCCGTTGATGGGTTTCATCTCAATCCAAGTGTTTTTCTTGTTTCCGAACACTTGAAGTCTAATGGGTTATTGAGTTGGTCAGATGATACATCTACCAGTAGGTCCGGTACGTTACTGGACCATTTCTGAAGGTTCATACCAGCATCCATTAACATCTCAATGAGGTGATGCTGAAGCTCCTTGGCTTGATGAATGGTATTTGCTTCACTAATCAGATCGTCCATATAGAATGATTGATTTAATGTTTACGCAGCTAGTGGATACTTGTCAGTATCATCTATAGCCAGCTGTTTAAGCGTTCTCATAGCTAAGTATGAAGCGGCCTTAGTACCGTACGTCACGGTAGCAAGATGATACTCATTGAGTACCTCCTGAGATGATAGCCGCCAAATGATTGCCCGCTGTGATTACATAGCTGTAAGTTCTCCAGTTTAAGATAAATGTCATGAGGTCCTTTTGAAGATTCGGTCCACAACACATGATGTCATTGAGGGACAATCCCCTCTAACCTATCTCTTGCCAATCTAAAGACCAAATCCGCCGAAACAAAAACAAAAATGTTTTTAAATTAATATGACGGCTCCATGTACGTTTATCCGTACCCATATAAAGATAAACAATTTTGTTAGGGTTCCGTACCTCAAAAGGAAAAAACGGAACCCTTATAGGATCACTCGTGTGTCCGTCTGGCTGGCTGTCTGTCCGTCTGTCACAGCAAATTTTTGCATCGAATCTACTGGACCAATTTAGTTGAAATTTGGTACACATATGAATTTCTGTGACCCAATCACGGCCGTGTAACGTAAATAAATGAATTTTTAATATCACTTAACGGGGGCAAACCGAAAAATTAAAAAAAAAACTTTACCGTCTGACATATCAAATGAAAGAGCTTGTTGTGAGGATCACAAATATTGTTGGAAAAAATTGTCCATCTTTGACTAGCTGTATCTTCGTAAACAATAGACCTAGAGTTGCTTGTGTTGGGTTCAAATTATAGCAACAGATTGTTTCACAAAAATATAGAACAAAGATAACAAAAAACCTTACCTTAAGGTGTATTTTTTCTCTCTTTTGGCCAGACGCAGTCCAGCTTACTCTCACTTGCACACATTTAACAAGGTTTGCAGATCACTGGACATCAAAGACTTGATTTCCGCTCGCCTTAAAACTGTACTAAAGAAATGGCTTCTGGAACTTACATACACCGAAACAGAATAATTTCTCTAACGTTATCGACAAACCAAAGTGCCAGCAAACAATATCCCTCTCTCACACTTTCACCCTCACTCACACAAACACACACACAAACTCGCACAATATAATACACGATTTACTAAACTAGCCCTGTAAACTAAACATATTTCTTTCCGATCATTCGCACTCCGACCCCCAAGATTTGCACAAGCCCTGCTTAGTTTGGGGGTCAAACATAAACATTGTGATGTTTAAACTTAATTGTATATATATTTAAGATCACTGTACGTGTATCACAACTTTTCCTTTGCCAATAAAACTTTTTGTATCTAGATATATTATTTTAGCTCAAGTTTTCAGGGTTGCAAACTTGGGTATAAACTACTCTCAGAGAACCTAACAACATATAAAAGATCGTAGTAACATGCGCGTTTACTACGTTTGCCTTTTTTTGTGTCGATAAATACTGGGCTATACAATGTCACCCATCGGCAGGTGACCGCCCGCTGTTTTCTGAATTTTCATGAAAAATTATCGAAAAATATCTTTAAAAGGGGTGTATATCTTGACTTTTTTTAACTATTTTTTTTTTTTTTTTCAAAATTCTTTCCTATGATTTTATGAGCTTACGCTTGTGTATTTTTTTTTTTTAAAACACGATTTGTTTTTAGAATAAAATGTTTTCATCACCGTTTTTTTTTGCATAGTTGACAATTTTTTATAAAAATGTTAGTTAATCCGATAAAATAACTCATAAGCTTTTAGAAACAATAAACAGAATCCAAATCGAGCCAATAACATCGGAGATATGGCAAACGCTACTCAAAACATAAAAAAATTTAATAACATGAAAAATATTAAAGATAGACCCTTTTGAAGTTATTTTTCGAAAAAAAATCATGAATATTCAGAAAAATTCAGGCGGTCACATGCCGATGGGCGACATTGTATAAAAACTTGGTTATAGACCAAGTTCTACCACAGAGGCCCTTTTATAGAATTTTCTACCCGCGCTGGTTTAATCCGACCTACCCTGTTGATGCTTCAATTAGATTTTTTTTTCTCCAGGAGACCAGATGTACCTGCTCTAGTGCACCGATCACCGGCGTCCGTAATCCTGAGCCAAAAGAAATCAAGCCTTGAAGACTATCCCTGGAGGCACATCGCTAAGCTTCCGTACGACTCACTTTTTCAATGACATTTATCTTGGTTCTTTTATAATAACTAAGTATATTAAAAAAATCATATTCATGGTGTTTTTATTTGTATTTCAAAATGGGGATATCAAGTTCGAGTTGGACTCGCGCAGATTCGGTTCCTTCCTTACGTAGGTACTAATTATCTACTCGTAGTTTATTTTCTTTCATGATAGAGGTCATTGTTGTAGACCTGCCTAGGTACTATAAACATTTCAGTTTAAAATTGTTACCATGGATTCAATACATGATTCTGAACCCCCCTGCGTTGAAATTTTTCGTAGGTTATTTTTTTTTAAACTGCTATTCTATACATTTTGACCGCGTAGGTATAACACTTTTATAAGAAACAGCAGATTTTTTTAAAATAATCGACGATAAATTTCAACGCAGGGGGTTCGGAATCATGTAGGTACTGAATCCATGGTAAGAGTTTTCACGTCGATATCCCTGCCACCTAAAAAAGTACTTTGTGCTGCCACCCTGTCTGTATACAGTCCTGTCAGTCTTGTGACAGAAAAAGTAAGTACCTATTAGATATTTCTGAAGATGATTTCGTTTTTCTTTGGCCTGATGAAAAAGAAATTGCACTGTCATATTAGATTACTTAAAATCAATGTTCCATCTTATTCTAAAGACTGCCTGAACTTTTACAAGTCATTAAAAGGAAAGGAATCTGTGGAAGATGTGGATGGGTTCGAAGCAGAACTCGTTAAAAGCAGAAGTCATTAAAAGGAAAGGAATCTGTGGAAGATGTGGATGGGTTCGAAGCAGAACTCGATTTTGAGATGGAGCAGGAGCTGGGTATGACAATGATGGGGAAGAATAGAAACTAGATTTTAAGAACATTGTACTTCAGTGACCTATTTGCTATCTGGCATTTTTGCTGAACTGGGCCTTTTGGCGCAGCCGTGAGGCTCACTCTCCTGCTAATTTCTTACATCGCACTTTACACTTTTTATTTGATTTTTATTTTTTAGCTGCTGTTAATTATATTGTGTGCTTTTTGGTCTGTGCTAAATAAATGTATTTTCTTTCTTCTTTCTTTCTTCTTTACTTTCTGAATAAATACGTATTTCACAAAATAATAAATAATTTTTATTTAAATATCACATTGTTCACATTTTTTTGTTACTTAGATCCTTTTTGAGAAATTAAAAGAAACACTCTATAATGTTAAAACCAATTTAGCAATAACGACTCAGACCCTCATTTTTCCTAATACTTAACTCGAAAAATACACATAAAAATATTAGTATATTAGCCCTTAATATTGGGCTTGTGGCTAAGTAATAACAGCTGCACGGGTCGATCGATCAGGTTAAGCTACGCTTGCCGCGGTTGGTCCGTGGATGGATGACCATCTTTACATACCAAGTCCCCTCCGTGCCTCGGAAAGCACGTTAAGCCGTTGGTCCCGGCTGTCATTTGTAGATCTTTGACAGTCGTTACGGGTAGTTAGAAGCCCAAAAAGTCTGACAACCAGTCTTACCAAAGGGTATCGTGTTACCTAGTCACTAGGTTGTGGAGGTCAGATAGGTAGTCGCTCCATGTAAAATACTGGTATTCAGCTGCATCCGGTTAGACTGGAAGCCGACCCCAACATAGTTGGGAAAAGGCTAGGCAGATGATGATTAGCCCTTAATATTAAAGAATAGTCCAAATACAACATTATTGCAGAAATTATCATCTATTACTGTTAAGCCAAGTAGGCTAATGTTAAGTTTATTTCCACACTCGTCTTTACCCGTAGGCACCTAACTTATTATATACATACAACTCATTTTTGACAATAATGTGGATTGAGTCCTTTCTGCTAAACTAAAGTCCCCGTCACGAGAAACTATAATTTTTGTAAATAAAGAACTTCTACCAAGTTACGTAGCGACAATTTAATCAATAACGAATAATCCCAAATTCAATGAAGTCAAAGTAACGTACGTGTTATAAGAAACTAATGAGCAATTTCACTTGATCGGGTTATATTTTAGTGATATAAAGCGCTGTCGTCTAAGGTTTTGTGGTACTGGAACGCATCTGATTCATGGAACGTAAACATTTGAGCCACGATTTTGAAGTAAGTTCACGCTGACGTTGTCTCTGCTGTCTTTCGAGTTTCGAATGCGTCTGTTTGTTTGTGGTGTTTTCGCGGATTAGGTTATATTGTTTGTTTGTAATAAGATGTGTGTGTTAATATAATTATATCCCTGTAAAAAAATAGTACAAAACTGTTTTTATTTTATTTTAAGTACCCAAAGATTGCAAACCCCTGAATGTGTGTTTACAAAATTTATAGCTTCTCGTGACGGGGACTTTACGTCCAATTGTGAGGAAAAAAGGTCCTTCACAAACTCAGTCGGGCCTTTACTGTAGCCCAAACAATAATGATGTTGAAAAATATCACTGTCAAATCATTTTGACTGACGCAAATTATGAGTGGTAAAATGTCAAAGCGATCATGGTGACATAGAAGATAATATTTTTGTATAAATCAACAAGAAAGTCTAATAAATCATAAGCCCAATGTTAAATTTCGTAGTCAACTATTTGGATTTAAAAAATTGTAATGTCTATATGGAGTTACATGCAAAATGAAGGAACTGAGGTAGGCAGAGTTTAAGGTCGAACCTAGTTGCTTCGATTGCTTCGTTTTCAATGGCTTTTTCTTTTTGTTTTTACTCTGGACGCTTTAACGTGCATATCTTTGTACATCATTCTCACATGTTTATAAATTCAACACGAATGCTTGTAACAATATAATTTAAAAGAGTGTTTCTGGAGTTTCTTGTCTGTTCGTCTCCATAGGAACCCACTACGCTTAGGCATGGGAAACTAGCCTCATCTTTCTGAGTGACCGACTCCTGTAAATGGTTTAATTGAAATAATTAAATGGTTTGAGTTTGAGTCACCAAGTGAACAGGTGCATCGGTATTCGGCAGCGTGTCAACAAGACGGAGGACACATATATAAGCAGATCACCTAGCACCTAGCTCAAACTCCGCTACGTACTCACCAAGCTTGGCATCAGCAACGCTCCTAACTGCGTTTCTCAAGCTGCGCGCAACTTTGTCTTAAGAAATGGATTGTGCGGCATCTACAACGCCACTTGGGAACTACACATCACACTGACGGCAAAATCCTACATCGCGCAAGCAAAGTTATCCGCGCGACTAACATAATAGGTATATAGGTACAACATCCCGACATCAACCGTCGGGCAGTAGCTCACGATACACAACACCCGTCTGCACGCGTAGCATGACCACCGTAGAAACGAGTTTTGTCGACGGAAGAATAGACAAAATGACATATTGTGATTGTTTATCTGTCATTTTCTCTATTCTTCCGTCGACAAAACTCATTTCTACGGTGTTCATGCTACGCGTGCTGGTCGAAGGATTCCCTTTTCTATGGAGAATATTATATGAGAAATTATTTTATAATAATTAAATGTTCATTACATAATATTCACATTGCAGCTATTTGAGTGGGCAAAGTGCGGAGAGGACGCGGTATCGGTGGTGCCGACAGTGTTGTGGGCAGCGGGCGCGGGTGCGCTCGCGCAGAGGTTGCTCGCCGCGCTCTTCAGACGGTTCGTGTTCCGACGGGTGCCGCTCTGGGAACTCATTTTACAGGTATTCTTTGAGGTCTACCCGTTGTTATTTTAACACCTTTAAGAAAACTTGAAAAACATAAAAAAAGAGATAAGAACGTGCTACGAAAGTCATGTTTCTCGTAGCACGTCTACACTCAATCTACGCCAACTTTAACCAAAAAGATCACAGAATGTTTAGGGTTTTGGCTGCAGCAGATGTGAAACCGACTACTTTATGTCCTCCAAACTCCAAATCCCATCACCGAAAACATAAAACCTACCTCTATCTAACCAGTTTTTGTAACTATCTATACTCCGTTTGAAATAAGATTAGACATTTAAACAAACCTTTTTTACAGTCCGTTCAACCGATTTTGACTTCTATTGCGTAGGCATAAGGATGGCATTAAAAGCAAAAAAAGTGGTTACAAACCAACTGTTTACTGCAGCTGCCATTTGTCTTGCCACCATCGCAATAGAAGTCAAAATCGATTGAACGGACTGTAAAAAAGGTTTAGTTAAATGTCTAATCTTATTTCAAATGGAGTATAGCTGAAATCAAATTTTATCAACCCAAGCAACACATGAAGGTCAATTCAGTTTCTAAACAAAAAACCGATTTATTTCCTTACAGCACCTACTATTCATATGGATGGTGATATACAGCCTTCACTTCTGGATCATGGTGGTCCAAATCATAAAATCCGTCGTAGAATATTGTTTTGATGTAAGTGGAATATTCGATAACAGTTCTGAATGCTAGCTCTTGATGACGTAAGGATTGCAGCCGTAAAGTTCTTCAAAAACAGTTATAATTAGGGTGACCTGGGGGCCTACCACCAGCTCAAAAGCAGTATTATTTAATATTACTTCAGTGGGAGAAAGAGATGGAGCTATACGTCCTGTAGAGCTTCATCTCTTTCCCACACTGAAGTAATATTAAAATAATACTTCTTTTGAGCTGGTGGTAGGCCTCCAGATCTGATTTCCGGTTTTACGGGACAACGGCATTGAAAATACGGGGTTTGAGGTTAAAATACGGGACAGGCCATCTTTTTATTACTAAAATTTGGCATAATCAATTAAATAACCTTTACAATTGCTGAATTTCTTAATGAAAGACTTTAAAAAACAATATTAAATATTTAAAAACACAACAATTTTTATATTATCTGGAAAGGGAAATGTGAAATAATCAACTTAGGTAATAACCTATACAAGGTATAGGTTATTTAATTGATTGTGCCAAATTTTGGTCCAAATCAACATTTGAGATGAGAAAAAATTATATAATTATATGCCAACAAATTCTGACTTTCCCAGTGAGATACCTTTAAACAATAATAAATATTAAAAAACATTAAAATAAATATTGTTCGAATAGGTATTTTTATCATTAAATGCAATGAATCAGAAAATTACGGGACAATGTACTATCCCGTATTTTGGCGAAACCACGCCAAATTACGAGACTGAAAAATTCGTGCCTGAACTACGGGACAACCCGTAAAATACGGGACATCTGGTCACCCTAGTTATAATACAGTTAGTTATATGCCTTTAACAGTTAAAAGTTAAAGATTTCGTTACAACGGCACTACCTATAGTACCTAAACCTACCAATGTATTTTGATATTGACTCGGCCTCAACCAAGCGAAAACCCTTTTTTAGGGTTCCGTACCTCCCTTCCAAATCGGTGCTAACATGACCGGATATACATTGTAATAAAAAGTCCAAAATAACTACAACAGCATAACTCCTCATGAAAGGTCACATGTTTTCAGGATGGTTTGATGATAATGACAGAAGATGAGGTAGAGAGCTGCAAGATGTTGCAGCAGTGGATGATATGGGTGTGCGGGACGGCGCCACTAGCCATGTACATCAAAACGCGGCCACGACCCGAAATTCCGCCGCTCATGATATGGTAGGACAAGAGTATAAAATTCTATTAAATTTTTGACTGCCTTGTCTGTTGCGCCAGTCATTGGTAGCCTTTGGGTTGGATGCCCAGATCGATCAGACTCGGAAGATTGCTACTTGGCTTATGTAGATCCGATTCTAAGTATGACATTATAAAGAACATTATAACAAAGCAGCTGCTCATTCATTTCACACGTTACAAATGGAGCTATGGTCAGAGAAATTAAGAGCAAGCAGTTTCTAAGTCAGTCTCAGCAGCCAGCCAAGCGTGCTCAGTGTGCTCGGTCAATCGAATAGGAATATAACCATCTTTAGAACTAATGACCAATTGAATAATAATTAGGTAGAAACATACCACGCTTGGCAGTGAACATGTGCAAAGTGGCAAATATGTGCCATGATATCATTAGCTTAATCTTGCTGATCATTTGTTGGGTTACTTTCATCATGAGTCTCAATTTCTATTACACAGGATCACAACCAGCCCGTGGCAACGTCGCGAGATGGGTCCCTACGGTTACTACCTGAACAGACCGCTGACCTCCTCCCTACATTCTTCAACCAACGTGTCCATGCGACAACAGACCCTCACGCTCCGGAGAGCCTTCAGCGACTCCAAGATCATCATCAAAGAACCGCCTAAGAAAAAGAGACATTCCAAATCTATATAATGTAGAATATTTTTTAAATGAGTCTTAGTCTGAAACTTGTAGTACCTAGTCCAGAATGTCCAATGCAAGTAATAATAATAAAATGTAATATCGTTTAAGAGATGTTTCTTCATTTTCGAATTCCTAGCAGACCTGTTGTAAGAAATGGATGTTTGGAATCAGTTAACAAGAGCTAACAATCTTAGACAATTTGTATCCTACACAATCATTGTATTGTACACAATATCGTCGACCGTAGGTTCAATTGAAGGGACAAAATACCCAAAATGAGTTGAGTATACAGTTTTGTTCAGAATTTTTCGTTCTATCGAATGGTGAATATGAAAAAATTCTAACTTAAGAAAAACAAACCCGAAAAAGCAAGAGCGGATCCAGGGGGGGGTCATGGGGGTCATGACCCCCCCTGGGCTACGTTTAGGTCAACCACTGGTATTTTTTCTAATCTCATTGATAAATTTAATCAAATAAATACTTTGTGTGACGTTGCCACGTAGGATGTTTGCCATTGCCACACATGCGAACGACATGCAAAATAAGACTATGTGCTGTTATTCTAATTATGATGATTGACCGTGGAGTTTTCTGCCGGCTCTTTTCCATAGAAAACGACCAAGTGAAGCGATTCCTAGCTTCTGACGTTTCATAAATGTCCATGTAGGTTTATCTGAAGCTAGCAACTAGACGTAGAAATTAAATACCCCAGAATAGTGTCAAGACAAACCGCCCCGGCCCCGGTCCTGGCGACCCCCTAAATCTTAAGAAGTACTTTTTAATGATATCCCAAGCACGGTCAACATAAATATTCAGTAAGAAGCAGTTTAGAGTTGGAGGCTGAGGATGAAAATTTTTCGAGCTCGCTCCACTCTCTACAATCTACATTCTCAAACTTTCTGCATAAGTCGACAAAGGAACTCGAAAAAAAACTTTATCTCCTATACAAGGCGGTGTGCTAAAATTTTCGAGGTCGCTACGCTCGCTCTCGAATTCTATGTTTTTCTAACTCAAACTTTTCTGTATAAGTCGACAAAGCAACTCCTATTTCCGTAAGGATGTTTTAGAAACCTAACCGAGAATTCCGAGACGAGGTGTATTAAAATTCGAGCTCGCCTTGCTCGCGCTCCCCTACATTTTTGCTTTTCGTATCCTATTGATGAAGAGACGAAAATGCAAAAATGCGAACCCGTCCTGACTGATCCCGACTATGTGACCCCCCTGACTCGAAGGCTGGATCCGCCCTTGCGAAAAAGGTTAATAAGAAAAAAGTTATGGGCGATTTAGTCCGAAAAATAAGCTTTGTCGGCCTCTCCTGAAAAATCGTATTTTGTCCCTTACCTCAATTGAACCTACGGTCGACGATATACTAAACTTGCGAGCAAAAGTATGGAATAACTACTTGTTACTTGTTCCAAGCGATTTAAAAAACGAAATAACTGATGAAAATTAACGAAAATGCTACCATTTTAAAGGCTATAGGTACTGTAAACTTGAAATTCGTGCCACAAGCATTTAAAGTAAACACATATATCAAGAGCTTTCCTTCTTTACGTGGAGGAGTGAGGAAAAATGAGGGAATGAGAAAAATAATCAACAAATAAAACAACAAAAATTATTAAAACATTCTTTATATGGCCTTTAAATTAAATATCAATATTTTGTGTTACCTTCCCTAGCCCTAATTACAACTCGAAGACGATTCTTCATGGACCTAATTATCTTCTTAATTGATTCTTGCGGGATACCTTCCCACTCCTCTATCAAAGCCGATTTCAGCTCATCAAGACTTGAAGAAGCAGAATTCCTGGATCGAACCATTCTCTGCAGTTCATCCCACACGTGCTCAATGGGATTCAAGTGAGGATCGAGCGCTGGCCAGTCCAATGTGGCGATACAGACTTCATCAAAGTATTCACTATTCAGGTGTGGCACGGGAAGTGTGACAGTCAAAACATTGTCCAGCGGACAAAATTGTGAATCTAAACCATTCCCAGATCCCCTTGAACACACACAAAAAATTTCATCAAAATCGGTCCAGTCGTTTGAGAGAAGTTCAGTGACATACACACTCACAGAAGAATTATATATATAAAGATATGGCGCAACTCGCGGCGTAACGAGAAATTGAAACATGTCTTTTTCCTTTCTCCTCCACTCAAAGTAAGAAAGCTCTTAAAATATGGGTTTAATTTAAATGCATGTAGCATGAATTTCAAGTTTACAGTATATACATAAATATTTAACCGTTATTTAGTTTTAAGAATCGCTCGGAACAAGTAACAAGCCGGTGATTCCATATTTTTGCTCGCAAGTATTATTTATCAAAGGAGTTTTACCTATTTACAACAAAATACTTGACAGGACTATTCTAAATTCCCGCGATGCAACATACAACATTTATGCCAGATGATGCCATTAATAAAAATATGTGGAATTAATAAATTATCAGGCTATCAAAAAGATAAAATAAAACATATACCAACACAACACAGTCCTAAAATCAATTGACACATTATTTTCCCAATAACAAAAAATATGAAAATTATCAATAGGTACAATTTTCACAAAGGGTAACCCGAGATTGATTTCAAATAGTGATAACAGATGTCACTATGCCTCATATTAATTAGAAGTCGGTGTTAAGATTCTCCGACGCGCGTATAAAAGCGGGTGCAAAACTGTCAGCGTCATACTAACCTTGCGTAGGGTGTACCGTGATCATGCAGGCGGTTGCCCCGGACGGACTCCGGCCATTGCACTGCGGTCGGAAGTAGTCCGTCTGTGACTATCCCAAATAGGGGTACGTCGTACGTGTAATTTTTGGTAGTTGGACTAGCGTTCTGCGCGGTCCTTTATTAGAGCAAGCAATATAATAAAATAGAAAACTACAAGTAGGTTATGTATGGAATGACATTAGAATAAAAAGATGTCGTTAAAAGCAACTGAATGAATTTTATTTTGGTGATGATGAAGTGATAAGATGACCCGAACTATATTAGGAGACCCCTATAAAGTAACAACCAACCGATTTATGACAAAATTTTTGGCAACCAAACAAAAACACAAGCAACACAACATATTTTAAAATGAACAAATCGTGAATGAATTTACGTAAAAGTATGACTGAACAAAACTTTTAGAATTTGTATATCAATGTATGGCAATAATTAGCATTCAACGAGAACAATCAACTAGGGACTACTCATGCAACCAAAAAGTAAATAAAATAGCACCTAGTAATAAGTATTGCAATTCTATCATTATTTTATTGCTTATGTAACTAGGTACTCAAAGAGGAAACAGCATTATATTGACCTCTTATCAAACTATGCGGTAGAGATAAGAAGAGTTGGCTACTTTATTTTAGGATTTAGCCATTCTAATTTTAGAACTAAGCTCTTTTGTTAAAATCTAAAACCTCAGTGGTCTACAGAATTTGGAATTATTAGGGACGGCACTCACTTATAGCTCTTAAAACGCACATACATAAATCGCAGAGCAGTGAGTTAGATAAGGAGTTTTAACTTGAGATATCCCATGTTTTATGAATAAACAAAAATCTAGTAGAGTACCTCACGACTGGGACCAATGCCAATCTGCTGCTGGACCTAGCGAAGATCCAGAACTGATGGTTAGATTCCATAATTGCCAACCGACCGCTTTTTATAGTTCCGTACGTCCGCACGAAAAAACGGAACCCATAGGATCAATTGTGTGTCTGGCTGGCTGGCTGTCTGTCCGTCCTGCACAGCCAATTTGCTCCGAATCTACCTACTGGACCAATTTAGTGGTTTGGTACACATGTATTTCTGTGATCCAAACACGGACATAACGTAAATAAATTTAATATGGGGGTCACTTTTCGGGGGACAATAAGAAAATTTAACAATAAGTTTTGCAATCTGTACAGTGTGCTACATCAAATGAAAGGGGTTTTTGTGAGGACCTCAAATATTTTTAATATTTTTAAAGATATTAAACTGACCATTCTCCTTATTGCCGAAACAACAGAGGCAAAAATTTTGAAAAAAATACAGAGATTATTCTATATTACAGAGAAGAGAGTAGTTTTATAGATTACAGGAAAACCTATAAGAAGTCTATGGTCTGAAGTAACATGGTAAATCACTCAATATTGTGCACAACGACAACGGAAAAAGTTTTTCAAGGTGTTTGTTCTTGGGATAATTCATACCAACTATGAAACTCTCCATTGAGCGTGGTCCGACACGCACTTGGCCGGTTTTTTTTTGCGATGGGACCAGTACCCTAATTGCGTAATACAACACAATCTGTTTCGATTTGAAACAGATTGCTAATCCATTGCTTCATAAGTTGGAAAAAAAATCTGCTCAACAACGTAAATAAAGCAATGAATATTGTTGAACTGACAAATTGAAACAATTTAGACAAAATTGTTTACGAAAATAAGTTACGCAATTAGGGTACCGATGAGGTCGACAAGCTATTATAGGTATCGAGATTTGTGCAGTAAGCATCCGAGGAGTGACAATGCGGCCGTGGAGCTACATCATAAACGATGCCTCACCTCTTGTTGGGCTCTCTGAGCAATAGCGCCTGCAGGCGACACCATGAAATACCTTTGCGAAGCCAAATGCTAACGCTGTCGACGAGCCCGAATTATGGTCGAAGTTTTTATAAAATAAGGTTATCATCGATACAAAGAAGAAGAAGTGCGTAAACGTAAAGTGAGCACTTTTCTAGGGAATGAATGGATGTCGCATTGAACGCTTTTTTATACGAACTTTTTCAAGTAAGGATTTGCACTATGGCACTTAGCTCCAGTTAGCCGTTAACCTACTTATAGTCTGTTCATACAACCAAGTAGTGCTTTGCGAATTATGCAACATATTATCCCTTTGCAATCTAACATTTCAACATGAACTTCCCGGAGGTATATCAGATGACTGCCGACCCTTATTTTTGGAGCTACCACAAGACGGACACACACATTTTAACACTCATTATTACGCAACACAAAAGTACCTCCACACTGACTGAACTGCAATGTGAAAGCACCTTTTCCATTGCCTTTATAACCAAACGACGAATTATTAGTTTTATACTAATAATTCGTCGTAGTATTCCCTCAAAACCCATAAAAAATAAAGAAAATAACCACAGTTGAAAATGAATCATAATTTATTTTCATCAATGCTACGCTGTAACATTGACAGTACTAACCGAACCGATGTTAAGATTAAATAGCTCGTGAAGATCACCAACGCGAACTGTGTGAAAGAAAAACACAACATGAGACATGCTTTATTTGTACGTGCTAGGTACAACAGTTAGATGTAGGCTGGAACTACGCTTTGTTGTCAAATAATCGTTTCTATAACGAATTTGAACAATCACGGTCAATGTAAGACTTCATTTTGACTATCATTTTGAAATGCTTGTATGCAGAGCTTCCAAGAGCACATGGAAACCACGAGTTATGAAATCGAGTTGTCCAAAAATATTATCCAAATCATTCTTATCTTAGAGACAAAATCTGCTAAACTAAAGCATTAACTTTAAAAACAACATAACTCGTATTACAATTAAAACGCTTATTTGTATTATATCGAAGTTATTTACTTCATAGTTCCAACCTTAACACGATTATAAAATCATTGTATAAAAACATGTATTGTTTAATTCATTGTCATTATATAAAGATCTATCCGTTCGGATACTAACAAGATGTCTGCCGCTACGTGTCGCCGGTACTCGCGGCCTTCGTCTTCACGTCCAAACTCTTCAGGGGATCGTTTTGACGAGCCTGGAACACACACAAGTTGATTAACGATTAGTATTTGCAGTGCATTATTTGGCAAGCTGCTGCAGTCATTGTTATATACAGAGACTATTGGGAAAAAGGTTTACATAATCAACTATTATGATCCCAATTCTACGACACAAGTCTTCTCTCTGTGAGGTGTTGGCCGTAATTATTATTATGCTATCCATTATGCGGACCCACCGTGGATGTGCAAACTGCAAGCCAGACAGAATGTAAAATTCCAAGCTGCAATAGTATATTTACAGACACTATCACTGCCATAATTTCCACAGGAATACCTTTTAAAAAGTGCCTTATCTCAAGCCTGTAAAATAAATACTTGGCACAAAAATCTCACCTGGTACTTATGTCTTTTCGAACTTCCATACTGTCCATGCTGTTTTCTCTTCTTCTGAGGGACAGGCGCGGGTGCCGCCGCGCCATCCTGCTCATCTTCCACCGACTCTTCACTCCTTAATGCAGCAGGTAGCAAGTACTCAGGTACATGAGCTAAGTGGTGCTGTACTTTCACTGTGTGTAGTGCTTTGTCTCTTCGAAGTGCTGCTAAGTCTGTTGGGTTTTCTTCGAAGTAGCCCTAGAGGGAAGAATGGATTAATCTCAGGGGACTTTTTGGGGGAGATTATGGTGAGTAGGGGGCTAGTCAGAGAGAAGATTAGTCATTCATCAAAGTGATATGTCAGGGTTGTTCATCATGTGGAAATAATAGTGATAATTAATTTCCTAATTCTGCGTTGCAGATTACTGCGTCGATCGAACGCTTTTTCGGTGTAAACTCCTACATAAAATTCTAAGCTTAGATAACTACTACGTAAATTAAGAAGTTATGTATTAATTCTTACTACCACATCTGTTTGATTTTGGAGTTATTAATAAGTGCTAACCCCACTCGATTTTCTGTTTCAAAAAGATATCAAAGAAAGCTGTATCCATACCTGTAACTTCTTACAGTTGAGTAGTTCCTGCTTGATCTCCTTGAGTCGAGCCTCCCTGACCGCTATCCTGGTGACGGCGCGCCACGCGTCTCGTGACCGATAGCGGAAACCTTCCACCTCCTCCAGGGCGAACTCGTACTTCCTGAGAGTAAGATATAAACTTTTATAAAAGGGTAAAGGGTAACAGGCTTTCATTCTTTCCACTTCTTCATCAAAACCATAGTGGCCGTTACAACCAAACAGGCCGTCTCTTGCCAATCAATGAAAATGTTGTAAGTTGAAAATTCCATAACCAGGTTTGCTCTCCAAGGGGAAATAAATGCAGCACAATGCATGCCTACAAGTAAATAATACTTTAAAAATAGAATATTATAAGAAACTTACTGTAAAACTTTCTGTGTCTTGAAACCTTTTGATAAATGTGCTTCTACTGCATCCATTAATGGCTTTTCTCTTATTGATACAAATGATAACACTGATCCCTGTGAACAAGAACAAAAATATTGTCAGCCAATTATTATTATCAACTAGCTGACCCGACAGACATTGACCCTTGTCCTGTCCAAATTTCAATACTTCCACTGAAAAAATTACTTTTTGTTTTTCCCAAATATTTCCAGTTTCAACGTTTCGAATTTTTCTTTACCTAAAAACCTTATTCACACTATAATAAGCATTTAAAAAACAGAAACAAATCTGTCCAGCCGTTCTCAAGTGATGTGCTTACCAACTAAAAGCATTTCACTTTTATTATACAAGGTGTTCCTTTAGATATCCCATAACTCTAGGGCATTAATGAGACCATGTCAAAGAAACAAGTGAGTTAAGAATTATTTTTCAAAAATTTATTTTAGGTGTTTTTCTTTTTCCATACAAAATATTTTGACAAAGTTACGATTATTCATGTAAAACACCCTTACGTGAAATTAAAATAAAAAAACATTGAATTCTGATTATTTTTGTCCATAAAAAATATAACAACATCGCATTTTCTTAGCTTTAAATATGAATGATTGGTTTGAATGAAAATGATTTACCCGTACTTATCAATGAAACTTATATACACACACGAGAGTCTAGTTATAGGTAATACGGGCTAGTATCCGCAACTCCACGACAAAGCGCGTATTTTGCGTAGAGTAGAGAGTCTAGTGTTATGTTATCTTCGAAATATTTGGAACACTTGTTCTAGGACTTTTTGTATTATTTTATTACATATAGCATATTTACTCAAAAATGCATGTAATGTGGTCATTATTTTGACAACCTTGTTTGAGCAAAGTCGACCTTGCCGTTCTGTTTCAAGGAGCGGCCGGCAAAGTTTTGCTGGTCGCTCTAACAGGCCGGCAAAACATTGCCGGCCGCTATTTTGACATTTCAACGTTTTAAAAAATCAAATGCAAAAAAAAATTATTTAAAACACAGCTGTTTGTATTTATAGAGATAGGTACAAAAAGATTTTATTTCATATTTGGCTGTATAGTTCCAACTACCATTGTTAAAAAAAAAAACAAAGAAGTAACAAAAGCGCGGTACAGCGAAAATTTTATTTTTATTTAGTGACTTTTTGCTAAAAATGAGCTCTCAAAGCGAAATTTCTTCCGATTCAATGTGTTTAACACTGCCAGACATTAAAGATGAAGCTAAATTAATGGTTGAAAATTTAATACCGCGAAACTCAAAAGAAAAATATAAGCTTGCATATGAAAAATTTGTGCAGTGGAAAATCAGTAGGAAATCTAAATCTTTACTTGCGGTTTTATTTAGATTAGGTACTTGCATTTTTGAGTAAAGCACTATACAAGCCTTGGCCCACTATGACTGCTTCGCTGGTCACGCTATGATTGCCTCGAGCTAGCCTAGCTACGCTCTAGGCCTTCCAGCTTGGCCATCATTGCAGCCCTTGCTGTCCTCGCTGTAAAGGCCTCGACCTACGGCCTCGGCCTTTATCTCAGCTCGTCCATCAAGTGCTGCACGCTGACCGCGCTGTGTCGGCCTGGAGCTGCGCTACGCTGCGCTGTCGGCCATCATCAGCGCGACCAGCAAAGTAGTCATTATAGACCGCGGCAGTAATGTACTAAACCTTACGAGTTATGGGACATCAAAAGGAACACGTTGTATAGATGGAGATTGTTGCCATCAAAACCATCATCAGCTTGACAAATAGATTGATTATGATTATTTGAAAGCATTAAAGAGTTGTTAGATAATCTTCATCTTCAACAAGCCTATTATGGAAGCCACAGAAAGGTTCTATTCTACAAGCTGCCAACTCTACAACATACAAGCATCATAATCATACAAGAAATAATAAAGTAATTACCTGATTCTTCCCCCTAGCTGTCCTTCCTGCTCTATGAACATAAGAATTCACATCCAATGGAAAGTCAAAGTTCATCACATTGGACACATGCTGAAAATCTATGCCACGAGAAACTCCTGATTCTTTATCCTTTTTTCGTTTAGAAGTTTGTTTCTTTTTCTTTCGTTCTTCTATAGGCACTATACCACCATCTGGTTCTTCTAGAGCCATCTCGTCTGACGCTATGATGATTTGGTACCTTCCTCGGTTGAACTGGTCTACGGACAAACATCTGACTGCTGCGGGAAGCTCTGAGTTTAGAACACATGAGCTTATTTTGAACTGTTCTAGGTATAGTTTTAATCTGAAACAAATATAAAATGAACTAAGTTCCTTGTCATTCACAAGATAACAATGTATAAGACATATTTATATTTTATGCTCAAGTGATGGCATACTGCAAGACTTTTTTCTACAATGTCTGGTAATAAGACAAATCAATTAGTGTTAATTTTCAGGCTATTTAATAGCCCATATTCAACAGTTTCAACTGTCTTATTTGGATTGTGTGCAATGCATTTTACTTACTTGTAACACCTATCCACAGTCCTCACAAAGATGATACTCTTTCCCCTGATAAGGTTCAACTTCAGCAGGGCATACAAGATGGCTGCCTTGTCATCCTCCTCTGCAAACAGATGATAGTGCTGTAGCTGTGTTGAAGGTGCCAATTCTGGTTCCTCCAGCTTTAGCGTGACTGGGTTACGCAAGACAATTTTCTTGAGACTCAGGACATCATCTGAGAGTGTGGCTGAGGCTAGCACTGCTTGGTAGATTTTTGGTAAATGCCTGTAAAATATAAATATTTTGTGATTTTAGGTTAAAACTTAGAGTGATGATCCTTATCACTACATAGTATAAAACAAAGTCGCTTTCTCTGTCCCTATATCCCTATGTATGCTTAAATCTTTAAAACTACGCAACGGATTTTGATGCGGTTTTTTTTAATAGATAGAGTGATTGAAGAGGAAGGTTTATATGTATAATAACCCGGTTTACACACGTGCGAAGCCGGGGCGGGTCGCTAGTATATTATAAAACAAATTCCCCCGTCGCGTCTGTCTGTCTGAAAGAGATAAACTCAAAACTACCTTATTTTCTAACAGTTTTTACCAATAGTGATTCTTGCAAAAGATTTTAATGTATAATTCATTAAGGTTTTGTGAAAATTGGCTGAAATATGATGATTATTGTCGAAGATGTCGGAAAAGTCATGCCGACTGGAAGCTTTACTGGCGTGCGCCGCGTAAACCATTAGAGATACATCAAATTTATGTTCTACAGGATTGAAGATCTTAAAAAGTTCAACAAAAACGTCTGTGATGACATATGTCTATCTTCTAAGGATGACCCACAGTAACCATTATTATCTTTCAGAATTTCATAAAAATTCCATTGTTATTTCCAAAGCTATATTGACCGGTATCATATTAATCCTTATCCAATAAAATATGTTATTTAAATTGGGCATTTAATTTAGATTAAAATATTCCTTGACATCATATAATTTAAATGAATGGTTTAAGAGCCTATGCACACCACGTTTTTTAAACGCGCAGTCAACGCGCGTTTGTAGCGATACAGACGCGATACGCACGCGAGTCAGACGCAGCCTGTAGACCTTCTGTAGGATAAAAGCGCCGTCGACGCGCGTTTCTAAAACGCGCGTCGACGGCGCGTTTAAAAAACGTAGTGTGCACAGGCCCTAAAAGATATCACAGATTCAAAATTACGCCTAACAAAATAATTATGGTTGGAGCGCAGCAGTAGGGGTCAATAACCTTTTCCTGGACTGTTAGGTACGTAATCCCAGTACTGCACGGTAGTACGTTCCCATGGGAAATTTTCCGACACCCACGTGGGCGAAGCTGCGGACAAAAGCTAGTTGATTTTATAACTAACTTAGGGATGCAATAATCTGATTTAAATAATACACAGAAATTTAGCAAAAATAGGTAGCTGAAAGGATTCTGTTTTTTAAAACAGGTAGTGGCACAGGTGCTGGAATCTTCTCGGAGGACTTCAACATACACATAGCCACATCATTGGATGTCCATAACACAGTGTTCCAGGCCGAATGCATGGGTATATCTCTTGCCGCTTCAGCCATCATGGCCAGGGAAGTTAAGGACCACTCGATACGAATACTCCCAGACAGCATGGCTGTTCTGAAAGCGCTAAACAGTCACACTGTTGATTCTGGGCTGATATACGAGTGCCACCAACGCCTCAACCAGGTGGGTGACCTCAATAATATAATCATTCAATGGATCAAGGGACACAGCGGTTTGCGGGGCAATGACTTAGCCGATGAACTTGCCAGAAGGGGGTCGAGCATGGCACCTGAACCCATCACGCCACTCCCCTTCGGGTACCTACGCTCTCTGGTAAGGAAACGAACCAGGGAACAACATCACAAAATATGGGTGGACCACGGTGAGTGCAGGCAGGCTAAGGAGGCTCTCCCTACAATCGACGGCCGCCTAACGAAACAGGTTCTCCGATTAACAAAACAGCAGCTGCGCACAGTTACAGCTGCCCTAACTGGCCATGGGTCATTTAATAAACACCTCTTTGTCATAGGAGTCACAGACAGTCCGCTGTGCAGAGCTTGCATGGAGGACGACGAGACAGCAGCCCATGTGCTGTTAAACTGCCCCGTGGTCGCCACATACAGGGCCAAGTACTTCGGTAACCCAGGTACCCTACGTGAGATTGTCAGTGACACCAAGGCGTTGCTGGCCTTCTTTGAAGAGCTGGGGTGGATCGAATAACAGATTTTCCCACCCGTACGCGAAATACGCGCTTTGACGTGGAGTTGCGGATACCAGCCCGTATTACCTAAGGATTCTGTTATACCCTAGGCTTCTAATCTTAAGGGCCAGAGTCTTTAATTTTTTCTTTTAAAATAAAAAAGAACACGATTTGATACATATTTACATTTAAGATGATCTTACCCCAACAATTCTTTAATTTCATCTTCATAACCAAATGAAAACACCAAATCAGCTTCGTCAACAACCAGCACTGCTAGATCTTCCTTCAACCTCATATTATTAGCTTTCAAATGTGCCAGTGCTCTTGACGGTGTTGCCACAACTATGTCTGGTTTATCTGACAGCAAAGCTTTCTGTGTTGGTGTGTCTCCGCTTGAGGATATGTCTATGCACTTTACTTCTCTTGCGCATTTTGTTGTTAGGTCAGCTATTACGGAGGTTATCTGAAATGTTGGACTAGAAAATAATATTGTACTGATAAGTATAAATAATATTAAGTATTTCAATCTGAATTTTCATAAAATATTTTAGTTTCTGACACAGGTAAAGGTCCCTCAATAGAATAGAACAATAATTGCATTTCATCTCTTGACATTTTGTGAGGTTTTACAGAATAACATGGAGTAAACATGTGCTTAACTCACCTGTCCACACAGCTCCTTACTTGGTGACAATATTAGAGCTCTGATACACTGATGTGTACTTGTGTTCTTCAAATGCAATATCTTCTGAATTACAGGTATTGTGAAAGCCGCAGTTTTGCCAGACCCAGTCCTAGCTCTCATCAACACATCTTTGCCTTCTAGTAACAGCGGTATTGCTGTTTCCTGGATCAACGTGGGCTCTGGCCATGCTAGCTGTGATATCGCCTGCGGAAATAATTATGTTAGCGGACAAACTACTACGCATTACCAAAAAAAAACCATGCGTGATTTTATAAGTTTCATTGTCTCAAATTGTTCAGTGACAGAATTAATAGCCAAAGCATTTGTCGATATAGCTATAAACCATTTCATAACGTGTAATTTACCTTCAAAATCCGATCGTCGAGTTCCATTTCATGGAACATAACCTTTTTTTCTTCGCCCATTTTGATTTGAGACGTAAATTTACACCTAGTATCACTTCTTTCACTACAAAAATATATTCTTATTTAAATTTATCTCATGAAATGGTATTTGGTTTTGGAAAAAAGGCACGATTTACGAAATATGTACAAAAAAACAACACTAAAAATATTCACGTGTGTAAATGACGTGCCGCCATTTGCAACAAATGTTTCTATCAATGGCCGCATTCCGAGTTACGCTAGTGATAATATCGCGAATCCGACCAAAGTCCAAAGTCACAATTATCACTCAAAAAAGGCTTGTGCAGACCAGCGCGACACGCGACGCGACACAAAGGAACCACTCGTCGCGCGACGAGCGGTGCCTTTGTGTCGCGTCGCGTGTCGCGCCTGTTTGAATGAGCCTTTTCCTTTACATACCTGTTACTATTAAAGGTCGGATTTGCGATATTATCACTTTTAGCGTAACTCGGAATGCGGCCTAGAGTTGCCAGCAATTTTTTTTTTAGAATTTATTTTCTGGCTACTGAGGTATTTAAGTCAAATTAGTGTGTTAGTGTACCACACGTCCACACCGTCCGCCACACAGTGGGCTGAAAATCGATCTTCATAGACTTAGGGATCAACTTAGTAATTTTTTTCTTTTTTCGGCAGAAATGGGTTTAGGTATCGTATATTGATCAATATAATGCTATTTCAGTTTTTCAATAAACGTTTTTCTTTACTTTATAACACTTGGTTGAAAAAAATGTATGGAGAAATATGTAAAAAAGGACATATTTCGACTTTGGTACAAGTGCGACTAATTTCCTTTGGCACGATTATACCCCTTATTTTTCTGCATTTTTTGACATATCCCACAATGCGTGGACGCGCTAGATTTCGGGAGAAAAAAAATAAAATGTGTTTTTAGAATATAAAAAAAGGTTTTAATCTATTTATAATTGACATTAGGTATTTAAATGGTTATTAATAAATTATATGAACAGAAATTTAGTAGTTACCGGTTAATCATAACAAATTTTATGGAAATTAATTAATATTTTTTGTAATTTAATAACGAGGATGGTTAAATAATGCGATCTTATGATCGATTGGCCATTATCTATCATAATGAAATCTAATATCCTATTACTAAGATAATTAGATCTCATTAACTAACTACCCCCCTTCCTACATAGTTTTTCAAACCTTAAGTATAAATCGTGTGCATTTAATTACTATTTTCAATTGACTTTATTTTTTCAAAGAGTGATAACCTATTTTTCTAAAATGGAACAAGTGAATTTAGTTCATAACCTTGACTCGTATGTTGTTTTCAAGCATTGTTTCAAAGCAGTCTGTCAAGCTGGGCAACTACCTTGCATTGCTGCAAACTTTTGTGTCTCAGTTCAACAGCGATACTTTAAAGGAATTTTGTCGAAGATTCAGCCAGGCTGTCATAAAAAGATGGAAGACTGCCAAAGGAAACTCTGAAACATTTAAGAAATAATACGGAGACTGGTTGGCGCTTACAGTGGATTGGCCATCTTGTGTTGTTCCGCAACAAGCTGCAGAAGATGCCATTACAGAGTATCAAGCACCTTCAACCAGCTAATCTGTATCTGTTGGAACACCAACTAAGCGTTTAATTCCTCGTAAACCATTCGTAGAATTGTGTACTTAACAGAAAAAACGGAGGATTGAAGAACAGAATCAACAAGACAGTGACAAACTAGCTTACGCTACAGTGAGCAAGTTAAAGAAAGATGGCAAAGAAAATTTGACTGAAGTCATTGATTATTTAATGAAAAATGCTGAAGAGGTACCAACATTTATGCTACTAATTAAAACTCAGAAGCAAAAAAAATGTACTTTTACTCTGGAGAAAGCGTTTGGATTGCTGCTATCACTTAAACTGTCGAAGTAGCAATATATTTCATTGCGAGAATCTACAATCCGCGAGGGTGCATCTGATATTTATCCATCGTATTATAAAGTGCAGCAGGCTAAATTAGTATGTTATTAGTAATATATAAAATAATTAGTATGTTCAAGCTCTTCTTGACATAACTGTGCAACGTATACTCAAAAGTCTACCAGATAATCCGCCTCATCAGTCTTTAAATTTATTGTCAAAATAGGGTTTCGATGGGTCATCAAGCCAAAGTAGATATAAACAAAAAATGGAAGAAGGAAAGACTGATGAAGCCATTTTTACGACGACTTTAGTTCCTTTAAAACTAACTGCTGCAGTTGGAAAGGAAGTAAATATATGGGAAAATCCTAAGCCGTGCTCTACACTATACTGTCGACCTGTCCTATTTATATTCGTCAAAGAAAGTGAGTTTGTAGTGAAAGATGAAATGACTAAAATGGAAGCAGAAATAAAAAATGTAAGCCCATCCAAATGTGTTGATGGAATTGAAGTTGAACACAATCTCGTCCTGACGATGATTGATGGAAAAGTGTGCACGTATCTATCAGAAGCTCGCCCCAGTCCTGTGTGTTACTTGTGTTTGGCGAAACCATCTCAGATGAACGATCTCGATGCAGTATTGCGTAAAGAAGTGCCATCTGATATGATCAAGTTTGGCTTGTCACCTTTGCATGCTCAAATAGCATGGAGTGTCTTTTTTCACATAGAATACAAACAAGATGTTAAAACTTGGTCTGTTAAAGGAGAACACAATAAATCCGTGATGCAGCAGAGGAAGAAACAGATACAAGAGAGATTTCAAATGGAGTTAGGGCTTTTGATAGATATCGTGAAGCATCAGGGACAACAAATGACAGAAATACCTCAGTAATAGGATATTAGATTTGATTATGATAGATAATGGCCAATCGATCATAAGATCTCATTATTTAACCATCCTCGTTATTAAATTACAAAAAATATTAATTAATTTCCATAAAAAGAAACCATTTAAATACCTAATGTCAATTATAAATAGATTAAAACCTTTTTTTATATTCTAAAAACACATTTTATTTTTTTTCTCCCGAAATCTAGCGCGTCCGCGCATTGTGCTATATGTCAAAAAAAGCAGAAAAATAAGGGGTATAATCGTGCCTAAGGAAATTAGTCGCACTTGTACCAAAGTCGAAATATATCCTTTTTTACATATTTCTCCATACATTTTTTTCAACTAAGTGTTATAAAGTAAAGAAAAACGTTTATTGAAAAACTGAAATAGCATTAAATTGATCAATATACGATAGATAGACAGCAAAAAAATCTATGAAATTGATACACAGCGCTTACAGTCTGACATACAGTTACTCGAGGGAAGACTTAGTTCCCTTTACATTAAATATGTGGGTTCTCAGAACCAAATTAAAGAACATATTCTTGCTGCAAATGAGTTAGTTATGTGTCAGTGTACTTGTCAGGTTTCAAACCCTGTTGCTGTCCAGCCTGAGGCAACGGAGGACCCGTCCCAGACTGAGAGTTTGAATCAAGGTTTTATTCTCAACCAAGATATTTCTAATGTAGTACAAGATCTATCACAAGTGATACAGCCTGAGATTGGTAGTTGTCCATCTTTTAGTAGTCATGATTGTTATCATTCAGTTATGTTCTCAGATAGTATAGGAAGGGGTTTAGGTAAATTAATTAGTAACAACCTGTGTTATTCTATTCAAAATTATTGTATGCCAGGGTCTACCTACAAAAGAATAATGGCATCAGTAACAGGAAATGTTTACAATCCTAAAACCAACATTACTGTATTAGTAGGTAATAGTTCTAAGGTTAAAAAAGACGAAATCACTGACTGTGTAACTGAATTGTTAAAGTTAAATTGTAGTAAAATAATATTGTGTGCTTTCCCATATTTTGAAAAATTGACGAATAGACAAAACAATTATATTCATATGCTTAATAAGCATATGCAATTCTTAGTTAGTCATTATAGTGACAAGTTTGTATTTTTTGACACCAACAGTTTTGTGGAAACTTTAAAATCGACTAGGGATACTGTGTATCTGCCTGTTAGTTTTAGACACATAATAGCACAGCTATTAGCTTTTTTTATAAACTCAGACATAAGTAGTATGTCGCAGTCTTGTATTATTAACACCACAGTGGTTAGTAATAATACTAATAATAAGGTGGTGAACTTGAATAAATGTAGCTCAAATGCTATAAATATTTTTACAAATTGTACGAAGGAGGTTCCATCTCCCTCACTCACTATGAGCTCACTGCCTGGTGATGACACTGAAATCTTGGGGTTAACTCCGGATAGTCATTTAAACTAGTTTGTAAGACAACAGAAGGCACCAGTAAGAATATTCTTATACCTAACAACAACAAGGTGTCTTCTTGCTCCAAAATTAATAACTATCAAAAAGGAGATCAGCAGAATGCCTTGAAATTATTTCATCAAAATGTTCAAGGTATTTCTTCCAAATTATTAGAAATCGAAATGTTTTTAGAAAAAACAAAGTTTGACATTGTTTGTTTTACTGAACATTGGTTAAAGGATTACCAAATGCTAATTAATTATGAGAACTATAATGTGGGCAGTTGTTTTAACCGTAAATCTATGCTGCGTGGAGGTTCTCTAATCTTGATAAAAAATTGTTTAAAATCTAAGCAACGTAATGACATAGTTGGTTTATCAGTTGAACATTGCATCGAACTGTCCTGTGTTGAGCTGGATAAGCATGTTGTAGTGTGCGTATACAGACCCCCTAATTATCAGAACTTTTCTTTATTTGAGTCAATAATGGAAGATGTCCTAGCGAAACTTGCATCCAGTAACAAAGCCGCAATTATTTGTGGTGATTTTAATATAAATATTCTGGAAAATAATTCAAATAGCAGTAGAATATTAAGCCTTTTTAAATCGTTCAATTTATCAAATGTTTTTACAGAACCAACTAGAGTAACTTCAACTTCTGCTACTTGTATCGATAATGTCTTCTGCGGTTGTGATTATTTAGATAAAGCCATCGTAAATTATTTACCGTCTGATCATAGTGGACAAACGGTAACTTTTAAATTTAGAACACCTATTCAAAAAGTGCAAATACAAATTAGACCAATAACAACTGGCAAATTAAATAGATTCAATAGTACCCTAAATAATAAGTTAAATGCTCTGGGCCCTAATATGGACGATGCAAATAAATTGTATGAGGATTTCTTTTCAGTAGTGCACACTGAATTCAACAAAACTTTTGAAAAGAGAACAAAAAATATTTGCCCTAATTTTATTTTTAGTGACTGGGCAACTAGAGGTATTAGGATAAGTAGGGAAAGACTGTTCGAGCTGTATGGCCTTAAGCCTTACATTAATACTGAAACTTTCAACAAGTATGTTGCTACATATTCCAAAATTTTTAGAAATACTTGCAAGATAGCTAAAGCTCTGTACATTAGCAACAAGATTAAATCAGCAGAAAATAAAATCAGTTTGGAAAGTTATAAATAATGAAACTAATAGGAACAAAGTACGAAACACTGAGTACACATTGGAGACTTCACGTGGTGCCATTAGCTCTAACTTAGAAGTAGCGCAAGAATTTGTACATTTCTTTACTAATATACCATCTAAAACGACAGAAGCTTTAAATTCCTCACCCGATGTCTCAATTAATTTATTAAGAGCGAACGTTCCAGGCTGCCCGGTTGAATTTCAATTTAAACATATAAACCCTATGATAGTTATAAAAGCTTTTCGGCAAATTAAAATCAAATTGACCGAAGATCTATGGGGATTATCTATCAAAGTTTGTACATCCATAATCGAGACTATAGCACCGTACTTAGCTTTAATATTTAATTTGTGTGTGGATCAAGGAGTCTTCCCGGATTTAATGAAATACAGTAAAGTTATACCAATTTTTAAATCTGGGGACAGTAAAGACACTAACAATTATAGACCAGTATCTGTGCTGCCGGTATTCAGCAAGGTTTTCGAAAAGGTAATGCTCAATCAAATGCTTAATCATTTTAACGCCAACCAAATCTTGCACGATCAGCAATATGGTTTCACCAAAGGACGTTGTACAACTGACGCTGGTGTCACCTTATTAAAACACATATTTACAGCGTGGGAGGAGGCCCAAGATGCCATAGGAATCTTTTGTGACCTCTCCAAGGCATTTGACTGCGTGAGTCATGAAACCTTGCTCTTGAAACTTGAGCATTACGGACTAGGTAAACTTGCGCTCAGTTTAGTAAAATCTTATTTAAATGATAGACAGCAGCAGGTTCAAGTAAATGGTGTCCATTCAATCGGTTTAAAAGTAAAAATGGGCGTTCCACAAGGCTCGATATTGGGTCCTTTCCTCTTTTTAGTATATATTAATGATCTACCCCATTTATTAAAAAACCAACCACAAATGGTGTTATTTGCTGACGACACTTCCTTAATTTTTAAGATAAATAGACGTGCATCAAATCTTGACGACGTAAATAACGCCCTACTGCAGGTCCAAAATTGGTTCACTGCTAATAATTTAGTATTAAATGGGAAAAAAACTAAATGCATAAGATTTGCTTTACCAAATGTTAAAAGTAGTGATTGTGACATAGTATTGAATAAGGAGAAACTAGAATTTGTCGATAAAACTGTTTTCTTGGGGATCACGCTCGATTCAAGGCTGCAATGGGGTCCTCATTTAACATCTCTAGCAGGACGGCTAAGTTCAGCAGCATATGCTGTGAGAAAAATCCGTCAATTTACTGATGTAGATACCGCGAGGCTAGTCTATTTCAGTTACTTTCATAGTATCATGTCTTACGGTATTTTACTATGGGGACGGGCTGCAGATATCGAGTCTATTTTTATTCTGCAGAAGAGAGCCATCAGAGCAATATATCGTCTCCGCAGACGCGATTCTTTGGGAACTGTTTAAAGATATTAACATCATGACGGTACCTTGTCAATATATCTATGAAAACATCATGTACGTAAGGAAAAATCTAAGTCTTTTCAGTAAAAGAGGTGATAGACACAATTATAGGACTAGAAATAGGGACCAATTAGTTCAACCGGGTTTCAGATTGGCTAAAGTAGACTCATCCTTCATGGGGTGCTGTTTAAAATGTTATAATAAAATACCTTCCCACATACTCCAACTGAACGAAACGAAATTTAAATCATGTATAAAACGCACACTATGCTGCCAAGCATATTATAAGTTGGGGGATTACATCGCTGATAAAAATGCTTGGCTCAGCGCTGGTCCAGCTCCACAAGGGCGCATAAACTAATTGATTAGCATTCGAAAATATTGTTGCAGCTGCTGAAGATTGTAAAACTATCTTTTCCTTGTATAAATTCAATCTCTTTGTATTGTATAATTGCATATCACATGTGTGAGCACTGTGACCATGTTGTACATTCCATAAAGCTACCATTTACTGGGTACGTCTTTCATTGACTTGAATGTGCTCTGGCAGCTGAGAGTATGTCATGCTCACTCAAATGTCTCGCTGATGGTGGCGTGTGTGTTGGATCATTAAGTTCCCTTCAAAATGGTTGAGCTAAATGGTGCTGATCCATGCGTCATGTTCGTGAACGGGCGCCGTCAGTTGGGACTGGTTATCTCTTAGCTGCCAGGGCTTATTTTTAATTTTTTTGAATTGTTCTTTTTTATCTTTTTATTACGGACGCTTCTCATGTGCACGTCTTTCTACATTGTTCTCACATGTATAAATTCAACACGAATGATGTAACCAATATTTTTTAACAATATTTTGATTTAAAAGAGTGTCCGTGGAGTTTCTTGCCCGTTCTTCTCCATAGGTACCTACTACGCTTTGGAATGGGCAACTAGCTTCATTTTTCTGACTGACCGACCCCTTGACAATTCAAAAGTACCTGTAATTGGTTTATTTGAAATAAATGCTTTGAGTTTGAGTTTGATACCTAAACCCATTTCTGCCGAAAAAAGAAAAAAATTACTAAGTTGATCCCTAAGTCTATGAAGATCGATTTTCAGCCCACTGTGCGCCACTATTCTCTTGTTCCTAATCCAAAACCACCTATCCCAGTGTTTTAACCGATGTTCGCACGGACGTAATAAAATCGCGGAGGGATTTTATCGTGCACTGGATTTTCAACTTTCGGTGCTAAGCATCCCTCTGCTCCTCGCGCTACCGCGATGTTACACTCTCTGCCCACACACTGCTCTACTCACGCAATTAATCGCGACGCTTCGCACTAGGTCCTTTGACTCGCGCCCAAAAACCGACAATACAGGGAGCAGTAGGCATGACGAGGAGCATGACGTGCGGCATGACGAGTAACGTCATTACTTCGTCACTACTTCTGTTTGTCCTTTCCTCGTTACTTCCCTTGCCACTCAATGAGCAGCGCCCGGTCCGAAAATTCCTGGCGCCCTAGGCGAAAGGCTGAAACGGCGCCCTTTTAAGAAAATTCGTGACAAAATAAAACTATGTTCTTCTTTTTCGTGTGGTTAGTGACTAACCTGGTGTCAGAGTTTTAAAGCCGCCCATGGGCCTCTGACTTGGCTTCACATGCCGTCGAGAAATATCTCTCAGGCACGATAGGTACAACGATCGCGGTCAAACTATAATAGTCAAATCAATTTTGAACAAAACACTATAACATAAGACAAGAGAAGCAATAAATTTGAAATCGCGTTTTTTTTTGCATTGGAGCGAGTTGAGTCTATCAACTAAACTCGCTTTTGATTTCCGTACCGATGGTTTCGTAAATGTCCATGAGCGCATTTTGGTAGAAAAATTGGTAAAAATTTCGGAGTATTTTCAAGTTGTAGGTAAATAAAAATTAATACAGACGCCAGCGCATCAAGCTACCACAATCTGTCAAATTTATTTAGTAGATTTTCAACTTTATTATTATAAGTGAAAGGTTCAAAGTTGATTGGGAAAATTTAACAGTTTCGGGTAGCTTGATGTGCTGGCGTCTGTACAGTATTATTTTTTAATTTCGATGCCGCCGATTACCGCCCCCCTAATACGAGCGCCCTAGGCCGTCGCCTAGTTCGCCTATTTGAACGGGCCGGCCCTGTCAATGAGTGTGTAGCAGGCCTAAAATGCCCATGTCACACTATGCACCTTGCGCTGCCACGATGTTGCACTCTGATAAATAAGATAAAACCTTTAGAATAAATGGTTTTAATCAGCAAAATACAAAGAAAATAATATAGTCGTATTGACAGAATGACAATATCAATAAAGGCTCCTGGCCGTGACTTCACTCGACAGAGTTTAGGTAAATTCTTGCGATGCTATGTTTGTGTGCACCGTTCACGCACACACGCCTAAACATCGAGCGTAGTGATCGCTTAAACAGTTTTGATCCTATAGACGGTATTTTGTTAAGTTACGTAGGTACGCTTATGAAATAAGTCTGGAATGTTTGTGTATATTCGTTTAGTATATTTATAACAATTCTGTTTTATATGGAATTTTATACTTTTTGTATGGAAAACATGAAAAATTATTACCTACATGTTGAGTTTTATGGGTTTATGGGTTTCATAAAGGGGGTCGAAATTTTCATTATTTTTGCGATAAGACACAATTTTCGAGATATAAGCAAAAGAACAGAAAAAAGATAAAGTACAGTTTTTGCAACTGAATGAGTTATTAATTTAGTGAAAATGAAAAATTCGCTATTGGTGCCGATTCTCTTGTATACCGAACTAAACTTACTAAACTATCACTAAAATTCCTTATTTTGACTATGAGAATCTCAAAGCTATTCTGCAAAATAAATTCTCTAAATTTAAAAATAATTTTGACACATCTAAATCGAATTTGACAACCGCGACTCCACACGTGATACCTAACCACGTGAATCTTTTTAGAGCCGGAGGCGCGCAGGGGGGGCAGCCTCGACGTGTTTTATATGGATTTTTCACTTTTTGTGTGGAAAATAAGAAAAAATATTACCTACATGTAGAGTGTTAGAGGTTTAAGGGCTTTTTAAAGGGTGTCGAAATTTTCATTATTTTTGCGATTGGACGCACCGTTTTCGAGATATAAGCAAAAGAAAAAAAAAATATTCGGTACTGTTTTTTCATCTGAAGTCGAGGTGTTTGTGTGAATTTTAGTTCATGACAACCAATTTTATTCCACATGTTTTTAGTCACGATAAAAAAATAGTCATATTTAGTTAGAAAATCTAAATTTTAGGTTAAAAACGTCAAATTCAGAATAGCAAAATTGCCATTTTCACTAAACTAATATCTCAGTGCCATCTTAGTGCTGTCAAACTAAAATATAGTTAAGTTGTGTCACTTTAGTCTATTTCAGAATGGGAAATCGTCGTTTGACAGGAATAAACTAAATTTTGGTGATTTTTAGTTTAGTTTAGAGGCATTTGTGACAAGAGAATCGGCACCAATCTGAATTTGACTTTTCTCACCTAAAATTTTGATTAGTGCCGATTCTCTTATACACCGAACTAAACTAACTAACTATCACTAAAATTTCTTACTTTTGACTATGAGAATCTCAAAGCTATTGGTGCCGATTCCCTTGTTCACAAACTAAACTAAATTTAAGTTCAGTGCATCTTTTTCTTACAATTTCATTAAGAAAAGGACAGAAGATAAATTTTAGTTTAGTCCTGTCAAATTAATCACCACCCATACAAGTTTAGATGTGATTAAAAACTTGCCGACTAAAATTACGTCAATTAACGTCAAGCGCTGATTAATTTGACAGGACTAAACTAAAATTTATCTTCTGTCCTTTTCTTAATTAAATAGAAAGAAAAAGATGCACTTAAATTTAGTTTAGTTTGTGAACAAGGGAATCGGCACAATTATGCAAAATAAATTCTCTAAATTTAAGAAAATTTTTGACACATCTAAATCAAATTTGACAATCGCGACTCCACACGTGATACCTAACCATGTGAATCTTTCTAGAGACGGAGGCGCGCAGGGGGGGCAGCCTCGACGTGTTTTATATGGATTTTTCACTTTTTGTGTGGAAAATAAAAAAAAATAATACCTACATGTAGAGTGTAAGGGGTTTAAGGGTTTTATAAAGGGAGTCGAAATTTTCATTATTTTTTGCGATTGGACACACCGTTTTCGAGATATAAGCAAAAGAAAAAAAAAAGATTCAGTACTGTTTTTGCATGTGAAATCGAGGTGTTGGTGTGAATTTAAAGTTCATGACAATCAATTTTATTCCACACGTTTTTAATCGCGAAAAATAGTCAGATTCGGTTAGAAAATCTAAATTTTAAGTGAAAAACGTCAGATTTTCATTTAGTGAAAAAAGCAACTTTACTATTCTGTAAAGTTGCTTTTTTCACTAAATGAAAATCTCAGTTCCATCTTAGTGCTGTCAAATTAAAATCTAGTTAAGTTGTGTCACTTTAGTCTATTTCAGAATGGGAAATCGATTGCCCATTCTGAAATAGATTAAAGTGACACAACTTAACTATATTTTAGTTTGACAGCACTAAGATGGCACTGAGATATTAGTTTAGTGAAAATGGCAATTTTGCTATTCTGAATTTGACGTTTTTAACCTAAAATTTAGATTTTCTAACTAAATATGACTATTTTTAATAGCGACTAAAAACATGTGGAATAAAATTGGTTGTCATGAACTAAAATTCACACCAACACCTCGACTTCAGATGAAAAAACAGTACTGAATTTTTTTTTTCTTTTGCTTATATCTCGAAAACGGTGTGTCCAATCGCAAAAATAATGAAAATTTCGACACCCTTTATAAAACCCTTAAACCCTTAACACTCTACAAGTAGGTAATATTTTTTCTTATTTTCCACACAAAAAGTGAAAAATCCATATAAAACACGTCGAGGCTGCCCCCCCTGCGCGCCTCCGTCTCTAAAAAGATTCACGTGGTTAGGTATCACGTGTGGAGTCGCGGTTGTCAAATTCGATTTAGATGTGTCAAAATTATTTTTAAATTTAGAGAATTTATTTTGCAGAATAGCTTTGAGATTCTCATAGTAAAAAATAAGGAATTTTAGTGATAGTTTAGTTAGTTTAGTTCGGTGTACAAGAGAATCGGCACCCATGTCTAACTAAATATGACTTTTTTTAATCGCGATTAAAAAGGTGCGGAATAAAATTAGTTATCTTGAACTAAAATTCACACCAACACCTCGCTTCAGGTGCAAAAAACAGTACTGTATCTTTTTTTTTCTTTTGCATATATCTCGAAAACGGTGTGTCCAATCGCAAAAATAATGAGAATTTCGATCCCCTTTATAAAACCCTTAAACCCCTGACACTCTACATGTAGGTAATATTTTTTCTTATTTTCCACACAAAAAGTGAAAAATCCATATAAAACACGTCGAGGCTGCCCCCCCTGCGCGCCTCCGTCTCTAAAAAGATTCACGTGGTTAGGTATCACGTGTGGAGTCGCGGTTGTCAAATTCGATTTAGATGTGTCAAAATTATTTTTAAATTTAGAGAATTTATTTTGCAGAATAGCTTTGAGATTCTCATAGTCAAAAATAAGGAATTTTAGTGATAGTTTAGTTAGTTTAGTTCGGTGTACAAGAGAATCGGCACCCATGTCTAACTAAATATGACTTTTTTTAATCGCGATTAAAAAGGTGCGGAATAAAATTAGTTATCTTGAACTAAAATTCACACCAACACCTCGCTTCAGGTGCAAAAAACAGTACTGTTTCTTTTTTTTTTCTTTTGCATATATCTCGAAAACGGTGTGTCCAATCGCAAAAATAATGAGAATTTCGATCCCCTTTATAAAACACTTAAACCCCTGACACTCTACATGTAGGTAATATTTTTTCTTATTTTCCTTACAAAAAGTAAAAATTCTATATAAAACGTCAAGGCTGCCCCCTGTGCGCCTCCAGCTCTAAAAAAAATTCACGGGGTAGGGCAAATAAGTACCACGTGGACTCGCGATTGTCAAATATAATTTTAGTGTGTCAAAATATATTTAAATTTAATTTAGAAAATTTTTGTTGCAGAATAGCTTCAAGATTTTCATAGCCAAAAGTAAGGAATTTTAGTGATAGTTTAGTAAGTTTAGTTCGGTATACAAGAGAATCGGCACCATATTGCCATCTTAGTGCTGTCAAAATAAAATATATTCTAAAATTATTTCACGATAGGAAATCATCGTTTGACAGGAATGAACGAAACTTTGGTGATTTTTAGTCTAGTTTTGAGGCATTAATTTGTGACAAGAGAATTGGCACCAGTATCCATAAAGGGATCTGAGACACTTGCGCGAAAGACACTTGCGCGAACCCACTTGCGCGAAAAAGTTGCGGAAATGAGATTTCTTCATAACATCACGCCATCAATTTCAAAGGGCCCAACACTTTGAAATTGATAGCGTGATGTTATGAAGAAATGTGAAAATTTTCGCAGCCGCCATCTTAGATTTACGTTTTGACATCAAAATCTGCTTTAGAATCCTCAAAAACTATGAAAAAGACACCCATGACGAAAAATCTGAATATTGTCACAGCCGCCATCTTGGATTTATATTTTGACCTCACTATCAGCTTTAGCATCCTCGAAAACTATGAAAACGATACCCATGACGAAATATTTTTAAATGTTCGCAGCCGTCATCTTGGATCTTTATTTTGACTTAAAGTAGTCTTCAGTAGCGTTAAAGAACTTCGTTCCAAAAATACTTCACTTATTGCTACAACAGCATATCGGCGCGGGCATATCGGTGACGCGAACCCATAACTTTTTCCCCTACCAAAAATCATTCAAAACTATGAAATCTAAAGTCAAAATATAACTAGTGAACCCAGCAGGCAGATGTTGTCCTGCGACAACAGCGCCACGCGAGTCCATCTATAGTTATGAACCATCCAAGTTACACAAAAAGAATTAAAAAAAAAAACATCTAAATCAGTCAAGCCGTTTAGGATAAGAAGAATTACGAACACACGTACACCGGTATTTTATTTATTGCCAGGCATGCAAAATTTTAATGTTCTTCAAAAACAAGCAAAGTACTTTAAAATAAAATGCGGATCAAAATGTGGTAGTCGACGTACAATTTCTGGAATATGTTAACATCGGACACGTACGTGCGTGTGTGCGTGCTGCGACGCAAAGTGATACGTCCTCACGCTGGGAAGGCCCGTTCGCTACTGACGGAATAGATTTTCCGCGATCGTTTATATAGTTCACTTTGCCATTTATTTACGTAATGAAGTAATTGTTTATTTATAAAATAAAATTTAGATTCTATTAAACAATTAACTTAAAATTAATATATAATTTTTAAAATTTCTTAAAAGTGTTTCTAAGTATTAGAAAAAAATATTTATTTGGCTTGAAGTTTTGAGAAAGTTACGTTATTTCAACATTTTTTTTCTGCTATATTTTGTATGAAAGTTGAAAAAAGTGGTTCCCCTATGTACAAGTAGACCATATAATGATGTTGATGATATTTTTTAATTTTCAACATCAAAAGCAGTTTCTTCTAACGAAACGATCAAACGTCAGTCTCGCGTCATTTTTTGGAAAACTTGTTGCGAATTTTAGTGATTTCCCACGAATCCTTAATTTATTTCAAAAATCCCTTTCCCCTATGTACAAGACGAAGAATTGGACTTTTCAAATCACAAATCATTTTGTTTAAATTCTCGTCCCCTTTCTCACAACGAATAAACAAAATTGATCAAAATCAGTGATTTCGTGCGGTGCGGCGGCACGGAGCCTTAAAACCATAGAAACTCCAATGAGTTTCCATATCACCACATTCTTCCAGGCTTAAAAGAGAACGATTTAGTTTAGAACGTAGTCACCAAAGCGGTCTGGAGGCCTTCGATTTCTAGTAGACCTTCGTGGAACAGTAGCTGGATTTTCAGTAGCCGTGTGTTCGGCTTCGACTGTTGGGTGGTCCGTCAACTGTTGCTGTTCCTCATCTTCGTTCATACTTCGAGAATCGTAGAAGTCGTCTTCATTAGTCTCAACTGAATCTCGGGTCTCGTTAAGTACTTCAGGCGTTTCCTGGATTATCTCACTATCTTGTCCTAATGGTGCTAAGTGTCGATTAGAGATAGTTGATTCTCGACCTCTTATGTATGTAAGGAAAAATCCACATCTCTTTAATAAAATAAGTGATAGACATAATTTTAATACTCGAAATAAAGATAAACTAGATCAACCATTTTTCAGGTTATCTAAAGTACATACATCTTTTATGGGGTACTGTGTTAAATGTTACAACAAAATACCTTGTGACATATTGCAATTAAATGAAAGAAAATTTAAAACTCATATAAAAAGTACACTTTATAAACAAGCATATTACAAATTAGAGGATTATATCCAAGATAAGAGTGCTTGGAAACATGCTGGTCCTGCTCCATAGGACAATTTAGAATCAAGACAAAATCAAACTGGTTGCTAATTTAATTGTAAAATTTATTACTTTGTGTTTTAAGTATGACATTGATTTTACATTCTGTGATTACTTCCTTACACACTGACTTATTAATTGTAACATTTTAGGAAAATCGTCTACTTTTACAATGTTTGTAAATATGTGAGAACCATGTATCTGTCACAAATTAAATTATCTATCGTTGCTTCATTTTTATTTTTTTTACCTATTGTGGTATAGTAATTTTATTCTAGGTGCATCGTCTTCACATATAATAATTATTTAACAAATGTACGTACATATACAAACAATATTGTAAAACATTTTAAAAGAGTAACGGTGGAGTTTCTTGCCCATTCTTCTCCATACGAAAACTACCTTTTGGAAGGGGCGACTAGAATCAATTTTATTATTTTGTAATTTTTGACGTTCAAAAGTGCCATACATGGGCCTATTTGAAATAAATGATTTGACTTTGACTTTGACTTTGACCATCCGCAAGACGCACATAGGAATAATCCGGATTTACATGAAGTAACGTCACCTCCTCAACGACCGGCTGATATTTATTATTACGGTTAAATTTTCGCATTAGCACATGTTCTGATTCTGTCAACCAAGTAGGTATAGAAACTCCATTCGATGATCGTCTAGTATGCGTAAACATCCGTTCATGCGGCGTACAGTGAGTAGCAGTACAGAGCAAAGACCGTATGGAATGTAAAGCTTGAGGAAGAACTTGTTCCCAATTTTCTATTGCGAGGTTGCGTGAACGTAGAGCCAATTGGATTGATTTCCATAGAGTCCCATTAAAACGTTCTACTTGGCCGTTTCCTCTTGGATTGTATGGAGTGGTTCTACTTGAAGCAATACCTCGTGAATTTAAGAAATTCTTTACTTCTGCCGATATGAATGAAGTTCCTCTATCTGAATGAAGGTAAGATGGCATGCCAAATAACATAAATATTTCATTCAAATGTTTTATTACCGTTGTAGAACTCATATCACTGCACGGGAACGCAAACGGGAAACGTGAATATTCATCGATCACAGTCAATATATATATATTTCTTGTATTAGATGGTACAGGACCTTTAAAGTCTATGCTTAATCTTTCCATAGGTGAAGTTGCTTTTATTAGGTTGGATCTGGTAAGTCAGATCTGTAGAATTTCGGTTTTATTTCGGAACATATCCGACAGGAGTTAGTCATATTCCTAATTTCTTCAGTAGAATAAGGCAAATTTTTAGACTTTACCCAGTGATTCATGCGCATTATTCCTGGGTGACACAAAGCTTCATGCAATGAAATTAGTTTCTCAGTTCGTACTGGTACCGAAGCACAAACTCGCGAAAGTGCGTCAGCCACATCATTCTGCTTTCCGGGACGGTACACTATGTCGTACTTGAAAGGTGCTAAGTCCAAGCGCCATCGCTGTATTTTCTCATTCTTTATTTTGCTCGTCAGCTTATTATCAAACATGAATGATACAGAACGTTGGTCAGTAATGAGACGAAATGATTTGCCAATGAGAAAATGACGCCATTTCCTTAGCGATTCCACTATAGCGTAAGCTTCTTTCTCTATAGCTGAGTGGTTAATAAGTTCGCTATTATTTAGCATTCTGGAAAAAAATGCAACCGGTCGATTACATTGTGACAAAGTTGCTGCGATAGAATGATTGGATGCATCTGTTTCCACGGTGAATGGTGCATTGTGATCGATAGCGTGAACAGCTGATTTTGCAATATCAGATTTTAGTCTTTCAAAACTTCGAACTAATTCATTTTTCAATGGAAACATTTGTGTATGAGCGAGAGCATGAACTCTTTCTGAGAAATTTGGGATCCATTTGCTATAATGTGCAAACATTCCTATTGTTCTTCTCAGTGATGGCACATCGCATGGTGGTGGCAAACTCAATAGTGGCCTTAAACGTTCCTCATCTGGCTTAATAACGTGGTTCTCTACATTGTATCCCAGAATCTTAATAGAAAATTGGGAAAACTTACTCTTTTCTTTATTGAGAGTTAGGCCATATTTTTGAGCTGCTGCTACAAATCTCTTGAGGTTTTCATCATGTTCCTCTTGATTTGTTCCACATACCGTAATGTCATCTAAATACGCATACGTTCCTTTCAGCTCTTCTTTGCGAATAACCCAGTCTATGGTTCTTTGGAAACTTGACACTCCGTTAGTGACACCAAATGGAATACGCCGAAATTGGTAAAGATTTCCAAGTGCTTCAAAAGCAGTAAAGTGACGCTCCTTTGGCAGAATCGGGACTTGATGATATGCGCTTTGTAAGTCTATAGCGCTAAACACACGATATTTTGATATCTGTGACACCATTTCTTCAATGTTTGGAAGTGGGTATGCATCTTAAAGTGTATATCTATTTATTGTTCGAGAATAATCGATAACGAGACGTTTCTTATGATTAGTATTCTGTGAAATGAGGACTTGAGCTCTCCAAGGTGACATACTCTCTTCAATAATTCCCTCAGCCAAAAGTTTTCTTATTTCATCTCCAATAAACTTTTTATCATGCTCACTGTATCTTCGAGACTTTATGGCGATAGGCTTGCATTCGGGAGAGACATTCGAAAATAAAGGCACTGCAGGTACAGATGCCGCAGCAACACTGCATACCTTAATTGGATCTTTTGATCCTCCAAAAGAGAACTCAAGTGAAGAATGCTTCTCTAGTATGTCATGACCAATAATAAGATCAGCGCACAGGTTCTTTACAATAAGTAAAATCAAACCTTCATAATTATGATCTCCAATTTTAGCCGAGACGCAGGTTTGTCCCTCTACTTGAGATGTCAGAGTAGTTGAAGCCATTTAAATCGTTTGGTTACAAGGTCTCTTCTTTAAGCGACACAATTTAAAGAAGGCTTCATTCATAAAGCTGATAGAACTGCCCGTATCAATTAATGCTTGGGCACGAATTCCCTGGATGTAGGCTGTTACAGTTGCTTTCTTAAGAGAATCCGGTGATGCTGCTACTATACATGCAGAACTGTTATTACTTGTATCTTGCTTAACTAGAACCGCAACAGTATTAAGTTTCTTGCTTCGACATACATTAGCATGGTGTCCCTTCTTATCACAAATCTGGCAGTTGGCGTCGACAGCTGGACAATCCTTTCTAGGATGCACACGCCCTCCACAGAAGAAACACTTTCGCTTAGTAAACGCTGCTGCTATAGGTTCCTTGTCTTCATTTAAACTCTGAACAGAACTTAAATTTGAAGTATTGTAGTTCTGTGAGCTCAATTCGGCCATCTCCAACGACAACGCCTGGTTGTAGGCTTGGTCGAGTGTTAATGACAGATTTTCAAGTAATCGTTGTCTTATTTTGTTCGACTTGATGCCAGAAATAAATGCATCTCTTATACAATCATGTTTATTCGTTTCGGCATCCACTTTTTCAAATTTGCAGTCTTTTGCCATTAATTTTAGTACCTGAATATATGCGTCGATATTTTCTTCACTCTGCTGCTTTCTTGTTGCCAGCATATGTCTGGCGTAAATTATATTTTTTTGTTTGATAAAGATGTTATTGAGTGTGTTAAATAGCTATTTCATAAGTGGTGCACTCACTGATAAACGAGTAAATTCTAGCAGATACATGATTTATGAGTAAGTCTAGGATAATTTTACCATCTTTCGTATCTTTTTCGCAAAATGACAAAAAACTATCGAATGTTCTCTTCCAGTGTTCCCAATCCTTCGAGGCGGAGCTGTCAGACGGATCAATGTCTAGTTTTTCGGGGCGTAAGAATCTCTCCATTTTATTTAGAACATTTTGCTGATTAAATTGATAAATAAGATAAAACCTTTAGAATAAATGGTTTTAATCAGCAAAATACAAAGAAAATAATATAGTCGTATTGACAGAATGACAATATCAAATTAACAGTTTTATTTTAAAACCATAGAAACTCCAATGAGTTTCCATATCACCACACACTCTCTGCCCACACACTTCTCTACTCGCGCAATTAATCACGACGTTTCGCATTACGTCCTTTGACTCGCACCCAAAAACCGATAAAAGAGAGAGCAGTGGGCATGACGAGTAACGTTGCCACACTACGTCTCTGCCTTCTTTCTTCGCTATTTCTCATGCCACTCGACGAGTGTGTGGTAGGAGCATAAACACGGAACAGAAAAAACTGTTTTTTCTGTTCCGTGAGCATAAAACATAGTGGAAGCGCGCGTACTGCGAGAAAAAAATTACAGACGATGCTTCGCCCGCCACTGCCCGCCAGTGCGAACGCACAGTTACAATATCAATATCTATACGAACTGGGTTAAAAAACTATTATTGAAGCTTACTCAAAAACTATTGTACATTTACATTAAAAAAAAAAGTCACCAAATGCATAACCTCTTCCTTTTGTGAAGTCGGTAAAAATATTATTTCGGAAAGAGAAAATATAAAATATACAGTGTGTGATGAACATCTACGAAAAATAATAAGAATAATTAGGGTAAGGATTTCAAGTTTTTCAGATCGATATTGTATTTTTTTTTTCATAAATATGTTTTTTTTGCTCTGGCAAACAAACTTTGAGCATGACACAGAAATAAAAGAAAAATTTTGCGTTGAGAACACTAAACGAATGGCCGAGTTGTTTCTGCATTGCATATTTTCAATAAAACGGTGTTATTTTGATCTATTTTCAATATTTGGTGATTGTTTCAACTCCAATATTTTCGCGTTAGTGTAATTTCAGCCAAAATTGTGTTCGTGGCTTACAAAAATGTTATACCAAAACGTCGTTATAGGCCGCAGTTCATTGCCTTATGTAAAACTTGAAATAGTGTTTCTTCCGTGAGTGACCGAAATATACGGTGACTTATGTGTTTAGTGTAATTGTTTAGATTTTGTGGTGATCAAAGTGTCAAAATGTCGAATTCTACCGCTCAAGTGCTTATGAAGAAGGGTAAAAGGGGTGCAGCCGCATACATACACGCGGACTGTGAGAATGGTTCCCCACAGCATTTGGGTCCTCTGCTGGACGTCCTGCTGAACCCTAGCAAGGCCATCGATGAGTGGGAGACCATAGATTGGTGCCGGTGGCTGTTGGCCGGCGGGAGAACGCCGGACGAGTTCGCAACGATAGGTGGGTTCTAGCATCTAACTGTACTCTTCAAAATACGTCTATGATAGTTTGTAGGTTATGAACAAAGTTAAAACAGTTTTATTGCACCAATTGCGTAGTTTTTATGAGTAATATAGCGTTGGAGCGCCGCATGACCTTCCATTGTTTGTTGTATCAACTCTTGATTATTTGTTGATGGATGCTGCCAATTTAACATTCAAACATTTAATAAAGGGATTTCTTGCCCTTACTTCAATGATTTACAGAATGAAAACAATGATATTAGCATCTCTTGGATACGGAACATAACTTTTGGTAAAAATGAAATTGAAAAATGTAAATAAGGGCTGACATTGACATAATTACATTATGTATGCATGTTGGACAACTGCTAATTAATTAGTGCTCTTTATAAAGTTTCAAGCATTGTAAACATCAACTGTTGTGCTGTTTGTGTTGCCATACTAACATTATGAGAACAGTTAGGTAATAGTAATCTGAGTACCCTGAGTACCTAGTAATTTTTATTATTGAATCTTCCTATAATGAGATAATTAGCCAAATATGGTTTGTTGTTCTGAGATCTAGTAAATGGTATGGTTTTGCATGCTATCAAAGTATGACATTTCAAAAAAAGAAATTATTATTTCAGACTATAGGAATTGATTCAAGCAACACTGTAAGAAATAAAATACAATAATCAACAAATTACAAATGAAGGAGTTGTTTTGCTGTGCAAAATAGTAAGAGAGAGGAATTCTCAATGTAACACTGTTCACACACAAATAATTTGTCTATTAGAGTGTGTACATTTTTAACAGAAATATAACTTAACAGTGATTATCTGCTGTAACTACAAATTAAACTTCACATTCATTGGAAAAAATGTCGAGCAATATTCATGCAACATTTTAACCAGAAAATTTGATGTTGCAGTATGTTCTTTTCTTTATGGAACACAAGCAAGTTACCAGCAACACTGCAACATTTCATTCTGCCAGCAAAACATGTTCCATGCAACACCAGAATAACACAAGTTGCTAAAACAATGTCCCCCACACAACTTTGTCTACAATGAATTTGTGACTTTATTGTTCTGAGCTACTTTGCCACAATTAGTAGGCAAAGAATGTGTGTTTCATGTGTTTACTTAGTACTTGCACAAGTGTAGGTGGATAGCACACTCACTTCTGAATAAAACTGTTATTCAATAGTTCACATTTGTTTTCGGTCTCACTGTGGTGTTGTGTTCTAAGTCTGTACACAACACCCCACAGCAGTCTGGGGTCACTTGGTCCTAAGCAGTTTCTCTGTATGTACGATGAATGACTTTGCTTAAAATGACATATGAGTTATAACAATGAAATCTTGGTGTCCTAGCATTTCTGTTTACTTAACATATTGTTTGGTTATAATGACTGCTATAACAACTGGGTCCCTTCCGAGTCATTATAAACGGTTTTGAAAAGCCAACTACAAAATTGCTGCAGTTTGTAGTTCAAGCAACTGCAGAATGCACATTTGGTTTGTCCAGTCCCAAATGCAGACCACCTCCATAGGCCTTGAAATCCCCTCATTCATGGTAGAAACAAGTTGAAACAACTTCCTTACAAAGAGATATCAATCAGTTATAAAATAGTTATACAAAATGACATAAAAGGAAGACAATATGATGTCAATATGTAACCTCAGTAAACAGGTAGGTATGTTTACCTGCACCAGTCGCCATCTTTGACCATTTTGGCGTTTCCAATGTCACACAGATGTTGTAAAACCTTGTCAGGGTATGATTCATATTATCCTACAAATGGAGGTATCAATTATTGTAAACAATCTTGAGGTGATATTATTAAAAGGTAATACATAGTTTGGTATTTCCCTTGATGCAAAATTATAATAGAAATATGTTTTTAAATGGCTACAGTATGAGGTAATGGAAATACAGTTTTATTTATGCCTTTGGTAGGACTGGTTTACTTTGTGCGTTACAACTAAGAGAAAGACACCACTTAAAAAATGACCTTCCCTAAATCTCTTTGCTAAAGAATCTTCGCTAATGACGTAGCTGCAGGGCCAGAAATTTTCCGATACGATTGACAGAGGTGATGGCTACCGATTTATTCCTCGATCGTATTTGGTAAACGGGACCTTACGACCTTTACAGACAAAAGTATTGATCGCCAATCTATCTAAAATTAGAATATAATCGGTGGAATTACCGATTATATTCAAGTATTTGGTTAGTGGAGGTCAAAAAACAGTCGCGCGTGTGTAAGATTCATATATTCCGACGCACCTGGGGGCGCAGCCTGGAGGTTGAGGTCGAAGCGCACGAACTTTTGAAGAATACCTCATCATCATCATCTGCCTAGCCTTTTCCCAACTATGTTGGGGTCGGCTTCCAGTCTAACCTCCTTTAATACCTCATACGGTGGTAAAAATATAAGCCAGTCAGCAAGGTGGTAGTGGGAGTCGGGACTAACTGCCCAGGGCGCGCGGCGCCGGATAAAAATATTAGTATCGTCACTCGTGGAAGCGATATTTTATATTAATAACTAGCTTTTACCAGCGGCATCGCCCGCGTGGATGTCGAAAAATATCCCAAGGGAACGTATTACCGGGATTACATACCTACCTAAAAGCCGAAAAAATGTCATTGACTAAAACCGCTGCGCCCACGTTGTCGTCAACCATAGTTACGCGTAATTTTGAATCTGTGATATCTTTTAAAACATTAATTTAAATGAAATGATGTCAAGGCATATTTTACTTTAAATTAAATGCTCAATTTAAGTAACATAGTTTATTGGATAAAGATTAATATAATACCGGTCAAAATAGCTTCGGAAATAACAATGAAATTTTTATCAAATTCTGAAAGATAAATATTGTTATTGTGGGTACATATGCCATCGCGGACTTTTTAGTTGCACTTTTTAAAATGAACAATACTGTAGAACATAAATTTTATGTAACTTTTATGATTTCCGCGGCGCACGCCTATGACGTTCCCAGTTGGCATGATTTTTTCCGAAATATTCAACAATAATCGTCAAATTTCAGCCAATTTACACAAAACTTTAATGAATTATACACTAAAACTTTTCGCTTTCGAATCACTCCGTCCATTGGTGAAAACCGTTTGAAAATCTGTTCGGTAGTTTTCGAGTTTATCGCATTCAGACATACATACAGACGCGGAGGGGGACTTTGTTTTATAATAATGTATACATCAAAGACTGTGATTGTAGTAGGAATAGATTCGTCTTGAGGTTGCGTGATCAAAAAGGATCTTTTCTGCTCAACTGAACCGCGTACGATAGCCTCAAGGCATTTAAGAGGTACCAAAGTAATTCGGTTCTTAGGAAAAAATATAATAATGGTGTAACATTTCATTACGATCCTCAAATTATTTCCGTGCGGATGCTAAGGTGTTATTGATATTTTGAACTCTATGCCATGCGTCAGAAGGTGCACAAAATAAAAGCATGTAGCGTTATTTGACCTCTGTTTGGAACAGATAACTGACGCGGCCAAATTCTTCTTTGTTCTTAAAAAATCTTTTAAAGTGGAATGCACAAGCAAGCGCATGTGTCTAATTACGTCATGAATTCATGATATGCTAAAGCATATTACGCAGAATCAGCGGTTTAGTATGATCTGCAGCCACTTCGTGACTACATATTTACAATGACATCACTGGAGATAGACCTGCTCTCCCACACAATGATTGTCAAAATGAAATGTGAGAGAGATAAACTAACATCGTGGTTTTTCCCCTCTCATCTCTTACCTTTTTTCCTAGCTATATCACCAGTTCTCTGGACATCTAGCTTGATTCTGCTTCTTGGCTGGCGAATTTGCAATCCCAAGTCGGCATCGAACCGTTCATGCCCGAATTGTAGATGATTATGCTACTCATCTCATCTTACGTAGCCATAACTAATCACCGTGGCAAACCATTTCTCCAAAATATCTTACTTTTTAACCGACTTCCAAAAAGGAGGAGGTTATATGTTCGTCGCGTATGTTTGTTTTTTTTTTTTTTATGTATGTCCACCGATTTCTCCGTCAATTGTGGACCGATTTTGAAAATTCTTTTTTTGTTTGGAAGGGTGTGCTCTCGAATTGGTCCCATATAAATTTTATTAACTTTGCTTGGATAGTTTTTGAGTTAGCTACAAAATACGTATTTTTTTCCCACTTATTATGTAGATGATCTGATAAGTTTCTGTCACTGGTAGCAGGTAGTGGTATTCGAATGTGTGGTAGGTACCACAACTAAAAAGTGAAAAATAAAAACTTTTTACAAAAAAAAAACAACCGACCTCCAAAAAAAAAAACATTAAAAAGTGAAAAATAACTTTAATTTCGGAAATCGGTGGCAAAAAACGAAAATACAAAACCCAAGACACCGACTTCCGAAATTAAAGTTATTTTTCACTTTTTAATGTTTTTTTTTTTGGAGGTCGGTTGTTTTTTTTTTTTGTAAAAAGTTTTTTATTTAACAGCTGATGCATGCAGTTAATTTTGTTTTTATTCGCACATCGTAATGTCAACGATGAAGTTTCTTTGTCAGTAAATATAACCCGATGTATTCGCATATAAATGAAGAGAAATAGACTTGAATGCATTGGGAACTTCCCTATAATACGGAAGGCTTACAATTATGTACGTACGCAGGCAGATGCCTAAGGCCCTTGATATTGATACTCCGGCTCTCGGGTTTTGTTAATTTTCTGTAGCCAAATGGCACAAACGGAACCCGTATAATTTCGTCATGTCCGTCTGTCCGTCCGTCCGTCCATCCTTCTGTCTATCTGTCCGTCCAGATCAATCATTTCTTTTGTCTAGCGTGAAAGCATTTTGTTTTCGGAATGTTTCTCCATGTTTGGATCCTAGGAATAAGTAAATGTTTTTATTTTTCACCCTCTCTTGGATTTCCACATGACGCAGCTCTTTCATGAAAAATAATGTTTGTTACGCGTATTATTTTTCGTAAACATAAACTGAGGTTTTTGGATGACGTCCATGTATCGGCAGTTGGAATTAAAAACACTTCCCTTAAACGTCTTGCGATGAAAGTTGCTTGGCTGTTTTCCTGGTTAAGTACCTACTTACCAATAATGGTGCGTAAGCTATAATTTATACTTCCTACGTAATACTTTAATTTCTAGACCAGGCAGACAATAGTTTCAGATCTCCTGAGCACCAGTATCTTACCCAGATTCTCCAAGATATCATGAAAAACGCATTGTCCATGACCATAACACAAAGCTGACCTTCTAAATCTAAAGCAAACTAGATATAAATAAAAATTCAAACAAGCATAGCAAAAAAGACGTTTTCGGGAACTAGTTAGCATAATCTTGGACGCGGGAACCTTGACCTTGGCTGGGACCTCGGCCGGGTCAAGACTCAGGTCCGTGAAGGCCGGAATCGGACGGCGGTACTCACAGCAATTATTGTAATGCGGACTTAAATATTGAGTTTGAAGGCTCGGACCCTCTATAATTTAATAATACTGCAATTAAATATTTTAATGTTTCCGCAGGTTTATTGAAAAGTTTTAATTTTGTCATGAATTGCTGGCTGGTCTTTAGTGTCATAAGTTCCGCAATAAAGTCAAGAATGTTTTTCTATCGAATAGATAATACCAATTGAAGTGAACCAGGAAATGAAAAGTCATAATACCTATATTAATATACTCCCTTTGTTTTCCAAGACTTTGCTAAAGTAATGCAAGTTGTTTGCAAAGGCGTGAAAAACAAAGGGAGGTTCTGTCTTCATAGAGAGAAAGAAATAGAATAGGAATTTCGTTTTAAGTGCAGGCTACTTTCGCAACAAACATTTTATAGACTGCGTCTTTCCTTACCAGCAGTTGCCACTGTGGTCTAACGCAAGTTTAAACTTAAACAAAAACATATGCAAAATCTAACCACTCATTTGCTGAACGAGGCCAACATTACTAAATGTAATAATAACATATTTAAAATATTTAATCTAACCGAGCTAGCGATATATCATCATAGCAAGTTATTATTAGATATAATGAGGGCGCCACTAAACTGTGTTTTTTTGCCACCTGTCTCACAATGTCATCGCACCTGACTTGCTTGACCTAAATGCCAGGCTAACATAAACGATAATCGTTGTAAGGCGCTCTCTTCGCTCACTGGCGAAAGAATAACAGATAAAGCCTGAATGTTATTCATTATTATGCTGTGACACAGAAAAACAAAGGTTGAGGAAATAATATGTTTGGTGTTAGGAATTGGTTTATTTAAAACATCGACTATTTTTAGGATGGTTGTATTTGATCAGCAGTTTGTACAGCCAGAAATACATAATAATTAAGTAGTTGCACTTTGCAACTAGGCGTTAATAATATAAAGGCTGCTTTTAATAAATCGATACGTTTTTATCATGGTGGTTGATCAAGGTACTCAAACTGTGCTCAAAGCTTACTTCATAGAAGTTTATTAGGCCCGCTACGCCATAATCATATTTTATGATAATATGATAGCAAGTAATGCTAAATAAGATGACGTCAAGAGTGACTGGCAAAAAAATATACTGTAGCGTCATCATTGTCTCACGTTAGAGATGATGCCAAAAATAAAAACCTGATCTGATAGGACCAGTCTATTTAAATTTTTCTGTGGTGCAACAGCCCACGGACCGGAAAACTTTAAATAATCCTTTAAAAAAAGTTTGCGTCTATTTTATAGATCGAATGTGCAATTCACCTTAAGTTAATAACCCTTTAAGAATTCGTCTTTCAGATGTAGCATTGCATTCTTAACCCTCTGCATCCCTGGTAGGGTGAACAAGAGCTGTATGCAGTCGTTCTCAGTTATAGGCGTGTTTACTTGCATTATAAGTACTTGCTTTGACGTACTTGTATACTTTATGCTATCTCTGTAATCATATCGACGGTTGAAAGGCTAATAGATCTAAGCGACATTTTGTAAAACTTGCTCCTACAATTTTATGATTCGTCTTCCTGGACGGATCATAGTTATTTTTTTTTTAAATTCATAGAAAAACAACTATTTAATAGACTTTTATTTACTTAAATCAATCAATCATAATAAGATCTTATTATGATTTAAAAAAAAACAACCAATCCATCCTTCTACAAGTTTTACAAAATGTCGCTTAGATCAATTAGCCTTTCAACCGTCGATATATATTTTACAGTTAAAACAATGTGACTGAAATAAAAGATTTAAAGTCTTAAATCTGAGTCTGGTATATTTATACAAACAGCCTGAAACAATTTCTTGCTAAAGTTAATTCAATATTTTCCGCATTATGTCAACAAAATCGGACAAAAGAACATAAATTAAGCTTTCCACGACACGTAGGCACTAAAGTTTTTTATTTATAAGCGTAGAACCAACTTACAGCGCGTTCGGAGCAATAAAATCGATCACCGACTCCCACGCATGTGATTAAGTGATCACTGTGATCGGACGATCCCTAAATAACTTATACTTCGAAAATATCGTATCAAACAGTGAGTAATCGCTAAAGCTTCTTGTTTTTCCTTAGCTCCGTGATTCAGCATCTGTATGACAAAGATCTTTAGGCATTTGATTATGTTTTTAATAACTCTACCGAGGGTTCTAAGAACGCATACGTGCGCTTGACCACTTATGTACCTCGAGTCATAATTCGAAAGAAAATCGCATCGTATAGATAGCCTATAGAATGAAATAGCTTCTGCTTACGACATCGTCCCCATGATCTTTTTTGTTTTATTATAGAATATGCATATCCTATGTAACTCTGTCAGAAAACTTGCAGTATCATGGCGAATTAAAGACCCCGAACGCCACAGTCGCCTTTTACGAAACCCCCGGGAAGTTTAGCTAAAAGTGGTAAACTTTTATATAGTATATTACCTCCCTAATCAATCTAAATAGTATTTTTATAATAGTACGTACAAATACACACAGAGCTATTGTTTTCATTCAACAACGAATGAATAATTAAGTGTCGTCATGAACAGCAGAATAGGCCATAATCATGGTTTACGACCTGCCTCATGAATATGGCACAGATCCACTTTGCTGATTCACTATCTGTACCTAAACAGCTACTACTATTCATTGAAAATATGATTATGTATCCCTTTAAAGACAAGATTGTTACTAGACAATCATAATGACGATTTATCTGATAGCACTGCGATTGCTTCGACAATGCTGTCTTTTCGATATCTAGGACATCATACGACACTTGGCGAAACCCCCTCGCAATAGGACCTTACGTAATGTACCTGTTCTGGGTTATTTTCCATGTAATATTCCGGTACTGTCCTCAATATATTTCGCGTACATGAGGAAAATTGACAAGTTCTTACTTCATTTTATTGCACCTCGCTAGTATTATCTCAGTCACGAATATCATGATTACGTGGCTAGAGTTCTCATATCTGCTCGTACGCATGTTTTTTTATTTTAATATTAGCAAATGGTCCTCTGGTTCACACGATGGAGGAAGGGGATAAATTCCTTTATAAAAAGTACGAGTTGTTACATTTTTGTTCCAACTAAGCTATAAGAACCAGTTCCTTTACAAGTGTGGTTGATGTCAAGCGGTTTTCCTTGTTATGCCTTTAGAAATTGTGTTCTGGGATTACGGCAAAGATGAAAAGATCTAGTTCTACAAGGCAAATGAGGTTTCCGCTTGATAAAAGCCTTTTAGACACTTATTTGATCATGAAATAAGTATGCAATTTAATTTAACGTTAACCTGACAGACGTACTCGTATTTGCTGAGTAAACACATACGATTCACAAGTCAAACATGAATATCCAAAAACGCCAAAGGTTTTAATGCCAGTGTAGATATTTCGCATTTGTCCGCAAATTGTCAGGCGGACGTGATGCTAAAGGCAAATATTGGCAAAATAATTCTGACTTTAATACCCGAGGTGCAAACGCCGCTCATAAACTTTATGGTCACAATTGAAACAATTACTCGATCCCAGTATTTCATTGAGTTTGATACTCAAGTACGCAAAAAGAAACAAGATGTAAGTAAGTACTGCATCGAAATGCGTTCATGCACGCCATCGAGTGACTTCGAAGCAATTTGACAATCATTTTCGTACTCGCATCTCGTATGCAAGTTTGATTTACCCGCACATTTTGAGACGACCTCAGTTTTCTTAGCCAGTGCATTGACACCGGTGCGTTTCGTATCGGACGGTGTTATTCACCGGCCGTGGCGGGCGTCGACCCCGTCTAACAGCTGATCGCGGTCCAACAGCCACGTGCCGTGTTCGGTGTTCCTCCCTGCTCGAAGATAAGCACCCGCTTTGTTTCTGTTATTTTATGAGACATGAATCTCTAGGAAACAATGCCTAGGTTCTCCCTTCTTTACTGGATTAAACTGTAGTTTTGCGAGTCATTTTAAATGCAGCTGAGCTATATATTTTGTAAGCTTTTGCGAGCAAACATTTTGCGAGTTCACTTTAACTGTCGGTTAGCTAGAGATCCACTACTTTTAACGATACAAAGGAAATGCGATGCTGTGGAATCTGAGGCATAATACGCTCGAACGAAAATCTTTCATTTACGATGGAGTCATTGCAAAATATGCAAAATACACTTGGATAGTTGGATTCCCCCAAGAGCGATAGAATCACTATTATTTTTATCAATAAACAATTAATTATTGTTGCATTATGTTAAATCGAGTGCCTACCGTTTTTAATTTCCCTTATACTAGACATTCTAGTTACTTCAAGAACAAGATTCAACCTTTAGATTTTCCACTTTTTTTTTTCTCATCGATCCAAACATTTGCTTCTCCATTTTTTTTTCTGAATCTCACGTCAAAAACCTGTTACCAAAGATGAAATATTTCATTATACACCAAATACCTATTCAATATTCTTTAATAGATAAAATGATGTCAACCCATCACTGGTTGCCGAAAGCGTCAGCACCGTCACGGTTAGGGCAATAACCACCTATACGTGTACAACGAACGTTGATACGAACAACCGTCCGTTCGGCGCGCGCGCATGCCGCTCGTAATTATCGATGCGACGCCTTGTTGCAGGCTAATGTTGCGTAATGTTTCATATTGGCGCACTAATTGCTTTTATGTGTTTACTACGTTTGTAATTTTTTTTTCCTATTTGTAAAATGGCTGTTTTACGGTTGGTAGGGTAGTCTGGTTTAAAGTGCTTGTCTCGTTATCGATGTTTAAATGCTATTGGTGTACGTTATAATAAGTGTAAATGTTTGCCCGTTTGAATAGCTTTGCATTATTTACCTACTTCGAAATGTTGTTAACATCGTAAACAGTGAAAAAATAATAAAATTGGATTGGTATGTTTCATACCAAGAGAGTGTTTTTCTCATGTCAAAAATATCATTCGTTGTTTACATCAGGCGACGCCTCTCTGGTATCAAGTTAATGTGTACACATTCTTTAACATCTTGCAAAACTTTCTGATATTTTTGGTACCAAAAATAATCGAACCATCGAATATGTTCAATGTTCTCCAAAACTTACTACAACGCAATGAAGAGAATGTGAACAATTTGAACTAACGAGAAGCCTTTTTATCCCTCTCAACTGACATTAATTCAAAATGCAAGCAGGTTGAGCTAGGCAGCCGGTAACCTTCCTATGTGTCCGGAAAATTGGCAACGTTTGAAACTGGGTTTGAAAATGGTTACCGGTTAATAGGTTACCTAAATGTTAGAAACGCTAAATATTTGTCTAGTGGACCAGTAGAGATGAAGCTTACCCTTTTGTGCGATGCATATCAAAAGCTAAAACAGTTATTCAAAGAATCTAAATAGAGATAAAAAACTTAGTTATTTAGCAGCTGAATGATGAAGGCCTTATTTTATTGAGTAATTGAGAATCGTGTTTAAACCCACTCTGTTCCACGAACGTGGAATTCTTCTGAACTGTGTGTTCTAAGAAAAAACCAACATTATATGAGTTATATCGCAGCAGATATGTAATAGATTATAACGATGCTGGATGTGTTTATTGTACTCGGCCTCTTTAAATAGGCTGGGTTCATACCCATCAAACCTAGGAGTCATTTCTTTTTGATCTTTTGCCAAACGTTCAGAATAGTCATCCGCGTCTCCTGCGTTTCTCAATTGAATGATAAGTTGAAGATTATTTCTGCTACCGCGGCGTCGATGTTAACGTACTGTGTTGACCTTCGGACATAAGGGCCATTAGCTGGAGATCAAAGAGCCATTCAATCGGGAAGTTGACCCTGACGACGAGCGAAACAAGTCATCTATCATTTGGAAGTACAAGAGACTCATTCAACGCGTTTAGAACCTTATTACTTAAATGGTAATTTACCATCAAATGTGTTTATTTAAGTTCTAAATAAAAGATGTCTCATGTTTTATTATGGGATCTTTATTGGCAATGCTGCATTCCTTTTGAACAAAACAAGGCAGTTAAGATCGTGTTATTTTTATAGCAGCATTACATAGGTACCAAGAATTTTGAACTATTGTTATCGATGAATAAATAAACATTTGGAAGTAATCGTAAAATACTTATTCGATTCACCGTGCAAATGGAATCCGTTAGATACTCAATCAACTGCCATAACAAATTGTCTATTATGGAGATATCAAATCAAAACCTGCATGGACCTGCAGTCGTCAACTCCAAATCAGTCTACACACACCAACAACTCAGGATTGCATTAGATATGGTCTCAAAAACATTAATGACTATTGTAATTACATGAGATGACTTGGCTGTTTCTATGACAGGGTGGGACCAGCCATTGTTGCTTGGTGTTTTTCTGGCAGATGTTAATAAAACAATTATATGAGATCGTTTTGGAAATAGGAGCCGTGAGTGATTAATGTTGTAGACGTTTAGTCATTTTGACCGTGGAAATACCAGTGTGTACCTTTGGTCATGGGAATTCGGAAATGTAGAATTTGGAAGTTGGAACCATCTGCATCGAGCTTAAACCGCACTGCAGCATTTATAAGAATGTCTAGACTAGGCAACTGCGGATTTCGAATGCAACGTTTGAAAGTTCTTACATGACCTAAAAAGTATTTTAGGTCAAGCTGACTGAAGACTTGGTCTGTACTACGAGGGACCCAAACCACAGCTCTCAATTTACCAGTTCATGATCCAGTTTGCTCCTAAGCAAACTACAGGCAAGAGATGACTTCCTTGAAATGAAGTTTCTAAGAAATTGTATCAGCCCTTGCTAATTACTTGCCCATACGTAGGCAACCCAAAAGTAAACTTAGTTTGTCTGTTAACTACTGTGTCAACTTCAATAAGGCACTGACCTTCGGAAATTCTTCAACAACGATTTATATTTGAAGCTGGAGCTGGTCATCATAATGGTGTATCCCTAGGATTTATATTAGGTGGTTTGCAGTTTAATTTAAAGGCAAAGTGCAGAATTTCAAATGTCATGGTTGTGTTTGTTTGTTAGTGTGTATGAGTTCAAATTAATATCTCATGGCCTTTAATTTTCTAGTATTATAAAAGCTCATCATCTGCCTTGCCTTTTCTCAACTATGTTGGGGTTGGCTTCCAGTCTAACCGGACACAGCTGAATACCAGTACTTTACATAGAGCGACTGCCTATCTGACCTCCACAACCCATTTACTGGGTAATACGATACCTCTTCTTGGTAAGACTGGCTGTCAGATTTTCGGGTTTCTGACGACCCGTAACGACTGTCAAATATCCACGAATGACAGCCGGGACCAACGGCTTAACGTGCTTTCCGAGGCACGGCGGAGTCTTGGTATGTAAAGATAGTCACCCATCCACGGACCAACCGCGGCAAGCGTAGTTTAACCTGATCGATCGACCCGTGTGGCTGTTTATACACAAGCCCCGCTAGTATTATAAAAGCTATCAGATAAAATTGATATTGATTTAATTTGGCTACAGCTTGTTAACAGGATATTTTAACGTAGGTACCTACATTGAATCTGCCTTTATTAATTTGGTTGGTCAAATATCAACAGATTTTCCTTATCAACTGTTGTGTATTGTAATCAACTTTGATACACGTGTTTACTAATTTACATAATATGCCATATTCAGAAGGTCATATTAACATGCTACTAAATATTGATTGAAGGATCTACACTCCAATAGGTAATGCTTCTGTGCAATATTTAGAATGTCAATGTCAGTTAAATAAGCTGTACTGGTTTTGGGATCAAATTCAAAACAATTATAAATTACCACGAGGTTTGCATTAGCTGAAATTTTAGACTTCTATCCCCTAATCTTCTTCTGAACCTCAAAGTCATTAATTCATCAATATAAATGGTAAACACTAACAATTGTATCCTTTTGTCCACAGTTCGGAGTTACGACAAACACGACAAATGCGGGCTAGTCTGGATCCCGCGCGTTGTCGCGTACCGGTGTCGCACGTGCGGCATTTCGCCGTGCATGTCGATATGTCGCGAGTGCTTCCACCGCGGCGACCACTCCACGCACGACTTCAATATGTTCCTGTCGCAGGCTGGCGGCGCTTGCGACTGTGGCGACAAGTCCGTTATGAAGGAGGATGGGTAAGGAAATATCTAGACAGTATTTAAGATAGCTGATATACTTGTATAGTTGAAAGAGACGGCAAGACAGAAGCATACCTTCTTTCTTCAGGAAGGGGTACCTCCGGCTGTAGAATTCTGCACTGTGACAGGCTTAGTGGATCTCGCGCGTGGTCTATCGCAAATTGACAGTTCAGATTCAGTTAGCAGCACAGTGTAAGGTATATTATGTTGTTAGGTCAAGAATAAGAAGTCGATTCTTGAATCATAAACGAAGTCCCTATCTTAACTGACGCAATAATCGCATAAAGTGAAATATACCTATACCACCAGTTTCTTTTTCACGTTTTAAAACTGCAATTTGGGATGTGAACCGAGAACCCATCAGGGTCAAGGCTATCTTGTGTCAAGTGGGTTGCAAATGGCGCTTTGGCGTCATCCTGGCGCCAAATAACCTACAGACTATAAAACATTTTATATCAGACTCAAGTCAGTTCCTAACTTAGATAGAAATTTTATTCTCTAGAGACGACAATTTTCAGTCATAACTTTGCCAATCTTTAATTTTCAACATTTCCATAATTTTTACATACAAAATAACATACGATTCGCAGTACATCGAAACAAATTGCAGTGCTTTGTGGTAATAGCGGGCTTTATCAAACCGATTTCTCTTAATGAATATGCTCATGTCAGGGTAGGGCGCTCTGGGCACGCCGCAATTGCGGCGATAAGACCCCTCTTTGAGGAGTGGCTAGAGAGGCGCCACGGCGTCCTCACCTTCCGCCTGACACAGGTGCTCACCGGACATGGCTGTTTCGGGAGGTACCTGTTCAGGATAAAGCGGGAGGAAACGCCCGGGTGTCATCACTGTGTGGATCGCCCGGAGGACACGGTGGAGCATACGGTGGAGGTCTGCCCGGCTTGGGCAGAGCATCGCCGTGTCCTCGAGGAAGCGATCGGCGGCGGTGATCTCTCGCGTCCGGCCCTGATTCGGGCCATGCTACGGAGCGAGAGGAAATGGCAGGCCGTCACCTCGTTCTGCGAAGCAGTAATGCTCGCGAAGGAGGAGACGGAGCGCGTGAGGGAAAGGCAAATTTCGCGCCCTCGCGCCCCTAACCGCCGCAGCAGGAGACGCCCTGGGCGTCGGGAGTCACGAGAGGATTTCCGGCCACCGTAGGCGCGGGCTTGCGGACGGTGAGCAATGGGTAGCTCGCCGTCCGATAAGGACCAAGCCCGGGTCGACGGCGCGTTATGTTCCACGCGCGCCTCAAAGAGATGTCAGCAGAATTGACGGGGTCCGCTAGGGCCAATGCCTGCCGGGGGCTCGAAGAAAACCGATAGGGAAATCGTGGCCCCCTGGCAACACGGCAACTGAAGGAACACGGGTGGGTTTTAGTCAGTAAGAGTCTGACACGCCCTCCCGCTCCGCCCAGAGCGGGAGAAGTTATTTGATGATTTCCCACCCAAAAAAAAAAAAAAAAAAAAAAAAAAAGGGTAGGGCGCTCCATTTTGATAGCCTCGGTCCTTACTTTGTGGATATCCAATAAGCAATATGGATGTAATTATAATAAAGTGGTCCTAACTGCTTATGTTAAGTCTTAGATGGTAAGACAAATCTACTAATATCTAGGCTCCTGTCCCGTCAAGTGAAGAGGCGGCTTTCTATATGACGTCAGGGCCTTTAACCATCTATGTTGTACAAAGCTGGGCCTTGTTTCAACGGCTATCTAGGAGTAAATGGAACAAAATAATGGCTATTATCATCCCACGTAAGTCGGATAAGTTGGCAGAGAAAGGGATATAGAGATCTCGAAATGCGATGGACTGCAACGTGCAATTCGTTATCAATTTTATTGGTTTTATACAATAGCATGCAATACTATTGGTACACGTAGTTTAATCAGATAGTCAATGCTTGACTTGCTTCTATCTTCTTTCTTTCCCTCCGGGTTCTTAGAATGGTTTAGTTTTCGTCCAAAAAATATACTACATTGCGGCTATTTTGAAAGCAGCACAATGTTTGACATCCAAAAATACAAAAACAGGTTTCGATACCGCACTCAAAATGTAGATACGATACAAAATAAAGTAAACAAGCAGTCGTGGTAACATGATACATTATGAGAGGACGGTAATCATGGATAAACAGCAAATGGAGTGCTCATACGCGTTATGAGAGAAAATGGTCACCCAACCGCTGAATGCCCCTGATTCACCTAACGTTTCTGATACTCGGCAAGGGTCCAATGCTTCTGAAAGAGATTGGCAGAGATTTACTTCATATATTCGCCGCCAAGTTATCAATCTGTTAGCTTATTCCTCCATGTTTGCGAAGTAGATGTGGTGTTTATTAAACAGGTTTATTTTCTATCTATGTGATTAGTGAAATTATGCGCTGCCATGCCCGTCCCATGTTTGCTCGCTAGTCGTCAGCGCGAATCTGCTAAGTGGTGATTTTATTTATGCCGTAAACCGTTGGGCTTGTTTATGTTCATGATTATTTGAATTTTTTGTCCTTTTTAGGGTTCCGTACCTCAAAAGGAAAAAGCGGAACCCTTATAGGATCACTCGTGTGTCTGTCTGTCTGTCTGTTCGTCCGTCTGTCACAGCCAATTTGCTCCGAAACTAATGGACCGAATAAGTTGTAATATGGCTACACATATTTGTCAAATTGAAAAATAAAATAAATAAGTTTTGTAAACTGTACTGTGTGACATATCAAATGAAAGGGCTTGGTATGAGGATTTCATTTTTTTTAAATAATTTAAAGATAAATACTTTTTTTTTCTCTTGTTTTCCCACTTTATCTCCGAAACTATTTAGCCTAAAATTTTGAAAAAGAATCAGTAATATACAGGATTACAGGAAAATCTATAAGTCTATGGTCTTAAAATAAAATGGTAAATCTCCCAATATTGTGCGTACAAACTTACATTTGCAGTTGGAATATATGGGAGAACATGTTTTTTATCTAAAAATATTCCTTTTTTTCCAAATCATTAACACTGCTCGTTTAGACGTAATCTTTAGTATAAAATCTTGAAAAGTCTGTTATCGTCGCCTCGTCTAAATGCGGTTGTTAGATCATTAATTTGTTGATTGTAGCTCGTTTTTGCTTCTGTATGCATTTTCTTTTATTGTAGTGCTCATTCAGAACCACTTAGATTGTAGTCTTCTTTAGTAATGGTTTGCAAATGGAACCTAAGGTTATGTTAGTAGTATACGGAATCAATAAGTCCCTCAAGGCAATTCCGTTGTCGCATCTTCGTATTGTAGGTGCAGTACTGCAAAGAATTGCAGTTTCACTTTTCAATGCAGTAACTTTGCAGTCAATGCGCCAAATACGTACTGGCTTGCAGTCCATCTGTGATATTCTTGAAACGATATCTACAAAGATTCTATTGTATTGATTATTATGTTTAGGTGAAAAGCGAATAGGTAAAGTCGTTTAGATAACGACTGTGGCCTAAAATGTTGCTTTACATAATTAAAGCAATCTAGTTCAACCTTGATTATGTCATAAAGTGTTTGTGGTACTTAATGACCAACGTTTCCATTAGGTAATTAACAGGCATTCGATCAGGTACCATTGTGATGTGGTTTATTACTTTCAGGGTGTTTATTTTTGCTTGCTGACATAGGCATGAATTTCTAGCCTAAAGGATCAAATAACTAACAGGTTGAACCCAACCTCATATGATTTTGCATACAGATAAACCCTTTCATCGGTTCTACCAAATATTATCGATACTAACGTCATAATTACTGTAGTCTCTTTTCGTGTCTGTTTGTGTGATCGCCTTGTTCTTCTAAACTACTCAACGGATTTTGATGCGGTTTTCGCCATCATTTAGAGAATGTATTCCCGGAAGGTGTATATGTAAAATATTTTAGTATTAAACTTACATATAATCAAGAAATCTCTATGTTTTATCAAGTCGTAAAAAGCGTACGAAGCAGGGACGGGTCGCTAGTTGTATAACAATTCCGTCACGTTCCGACCCCACACGTTCAGGATACAATCGACTATCGTTCTAAATCGCAAGGGTAAAATGTAGGGCAGTCGATCAAAGTCAGAATTAAATCAGAAATAAGTAGGCAATAGAACCATAATGAGTTTAGTCTAGCGTATTGAACGTGTAGGTACAGTCATTCAATTTGATTGTTATCGCAAACACGTGCTTCTTACGATGTTTTCCTTGCAGTGCGAAGGTAGCACATTATTATAAATTGTGTACATTTGTTATGGAGTTATGACAAACACGCGGGTTGCTATCGGTGCCGGCTGATGGTGCCACATCAAGGCTATTAATTTAATTGATAACTGAAACATGGTAGGAAACCGAAATTGGAATTGCACGCGTACTTTCGTAAACTGTTTTAATAGTCCAGTGACAGCTCATTCACACGAGGACGATTCGTATTTTTCCCTTATCGTAATTTTTCACGGTTCGTGATTTTTTTGACGGCGACAATGTTTTTTAAATGGCCGTATTCACACGCATCACGAATCGTGAAAAGTGACGGATACGTCTTAAATGACGTACCGTCTTTTAAAAATCACGCTCGTCAAAAGACACGAATCGCATTTTTTTTGTGACGGACGTGTTCGTCCAAAAAGGAACTGTGAATCACGAATCAATTGTGAGCATCTATTCGGATATTTTGACGAATCGCGAAAAAATTCGTATCCGTATGCAATGTGAACGTGCATCCGTCATGACGTATTGTTTTTTGAAGTGAAAACTTCTTTAGGCGCGTTGGGCTTTTTTGAGATGGGACTAAACCATTGATTTCGCGACACTGTGACAAAACCAGAGTTGATGTCTTTTTAAATGTCAAAAGGACCATTAAAAAGACATCAACGCGTTGATTACCGCGGTGCCGATTTTTTTTTCAAGTTTTCACTTCCACTCCCGAAGTGCCAGTTTTTTTTTTTTTGAAGAATAATCGTCAATGACGGTCCCGTGTAAATGAGCTCTGACTATACCACCACCGTATTATATAATATGCTATAATAGGTGGTGATTGACCCCTGAAAGGATTGTGGATAAAATCGGGGGGAAGAGATATTCTTGATCGCGGCTGGTCTGGCTAACTTATCATTTTCTTTATGCTTTTCTACACATCTCCATCAAAATGACACACAGCACGCAAATATTGATCACACTGATACTCCAGGCTTGTTTATCAAGCTGATAAGTAATCTGTCTAGACACGTGCGTCAGATAAGAAATACTAAATGAAAACATGCTGGCAGCGTTGAACTTGACCGGGACTAGACCTTCGGCGCAAGGTGACCAGGCCATTCTAATGTAAACAGAAGATGTATGACGCTGATTACGAGTCTACAGTTTGTGGGACTTAGGTTTTATCAATGGATTGATAGTTGCGTAGGCAGTTCTAGGATCATTATGCCTGAAGGCTTTATCTGTCTGCCGCAACTTAGCTCCTGAACGAATATAAATATACTTACCTATTTCAATGCGGTCTCTTTATTTGAATGCTGATTTAATCAGCGCAGTCCTTCTCTTTCTTATTTGTAAAAATTATATTTAGCTCAGCCGCAAAAAAGTCATCTTTTCTTTTCTTTAAGAATCTCATTTAGTTATATGGTTATTTATTTGTATAAAACACAATCGAATATTAGCCCAAAAAAAAACTAAAGTGAGGTAAATAAATGATTGGCAAAAAAATCGTGCGATGATGGTGTAGGTACCTTCTAAGTACAACGAACTCCTATAGGTAGTGTTTTTTCTAGCGCAGAAAAAAGTTGAATGGTATAATTTTTAAATGAAAGCCCAGGGAACCATAGCAGAATTGCAGGCCTGTACTGAGCATTGGGTGGAACAAGACCTCCAATGAGGATGATCTTATTCTTAAAATATAGTCATTTTCAATGTTTTGGAGCACCGCCATCGTTTATCTTCCCTCGTGTTGGCCCGAATATTTCGTGGCATGTTAAACAAAAATGAGTCAGTTAGCAAGTTGGCAAGATTAAAAGTCAATTATTCAAATCAGACTGAGCCAAAGTTAATGTTTCCAAAGCTGGGTGGACTGCCCAAAATTGCTTAACCGCCCTAAGGTTGAATGTCACTTGCACTCGATGGATTATTTGCCTATGTGACTGTTGAATGTCACTTACACTTCATAAAACGATGTTCTATTTGCATAAGTGTCACTCTAATGTCACTTGCACTTCATAAAAAGATGTTCTATTTGCCTATGTGACAGTTGAATGTCAGTTGCACTTCATAAAACTATAATCTATTTGCCTATCTCATTATCTGTTACGATGCCTCATTGAGGTTGATAACAATAAAAATTCTATTGTGTCTGACAGTTGAAAGTGAAGTGCAACTGACATTCAACGTGACAGTTGAATGTCAGTTGCACTTCATAAAACGAAGGTTTATTTGCCTATGTAACAGTTGAATGCTACTTGCACTTCATAAAACGATGATCTATTTGCCTATGTGGCTGTTGAATGTCATTTGTAGTAATTTGCACTTAATAAAACAACATGGTCTATTTCCCAAAGTGACAGTAGAATGTCATTTGCACTTCATAAAACAACATGGTTTATTTGCCTATGCTATGTGACAGTTAGATAGGTTCAACTTTAGTGAAGTCTCAATTTATGTACTGGGAATTGCTGTCAAAAGCCTTATAGCAATTACTAGGAATATACATTATAGTATCGCCAATACCGTTAAAATAAAGTATGTAATACTAGATATCAGGATATCATATCATATCGGATCTCGATAGCATAACACATTTCTGGTCGATTGTTATTCGCGTCGGTCGATAAGCAGCTGGCACATTGTTTTGTTGACATTTTGAATAGATAGAATTAGAATACATTGCATGCTTTACATACGTGGAATGTGTTAAGAATGGGGTAGGCAGTAGATACTTTATAACACCTGTTGTTACTTAAGATCGGTGGGAGAGCGCTATATGTATATAAAATAAGATAATATTACGGTTAAATTAACTGAATGGTTAGGCAGAGTTGTTTGTTTTAGTGCATCCACATTTTGCCAGTTATATTAATTTAACTCCCATGTAATAGGGGTCGAGTCGACTTACCACAAAAAAACACTCCGACCGACTTGTAGGAAAAGAAAGGGCAGCTGAGCTGAAATATTAATATTAATAAACACTTATCAGTAGCTACATAATATTACTATTTAATTTACATTTATTGGGTTGTTCGAGATAAGCTTAAATATACAAGGTACTTAACACAAAAAAATATATGTACAAGTAAGTAGGTACATAATTACATATATGCAAAAGGGGGAAAAAAATAAATCTGTAGGTAAATAATTTAATCTCAACACCATAAAAACTGTCGTTTATCAATAAATCAGTAGAACTTATTTTACAATTCCAAGAATATGATTCCAACGTAAACATTTAAAGATTTTCCTTATTTTGATACTCCACCAGTAGGCGTAGCTTGGACATATGGTTTGTATATTATTTATAATTTAGTTTTTGATCAAAAAAGGAAAAGTTGTTTTAACTACCAATCTAAACTCCGTCGTTTTCAAAAATTCCAAAGACGGAAACAACAATGGCCGCTTGAAATTGTTTATGGTTTAGTGATGCGTTAATATGAAATTTTTAAGTTAACATTTTATCGATATTAGTAATATTATGATACTAGCTTTTGCCCGCGGCTTCGTTCGCGTGGATGTCTTTAAAATACAGCCCCTGTTACTCGCTGATAATGTAAATTTACAAATGTGAAAGAATTTTTTAAATCAAATTAGTATTTTTTGAGTTTATACACAACAAACATACAAAAAATCAAATCTTTTCTCTTTATAATTAGTTTAGATAAAAACTGCTTGTGCAGAATAAACAATTTTTCTTTCTTTCTTTCTAATTGTTTGGCTAAACAAAATAACACGGTTTCCACACAACAATATAACACACCTGTTGCTTTAACTTTAATGTAACTGTCAACAAAACTTAAAACAACAATCCAATCAAAATGAAACGATAAGCAAACTACTCAACAGCTGATATCAGAATGATTACATTTCGTTGATAAGCCATGATTTATCTCAGATAACGGAGTTGATAACAGGGTGATTGCCACTTCAAATACATGCTATTCTTATCAGTTATATTGTTGCCATTCATATTGACATAGATCTTATCAGAGAAATGGTTTGTCTCTGTAGGACTTTGGAAAGTAATTTATCACAATTTTTGTCATTCAAACCAGTACCCTAATTGCGTAATACAACACAATCACAATTTGTTTCGATTTGAAACAGATTGCTAATCCATTGCTTCATAAGTTAGAAAAAAAATCTGCTCAACAACGTAAATAACGCAATGAATGTTGTTGAAATGTCAAAATGAAACAAATTTCGCGAAATTGTTTACGAAAATGAGTTACGCAATTAGGGTACTGGTGTACCCTTTTTTTTGGCTGGGTCATCATCATCTGCCTAGCCTTTTCCAACTATGTTGGGGTTGGCTTCCAGTCTAACCGGATGCAGCTGAATACCAGTATTTTACATGGAACGACTATCTGACCTCCACAACCTAGTTTCTAGGTAACACGATACCCCTTGGTAAGACGTTGTCAGACTTTTTTGGGCTTCTAACTACCCGTAACGTCTGTCAAAGATCTACAAATGACAGCCGGGACCAACGGCTTAACGTGCTTTCCGAGGCACGGAGGGGTCTTGGTATGTAAAGATGGTCACCCATCCACAGACCAACCGCGGCAAGCGTAGCTTAACCTGATCGATCGACCCGTGCAGCTGTTGTACGTTGCCTTGGGCCACGGTAACACTTCGGACAAACCCGCAACCCCGGCAGGCATCGACCCTAGCGGACCCCTTCAGATGGGACCAACACTGAAGTCGCGAAAAAAAATCAGCGGTTCCCTACCTTTTGACGAGCTATGTGAACATAAATATAGGGAACAGCTGATTTTTATAATGCAAGTTCATAATGATGACTGATGAGTATTTGTTCAATTCCACCAAGTAGTGAATGAACGACTCTGTAGGAAATCGATTGAAACAGCAATGTTTTTAAATGTTATAAAAATAAAGTTGGCACTTTTGTTATGAAACACTGCTGACTTTTGACTGCAGATTAATCAATAAATACTGCTTCGTTGGTCTAGTGGTCGCAACCCGGAGTAGCAGCCCGGACTCTGGATTTGTTACCAGTTGATGGCAATAGGCTCGTCCTCTATTACATGGGAGTCATGGGACTTAAGGGGGATGCGCTATGGTAGCCGACGAAATTCAAATTTTCTTTAGTTTTTTGCATTTTGTAGGTCACGGCCACTGGGGGCCTAAGCCACGGATCCAACCAGAACACCCTTCCAGCTGGCTTAGCATGGCCACAATAGAAACGGTTTTTTTTTGTCGGAAGAATAGACAAAATGACAGATAAACTATCACAATCTGTCAATTTGTCTATTCTTCCGTCGACAAAACCCGTTTCTATGGTTGTCGTGCTACGCGTGCTGAGAGAACAAACAAAACAAATGAATACTACGTCCAGACTGCTAACAAAACTACAATAGACGCCAACGGAGACACTGAAAAAACGACCAGCCTTTACTCTCAAACAAAGCAGTATATAATAGGACTTGCTCCAAGATAGAAGGAGATAGCAGATCCTAGTGACCTTTCCATGACTTAGTCGTCCGTTTGAACTTGTCTCTAGACCTTCGCAATGACCTTGGAGAGACGTGATGACGTCATTTCTGTGTTACGTCACACATCTCGATCTAATGCTTACGTTTGTGATAAAATGGATATACACAGCAGATGTTAGCTTGATGTTTTGATTAATAATTTGTAATGTTAATGTGGGTTTAAAAACTGTGATTTTGAAACAATGGACATTGAATTTTTATTCCATGTGTAATAATTTAATCTTGTATCTGCTTGTATATGCATGTATGCAACTTTGTCATGAATTTTAGTATGAAATTATGAATCGCACATGAAACAAGAATTTTGTAATAAAATGTTTACAACCGGATGAACTAAGTGCTTTGTGGTCGGGTGTTAAAGTCCCATCCGCAGTTCCGCATTGCAGTATGATATTACTTAAACCTTATGTAGAAGAATTTCCATTCATCTGACAAGAAACGTCTGACACACATGTTTATAAAAATAAAACCCAAACTATTTGAGCACGAGTTCGATACCAATGTCTATAAAAAAAAAATGTTTTTTTTTTTTTCTATCAAGAATGTCTCTGTGGTAGACCTGAGTTTGTACCCGGTTAGTGGCATAAGGATTGCCTCCTATTCTCTGTATGGGACATAATAAATGACTGTCTAGGAGACTAGGATATTTATCACGGATGTTCAGTAGAACAACCCAGCGTATCGCAAGTCCACTACTGGAAATAGGTGTCTACCACACCCGGTTTTTACTTTTGTATACCTGCTTATCCAAATAATTTCTCGTTACAGATTTTGCAGTAACCACGGCAACAAATGCCCCCGTCCGGGAGACGTGCCCGCGGCTCTCATGTGCGTCGCCGAGGCCATGATGCCGCGCCTCATACTGCGTCTGCTGCAACACTTCAGAGAGAACAGGTAAATACTGCAGCAACAGAAAGCATAATTATACAGGTCTGTTATAGGAACACCTCTTTTGAGGAGGGAAATCACCGCAGAGCAAAGCCGGAGCATCAGTTAACGATTTAAAACATCGTTCTATTTCTGTCAATCGTTTGAAGATGACAGGGACATAATGATGTTTTAAATACGAATAGAGTTACGAATATTAAGTGATTTGTGGTGCAAGTGAGCCTAAATGCTGTGTCTACTTATTACTGATCTTGGGTTTCAAGGTCAGGTTTGCAGAACACTGGTAAGTGTCCGGTGGCTTCACATTTCGAGCCGAATTTATGACATCGTTTTGGAAGAGTATTGATAGAGTTGAACTAGGCATAGTCCCAGCCTGTGACTTGTAATTTCGATGTCTAATCCTTCAGCTGTTGTTTAGAGCCCTACAGTTAAAATGATGAACGTTAGAAAACTACTAGATTTTGAAACCATCAACTAGTTTCGTCATTTAAATAATCCAATAGAAGCAATTCCTATAATCCGCTCAACTGACACGAATTTAACCGTCCTAGTGATTTGCGAAGCCACACGTGTGCTCCTAAGGTTTCTCACGGCAACCGTGTCAAGTATTTTTAGTTCGTTACGTTCAGCGCATTCAGATGTAACCTAGAACTGGATTTATGACGTTAAATAGGTCGAGCCTTAAGTAGTTAGGTCGAGTCAATTGCTCGTACAAAACTGAGCATGGAGCATCAGACTATTAGTCGTAAGTATGCACGGTCTTGAAAAGATAATGGCCCACTGTGTCTATAGAGGGATTAGTTCCAGTAAAGAAATTCTCAATTTATTGATAGTGGAGTGCCTGGAGCGTTAAAAACATGAAAACTTCGGATTTCTTTTACAGTGAATGAAATTTAAAAATTCAAAATGGAATGTTTAGCTAATCTTTAAATATAAAATTCTCGTGTCATAGTGTTAGTTGCCATACTCCTCCGAAACGGCTTGATCGAATTTTATGAAATTTTATATGTATTCGGAAGGTCTTAGAATCGGTCTTAATTTATTTGTCGTACACCTAAGTGATAAGGGTGGTGGCAAAACAACGTTTGTCGGGTCAGCTAGTAAAATATATAAAAAAGGTTACCTATTAAAAAGTGGGAAATAATAAAGCTTCCGAAAAAAAGATTAACTTCCGAAAATCTGTGGTTGACTGTAATACTAAATGGGAAGTAATAAACGCCCCGGAAAAAAATTAAAATATGTGCATACTCAAAATATGAAATTTACTGCTATAAATACTAATTTTCGGACAACTTATATGCGAATACAAATAAAGAAACGACCGAATAAAATACTAAAAATTCCGAAAAAGCAATACCGAATTTGCTGACGTAATATTTTTCAAACATGCAAAAAAGCATACACCATGCATGCAGCATGCAAGCGAGCATGCAATATGCAGCAGGCATGGTTTCTGTCACGGCTCCCACGCGAGCTTATCGTCGCAGATGGTTTTAACGCTCACCACGACGCGAGCGCGGCGCGGCGAGCGTTATAAAACCACCTGCTCCTCAGCTCGCGGGCCGCCTCGCCCCTCCGCGCCTACGCGAGCTTAAATTACACTCTAGGGGTAGGGCAGACAAGACTACGTAGAGTCGGTTTTGCAGCGATTCGTTTCTGTCACTAACTTTTGTAGCACAACATATTGACTTTTCGGAAACTTATTATTTTTTTTCGGAAGTTTAGTATTTTTTTAGGAAATTTAGTATTACAGTCAACCACAGATTTTCGGAACGTAATTTTATTTTCGGAAGCTTTATTATTATCCATAGTAAATTTCCAAAAATAATACAAAACTTCTGAAAAAAATAGTAAGTTTCCGAAAATCTGTGGTTGACTGTAATACTAAATTTGCAAAAAAAATCCCACCTCGATTTTAAAAATTCATTCAATTTAACAAAAATCCGAGGTCAAAACCCCCAGGCGCTCCACTATGATGTGAATCTCGCATATCATAAATCGAATTCTTATTTCAACTGTCAATTTTCTATGATTAATCTGCTATTAATAGGTACTGCGGTAATAGGCAGTGAGTGAGGTGATAGATCACGATAGGTATCTATCGAGGCACATTTTGTTTAATTTGCTATTATCATGTGTGTTAAAGCCACAAAAGACTGACTGCTCTGGGCCCCCACGAGTTTTAACGAAGGGTTCCGAGCCTTCATTCAACGATTCCCCGCGACTACATCGAGCACATAACATCTGTTTTCTGGCGACTGTCTTCTATACTTCACATACAAGCTGACAATAGATACTCGACAATGCTAACGACTTTCTTCAACAAAGGGCCGCGGGTCTTGATGATACTCGACCTTTCTACAGCCCTCTCGACCTCTGGGAACATTGTTGGTTTGTTAGCTAAGGGTTCAGGGCACATGTTTTTGGAATACGTACGTATAGATAGCTAGGTCTAAAGTCAGAGTCAGACCAGTTTGAAGTTTGGATAAATAAACACAAATTTTAGTCAAAAAATTTAATTTCAAAATCTTTTTGAACCCTTAACCCTGGTGTGGTGGTGACCACACCAGGGTTAAGGGTTCAGGGTTCCAGGGTTCTCTGACACCAGGTTAGTCACTAACCACACCGAAATGAATGAATGAATGATATATTTATTTGCAAGAATATAGGTACCTAGCTTACATAATTATGTTTTTAAGTTCTATGGGTTTCACTATATTCGGCATTTCAGCCGTGCAAATATTTAGATTTACATCTTGGTTATACTTATAGCATGCAGTAGATACACCCTACGATGCTACGACTGTCGTAAGTTGACATAAAAGCGCACGCTTCATAATATACAGGCAGCGCAACGCAATCCATCCGAGATTTCTTACCATTTTTAGAAGAAAGCATTTTTTTTTACTCAACATTTTCTTTATTCTCAGTTGCGGCACACAAACAACATCTGATAGCTATCGGATCACTGTCCAGGAGTGCGAGGGCTACGTCAAGATGCTGATGGAGTTCAACAACATGGGTGACCTGATGCGCTCCGCCATGACCAAGGCTCTCATCAACCCACAGGTGAGCAAGTTCACAGGACTTCATAACTTAAGCATAGCATAATCAGCCTATAATGTCGCCCCACAGCTGGAACACAGGCCTCCTTTTTTGTGAAACGAAGTGTTTAATCAATGTAAATTATATTTACCTCAGACCCAGTCCACGGGACTTTATAACCCTAATTATAATTATATAGACAGAATTAAGGGGATTTAAAAGCGATTCCTACGTTTCTTGCAGTACAAAACTAGGAAATATACCGAATTATATGCATGCTCCCACTGCATGAGCGCAGACGCATTGCAGATATGACGTATTTATTTAAAATCACAAAATGGTACTATAGATTGCCCTGAGGTTTTTGATTTAAAAGAGTGTTCGTGGAGTTTCTTGCCCGTTCTTCTCCATAGGTACCTACTACGCTTTAGAATGGGTAACTAGCTTCATCTTTCTGGCTGACCGAACCCTTGACAGTTGAAAAGTGCCTGCAATTAGTTTATTTGAAATAAATGCTTTGAGTTTCTTTTTTTGGAGCTTTTAGGTAGTTAAGGATTAGTTACACACTGCAAAATGTTTCGCAAACCCAGCTTGTTGCATGTCCCTCATTCCAACCGACTTTTCGACCTATTTTTTTTTTCTTTTTTATGTTTACTGTTTATCAGTGGAAACTTATAAATGCGCTTCAATTTTACCTGTGTAAGTTAGCTGTTAGTTTCCCGAATAGAATAAAATAAAATAACTTTTTGAGCAGAATTACTGGCCATTACGAGCCGAAACATGGAGACCTAGAAAGTCTTCGAAGTATTGTATTAATAACCTCAAACCGAATTTTGAAACATAGGCTGATTCTGTCCAGTCCAGTTTTTTTGTATAGATAAAATTGTTTTGATATATTACCGTATCTACTTACAGCGTTTTATAGGCTGGGGATGAGCTAGCCTTGCTCGAGGATATCGTACAAAAATAATTCTGATCCAAATTTCTTTTGCGGTTGTTAGTGAAAATACAAAATAAATATTTTTTCCAAAAAAAAAAAAAGTAAAACCTCCTTCCAAAAATACAAACACTACAAAGTGAAAAATAACAAAAATTTCGGAAGTCGGTGTCTTTGGATTTTAACCGACTTCTAAAAGGAGGAGGTTATCAATTCGGATGTTTATGTATTTTCGTTATTTGCCACCGACTTTTTTTAGTAATTTTTTCACTTTGTATTGTTTTTTTGGAAATCGTTTTTTTTTTATAAAAAAGTTTTTTTCTTGCTTTTTAGTGAGTTTGTAATTTATCTAAGATACAATAGTCAAATGCTCATTACCTTTTACAAAATATTACTTTTCCCGATGCAGAGACGTTAATCGTTGAGGAGTTCTCCTGGTACTTCACCATCAGCTCCACTTCTCCATATGCATTGTGACGAGCATAAATTGCTTGACAACCTTATTAAAGTAATCGAATCGCAACCCGTGACTTACGAGTATTATTGAGCAGTTCCGGTGGCCATCCGTGGTCTTCATCATCAGTTCCATTTCACCAAATGGTGCTTTCCGAGAGCAACTGCACGAGTTACTATAAAAAATACCCAAAGTGCTATAGGTGTGCCTATAATATTTGAAGAATTCCCTCGATTTCTCGAAGATCCCATCATCAGATCCTGACTTGATGAAAATGGGGCCACCTGGAAAGTATGCCCTTTCTAACAAAAAAATATTTTGCAAATCCAAGTAATCATATAATATGACTGAGTTATGCCTGAACATACATAAAAATAAACTTGATCCATTACAAGAAGGAAGAATCACGATTTGTGGCGGATCTGATGGATGTTTAAATGAAAAGCTAACGATTTAGACAAAAGTTTATTTCTTGAGAAACTATTCTCTAACACACGGGTTACACAGGACAAGTACGGACGCCATGACAGTTCGGTATAGTGTTGCCAACTTATTAAACAAAAGACTGTAATGTAAAGTATTACATTATTTTACGTCTTACAACAATTTCTAACTGAACCTTGTATTTCGTATCTCCAGATGTACCGCAACCTGGTGGAGCCTCCGTTCCCGGACACGGAGTACGGCTGTTACATGGCCGAGTCCAACAAGATGTACGAGAAGGCGCTCGAGATGTTCCCCGCGCCGGAACCGCCTGACGAGTGAGTTTACATTACTAGAATAACAGGATATCATCCTTCATTAGTCATGAATTCTTAGGTAACGTAAACGAAGCAAATGGAGTATGTAAGGATCGTAGCAGGTGGCGTTCTGTAGATTCTGCCTACCCCTTTGGGAAAAAGGTGTGAATTTAAATATGTATGTAGAAAACAGGATATCCCCTGGCGCTTTCGCCTCTATGAGTAAGTAGCTGTTACCCGCGACTTCGTCCGCGTGGAATTCTATAGGTACATCAATTTTATTTATTTGTATAGAAATTGAAAATAGAAATAATTTATTGTCCAGGTAATACAGTAAGCAGGTTTACAGGTTAACACCAAGTTGAGACGACATGAGTAGCTTAAAACATTACATATAGCTAGGTTATAAAATATTATTTACCAGTGCGCCCCAAACTAGAGTCTGTATCTTGGGGCTCGGGGTGAGACTTCCAGAGTGGAGGTTAGAGAGGTGATTTCAGGTGTTGTATGTTATATCTGGTGTGTTTGTATACGTGTGATGTAAGTGTGGTGTGTGTGAGTGTATAGTTTCCTAAAACAAAAGTAGACTAAGTTACTCCTTATAACATCAGCAGCTATCTGCCAGTGAAAGTCCCGTCAAAATCGGTCCAGCCGTTTTGGAGATTAGCCGGAACAAACAGACAGACAGACCAAAAAATAGAAAATCTTGTTTTTGTTGTATATACTTTCATATGCATTTAATAAGAAGGATTACTATGAAATCAACGGTAAAAAGAGAAATTGTCAGAATTTCCCAACTTAGCTAGAGGGATTGCTGATCAGTGATCACGATCCTCTTGATTTAATCGTCTTTTACGTTCATGAGTTAGATACAGTCTTTTTCTTTGACTGGTTTTAATTACCTTAGCATACCTACCACGGCTGATACAATCTATACTAATATTATAAAGAGGTAAAATTTGTTTGTTTGTATCTTGTATGTAAGGGGTAACCTCCGGAACTACCAGTCGGATTTGAAAAGTTCTTTTTGTATTGGAGCTCAATTCTTGAGGAAGGTTTATAGGCTCGCGGACAGAAGCTAGTGTGTAATATAATTACAATCGACTGCGCTGTCACTCACACCTGTAAACAGCAGGCTTTTAAAAACTTCGCCGTGAAAACGCCGAAGTTTTATACGCCAGATTTTTTTATACATTCTCGTGCCATCGACGAGAAGAAGAACTCGATTTGTTATACCGCTCTCGTCGACGTCTTGGCGGTAACCACTGGTAAGGGTACTCAGGGTATCTTGTTCTCATATTCTAACAAAAAATAATAATTTTTTTTCTCCCCAGGTATCGCCACCTGCCCGCGCTGGCCCCTCGTCTGCAACATAATACCTTATTAGACGAGTTCATATTCTGGACCTTTAAATACGAGTTCCCGCAGAACGTGGTCTGCTTCCTGCTCAATATGCTGCCAGATCAGGACTATAAGGTACAGAAAAACTAGGAAGTTCGTTAATTAAAACACATTGTTCATGAAAGTGACATTTTCCTCTTTTTGGATCCCTATTGGAGGTCCCATAGAGGTCAAGCATTAAGCTTATTTTCTTCAGAGATAAAGATAGTGAACATTTCCTGAAAAATTACGTCAAACATCGTAAACCAACTGTCCTTATAGGATTATGATTGTTAGTCCTCGAGCTAGTCAACCAATCTCATATGCAAGCTGATATGAGATTAGAAAGCAGATGATGATATAAATAAATAAACGTAACATCTTGTTTTTGACCTCTGAGATCATGACTACTTAACTGGGTTTTCCTGTACCCATGCCTTAAGCTACTACACTTAAAACCTCCAGCCAGGGGTTATTCAACTATGCTAATTAAAACTAGGTGAACGCTCGCTAAGGGCACCCCCTGTGGGGTACGAACCTCGGCTTAGGGCGTCAACCGGAGGGAGGACATCAAGGATGGGACGGGCTGGATTAAAGTTTTGATCATGATTATTAGTCTACGTGAATTGAAAGCTACGTGCTCAGCTGCAACAACTGCTGGCACCTCGTTATCGAGCAAGGGTCGGGGGGGTGTAACATCTTGTATGCCATGTATGTGTATACTCATGTTTTGGACAATTATATAAATGATCTTTATCTTTCTCAGATTTATCCGTCAGTCACTATCAGGCTGGTTTACAACTCACATAATTTCAAAAGTTTTTATTTAATTAGAAATAGTTCTAATCCATGAATTCTTGTTACAGGAGCACCTAACCCGTACATTCGTGATGCACTACGCTCGCATTCCTCTCGTCCTAGAAGACGCCGCAGACCCCGACACACTATCCAACCGAGTCGTCCACATGTCAGTACAACTATTCTCCAACGAGGCCTTAGCATTACGCTGTGTACAGCAACTCCACCTTCTACACGTAATGGTCCTGTCTCTACGTCTGATGATGGGCAAGATCTTAGTACAGAATACGCTACATGATCCAGATCAGAATTTTCATTACGTGATTGATTGTACGCGACGCGTGATGAAGGAGCATTGCTATTGGCCGTTGGTGTCGGACTTCAATAATGTGTTGTCACATAAGAGCGTTGCGTTGCTGTTTCTGCAGGATGATGCGCTTGTGGACATGTGGTTCGAGTTTCTGTCAATGTTGCAAGGTTGGTGGTTTTTTATTTATTAAAACACACTTCTCTTTTTGTTTAAATTAATAACTTGTCATTATTTTCTATCCAACTGAAAATACAAACAGTAAAACAGAAACGAAACAATGTTGGTTTATCATTCAGGATCTACAAAAACAAGCCTCTTTACTTTTCGACCAAATAGGCTTGAAATCTGTGTGCATAATGTCAAATATTCAACAAAATAATTTTTTCAGGTATGAACGTAAACATTCGTGAGGTCGGCGGCCATATAGAATTCGAGCCGTCGTCCTACTACGCGGCGTTCTCCTGCGAGCTAGAAGCGGCCGCGTACCCCATGTGGTCGGTCCTGTCGCACCTCACGGACGCGTCGCACGCGCCGCTCGCGCGACGGATCATCGCGGCCGCGCTCACCTACCTGCAGGAGTGGCTCGACGCCGTGCACTTCACTACGCCGCACATGGAGAGGGTGAGGACATGTCGTACTGTCGCACGCGACGGACGTGTCATATGCAGCCTATAATGTTCCCACTGCTGAGACACAGACCTTCTCTCTTCGAGAGGGAGTGGACTATATCTACCACGCGGGCCCAGTGCGGGTTGGTAGATGTCACATGTCTTCGAATTTTTGGTTCTAGGACATGCATGATGCATGGTTTCCTCACGATGTTTGACGAACGCGTGGTACGTCAGAACTATATCTCGGAGTATATATAATTTATCCCGACTTACATATTACTACATACGAAGCTATGTTTTGTGAGCCCCAAATCTGAGAACTCTGAGCTAACTCCTTTCGTCTTTCTTTGTGTCAGAGAGGTGTGGTTAAAGGAAAGCCGTCAGGTAATAGTGGAAGAGTCTCACATAACTCTTTGTCTTGCTTAGTACCTGGGTATCTCTGGGTATTCTCCATAGTATTTCGCAGTTGAGATATTCATGCTTCCTCCGGCGAGTTATGACTTGCTAATAGAAGATGTTTGTCGCTAGTCGGAGGTGATGCACGCGTCGTTCCACTTCCCGCTGCACCGCTACCTGGGCGCGTTCCTGTGCGCCGGCGTGCGCGCCATGGGGCTGCGCGCGGCCGACGTGCTGCCGCCGCCCGACCTGCTGGCGCTGCTGGCCGTGCACCCGCTCCGAGTGCAGGTATGTGACACGTTCCTGTGCGCGCCATGGGGCTGCGCGCGGCCGACGTGCTGCCGCCGCCCGACCTGCTGGCGCTGCTGGCCGTGCACCCGCTCCGAGTGCAGGTATGTGACACGTTCCTGTGCGCGCCATGGGGCTGCGCGCGGCCGACGTGCTGCCGCCGCCCGACCTGCTGGCGCTGCTGGCCGTGCACCCGCTCCGAGTGCAGGTATGTGACACGTTCCTGTGCGCGCCATGGGGCTGCGCGCGGCCGACGTGCTGCCGCCGCCCGACCTGCTGGCGCTGCTGGCCGTGCACCCGCTCCGAGTGCAGGTATGTGACACGTTCCTGTGCGCGCCATGGGGCTGCGCGCGGCCGACGTGCTGCCGCCGCCCGACCTGCTGGCGCTGCTGGCCGTGCACCCGCTCCGAGTGCAGGTATGTGACACGTTCCTGTGCGCGCCATGGGGCTGCGCGCGGCCGACGTGCTGCCGCCGCCCGACCTGCTGGCGCTGCTGGCCGTGCACCCGCTCCGAGTGCAGGTATGTGACACGTTCCTGTGCGCGCCATGGGGCTGCGCGCGGCCGACGTGCTGCCGCCGCCCGACCTGCTGGCGCTGCTGGCCGTGCACCCGCTCCGAGTGCAGGTATGTGACACGTTCCTGTGCGCGCCATGGGGCTGCGCGCGGCCGACGTGCTGCCGCCGCCCGACCTGCTGGCGCTGCTGGCCGTGCACCCGCTCCGAGTGCAGGTATGTGACACGTTCCTGTGCGCGCCATGGGGCTGCGCGCGGCCGACGTGCTGCCGCCGCCCGACCTGCTGGCGCTGCTGGCCGTGCACCCGCTCCGAGTGCAGGTATGTGACACGTTCCTGTGCGCGCCATGGGGCTGCGCGCGGCCGACGTGCTGCCGCCGCCCGACCTGCTGGCGCTGCTGGCCGTGCACCCGCTCCGAGTGCAGGTATGTGACACGTTCCTGTGCGCGCCATGGGGCTGCGCGCGGCCGACGTGCTGCCGCCGCCCGACCTGCTGGCGCTGCTGGCCGTGCACCCGCTCCGAGTGCAGGTATGTGACACGTTCCTGTGCGCGCCATGGGGCTGCGCGCGGCCGACGTGCTGCCGCCGCCCGACCTGCTGGCGCTGCTGGCCGTGCACCCGCTCCGAGTGCAGGTATGTGACACGTTCCTGTGCGCGCCATGGGGCTGCGCGCGGCCGACGTGCTGCCGCCGCCCGACCTGCTGGCGCTGCTGGCCGTGCACCCGCTCCGAGTGCAGGTATGTGACACGTTCCTGTGCGCGCCATGGGGCTGCGCGCGGCCGACGTGCTGCCGCCGCCCGACCTGCTGGCGCTGCTGGCCGTGCACCCGCTCCGAGTGCAGGTATGTGACACGTTCCTGTGCGCGCCATGGGGCTGCGCGCGGCCGACGTGCTGCCGCCGCCCGACCTGCTGGCGCTGCTGGCCGTGCACCCGCTCCGAGTGCAGGTATGTGGACACGGGATACGACAGGGAGGCTAACGGATACGACTGACTACCTATACAGGATTTTCAAAAAATCAGTGCACAAACTTGCACACTGGATAAAAACTTACCCTGTATAATGAATTTGGTTATCAAAAAGTTTATAATTTTATTATCTCAGATTCCGAATTTAAATGTAATGGTCGAGTGCGACTGCTGCTGAAGGTTAGATCCCTGGGTCGGGCAAACTCAAACACACTTACACACATATCTCCACGTTCTACTCCGACGTGCCCTAGCAATTTTTTGAAGTATCCTTGCTGAGACGCGTGACGTCATGTACTCGGCCTATAGCAATACACTCGCCGAGTTCAACTCCTGACTCCTGAATCTCCACCAAACCAGTCCCTGATACCGGTAAAACTATTTCTGAAAATGACCTTGCTTATTGAAATGTCTGGCGGAATACAAGCGGGCGATGACAACTTCTATAAAAGCTAGATATTCTAAGCTTTTATTTTAACACGAAAGGTAAGGTACGTTTATTATTGGATGATTTCTTATATTCTTCTAATTAATTGTTATATGTTAACATCTTTTAAATTTTTATTATTATTTTACACACGAGCTATGATAATATTATATTTGACATATTAAATGCAACTAAAATGAGACCGTGTCAATTTAACTTTGAAGTATTTCAAATTAATGATCGATTATCTTGGTTGTGGTTTATTAGCTAAATACGGCACGTTTTACATTACAAGATATTTCACATTTCTTCTAGAAACCTTTCGTCTTATTTTCACTGTGTAGGAAGGCACCTCATTGCCTATTACTAACCATAGCCAACTGTTTCCGTAGAGGCGTATATGTGCAGCAATTGTAATGGAATTCTTCCTTCGTGTAATGCTGACACTACACTATTTGCGTTATTTCGTTTATACAAAATGAACACAATATGTATTTCAATATGAATACGGTATATTTTGTATATCTCCTTACATATTATAAAACAAAGTCCCCCGCTGCGTCTGTCTGTCTGTCTGAACACGATACACTCAAAAACTACCGAACGGATTTTCAAAAGGTTTTCAGCAATGGACGGAGTGATTCTTGCGGCAGGTTTTAGTGTATAATTCATTAAGGTTTTGTGTAAATTGTCTGAAATATGACTATTATTGTCGAAGATGTCGGAAAAAATCATACCGACTGGGAGTTTTACTGGCGTACGTCGCGTAAACCGTTACAGATACATCAAATTTATGTTCTACAAGATTGAAGATCTTAAAAAGTTCAACAAAAGTTCTTCTAAGGATGACTCACAGTAACCTATATTGACCGGTATCATATTAATCCTCATCCAATAAAATATGTCATTTAAATAGGGCATTTAATTGAGATTAAAATATGCCTTGACATTATAATTTAAATGAATGGTTTAAAAGATATCACTGATTCAAAAATAATTATGGTTGGAGCGCAGCGGTAGGAGTCAATAACCTTTTCCTGGACTATTAGGTATGTAATCCCGGTACTGCCCGGTAGTACGTTCCCATGAGATATTTTCCGACATCCACGCGGGCGAAGCCGCGGGCAAAAGCTAGTATGCAAATATTTTGACAAATACGCCAAGTGAAGTACCAACATAATGTTTAGAACACCGATAAAACAAATTAGGTAAAGACAAAGTCGCAGACAGCCCACAATTTGCGTTTGATCCCATAAGATCTGTCTTAGCGGTGATCTCAAAATGTGTGAAGTAATAACAAAAACGAACCTGTTCCATATTAATTTTTATTGTTCATTTGTAGCTGTATGTAGACTAGAAAATTGGAGAGTAATCTATTTCCTACAAGAATGACACATGAAACAAGATCACATTTCCAAATAAATTACGATTTAAATATATACTATGTATAGTTTTTCTTTCCTAAAAATTTTGTTTTTATGATTCGAAATTACTTCAAAATGTCCGATTGAATGGGTACAAATACCGTAACTATGACATCTTCCCTTGGTCAAAATGGCCCGAAAGAAATGTTAATAAGTACAGTTCGTTCATTACTTATAACTTGTAAGGTGACGCGGTTGGTAGCACTGTTCTGTCAGTCGCCATTTTGAACTCTATTAGTATTGAAACTAAGTTTGACAAGGAATGGTGCCAACATGGCGGCAAGACACAAGTTATAGTGAACGGTCTGTACGCTTCACGGCAGAAGTAGACAAGTCGAGTAGATTTCGAACAATGAATCTGACTTATTACTGTCGTCCCTTCACTGGAATGTTTACAAATAACATGTATAATATTCATGTTTGTACTCATCTGCCACATATTTGTAAATGTTCATTTAAACAGACAACGCAAACACAATAATGTATGTTGTTTGATGTTAACATTCCTTATGTACATACCCTACCATTGTACGCTACGTTATATCCCGAAATAAAACTCAGTACAAGACTTAAAAAATACGTATTATCAAAAGTCACAATTACGCTACATTACAAAATAAAATGAGTATATGAAATTGAACTGTATTCTAATTGACGATGGGTACGAATTCGGTTGTTTCCGCTTCGTCGACGAACTCTGATGGAGGTGGTTCTGCCTTCACGTGTTTGGAGTAGTCGTAGGTGATGACCTTGACGGCGATGAAGCCTCCGGAGCCCTTCGCGCCTCTGTGGTACAACCCTGCTCCGCTGAGTAAAGTCGCTCCTTTGGTATTTAGGGCTGCGGGCGAAAATGAGTTGCTTTAGTTATGTTTATCAGTATCGTAAAATTAATCTAACTAGTTAATAATTATAGTAATTCAGCTCTTTATTGTCCCACTGCAGGACAAAAGCCTCTTCTCATGCGGAGAAGGCACGAGCATTGATCACCACGCTTGTACAAACGGTACCTACAGTACAAGTTACCTGAAAATGTCACCATATTCTAAATCTTGTGTTTATTATTTCTAATTTATCATCGCCAAATAGCTATCTCTAAAAATTTTTTTTTTTTTTTAAATCCATGTATACCTTTGGAAGGCACGACGGGCTGTATATCAATAAACGGCACAGTGCTTTGTGCTGCGTCAGCGTCGAAGTCCGAATGCGTGAACTCCATGTACTGGTCGTGCTGTGAGTCTATACGCAGTGTCGTCTGTACGCGCGTAGGAATGTCCGGCTTGTATAACTCTAGACGTGATCTGGAAAGAAATTGGAAATGCTAGGTTTAGGAGAATCCTTAAAAAAATCTCGTTTAAACACTAAGTTAGAAGAAAAGTATTTTCTCTGAAGTCATCAAGCTGGGTTTTGCTGACTTCGTCTTGGGCTTGCCGGCATTGTTTTTTTACAGACAGACAGTTCCTTTTACCCAATCATGCTAGGATACGAAACTGTATTTACCTAGGTGTGTGTGATCCTTCTGTGTTGTCGTTGCTGATCCATTGACTCTTTTCTGGTGAAAGTTTTCCTGTCGTGTAATTGAACGGTGTAGCGCGAATCTCGAAGTGTAGATGGGCACCGATCATTCGCAATCTGTGAAAGAATGTTTTGTTAGTGTAAGATTTATACTTAACTGAAAAATGATTTAGAATTTTTGGTTGTCTTGTTTTTGAGTTTTCTCACCTGGCTCCAGTCAAAACATGTCCCGAAGGTGAATCCAATTCGTCCAAGTCGATGGCTCGCCTCTCGTACGTCAGGGTGTGGTAGTCCATGCCCTCCATGACTCCTGCTTCCGACGGGTCGAAGGCCTGCGCCTTCACCTCCTCCGAAGACTCCACGAACCCTCGCTCCACCAGCTTACCCTGATATATCTGAATGTGGAACACTTTACCGTGCTTCACTAATCGCATTCCTGTTACCACCCTGGAAAATTGAGCTGATATTAGTATCGCACTAAAAATAGCAAAGAAATAGACCACCCGCACACCCAACCATGCTGTTAACACAATAGAGATGACAGAAGATGGCATTTAGTCCGAATCGTTACGCTGAAGATTTAGTTGATAGACTGAGTTCTCTACTATCCCTGTAAGCGGTATGTACAACGAAAGCCAATTAGGTCGAAAATACACGTAGGTTAGTTTTTCTACTTCTCCAAGTACTGACTTGTTGTTCTCAATATCTGCCAATGCCTCTCGTAAGCTGAAGAAACGTTCTGCCACGCTGGCATCGTCCTCGCACAGACAAAAGCAATACGAGCAGTGAGTAAGTGTCCACCTCCACCAGGAGTCGACCTTAGAAGGAAAAACTTTAATTAGGTATAATCTTCGTTTTAGTTCGGATTTCTTGGGGCAAGTTTTGGAATGTCCCTAAAAGTGTGCGGGTGACCCGAACATTTAAGGGACTAACTTGTTGTTGCTGATGTCTGATACTGCTTCCCGGAGGCTGAAGAAGCGGTCGGAGTAGGTGTTGTCATCGCAGAGGCACATGCAGTAGGAGCAGTGCCAGAACAACCAGCGCCACCACGAGTCCACCTGGACATAGCCACTGAATTGGATCACTGGGCTTAAGATTATCAGATGTTCTTTGATTACGTGCTGCATATTCTCGAGGTCAGGTAGCGGTCGCCTCGTATAAAATATTTATACCTATTTCACATCTAGATGTTTGGAAGATGTCACCAAAAGAAAAAAAAAATCGTTATGATGATGACATGCTGCAAAAAACCAAGATCAAGGCAAGTGAGATTAAGAAATACATGAAAATATTCATTATGCACTTTCATGAAATCAATTTAAATGAAACAGAATCACGTATAACGACTTGATATCGTATTTGCGCTCCGATTTGTTTCCTTAATCATGTGACCTTTCCAAGTCTGCCAGATAAGCCATGCAATATTTAACGATTGCTCTGCAAACGATACGTTTGTCGCCAATAGACAAACATTTGTAGCCAGCGGTGTTTTTTGGTAATTGAGATATTAGGGCCAATGTTGGTATGTAGTGACAAATTGCTCTAACCTTGGTTGTTCCCAGCCTGCAGCTGCCGACCCTTCCCATCGTGCGTCCGTTTTCGTACTCGATCCATTCATATCGCCTGGGACTGTTTAAGCTCTGTAAAGTGTACAGTACAAAATACAATTATTCGGATATCTTCGCTCGTGATGAATTATCGTGATTTGTTTGTTTACTAACGAGGTCAGGGCTACTACATCGGTTCAGTACTGTTTTTAATAACAAAATAAGAAATATTTGCTCGTTATTTTTCTTTTGTTGTTCATGTCCCAGTTTGTTTATGAAACTTTTAATAATATTATCTGAAGTTTTTATTTCCTCTTTGTCTTAGTTCTGCTCGTCATTTGCCATGTTTAACTTTAATTATTACAACAGTATAATCAGACTGGACAATTAAGATATGACTCCGCTATTCTACATCAATTAAAGTAATTTAGCTTTGTGTGGGGCCGTTATAATGTATCATCACTAGGTTGTTTCTTTATTTACTGTTTTTTTTCTGTCTGTTTAGTAAAACGGCCATGTAATCTCTAACTGTAGAATTATCTAAATTATTAACTACAAATCATGTAATCTGACGTAATATTTCATTGAACACATTGAATAGGATGTAAGGAGCTATAGTGGTAAAAGACTCAGTTTCCTTACCGCTGGACACACCCACATGTCAGAATCAACATACTGGCAGTCAATAATCCTGCCGTTGCATGTGCTCTGCTTGGCACAGAACTGTTCCTTGTAGCAGCCCTTGCGCTCGGTCAACGTATAGAAGGCGCAGTTCTCCTTGCACGTGCCGTCGCTGTTCAGGTCCACCTCATTCTCCACGTAGCCTTGCAGCAAGCGAGTCACTTCCGCGTAGGTCGCTGGAAAATAGACATTATCAACCGTAGTTGGAAAGTTCGAGAAATGTTTTGAGGTATAAGTTTGTTAATAAGGCAGAGTTTCTGTTAAGGTGTCACAGCTTTGTTTTTGTTGCTATTTTTATCTTTTGTTGTAGGTTATTTTATCACTAATGAGTAACCTATGAACCGTTTAAAATAATAAGATGATTTTGTAGAAATTCCCGTAATGTTTCTTGCGCTTTGTTTGTCAAAGATTAGACTACATTGGTAGAAATTGCATCTCTTTTGTGAAGAACTAGTTGTGCCCGCCTCGTCTCTTTTTCTTTTGGGATGAAAAGAGTCCTCTAACCTTTTCAGTTACCAATTTCTTCCTAAAAACATTTAACAAAATCGCTCACTACTTTACCGTTTAAATAGTACCAAACAAACAGACAGAGTAACTCTGACTTAATAGTACTTGTAAGGTTGCTTACCACTGGTATGTACAGGCGGGTCGCACCGGTACAGGTCCCGATTAGCCGATGCTAAAGCCGCTCTCGCCGCAGTAGCCGTCTGTCCCGTCCTCTCAGAGTACCTTTGTCGCGTTAGACTTGCTTCCTGTGTGAAATTGCCTGAAACAAATCATGAATGACCACATCTTTATATATATAATTCTTCTGTGAGTGTGTATGTCACTGAACTTCTCTCAAACGACTGGACCGATTTTGATGAAATTTTTTGTGTGTGTTCAAGGGGATCTGGGAATGGTTTAGATTCACGATTTTGTCCGCTGGACAATGTTTTGACAGGACAACGTCTGTCGGGTCCACTAGTATTAACACAAAAAATATGGCTGTAATTTTTTTTTATCTAAAAGCTAATTACATAAACAGCTCTGTAGAGTTGACCAGTTTTCATATTTACATTACAATAGCTTTTCAAACGTATAAATCCATTGTTGTCCATCAAGATAAGTGAAATGGATTCTTAAATAGGTAAACATAGACTGCATTGAACATTGTTGACCTACTAATGTAAAATACTGCTGATCTTACAAATTCTCATTTACTTAGCATGGCGATTTCATTTCATAGTAATAGTAGGTATAATTTGTTTAAATAAACTGCTAAACATTATAATGACCAAGAAAACAACGGATATATGCGTATTTTGATATTATTTACTTAATAACTGTTTTATGTGTCACTATTTACCTAGTTTCAGATAAAAATATATACAAACAATGTTATTTATTGTGGCTGCATTAAGACGTAGATTCTTTAGTGTGTGACTCTACAGTGTAGAGTAATAAAATAAACGAAGTAACGGTAAAGTAGTCTCTAATCAGATGTATAGTTATTTAAAGTCAAAAAGGTGATAAATTATTTAAAAATATTTTCATATAGGTAAAAATAGTTATCGACTACTTACGGATGATTTTACCAAAGTACCTTTTATACGTGGAATAAAATGGACGTAAAAACGCGCGACGCGACTCTAATAAAACAATTTCTAAGAAAACTTCACGGTAGAACAATTACCGGTGTCGCGTTTCACGATAAGTCGCGCCAGTCTGCACGAGCCTTGGCTGTTTTTGTTTTCAAATAAGTACGGTCAAAAATTCAAAATTTATTCGCAGGTTATGCCTTATACTAGGTGTAAAACTTTGATGGAATCCACCCTGTGCTGCTGGGGAGCTTGTTGTGCCACTTCTTCCCAGCTAAAGCACTAGGAAGTGGTGAAGGGTGGGCGTTTTTGGGGACTGTCTTATGTAATTTTGGTGTTCCAAAAGTGCTGATTCGCAGCCTAGTTTGAATAAATGAATTTGATTTGAATTTCAACTCTTAATGAATAAATTTAATAAAATTTCAACCATAAAAACAAAGCGTTTTAATGAATGCGTTGTTTAATAAATTACTCCGTTTTGTCACAAATTAAACTGTCGTTGATGCATAAAGTAACCTTGTATAAAAATCAATTGTTTCAATATTGGTGGTAATGAAGATCAGGTGATCAATATTTATTATTTTAACTTCCTGCTTAACTGCTTTGTTCTTGTTTTCCTTGCTCCACATGTTATTAAAAGATGATAACAAAAGAAATGTATCTAATTATAAATAACGGAGCAGCGCGCGTAAAAGTAAAACTGAGCGCATTAATTTGTTTTTTGATATTTAGTTCCTTTTATTCCATAAGGAAAGGACGATGTAATGCGAGTACTTTAGAACGTTGCATTCTGTATGTATAACTTAATTATAATTTGTAATTCTTTTGTTCTTTACCGTTTCTAAACTACATGAGGACACACAGAATACAGAATGGACATGATAGCTTATTTAATTCAATGATTCGCATATCATTTTGTTTATAGCGTTGGCACATGTAAATGTTCTCGCATTGACTCATGCGCTTCCGACTTCCAATGAAAAAAACGGACTGTGATTCACATGTAATACTTTTAAAACGAGATTTTGCGTGAGCTTTTTTCTTTTGCTATTTTTGATTTAAAAAATAGCTAAAATACTTTATAAATAGACTCTGTTTTCTCCTTACACTTATAAGTGGGTCAACGTAATGATTGTTTTAGTTAAAACAATTATTAGTTTGATGCACTTGTAGAACATAATACATTTTAAGCCATGCTATCAGGGTCTATCTAAGTAAATATTTTACTTGAAAAATTTAATAAATACATTTTAAAAATTACTAAGTTCAATATTGCTTTATCATTGTACTAATAAATGATTGAATTTTCGTGTTATAAAAAAACAAACATGAAACTGTACAAATCATAAAGTAGGTTTTGTATGATTCAATTAATTTTACTTAACTATTTTAAAATATACAATGCCTCACTGCAATCACTGTTCTATTTCTGTATTTTTAAATAATAGTAATTAGTTTATAGATAGTAATTTAATTATAATTTAAATTCCCCACACTGGCCAGATGTGAAAATCTGCGGGCTGTAATGCTTCTATTTCTATGGTAGGGGTTCATATAATTATTATTCCTTGTAACTACTTCCGGAGCTCTGATAATTTAATATTCATACTTTAATAGACAATTCCAATCAGTGTTCTAATCAACTTTCTTTTTTTTTGGTTGGGTTATTATCAAATAACTTCTCCCGCTCTGGGCGGAGCGGGAGGGCGTGTCAGATTCTACTCGTTCTAATCTCCTTAACATTTATGTAAAATAAATCACACAGCCTATTTACCTATTCGAATCACATCCACTTACGGTCATCACCTGACTTAGAAAACAAAGAACCTTAGCTCTTTCAACGTCAATAGAGTCTCCCGTATTACATTATTAGATCTAAAACAAAACTGGCGAAATGTGTGTCTCTGCTTACCCCAACTTGCTAAACAGACGTGCTATTAAGCTCACCTCTTCCGTAAATCCTGAGCAGCATCCAAGAGAACTGCATCATGGCGTAACCTTTGATCTCAGTCAGGGCTATGGTGTTGTACATGTCGTATATCAGCTGGTGAGGGGACATCTGAAGGTCACACACGTCGGAATCCTCCTCCTGAAAATAGAAGACGGTAGTTTTTTGTTATCTTGGATAGGTAAAATAGTGGTCTGTTTTAAACAAGAAAAGATAGGGTATTTTTCATCTTTGAGTTTCAATGGGAATGTAATTTGAGTTCGCTCATAATTTAGCCACGAGTTTGGCGCCATAAGCAGCGTACATCAGCATTACCACGGAATAATAGACAAAATGACAAATAAACAATCACAATCTGTCATTTTGTCAATTCTTCCGTCGACAAAACCCGTAGAGAACCCGTTTCTATGGTTGTCATGCTACGCGTGCAGTAGGTAAGATAGAGGAATATCTTCTTTCAATCAATTACAAAATAAGTGATAGTATGGAAGAAAAACAGCACTTTTTATCGATCCCAAATAAATTGGGATAAAGGCAGTAGGGTGATCATTAGTTTACAAAATGCAGCTGTTACACTTTTGACTCGTAATCATAAAATTATTACGCAAGCAATTTTACGCTTGAATAAGGAATATTGTATACGTTACTTCTATTGTGTGGAACAAGCTTATTGTAATTTTTATGTTAACCGACTTTTTCTCAAATAAAACATCTCATTGTTGACTGAAAAGACTGAAGCTTAAAATCGGTGAAAAACTACGGTTGATTCGCCGTGATTAGGCACCGTTGTCAGTGTTGTATTGATCACTATGGAAGTTTGTTGACAGACACGTCGGCATTACGGCACCGCCACATACGGCATAGCTTTTCACGGCAGAATACGTGTGTGTATAACCGGCCTAAGAAGTAAATAATTTCATTTCAGTGACAAAGTCCTTTCAGTGTAAGCATATTATGCATGTCTGTTATTAAAGTCCTGTGGGAAAAGTCAACATTGGATTGATATCGATTAACAATGTTTATTGTATGATACCGTTATTTTCTTGTACGGACAGTTTCTGGGAATGTTAATAACACTGGGTTTTTCCTGTTATTGACCTTCAGTTGATGTTATTCAGAAATTGAAACTTCGAAGAAATATTGAATGAAGAAACTTCTTTATTTTTGCTATCTAGGTATAAGAGTTTATTGGTCTATAATAAATTATGAAAATATAACCGTCCTTTTGGTGAAGTCGGGTAAAAAATGCTTGATGCGTGGTAGTCACGCATTGTCCTCATAAAACTAATCATGTTTAATTAATCTAATTGGCTACAGTCGTTACGATTAAACAGAAATAAACAACTTCGTATTTATCATCCAACTCGCAATGAAGTCTTAGTGCTGTTGTTTACAAAAAAAAAAAAACGGTTTTCCGAAAACATTACTTAACCGATTTTAAAATTGTTCTTCAGATATTTCGTAACACAATCATGTCATGAATCAGTGTAAATAATTGGCGAGTTTGTAATTTTTTCTTGTCGCAATCTCGACCTACTTATTTCACTCTCGGATGCGGGCAAAGCGTAGATAATGTTATGTTTAAATAACCATAAACTACAGGACATAAGCTGTGTTGTGATAGTCTCAGTGTTGACAAGTCATACGACACCTCAGCATAAACAATGCATGCATAACATCTAATTACTCGACAAATACGGGATAATTAACGGAATGCATTCTTTTCCTCATCAAGACCTTCTGGTATTTTGCAATTATTATGATTTGGTTAATAATAAACCTAGTACCTACACCAAGGAAACTTTCAGCCGTCAAAATACATTAATTTTATAAAAGGTTATTTATGCATATTATGAGTATTGACGTTTTTGGATACTTACTTTTAAAATTTCAAAATAGTTTTTTTTTACTATATTAAATCATTAACACTTTTCAAGCAATTAATGTTTTTACTTTTTTTACTAATGATAGGTAGGTATAGTTAGTTGTCTAGTTTTCTTGCCGTTATAGTAATACGTCATTTTGGCCTAACCTACTTCGTTTATTTACAAATGTTGTGATAATCTCAGTCTTGTTTGGTACAATGAAACCTCTACTACATACTGTGACATGCGTAATAAATAATATAATTTAATTATACAGTTTTAACTTTCACGTTTTGTCCTTATAACATTTAGAGTATCGTTGGCATTCCAGAGTGCCTTAACGAATATTAAATTGGAGAAAATGTGAAATTCTAATTTAAGTTTTTGTGCTAGTATAATGTCAGCATTCCAATATTTTAATGACATATTTAATACTCAATTATAAAAGCGGTATTTGTAAAAAATATTTTATATTTTTAGGTAAAACCGACACGCGCCTCATTAAAATAACCTGCTTTTTGATATCCACAATGTTTGCCGTAGTCGCAGTAAGCAGTCACCTGAGTAATGAGGGCATTGCTTCAACGAACGCGAACAAAATACGATTACTCAATAGCAGTTAATACGCTTTACACAAACAAGACACCTAAATGCGACGTTTTCCAAAAATAATCATGCTATTATAGAGAAATTGTAAACATTCCGATTGTTTTACGTTAAACATCAGGTCACTGACATGTTGCCAAACATCTCTTGTTACTCAAGTTTCCATTGTTGTTGTAGTTCTACCCCAAACTCGTTTATTATTAGTGACTACCTTTACCTGGAGGGCTGAGCGGAAAACATCCCCATGCTCCAAGAAACCGTGAATCTTCCTCACAGCTTGGGCCACTGAGGTTTTCGGGTCCATCAGAACGGACTCTGCCATGTCCAGCCACTCTCTGACCGGCGCTGGCACTGTACCAGGCGATGCCTGATGCCTCACGAATTCTATGAAGTTCTTGTAGAATCCGTCCACCACCTGCAGCTTTTCCGACACTTTGCCCCATAACCACGAGTTCAGCGTCAGTCTCTTAGGCCTTGGAATTAACTCGATCTGCTCGTTCAGCGCGTAGAACGCCTTCGTCAGTTCGACGTCCCCGCCAAGGCCGGAGTCCCTCCACATAGGATCCGTCACGTTCCTCCATAGCTCCTCTTCTAGGTCGTAAAACTTCTGTCGAACTAAATCCGTCGGTGTAAGCTCGGTGGCTAACCCGATCGCGAACAGCGCTGAAAGCGCTGCGATTCTCATTGTGGCACTGGAAGTGAAACGTTTTGTGACGCGGCACGAGTTACACTGACTGACGCGAAGTGAGGGGACCGACGGAACGCAGTGAGTGGGGTCGCTCTAGTGATGTGCCGTGCAATGCGTAAGGTCGACAGTCGCTATCGATGTTTTATTTTAATACGTTTTATCCGAATGTCGCGTCAATCGAAAATGAAAAGCCTTCTCTTGTATCCTTGTGTTTGTCCTTTAAAGCGTATAAATATAATTTGCATTGTGTCTTATCGGAGTTACCATGAGTTAAAGAAAACCTTTAATTGTTTCATTGCATAGTTGTTTGTATTTTAATTCGTTTTTATTTGGTGACATTATAAGCATTCGCTTTTATAATTATTTAAAGTAAAAGTAAAGTAAAGTAAAAATTTATTTGCATAGATTGCAGGTACAGTAAATAAGATGTAACAGTTCTACCAACTTACTTTGTATGTAAGAAAATATTTACGTTTGTCTTTTATTTTTTATTGACTTGGACTTTCGCAGCCATCGGCTGGAAATAATCTTCCTCACAATTAAAAAAAATACAAAATTAATTATTTAGGATAAAAAATAACCTATCAACAAAAACCGGCGAAGTGCGTGTCGGACCACGCACAATGAAGAACAAACTTAACTTTGTAGTTGAAAAAATGTTCTCCCATAAATCGAAATACGTCACGGTCAATTCTCCAACTGTAAATGTAAACAAGTAATCACAAAAAAAAAATGTGTTCAAACTGATTTACATTTTTTAACTATTTTAACGATTGACTGCTGTGAGACCTTGCTTCTTGCCAAATTTCATGATTCTAGGTCAACGGGAAGTACCCTATAGGTTTTGATTAATTTGCGATTTTTATTGCGTTGACTTAGAAGCTTGATTTTTTTAGAGCTCCAAGGGACCGTGATTTACTTATTTGACATTCATTTCAACTTGATACCTCCACGCTATGGACGGACAACGAAGTGATCCTTTATGGGTTCCGTTTTTCTTTTTTAGGTCCGGAACCCTAATAAATAAAAAGCATCATATAATTTTGAGTTATGGAACCCTAAAAATAAAATGCATCGTAAAGATAATTGCTATGAATCATTGATTTTAACCATTTATCATCTGATGAGTATCAAACAGCTGTATCGATATCGATTAGCTACGCTTTCGCTTATCCCATCCTTACGCACCCGTATGTTAATACTGTTAGCTGTGCCATAATAAATCTTCTCCTGTTTTGACCCTTATCTCCGCGGAATAAGATAGAAAATTGTTCATATTTGCCTTTTATACTTATAATGGTAACAGTAGCATTGTTATTATTATTTGCTCATTACATGTGCGGTGTCAGCTGGCAACTCCCGCGCAATATGTCGCATGTCCTACTATATTTTTTACATATACATGCAATACGAGACTTACGTTTTCTTTGTTGAGTTCTCAGAATTCATTCTATATAGAAACAGGTTGTTTTGGAAATCTGTACGTGAAATCCGTGCTTCCGGACTGACTCATGGCGAACGAAGCTCTTGGTGACGTGAAAATTTAAATTTATATGACTATACACCGGGTGTGGCCTGTTTGTTAATCACATCCGAAAAGAACAAAAGCGGTAAAAATATTAAATTAAGTACGCAGTTTCCGTTCACTTACGAATGTATTTTGAAGTAGTACCTGACTTTTCATTCGATCAGCAAATACCAAGTTACTTATTTTAAAGGCCGTGAAGAAGAAAACGTGTAACGTCTTTCTTAGTAATGAAAGTGTAATAAAATCTCCGACACAAATCTCCACACGGTCCATAAAACGCTGACCAATACGACAAAATTGAGTACTTTTTAAACGATCGAACCTTGATTGTAATTTTTTATTGAATGGATCAAACAAAAAAAAAGTTTTGCAAATGCTAAAAATAGTGCAAAAAATTTAAATAATTTAACGAAGTATTTATTGTACAGTAAATAGTTATTTTATCGATAACATTTTAATTTTAGACTTCTACACCTTATTACGAGGTTATTGTAACTTATATTATTTTCTAGCGGAGTGAATGGGACTCTGAGCAGAGCAAATGAATCAGCATTAAGTAAAGTATGCATAACTGCATTAGTTAATGGTCAACCTATTATGTATTGACATTATAACAGGGTATTTAATGTATTTCGCGTGATGACAACTAGATAGACATAATAAAGTTTTATTGTAGTATGAGGCGGTACCTATCAACAACATTCTGAATTTAATTATTATGTACATATTTTTGATTACTAGTAAAAGTTTTTAATTTATAAAATAGTACACTAAAACGTCAATATAAATATCAACCTACTTCTGGACTAGGCGCCCCCGAAAACCGATTTATGGTGACTACAAACGTTGCAAAAAAAAACCGTTAACAAAAAATCGATTGATTAATAAATACAGTACGGCCCATCCCTACGGCCCGTGCCATAAAACAATATTTTCATTGATACGACACCGGTGTAGTGTTGTGCGTTATGAGGAAGCGCCAATTACCGTGTGTTACCGGTCGGCAGTCGGGGAGTGTAGTCTGCGATACCGTGGGGCGTTGCATAAAGTGGTGACGTCAGAATAGACTGCATTCGATCTTTGTACAGCTGTTGTTTAACTTCCGGAAGATGAAGCAAACTTTAAAAAGAAGAATTTATAGTTTTGTCTTTATTTTTTTTTCTAATTTGGGACGATTCTTATAAAAAGATAAAATTAAAATCGTAGCTTAATTAGCTAATTACTCTATAATATGCTGTGAACATTTAATTCGAGTGCATAAATCAAATCAAATCATTTATTTGCATAACACAGGTTCAGAGGATGTTACAGAATGGTTCTTAAGGCTCACTGTATTATAACCATGTCAAGTGTGCAAATACATTAGGAACATTATGACATAATAAAATTATTCTTATTCAGTTTTCTTATTAAATTAGTATGTAGTGTGTGTGTGTATGTAGTTATAGTTAATATAATGCTATTATTTTATTACCTAGAATAAGCCATTTTAATTCAAAACATCTTATCATCATCATTAATACAAGTCAATGAATTCAGTAAAAATGTATTAACAATTTTTGCTCCATTTTCCTAGTATCATTGATAGCATAAACAAAGCAATTGTATCACTAGATTTCTGCTAATAGGTACTTATTGCACGAACGTGTCTAACAGTCAATGTAGAATCGCCTTATCTTAGCACTATGACGTTTTTCTAGCTCTTTGTTCGTCTCGCTGCGAATCACACCACTCACATCTTCCTAAAACTACAGGCTACACTAGCTGACTTTAGAAAAAACATTGGCAATATTTCAGGGGATGACAGTACTTATGAATATAACCAACTTTTACTATGGGACTCGCTCTAAAATAGCTAATCAAAGCATTTGTTTCATATACATATTTTCATTAGAAACACACTACATTTTTGTGTGAAACATGAGATATATATTATACCTATTTTCCAAAGTTTCAGAGTTTAGACCACCATCATTACATAGTATAAAACAAAGTCGCTTTCTCTGTCCCTATATCCCTATGTATGCTTAAATCTTTAAAACTACGCAACGGATTTTGATGCGGTTTTTTTTAATAGATAGAGTGATTGAAGAGGAAGGTTTATATGTATAATAACCCGGTTTATACCCGGGCGAAGCTGGGGCGGGTCGCTAGTAAAATATAATATTTATGAGAGAAATAACTAACATAGAATTTATCTTGCAAGGTTTTCATTTGGAATTTCAATATTATTGTAATGATTCATCTGCCTTTAAAGCAAATTATGAGTCAAGTACCTATCTCCAAGTATGGTGTCTTGTACTGGAACAGGTTTGTGATCACAACGAGAAGATATTTTATATTTATGTTATAAATGCGAAATCTTCTTGATGCATTAAACCTGCTTTTCTTAAAGGTGAAATACTTTACTCATGTCATCCATGTGCAAGTTTTACATTTTGATGTGAATAGTACTTATTAGTAAAACAGCATCGTTTAATCATCTATTTTGTATTATTCATGTGTCATTTACCTAATGCAAGCAACAATTCTAAGGAAAAATAAATAATTTTCTTTCAAATAATGATTTTGTTGAATCACCAAATACAGAAATTAGTTAGGACAATTTAAACACAAATGAATTTAATTAATTTTGTTGTTCATGTGCTAGCCTACTCAGTATTCTTTGTATCTTATTTTGCTTCATACATCTTCGATAATCTTTATTATTAAGTAGTATAGCTTTGCTGTCATCACCCAAATTATCAGTCGTAAACTATCCATTATCAGATACATGGCCTTCTTCACAGCCTTCCACTTCAAACGTACAATATAATGTCATTGTATGACATTTTGTTTGGTCATTGTTTGATATACGCCAGGTCAATGCCAGCACTGCAAAAGGAAGTATCGTAGGATACGATACGACCTTTATCACATCCTCCACCACTCCATATTATGTATTTCCAAGCTCCATTGTTTATTTCGATATCAATGGGTGACGGTCATTTACTTTAGTTTTACTAAGGTTTACACCCGTAAAAATGTTGCCCCCTTTAATTTAGAAGATTTCCGTATGATATGAATCTAGCAAAAATCTATTGATTATTATAGGCAGGTACCTACTGGCTTGAGGAGGCCTATGTTCAGCAGTGGACGTCTTTCGGCTGAAATGATGATGAATAATGAGGTACTTATTGGGCAAAGTGGGACAACTAAACAGTCTTTCCAATGATTTCGTTCGATGTCGAATTACCTGATATTATTTGATGACACTTGTAACGGCATCGATGAAGGGTTAGGTTAGTTATCTTTTTCCCTATATTGTTGTAATGCTGTTAAAAATTTCCCACCACCACAGCTAACACACATACACGATGTAATCGACTGACAGACACCTTCCATGTTTTTTCACAAGTTACATGACTTATTGTTCAATACATTTCTCACGGTAAAATAGGGTTTTAATTAGTAACACAGAAAACTCATTACTACGCAAATTATTTTTGCTTTTAAAAGTATTAACAACGATTTTAAGCTGCATTATTACTGACTTGTCATTTTATAATGCATTTCAGGGATTTCTTTCCCACGAATGGTACTTTATCAATAGTTTTAATTAACCTTACCATATTTAAAAATATTTTTTTATGTAAATCACTAACAAAACTGGCTTTGGTTCCCTGTGTTTACGTTTTCTTCATTGCCGCCATTATGAATCATTGACACTTGATACCTAACAGAAATAGCTACTACTTGCACATAATTCGAACGTGCATTGGTTTTTAATACATTTTCAATGCTGACAGACTGGCCTAATCAGCCTAGCAGCCAACCTGCGCTTGCGTATATGAAAATCTAACACAACAAACTTATTGAAAACAATGCTATCAAGCAATAATGATAAACAAAAACAGTAGTTTTTAAGTTTAATGTATCATAATCAAATATTTATGATATTAACAACAACATAATCCATATCTTCGTCAGATTTCGATTCCCACATCCTTTAAAGGGGTATAAAGTTCAAATAAATATGACCGCGGAGTCCAAATTACACTGGTTATGCGTGGTGACAAATAAAACGGGCGTCAATTGTTTATCAAGGATACTGTTATTGGGACCAGCTAACTGGAGCTCTGCGGCCCAGACAGAGTTGTTTGACCTTTATATGATTCATCCTTTACTGTTAGCAGCAAATCATCTCTTGTGGGACAGATGGTTTATTATATTATACACAAAATGGTAAAGAATATTCGAAGAGTTGGTGACGTCACTTGCAGGTGTTTCGAAATAAAAATTGGCAACTATTCGCGGCAAATTGAGAACCACCTCCTATAAATTTTAAGAGTTGATCAATAATGTACTCTTCTAAATTCACTACTTTTTATGTATTCTGTTATGTAAATCGGATATAAGTAGACAAAAAAAAAAACAACCAACCGGTTTCTTGGGCGTCTTGCTAAAGATATTATTACAGCAATTCAACAATGCCTACTTTGTCTTAACAGCTTTAGCAATTCTAACTTAAAACAGAATTTGCTTGAACACCGCTACACGCCATAAACGCTACCCAGAACTATGATAAATTTTAAAGCAAATTTATGAAGATCTGTTATGTAAATGAACTGAATATGAAGAGTATTAGTTTTAACTATACTAATTGATTCAACAGGATACTAAACTCAATCGACCGTTTGTCTTAAGTGAAAGTACTTAAGACCTTGTCGACATTACTGCAGCCATTCTACCACTACACAGTTCTAAATTTAATGCCCTCCTTAAAAATTATCTTATAAAAGTTTGTTAATAAAATGTTCGGTAACTTAGTAAATTATGCCGTGGACACTGCGTATGAGTCACGCAATAGTTGACATTGAAAACGAAGCCTCTCTTTAATTTGTTTCTGTAACATCTATTATGTGTAGGTACCCGCATGACTGATGTTAGAGCTAATAATGATACGAATCGACAATTCATGGCTGTTTAGAGCCGGACGCAACAATATCAACGTTCTATAAAAAAACATTGAATAGAAGAGTATTTAACTTTGTTTGTAACTTAGGTTTACAAACCTGTAAGTCATCCATAATCAGCTGCAATAACCCTCGTCCCAACAAGTTCTTATGGGGAGGCACAACGAGCGCGTGCACCCGCTCCAGCAGGCCTGGCAACGCGCCAGGGTCGTGAGACACACACCACTCCGCGAAGTCCTGCAATGTACTCCGCTCCAGGTCCTCCTGCAGACCTACGTACTCGCGCATCTGTCTATTCGACCACGCGACCCGGTTTAACAGGTCCGACATCTCATGCAACCGCAGCTCTAACCTAGGCGTCTTGTTTCCCTTCCTAGCTAAAACCAGCGCGAGCGCACCAACTTTCTGCACACCGAGTTCAAGTTTTTCGATCGATCGGGAAACCACCGCGAGTCGCGCCAAAATTTCCCGCTCTCGTCTCCGGACCACGGGGAGGTCCACACCGCCGGTCGCATTGAACGGCTTCCCCAACACATCCCAGGAGTTCAGCACCTCTTCACCTACTTCCTTGCCTAGTTTGATAACGTCGATGACCTCGTCGACGAGCGCCCGCGAAGTGTTCGCGAATACGAGTAGAACAAGAAGCGCACGAAAGGTGCGCAAGCGTTGAACGGACATGGCGGCTGACGCGCACCCACTGATGTAGCTCGCTCGAGGTCGTGGGGTTGCCAAGGCACAGCACAAAATTACCGAAAACCCAATTTTAAACTATATTCATTAATTTAGAAACTTCATTTCTAAAACAGTATTTTTAAACAGTTTTTAGTTAGCTCCTATTCGAGTAACGCGTTAATTCAATAACGCGCTTAAACACTGACTCAGACGTGCGATACCTTAGAACTGACGGAGCAAGTTTCATTTATTTTACCGTTGCTCTAACTTCGCGCGCTCTCATTGGTGGGATCTTGTTTTACTAAGTGTTAGTGAAAGTTATTTTTAAACTATACATTAGATTACTTATTCTTATCTTTGGTACTTGTAGTTGAATGATTTGACTATGTACCTTTTTAAAACAAAAACAAATTAGTTATCGTTTGTCAATAAAAATATGGGAAATAATATGTTGTGACATTAGTTTGTTTATGACACATTAAAAGTTTGCTCATACAGATACTATGCTTTAGAAAATATACCACCCACATAAGAAAGTACCCTAATATGGTCAATGGTTCGTAAAGCTAGCAACACTGTGCAGTTGTCAAGTAAACAGTTGCCGCCTCCCTCTTTAAAGTCAACAAACAAAATTATTGGAACACTTTCCATTTCTATGTTAGATTAGAACCGACCCATTTTTTTCAAAAGCGTAAATTATAAAAGACTGACTTTTGTGTCTTGGAATTTTTATTAGTAGGTACCCACATCTTTTTAAAAGGATATGTTAATGAGAAGTTTATGTGGGACCCATTTTAGCAGCCATAGCAGGTAACAACTAACAAGTAAACAAACGATATGATTTTTGTTTTTAACTTAATTGTTTCATCTATGTATATGAATAAAAATGAAAAGCTATTCGTTGGTAAACGTATCCTTGAGAAGGCTGGCTGGAGGGTATTTTTTGTTCTAAAATGTTCATAATAGTTCGAATTAGGTTATTATGGAAAGAAAAATTGGAAAAGATGCCCAATTGGAAAATACAGGAAAAACTGAAGATGTTTTTTTCTTTTGGATTTTTATTTGAACAAAACATTGAAATTATGACAGGACAACGTCTGACGAGTCAGCTATTTTGAAATTTTAAGACAAATGTTTTTATGTTACTAGATTAGTTGGGTGGATAGAATAGGTGCAAAAACCTTCTTTTTTTTTCAAACGCATTTATAGGACTGACTTTGGTGTGTCGGTATTTTTATTACTAGGGTGGGCCCACCCACATATTTTTGAAAAGGATATAAATATATTAATGAGAATTCATGTTGGTGGACTAATTTTTACAGATAATAAGTTACTTCTAGGTTATTTTATTTATTTGTAACCAAAATATGACACGCTTGTTTTTATGTAGGTAATTAATTAGAAATCAATTTTGAACCTGGCACACGAAGGAATCCTAATTAGTAGGATATAAAGAAAGGCAAAGTCAAATTAGGCACATAAAAGGCACTTTTGAACGTCAAAATTTACAAAAAATAGAATTAATTCTAGTCACCCCTTCCAAAAGGTAGTTTTCGTATGGAGAAGAATGGGCGAGAAACTCCACCGTTATTCTTTTAAAATGTTTTATAATATTTCGTAAACATTAAATGTATAATGTGAAGATGATTATTATAATAACACTAGCTTCCGCCAGCGGCCTCGCCTTCGTGATATCTTTATAAATTGTAGCCTCACTCAGTGATAGATTGATAATATAGCATTCTACTGATGAAATAATTTTTTAATCCGTCCAGTAGTTTTTGAGTTTATTCATTACAAACAAAAGTACAAATCTTTTCTCTTTATAATATTAATGTAGAAGTGTAGATAACGTTGTAAGGGAAAAATAAATAAATAACATAACGCCTGCATTCCCCGAAGGGCTAGGCAGAGGCGCACCTATAGTACACCCACATTTCGCCAGTTATGTTTAAGTCCCATGTATTAGGGAACGAGCCTATTGCCATCAACTGGGCACAAATCTAGAATCCCGGCTGTACTGAGAAATTCCAGATAGAACAACCCAATAACACTGACCCACCCAGGACCTTATTATTATATCTATGTAGGTAACAGGTAGAACAATAATATCGAGTCAAGTAATAATATGTACCTACATAGGTGCAAATGTCCATGCAGCCATATCAAATTAATTTTACTCATCATTACAAGAAGCAGTTATGAGAACACGGTGTTGGTGTTATATTCAACTGCTAATCAGAAATTGTATTTCGGCTTCGTCATGAGAAAATGAAACGTGAAGCTTAAGGCTGCTTGTCCAATATAGCGAAGAAGTGAGAAGAGGAGCGAACCCTGTGCCTGTATTAACCAATAGAATCTAAACTCTGGAGCGGAGTTTAGATTCTATTGGTTAATGGCACAGCTCCGCTCTTATCACTTTTCCTCTCCAGTGGACAGGCAGCCTAAGTCCTGTTTCATAGTGTTCTGACTCCTAATAGGCACTTTATCTACCAGATAAATGGATCAGTGCTTGTGAAAATTAATTTGACTGATAAACTAACCGGTAGTACTTATCTGGAGGACGTGAGGTGCTGTCCGTGCTATTAAAGTAAAAAAGTTTTGCAGTCTTGTTTAATCGTTACTCTTTTACTTAATACATAATTATAATGCATTATGGGAAAGTATGTCAAGAAGTTTATTGCTCATCTACGTCACTCTATTTATTAAAGAAATAAAGATGACAAATAGGTACTGAATAAATTAACAGACTTGGTAATACATTAGATCTCATATCTTTTTGCGGTAGAACTGCGTTGCGAGTTTTTGATTGGATATTTTTTATCCGAGTACATGAAGTAGTTCCTCTAGAATACGAATGAAACCGCGGGCAACAGATATTGTTTTTTTTGCATAGCTTTTATCGCGGGCTTTGAGCGCGGCGACCGAATCAAGAAATTTCGTAACGTAAATAAAACCTAACACCCCCCACTCCGCCTACAAAAATTACGTTAACGTGATGTTGTCATGGCAACGTCATTTTTGTTTTATGTCATCATCCGTCATCATCCCAAGTGTAGCGTTGACAAATAGGAAGTATGGAGGTTACAAATGCTATGCAATAGCTTTACCGCGGCAGTCCCCGAGTGCCACACGTTTTTATTTTTCATCTTCTAAACTGAATGTCTTAAGGCATTTTGCCAAAGACAAACAAAAAGTGTGCTGCAGCATACTTTGTCGGTGTTTACATCCTGGCACGGTGGGGAATGCCGTGTTTACACCCTCGTGCTGTAATCTTTACTGCTACTAACTGCGAATTAAGACTTATCTATGTATGTTGCATAGTGGAGGGTATAGTTTGATACAGTAACTTTATTAAATCTTAGTTAATTTCAAATCATCGTCTGGCTAGCCTTTCCTCGACTATGTTGGGTCTTCTAGTTTACCCGGATGAAGCTAAATGCTAGTACTTTACATGGAGCGACCCACGCTATGGCCCATCTGACCACCACAACCTAGTTACTGGGTAACACGAAAAAATTATAAATTATTTTTGAAGTCAAAACTTCTTTAGGCGCGTTGGGCATTTTTGAGATGGGAAAAAACAATTGACCTCGCGACACTCTCACCGAAACCTCATTTTTAACCGACTTCCAAAAAGGAGGAGGTTATATGTTCGTCGCGTATGTTTGTTTTTTTTTTTATGTATGTCCACCGATTTCTCCGTCAATAGTGGACCGATTTTGAATTTTTTTTTTGTTTGAAAGGGTGTGCTCTCGAATTGGTCCCATATAAATTTTATTAACTTTGCTTGGATAGTTTTTGAGTCAGCTACAAAATACGTATTTTTTTCCCACTTAGTATGTAGATGATATGTTAAGTTTCTGTCATTGGTAGCAGGTAGTGGTATTCGAATGTGTGTGGGGTAAGTACCACAGCTAAAAAGTGAAAAATAAAAACTTTTTACAAAAAAACAACCGACCTCCAAAAAAAAACACTACAAAGTGAAAAATAACTTTAATTTCGGAAGTCGGTGGCAAAAAACGAAAATACAAAACCCAAGACACCGACTTCCGAAATTAAAGTTATTTTTCACTTTGTAGTGTTTTTTTTGGAGGTCGGTTGTTTATTTTTTGTAAAAAGTTTTTGTAAACGCGATAGTGCTCTTTATTTAGAAAAGATTACGGAAAAATACTTGTATAGAACATTGGTTTTTATACAAGTATTTTTCTTCCACCAAGGCGATCTTGTTCAAGTTTTCACTTCTGTCGGCATTCCCGGAGTGCCACTGTTTTTTTATTAAACCGATGCTACTGAAGCCCTCCACTTTAGTTTCAAAGCACACCCCACAAAGTAGATATGTAACTTTTATCTATGTAGTAAAAGTAAAGAAAACCCAACCTTCCTGGTTCCCCATGAGTTTGTTTCGCTATATTTTCTTGTCATGAGTAGTCAAATAAGAAATGTCGACTCCATCTAGCTTATTTTTTAACCGACTTCCAAAAAGAAGGAGGTTCTGTGTTCGACTTTATGTATTTTTAAAATGTTTTTTCACCGATATTTTCGTCAATAGTGGACCGATTTTGAAAAATGTTTCATTTGGTAGATGAAGCTTGCGCGGTGGTCCCATATATGTACTTAAACATTAACTTAGCTTTGGTAGTTTTTAGGTTGACTTTAATAACACGTATTTTGCCCGATTAGCCGTACGTGGATGATTTTATAATAAGTTCCTGTCACTGTTATTTACATATCAGTTAGTGGTATTCGAATTTGTGTGGGGTAGATAGTTAGATACCACAACTAAAAAGTGAAAAATAATAATATTGTACAAAAAATAAAAAAACAACCGACTTCCGACTTAAAGTAATTTTTCACTTTGTAGTGTTTTTTTGGAAGTCGGTTGTTTTTTTATTTTTTTAGTATGATTTTTAAAAGTGATTCCGATATCCTATTTACACATTAAACAATTTCTTTCGTTTTATTTGGAGGATTTTTTTCTTTCTGGTTAAATCTATTATCAGTACACCTCTGCTTAACCCTTCGTGGAATACAGTCGTGATTGTTATGTTGTTTAACAGAAACGATGTTTCTAGACACCTACATGTTATCTCTGTCAGTCTAGGTGTAAAGCTACCGACACGAAGTTAGCGGGCAGCGGGGCGGCGCGAGAGTAGCGCGTTCAAATGCATAGATTTATATAGAACTAGCCTCAAAGGGCGCGGGAAGCGAGAACAGTTACATATAAATACATGCATTTGAACGCGCCACTCTCCCCCCCGACCCCTGCTCGAAAACGAGGTGCCAGCAGTTTTTGCAGCTGTGCACGTAGCTTTAAATTCCCCGATTAATAATCATGATCAAAACCTTTTGAGGCTCGTACCCCACAGGGGGTGCCCTTAGCGAGCGTTTACCCTAGCTTTTTAGCTTAGTTTTATGTGTGCCCTGGCTGGAGGCTTTGAGTATAGCAGCTTAAGGTAGCCACAGAATTGACCGGTTAAATAGTCATGGTATCAGAGACCAGCTATGAGATGAGATACAGAAAAAAAAAGCGCTACTCTCGCGCTGCCGCTGCCGCCGCCCCGCTGCCCGTTGACTTCGTGACCGAGACCTAGTGATGGCTAGATCATAACGTCCTAGCCGGCGCCGTGTGATATCATTAATAACTGACTACCTGCCTACGTTGGCTATGAAAACATGACCTTGTGCGGACACGCTTAACAGTGCTTATGCCACTTCTATACAACGGCTTCTGACTGCCAACCCTGAATGTGATGTGTTTGCGGATAAATGGAGTAAAATTATGCGTATATGTCTGGTGTTCTGTGAGAGAAAGTATGCTAGGGAGTCCACTGTTCCATGTTAGTTTTAGTTAAATTAATGTCAAGATTGTAATTGTTTCTATGTTAATTAATGTAATTGGTGTTGTGCCGTTTTAATTAACTATAATTATTTATAGTTAATTAAAACGGCACAACACCAATTATAATATAAATAATATTATAAATAAATAAATGAAAAGCAAATATTGAATTGACATAAAAGTACTATAGTTCTCTATTTCCTGCCTACCCCCGTGGGAAGAATGCGTGAGCTTATGTAAAAGTACCAAATTGTGAACAATTTGAACTTGACCTGGTACGGAACCCTAATTTTACGAGCCCGAATTACTTTTGACCGGTTTATTTAAGTTACATGTAGGGGCTGAGCCTATTGCTTGCAACCAAGCAGAAATCTAAACTTCTTGGCTGCTAGTGTGAATTGGAAAAGCTCAAAAACACTGCCAGACTCGACGTCGTCGCCACGCATCGCAACACAAGCTCATAAAACCCTATTGAATGACTATTTCAAACAATCATGACATTTGAGACCAATTCTTACTGAAGAAGTTATATTGCTGATTTTAATGATTATAATTTTGTAAAACCGTGTTTGTTAGGCTTCCTGTACACGACACCGGAGCCGCACCGGGTGCTAGACCGAATGGATCATGCGGGCGAAGCCGCTCGCAAAAACTAGTGAACTAATAAACAAAACATACCATACAATCAAAAGCCAGTTGCAGCACCCCTTGGCTGGTAAACAACGGCCTGACGAGCTTTCTCATCTGCTCCATCAGTCCCATCACAGCTGTATGGTCATGCGACACTATCCATTGCGCGTAGTCCAGTAGCAGCTCAGGTTCAGACTCTTGGTCCTTCCTCACGTACTGGCTTAGCTGCTGGTCGATCAGAGCCATCTGCCCAACGACGTCCGCCCATTGTAGTAGCCTCATTTGTAGTAGGCCTCTGGCTGGAAAATTGTGTTTTTTTTAACCATGAATGGAGGTAGAACTAAGTATATTTCGCCACATAACGGTAGAGTTGTACTTATCTGGATATTTAGAGATAGCACTCGGTATTTAAATTGAGAATTTGAAATTGAGAACTTGTCAAATTCTTACTTAAGGTGATTTCATCAATGAAGCCCGCGGAATTCATAATTTATTTGCAATAACCGTAGTAAATTTAAATTTAAAAACCAGATGAAAGTCAACTTTTTTACCCGACTACGGCAAAGCCAAAAGGAAGGGTTATGATTTTAGCAGTCTATGTATGTATGTTTGTATGTTTATATGTTTGTATGTATGTTTGCTTTTACGTGTGTTCCACCGTAGCGCCTAAACTACTGAACCGATTTTGATGAATGAGGTATCAATAAGTTTGTAATAATAGTCCGAGTGACATAGGCTATATAAATTTTCAATAAATTTAATAGGGTGGATTTTATACGTAAATTTCTAACCTCGAAAAAAATTAAAATGAGATGATCATGACATGTTTGGTACCAAAAGAAAGGTCTTGACGAGCACATTACAAATATGTATAAAATATTATATTTTCAAAGTAAACAAATATGTTTAAATTGTTAAAAACAAGAAAAAGTGAGACTGCGCTACGTAGTATCGCAAGATGTTACCAACGTGCAGTTAATCAAATCTTAATAAATAGTAACGATTTGTAATTCCACTTTTATGAAGAAAAACAAGTACAACGAAATATTTTTATTTTGGATTTCTTCGAAGCTCGATATCGATATATGGTGTTGGCGTCGAAATAAATCGCTCTATGATTTCGTCCAAAGCACTATGCACTGCTATTGGAATTTAAAATAGGTTAATTACTGAACTATTGTATTACTCTTATTTACGTTTATCAAGTGTAAAAACGGAAAAGTATAAAATAAAAAATAAAGTTTAATAAAAAAACTGTAACCCGACCACGGGAAAATAAAAATGATCTAAAAAGTACGAAACAAGCAAATATTTCAGACAGAAATCAAGACATAGGTACAAAAATGGTCAAGGTAAAGCCGTCGTCGCATGCCATTATAATTTTGTAGGTGTTCCTGGCACCAACATGGTATACAGGCATGCGACCACGGCTTTACCTTGACCATTTTTGTACCTATGTCTTGATTTCTGTCTGAAATATTTGCTTGTTTCGTACTTTTTAGATCATTTTTATTTTCCCGTGGTCGGGTTACAGTTTTTTTATTAAACTTTATTTTTAAACACAGCAGCCTGTTAATTACCGAGTTGAATTTGATAATACCCACAGGACTATTTATTCAGGACAATCCCAACGCACTGTTAATGCTGGCATTGTTAGCGTGGTTAGAATACTTCAACAGAGGTTTCACAGAAGGAAAAGGACCATTAATTCCGCACAATCTAAGTCCATCCAGCATTACTCGAAATAAAAATATACAAGAAATTTGAAAAAAAAAAAAAAAAAAAACAGTGACACTCCGGGAGTGCCGACAGGAGTGAAAACTTGAACAAGATCGCCTTGGTGGAAGCAAAATACTTTCATAGAACATTGATCCGTAACGTAATATAAATAAAGAGCACAATCGCGTTTACAAAAATGAGGTGTCGGTAACGGTGTCGCGAGTTCAATTGTTTTTCCCATCTCAAAAATGCCCAACGCGCCTAAAGAAGTTAAAAAAAAACAGTTTTAACTCACCTTTCCCCATTAATTTCTCTAAAGCAGGATTCTTCTTGATCTGACCCTCCAGATTACTCTCCGTATTCTTCATATAATGCTCGTGATATTTTCCAATTGGCATGGGGGTCTCTGTTACGCTGTTATATGGCCACAAATCAATGACCTCCGTCTCCATGAACCCATGGACACCATATTTTGCTGTCAATGCGACAGCAAACATTAAAAACAAGATAACTTTGATGCGTCCAGTCATCTTGGCGCCTGTAAGGAGCACTGGTCGAAAATAATTCTCATCTAAAGGAAATTAGCCACTATCGCTTCGAGATGACCTATGTCACCTTTCTATCTTAAAGAATGGCAGTTCGTTATGCACTTGCGATTTATCGATTTGTTTTTTTTTTTTCAAATATTTATTTTCTGTGGTAGGTTAAGAAAGAAAGAAAAATATTTATTTGGTTACCTTAACATTAAAAGAAACGGTCTTGTCCAGAATCCGTTTCCTACGTTTCCTGCTGGATACATATTCACAAACAAAAGTTTTTAGTAACTTGAGTGTAATATGGTCAGGCACCCTCGCTACCATCTTTGTTGTTCTTCTGTTATGTATACCAATCTCGCTCGGCCAGCTGCACACAACACAGGTGCCTGAATACCTGTCATAATGTTTTAAAATCATTGTCTTTCCTTCTCCCTTTAATCCATCCAAAGGTTGTCTTTAAAAGAAAAAAATCTACATTTAATATCTGTTAAATGGAATTGGGCTGGACACATCTGCCGCATGTCAAACGATCAATGGGCCAAACTTACGAGCCAGTGGGTCCCGCTTAATGGCAAACGACATCGCGGCAGGCCCAGACGGAGATGGCGGGATGAGCTGGACTTAAGAAAGATTGGTCCTTGGAAGCTCTGGACAGAGAGAGGTGGAAAGAGGGTAAGGAGGCCTTTGCCCAGCAGTGGGACAATAATGATCAAGAAAAAAAAAAACTAATTTAAATGATGCACATAATAAAGAGTATTCTATCTATAAATCTATACAAATATCAACAACCCTACAATCGTCTTTTTCTTCCACAGAGCCTATTCTACGAGATCCTGGCAGGCGTATGGGTGCGCAACGGCCTACAGATCAAGGGCCAGGCCATGACGTACATCCAGGCCAACTTCTGTAACTCCATGGTCGATATGGACATCTACTGGCTGCAGGTGTGTGCGGCGCATCTGCCCGCCGACCAGTTCCTTGACATGTGTATTGATATGTAAGTATGAGTCTGTTTCAACACTGACCTTATCTATTTTTAGGGTACCGTACCCAAAAGTATGAGCATAAAATGTATGGGAAAAGTTTTTTTGCATTTTCTGACTTTTCTAGTACCTACACAAACTTCAGTTGGTCCGATAGTTTTTAGAGTTCCGTACCCAAAGGGTAAAACGCGACCCTATTACTAAGACTCCGCTGTCCGTCCGTCTGTCTGTCTGTCCGCCTGTCACCAGGCTGTATTTCATGAACCGTGATAGTTAGACAGTTGAACTTTTCACAGATGATGTTTCTGTTGCCGCTATAACAACAAATACTAAAAATCAGAATAAAACAAATATTTAAGGGGGCTCCCGTACAACAGACACGATTTTTTTTTTTTTTGCCGTTTTTATTGATAATGGTACGGAACCCTTCGTGCGCGAGTTCGACTCGCACTTGGCCGGTTTTCTTTTAATATTATTGTCGTGTAAAAGTGAAAATCGTTTATGAAATGAAAGAAGATGAATGATGAACTAGTCATAATGTCATAGTAAGCTCAGAGACACGCTTTATAATCACTTAATCCAGAAAATACTAATGAGCCTTTTTCTACCGTCTACCTATGTGTAATTGTGTACCTATTCTTAAGTTAATCTTTTCCACTGATCGCTGAAAGAAAAGCATAATTAATTATTTAGGGCTGATTTTGCATTACCCATACAAAAATTTTTGTGTGGAAAATCTGTCTAAAATTCACAATTTATTCGCAGGCTACGACTTATACTCGGTTTAAAAGGAAAGTCTGGCTATCAATGCTCTTTTGTTCTATAGAAAAATAAATAAAATATTTATTATTATATATTTTATTATTATGTATTTTTGTTAAGAGGACTATGATCTTGTGACTATCAGGGTAAATACAGCCTCATAATATTTACCACGTCTTACTGTCGACCGTGTGTGGCAGCCCCTTACGCCTTAAGGATACAAACACATTTAGCGATAGCTGGCATAGCAAAATGTATGAGACAGTGTTGTGTTTCGCAGAGAATTCACATTGGTCAGCTGTAGTGTACAAAACAAGGGTTCTAACTGTCATGATTATTTAGTGAAATAAAATAAAACAGTATTCTTTGAGAAGATTAAAAAGGAGTAACGTAACTAAAGTGAAATAAGTTTATATTGTAAATATGTAATTACAATTCACTTGTCTGATTAATCCAAATAAAAGACGAATGTTCTTATTTTAGGCATGTTAATTCCTTTCCGTTAATTACACAACTGAAAGAAGATAAAATGAAACAGAGAGCTTGTATTAATTTATTAAGTAACGATATGATTTTTAACTGACTTCAAAAAAAGGAGGAGGTTCTCAGTTCGTCGGAATATTTTTACGTTTGTTCCCCGATTACTCGAAGACGGTTGGACCGATTTGAAAAATTATTCTTTTGTTTGAAAGTGTATGGTTTCAAGTTGGTCCCGTTTGGTTACGATCTGATGGTGGGATCTTGGAGAAATCGAGGGAACTCTTCAAATATTATAGGCACACCTATAGCGATTTGGGTATTTTTGATAGTAACTCGTGCATTTTCTCTCGGAAAGCACCATTTGGTAAAGTGGAACTGATGATGAAGGACACAGAAGGCCACCGGAATTACTCAATAATATGTATTTCACGGGTTGCGATTCGATTACTTATGGTTGGTAAGCAATTGATGCTCGTCACAATTCATATGGTGCAGTGGAGCTGATGGTGAAGTACCTGGAGAACTCCTCAGCAATTAAGTCCCTGCATCGGGAAAAGCAATATTTTGTAAAAGGTGATGAGCAGTTGACATTAGGCTATTGTAACTTAGATAAATTACAAACCAACCCACCAAAAAGTTTTTTTTACAACAAAGCTTTGTTTTTCACCCTGATTGTTTCCATGAAATAAGCAAAATAACTATGTTCCAGTCATTCATATCAGTTAGTCATAATTTTGGGGGACCCTTCGCCTTACAATAACCATTGATTTATGTCAATGTTCATAACTTATTTTATTAACGTTGACCACAGCAGGATATGCTCGTAAGTTTAATGTCATCCCGCATTATTTATCCAGCATATTGTAATTTGTAACACCCTGCAACGAACTTAGGTTCTTCGCCTTCGGTCTTAGCTGACCAAGCAGTATGTGTATGACATAATCGTCACATTCCACGAAAAATGAAATGAAATAGTATTTCAAAATGCTTTTATTGAGGTACCTACATCAGTACCTACATATCAAACCAATCCATCTTTCGTTCCTGTAACGCGCAGACGACAGGACACCATGGGTACTATTATAGTTTGTAGAACAGCACCTCATTTACACTCCAGGGCGGAGTCCTCTTCATGGCGGAATGGAGAGTGCGATTGTCGCAACCCAGCGCTGGGCACGCCACAATTGCGGCGATAAGACCCCTCTTTGAGGAGTGGCTAGAGAGGCGCCACGGCGTCCTCACCTTCCGCCTGACACAGGTGCTCACCGGACACGGCTGTTTCGGGAGGTACCTGTTCAGGATAAAGCGGGAGGAAACGCCCGGGTGTCATCACTGTGTGGATCGCCCGGGTGTCATCACTGTGTGGATCGCCCGGAGGACACGGTGGAGCATACGGTGGAGGTCTGCCCGGCTTGGGCAGAGCATCGCCGTGTCCTCGTGGAAGCGATCGGCGGCGGTGATCTCTCGCGTCCGGCCCTGATTCGGGCCATGCTACGGAGCGAGAGGAAATGGGAGGCCGTCACCTCGTTCTGCGAAGCAGTAATGCTCGCGAAGGAGGAGACGGAGCGCGTGAGGGAGAGGCAAATTTCGCGCCCTCGCGCCCCTAACCGCCGCAGCAGGAGACGCCCTGGGCGTCGGGAATCACGTGAAGATTTCCGGCCACCGTAGGCGCGGGCTTGCGGACGGTGAGCAATGGGTAGCTCGCCGTCCGATAAGGACCAAGCCCGGGTCGACGGCGCGTTGTGTTCCACGCGCGCCTCAAAGAGATGTCAGCAGAATTGACGGGGTCCGCTAGGGCCAATGCCTGCCGGGGGTTCGAAGAAAACCGATAGGGACATCGTGGCCCCCTGGCAACACGGCAACTGAAGGAACACGGGTGGGTTTTAGTAAGAGTCTGACACGCCCTCCCGCTCCGCCCAGAGCGGGAGAAGTTATTTGATGATTTCCCACCCAAAAAAAAAAAAGGGCGGAGTCCTCTGAATCTCAACCTGAGCAGCACCCTAATTGCGTAACACACTTTCAATGACAATCTGAATGATTTTGAAGGATATTGCTAATCCATTGCTTCATAAGTTCGAAAAATTTGTCAGCTCAAAAACGTAAATAACGCAATGAATGTTGTTGAATTGCGGATGCCGTGCGGGGACACGGCATCCTTAGGAGGTGTTGACAAAATCCCAAACATTGGTTTAAAAATCATAATTCGTATTCATAATTGTCAATTCCCACTCTAACTAACAAGCTATATCGACTCGGTATCCGTGAAAATCAACTTAAATTACTGTTCTATTATTTATCTGGAAGAACACAAAGGGTGAAAATTGGCAATTATACAAATGGTGGCCTACCTGTCATCCATGGAGTGCCACAGGGTAGTATCTTAGGTCCAACGTTGTTCCTAGTATACAGCGTGGCGCTTTAATGGCGACATTAATTTAACACACGTATACGGATTAGCGTTTTCTTTTTATGGAGATGTTTTAATTTCATTAAATGTTATTATTTGTTGATTTATTTACAATTTTCTAAAATAGCATCTTGGTGCAATCACTACTTAACAACTGTATCGCAGAGGTCATTTACCGGCATCACGGATCATAACATCGCATCAATGAAAATAAAACGAATAACATGCAAAGAGAAGGTGAATTGAAGGAAAGAGATAGCCCTATGTCGACGAGCGTTTGAAAATTTTAATTTTTCAACCAACGAATAATTTTACCTTATTATATTTTTATGACTACTGGCCACTGGCCCTACCCGTGTGTTAAATTAATGTCGCCATTGTAGCGGCACGTTGTATTTTAATGATCTTACACTACTTAATATTGAAAACTGCAAAATAATTTCACATGCAGATGATACTACCCTGACATTCCATGGTAACACTTGGAGTGAAACTTTCCAAAAAGCACAAGTTGGTTTTAACATGGTCACAAAATGGCTTGCTCAAAATTACCTTTCTCTTAATATCGAGAAAACCAAATTCATCTCATTCTATATTAGCAACCCTGGTGGATCGCTACAATCAACACATCGTATAACCTGTCACACCTGCAGCCATGATGAATCTATTCATTTTGCTTGTCCCTCCCTTTCTGCCGTTGATTCTATTCAATATTTAGGACTCGTATTTGATAAAAATCTCAATTTTAAAAATCATCTTATTAATCTTTCAAACAGAATAAGAAAACTTACATAAGTATTTAAACAAATAAGACACTCGGCCAATGCTAATATTATGAAAATTATGTATTATTCCTTGTGTCAAGCGGTTATAACCTATTGTATTACTTGTTGGGGCGGTGCCGCTAAAACGCATAATTTAATCGGTGAAAGAGTTTTAAATTACCTCATAAGGTAGGCACAATATCATCGCCTATAATGATATCGAGGGTGGGCGCTGATACCTATATTTACAAGATATGAAGTTATCTTAAGTATTGCCTGCAACTCGAACATGCAACCTTACTTACCTTAAGGCCTATTTTCATTGTAAACCATGTTTTATATTACTTGAAGGTGCAAGTAAACAATTATTTTTTTAATAATTTATTTTCATTCAATTTTAATGTTTGTGATAGTTTTACTCTACGAAAAATCCATTTTTTCCATAATCTTAATCAAAGAAAGATATTTCATCGGAATCTTAATGTCGGTGGTTAGGTATCTTCACAATTTTTACGCACATTGCGGCATTTTTCGATCGATGGTTAGCCATGGTTGAACCATACTTGGATGAAATAAGGCCTCACAAAAAATAGTGGTTTTCGACCTTTTTTGAAGCTCAAATCTTGGGAAATATCAATGGGTAGGAAGTAGTAAAGTAAAATCGAAAGGTATATCTACAATACTGCATTGTTTCTCCCACAGGTTTGGTTGCCGCGAGTGGCTTAGCATGATGCCGATGTCACCAGCACAGGCCGCGGAACAAGACACCATGGTCGAAGGCCTGCTCACCTTCCTCGCCATATTGGTGTCTTCGAGAACTAACCTTGGTAAGAACTTGATTACCTGTACTGTCACGACCACTAATATGTGTAAGGTTTTCTCGTGGATTAACGATTGCAACTCCTTTTTAATAATCGTATAGGTTACAAAATAATATGTTGGTAACAACATAAACTTACAATAAATACCGTAACAGAAAATCCTTTTTAAAACTTGCTTAACGTATACATTTATATTAGTGCTCGTGATTGTACAATTAATTTTGTGTATAAGCGTCGCGTAGCTAAATTGCTTACTAAATAATATAGTTGCAGCTAAATCCACATTCCAGTCCATTTTCACGGAGACAGACAAGATAAAATACAACAAAACGAAAAAAAAAAAAATGAATTAATTTTTAATGTAGGCTAATACGGATTGGCTGGGATAAAAAATAATATTAAAAAGCCAAGTACACACGTACACACGGCGACACATCAAGCTATAAATTCCCAGTATAGGCTGACCTCGCATTGTACGGAAATCCTATACAATGAGAGATCAGCATAAACTGGAGATGTGTAGCTTCATATGTAGCCGTATGTACACGAAGTACTCGTATTTTACAGTAAGTAAATAATAGTGATGCAACGAATACGAATACGAATATTCGTATTCGCCGAATAGTAGACATTTACCGAATATTCGTATTCGGCGAATACTAATACGAATACTAATACGAATATTTAAAAATTAATATGTTTGTACGCAAATCTAATTACTGGCAGACTTGGAAAACGCGCGTCGTCGGCACGTAAAAATACGACGTGTTCAAGGGCCTTAACCACAACGACGACGCGACGGGGGACTCCCCGGCCATAGTTTATACAGTGCCGCGGCCCGGGAGTTTTCCTATCATTACGAACCATGGACTGATTGATCCATTCATTCCTTTCATTTCATTTGTCAGTCGAAAGCACAAGTCAAACAAGAGAGTATTGTTTTATTTATTTTCTGAGGTTGCTGCGAAGTGAAAGGAGTTGAAGTTGAATAGAAAATGTCTTCTCGTAAACAAGATCAAAGTGACATATGGAAACACTTCGATAAATTACCAAATAAGTAGTTATATGGTCTGTATTTCTTTTGTATGAACAAAAGGTAGGATAGTAAGTCCTAAGTAACTTAGACGAACGTTAGTAATAGCTGCGTCTATGTAGTACTAGACTATTAGTCTTTTATTACCATGGCGAGATATTCGTATTCGTATTCGCCGAATAGTAGGTTTGATATTCGTATTCGTATTCGTAAAAGTAGTATTCGTTGCATCACTAGTAAATAATAATAAATAAGTAAATTAGTTTAAATGTAGAGATCTTACGCTATCTTCCGAAGGGAACGGATATCCGACAAAAATAAAGTCAGAGAGGTGTACTCTCTACCTAGTTCAGAGAACTCGATTATACAGTGGATATTTGCCATAAACAGGTAACGACGAGCTAACACAATCGCGGCTGGAGGTGAGCACACTGCTGGCTGCCGGCGACAAGACGCACTCGCAACTACTGGAGCTGATGCCCGAGAGATCTGGCAACGCGCATACCAGGAACTTCGAAACTGTGCTGAAAGAGGTAACACTTTATTGAAGTCAAAACTTCTTTAGGCGCGTTGGGCATTTTTGAGATGGGACTAAACCATTGATTTCGCAACACTGTTACCGAATTTATCGACACCGTGGAGTAAAAGACATCAACGCGTTGATTACCGCGCCGCGATTTTTTTAAAAGTTTTCACTTCTATCGACACTCCCGGAGTGCCACTGTTTTTAAAAGTTTTTATTTAACTTGCAATGTATGTATGTATGTTCGGGTGGACTCTTGCAACTCAATTTTGAAGCAGATATCTTCAACCGATTGAGCTGAAATTTTGTATCCACGTTTAGTTTGGGTGACAATACACTATAAGTTCACACATCAAAATCTATTGTGTTGTTTAGAAGACGACTTAATTTATAATGTGTATAGAAACTTGTCTTAATGTAAATCAATTACCCACCTGGCGAATCATAGTTGCTACCTTTGAAGATTCTAAAAGGTAGTTGGGTGTTATTTTATGCATACAGGTTATTTCAAACTCATTGGCAATTTTTTTAGGGGTTGAAAATACTCGTGAACAAACATTTACGTTTTCACTAACAGTGGCCGACACATAAATCCTATACTATTAAATTAAATGAGCAATTGATTTGTACCACGTTCTCGAAAACGGCTCTAACGATTTCGATGTAAGTTGCAATATAGTGGTTAACGGGGGCAAAAAATCGATCTAGCTAGATCTCATATCTGGGAATATTCGTTTTCTCTATTTTCACAGCCTCGGGAATGTGATGCAACGTTGGTATTGGACGATATGTTTTATCTATTTTCACCCGAGCAGAGCTCGGTCAACCAGTACCCTAATTGCGTAACTTATTTTCATAAACAAATTATGCCTAATTTGTTTCCTTTTGACAGTTCAACAACATTCATTGCGTTATTTACGTTGTTGAGCAGATTTTTTTTTCCAACTTATGAAGCAATGGATTAGTTTCAAATCGAAACAGATTGTGATTGTGTTGTATTACGCAATCAGGGTACTGAATGTCTAAATAAGAGCGCACTGTTGGATTACAACGCTCGGTGCGCCGACAGTTAAAATTCCAACAATGCAATAATATTTAGGCATTCATTAAGGTGCCGCCTATGCTTCAAGTTATATTTTATTCTTTCTTTGGTAGCTATCAACGTATCGCCCGCCACCCAAGGGCTCTGAGAACCTAGAGCAAGGTCTATTTGTGCCGAAGCCTATAGTGTGGGAGCAGTATTATGACCCGCTGCATGTGCTGCGACGCGCCGTGCATCGGAGGGACTTTCATGCGTCCATGGAGCGGTTTACAACATAGTGAGTATTATGTTTTGTAGTTATTTATTATTTTTTGTTTGTTAACTTGTTAGGACGTTCTAGTGTATTTCTCAAAATTGTTCTAGATGATTTTGTGACAAATGATTCTAGATGTTCAGCAAGATGAGCGGAATTACGAAGTCGTTCTCTAAATAAATCTAAAGGATTGTATAAACGTGTGTTACTTTCTGACTTCTATGTGCATCTTAACTGTTCCTTTTGCCCAGATTTACACGAAAGTTTTGCAACGATCACGTCGGGGTCACCAGCATAGAGGTATGAGGAACAAGGTGTAAAGTTCACTCATCCTCTATCAAAAGGGAGGGTCCTCCGATCAGACGGGTGCTTTTTATGCAAAACATAAGGAATGTTATGGAAAAACAAAAAATCTGTGGGTTCACTGTTCTTTGTTGTTTGTCTTTGTTTAAGTTTAGGTGATTTCTTAAAGTTATCAAAATACGGCAGTGCATTTTGCACGTGTTTAGTGACAGCCAATTTTTTTTTACAATAATCTTCAAAGTTTACCCTCAATCCGATTTTGTCACTGACTGGTGAAACTCTTCAGCTAGCCAGACAATTTTTTTCGTGGCTACTACTTTAAGTTTTGTATATAAACTTATCCAAAACCCATACCACGATTTGCCTATAGCCGACTCATAAGCCAGTTTGTTGTTCATGAATTACAATTTTTTTTTCAGTGTTAATTAACACTTGTGATTTTAATATGAACTACTTAGAACTGAATTAAGATGAGAGTAGCAGCAATTAGAGAGACCAGAAACAATTAGAGAAATGGTCAAAAACGTAACATTGAAGTTTTAGCTAATAAATCTAGCAAATTGTATACAACATGTATGCGCTGCTGAATGGGTCGCACGGACCGTGAATGTTAACTTCAAATGATAAGTTACGTATAGCGGTGTAGCCAAAGATGATAGCTTATTGAATATATTTAACTACCACGTAACTAATGCTATATGAATGTTGTGTGAATGAGTACAGCTGACTATGACCGCTGATTGTGTACTGTCGTGTTACAATATAAAGATAATTTATTTGTCAAACATGCGTTTACATACAAATCGAGCATGCAACATCTTAAATAGGTAAAAAGTCCGTACATGTTTTGCCTGACGAGGCGTACAATTTTTTTTCAAACGAGCTATGAAATAGTATGTGAAGTAGTATATGAAGTAGTATGGGGACGTCGAAACCACAGGGGTCACCTACTGGCCAGTTTTATGGAGAAGGAAGGCCTCTTTATGATGAATTCCTTCTTCAGAAAACGTGAGCACAGAAGGTGGACCTGGCAGAGCCCTGATGGTGCAACAAAAAATGAGATTGACTTCATTATGTCGACGAAGAAGCAAGTATTCAATGATGTCTCTGCGATCAACGCGGTGAAAATCGGAAGTGATCACCGTATGGTAAGAGGCACATTGAACTTGAATATCAAGCTGGAAAGATCTCGACTGATGAAGTCTACGCTCCGCCCAGCACCGATCCAGGTCCAAAACCCCGAGAGCTTTCAGCTCGAACTTCAGAATCGTTTCGAGTGCCTAGGGAGCTCCGTGGACGATTATAACGATGGGTTCGTGGAAACTGTCCATACGGTCGGGTCCAAGTTTTTCAAGACCCGTCGTACAAATCGAAACAAGAGGCTCTCTGATGCTACTTTACAGCTCATGGAGGAGAGGCGCGAGATGATTCTGCAGTCTTCAGACGATGCGCGTAAATACCGGCGGCTCAATAGACAGATCTCTAAGTCCTTGAAAAGCGACCTTCGACTCTATAATACGAACCGTATTAAGGACGCAATAGAGCAGAATAAGGGCTCCAAGGTTTTTGCTAGAGATCTGTCTATTGGACAGAGCCAGCTTGCGAAACTGAAGACCAATAATGGCAGAATCGTATCCGCCAAACCTGAGCTGTTGAGAGAGATCGAGAGTTTCTATGGACAGTTATACACGTCAACCAGTAACCCCGTTACGAATCTAACAAACGACCCAAGAGCTAGATTGACCCGACACTATACCGAAGACATCCCGGACGTCAGCTTGTACAAGATTAGGATGGCTCTGAAGCAGCTTAAAAACAACAAGGCACCGGGTGATGATGGAATTACGGCTGAACTCCTGAAGGCCGGTGAAAACCTGTTCTTAAGGCCCTCCAGAAGCTTTTCGATTCCGTCATACTCGAGGGTCAAACGCCACAGGCATGGAACAGAGGTGTGGTGGTACTCTTCTTTAAAAAGGGGGACAATGCCCTGCTTAAGAATTATAGGCCCATCACACTTCTGAGCCATGTCTACAAGCTGTTTTCAAGAGTTATCACGAACCGTCTCGCGCGCAGGTTTGACGACTTCCAGCCTCCCAAACAAGCCGGATTCCGTAAAGGCTTTAGCACCGTAGACCACATACATACGCTGCGGCAGGTTATACAGAAGACCGAAGAGTATAACCAGCCTCTCTGCTTAGCGTTTGTGGACTACGGGAAAGCCTTCGATTCGATCGAGACATGGGCTGTGCTGCAGTCTCTTCAACGGTGCCAGATCGACTATCGGTACATCGAGGTGCTAAAGTGTCTGTACAAAAACGCCACTATGTCAGTTCGACTCCAGGATCAGACCTCGAAACCTATCCTTCTGCAGCGAGGTGTGAGACAGGGAGACGTTATCTCTCCGAAACTGTTCACCGCTGCACTGGAGGATGTCTTCAAGGTTATGGATTGGAAAGGGCTAGGCATCAACATCAATGGCGAGTATATCACTAACCTTCGGTTTGCCGACGACATAGTTATCATGGCTGAGACCATGGAGAAACTCAGTACAATGCTCGATGACCTCAGTAGAGCCTCCGAAAGAGTGGGTCTTAAAATGAACATGGACAAGACAAAAGTCATGTCAAATGCCCATGTGACACCCACTCCCATGAAGATCGGAGACGCTACGCTCGAAGTTGTGGACGAGTATGTTTACCTAGGACAAATTGTCCAGCTAGGTAGGTCCAACTTCGAGAAAGAGGTCAATCGTCGAATCCGACTCGGCTGGGCAGCGTTCGGGAAGCTACGCAATATCTTTTCGTCCCACATACCACAGTGTCTCAAGACGAAAGTCTTTGACCAGTGCGTGTTGCCAGTGATGACCTATGGTACTGAAACGTGGTCGCTCACAATGGGCCTTATCAGAAGGCTAAAAGTCACCTAAAGGGTAATGGAGAGGGCTATGCTTGGAGTTTCCTACGTGATCGAATCAGAAATGAAGAGATTCGTAGGAGAACCAAGGTAACCGACATAGCCCGAAGAATTGTCAAACTTAAGTGGCAATGGGCAGGGTACGTTGCTCGCAGAACGGATGGCCGATGGGGTCGAAAGGTTTTGGAGTGGCGACCACGTACCGGAAGACGTAGCGTTGGAAGGCCTCCCACAAGATGGACCGATGACCTTGTGAGGGCCGCAGGAATTCGTTGGATGCGGAAAGCACAGAATCGGTCGAAGTGGCGGTGCTTGGGGGAGGCCTATGTTCAGCAGTGGACGTCTTTCGGCTGAAATGATGATGATGATGATGAAATAGTATACGATACTCGTGACTTAGGTAGGTCTCGTAGTGCATAATGAGATACTTAAGACGCGTGTGTCTTAAGTAAGATTGATCTTTAACCATAACATTACAAGAATAAAGATCATTGTCATTTGGACAGACTTGTTAACTTATTTGCAGTAACTCAACAGAAACTTTATTAGAATGAGAATAAAGATCGCTGTGATTTTGACAGTGGTGCAAAGTCATAGATAAAATAACTGTAAACGGATCGAAGCTATCTCCTAGCGTCTCGATTTACGTAATCTTAACCTTCCCTTACTGTTACAGCGTACGCGAGAAACAAAAAGCAGCCGGCGGCTCGGACGGCGGCTGGCGCGGGGCGGGCGGCGCGGGCGGCGCGCTGTGGCCGCCGCTGCGCGCCGCCGGGCCGCCGCCGGGCGGCGCGGGCGACCCGCGCGCGCTGTGCGCGTCCGGCGTGCTGCACGGCGCGCTGCTGGCCGTGCTGCACCGCGGCGTGCACCGCCGCACGCCCGACTCGCCCGCGCCGCACGCGCCGCCCGACCACGTGCTGGCGCTCGCCACCTACCTGCTGCACGTCGCCGCCGACCTGCACGCCGAGAGGCAGCAGCGCCACCACGTACGCATACCTTTATAACTTTATACAGTCCTCGAAGCGGGATCAATTCATGAGCTGTCCATCGAATCGTCAGGGTCGCGCGATCGTTGTTTTTATAAAATCAAAATTATTACAAAAATCAATAAATAAGGATTTGAAAAATATAAAATAATGGGCTTAAGAAGACGATTCCAAAAATATAACACACTAAAAGATTTAAAAAAAACAAAAGATAATTTTAATAGCCACAAACATATATTTCTCACCTGCCTACCTGTCTCGTACAGCGCGACGTGATGGTAGCAGAGGGCGGCGCCGGCCGCAGCAGCGTGAGCGGCGTGCCTCTCCTGGGCGCGTTCGCGGGCTCGGCCGTGTGCGACAACGCGCGCACCGTCGTGGCCAGTGTGCCGGCGCGCAAGCCGCAGCAGACCACGCACTCGTATCCAGCGCAATATACACACCACCAACACTCTGACAGTAAGTGGAAGATCTCATTATATCTAAAATATAACAGAATAAAAAATATTTATTAAAAACACAAAATTATAAGAAAATAATAAAGAAATACAATAATCATTGTAATTTTGCGGAGAAGTTAGAGGATCTTCCATACTGAGCTGCCATAGTACAACGCAGTCATCAATTAAAAGAGGTTTACTGCTACTAATATTAAGAAATAGATCTAATTTGTAGACCATGATAGCGGTCATAAAACACAAATTAATCGTCATGAATAAACGTCTGTAGATATTTGAGTGAATACCGAAAGTGAGGTCAAAATTAATGTATCTCTCAACAATGATACTCTATTTCTATACAATGATACTTCTGCCCCAGGTGACACAGAATGGGAGCCTTCAGAGAACGAGACGGCACGAATACCACTGCTCACGACATCCACGTCGCTACCCGCAACTAGCACGGCATTAGCAGTACCGACAGCTTTACAGGTAACTAGTAGCTTTTTATACTTAATCTCTGCATTAGGGATTAATATTTGTAATTTTTTAGTAAGACAAGTTGATGACCGAATGAGTAAGAATAAGGATATTATTTATTTGCAAGAATATGAATAAATACGTTGACAAATATAAGTACATAGTTTTCCGTCATATTCGACCAATCTGGTGTGCAAATTTTAATTAAAATAATGTTAAAGCACTTAAAAACTTGAAAAGGCACAAAAATTACAAATACAACAGTTTTTTTTTTATAAAATAAAATACATAACTTAAATAATGATTCTAAAAATTTAATTAATGTTCAAAATAAAAAAGTAAGTAAAATATTGTATCAAAACTTTGTCTGTTAAATACGCAGAAATATTATAATAGCTTTTTTTATTAGAAAGTTCTCTAATCTTTTTAATAAGTTTACATGTGTGGCGGAATGTGATTAAATACACACTTGACTCTAATAAAAATTTGCACTTTAAAGTTTAATATTTTGCAAACGAATTTCTGTATTCAAAAATGGTTTTAACACACTCACAATGTTTTTGAAAGACCTTTCCAACGATAGAAAAAAAACACCAAAGGATAGAAAAAAAAAACATTCCCACTTTACGTGTAGGGGAGGTACCCTAAAAAATAAATATTTTTCATAATTTTATTTGAACACTTTGTCAGCATGATTAATATGTATACACATGCTACATTACAACTTTCTAGTACTAACAGTCTCGGAGCTAGACCGCGGACAGACAGACATAGCGAAACTATTAGGGTTCCTTGTTGACTACGGAACCCTAAAAAACACGCCGTTGAATGTAATAAGTGGTCCAAATAATGTTATATCATTGTTTTTGTAGTTTACGAGTACGATCGTAGGTCAAGCTACGCTTGCCGTGGTCGATTAGTGAATGATCATCCATTACCCCTCCTTACCTCGGAAAGCACGTTAAGCCGTTGGTCCCGGCTGTCATTCGTAGATCTTTGACAATCGTTACGGGTAGTCAGAAGCCCGAAAGTCTGACAACCAGTCTTACCAAGTGGTATCGAGTTACCCAGTAACTGAGTTATGGAGGTCAGATAGGCAGTCGCTCCATGTAAAATACTGGTATTCAGCTGCATCCGGTTAGACTGGCAGCCGACAAGGCTAGGCAGATTGATTTATTGTTTTTATAGTGTATGTGTATAATAAAGACAATGAAACATTTTTTTATTGTGTTTTTTTTTGTTTATATTTAGTTGAATGTAATGCACCAGGTGGCGCGGGATTCTATGACAGACGACCAGTCGGACGGCGGCGGGGACGCGCCACATATACGAGCTTTAGAGGTGCGTGATCAAGCTCTTCATTATTTCGTTAATTAGATTAAGGCCCGCTTGCACTACAAATTGCTAAATACGTTTACCACTAAACGTAAATTTAAAAACATGGGGTTTTCTCGTCGTTGACGGGTACCCTGGTAGCTGTTGTAGGTAGTTAGTTAAGTTACACCAAACCACTGTTAAGTTTAATAGTTTATTTATGGAAATAAAGTTATATTTGTTTAGTTATCTGAGCCGCACTTAATGTTTTGTTGTTATTGATCGACCCGCACATTAGCGCGTGACGGTGTTTTAGTTACGACTGAATTGAGTGAATATTAGTTTGATACGCGTAAACGTACTTTTGCTGTATGAGCATTATTGGCTCGTACAGTTCTGTTTCTGTCAATCGTATGAAGATAACAGACACCCGTTACGTTAGTACGTGTAGCGTTAGTTTACGTTTAGCGTTAAATGTAGTAATTTGTGGTGCAAATGGGCTTAAATGTTGCGCGATTTCATCTTAAACATTGAATAACACAGACGATCGTCTTTCGAGGCTGACCAACTTTTATATAGACTAGCTCTGATTTTGTAGGAAATCTGCATTTGAAGTATTCACCGTCTGCCATACCTCTCTTTTTACCAATCTTAGATTTCGCTGCAAACAGTTCTGTGATGCAAAGATTAATCAACATTGTAATTGTATACAGGATGTAACGGACGACAGTCAAGCGTTAGCACTACAGACCTTTGACGATGAGATGAGCCTTGCCATCGCCATCTCATCAGACCTGGACACGCTGCCCGTACCTATTGAATATGGTAAGCTCATGGAAAATAATTAGTAATTATCAAGTTTGAAAAGTTAATCGAATGATAAATGATTAGTGATGCAACGAATACTACTTTTACGAATACGAATATCAAACCTACTATTCGGCGAATACGAATACGAATATCTCGCCATGGTAATAAAAGACTAATAGTCGAGTACTACATAGACGCAGCCATTACTAACGTTCGTCTAAGTTACTTAGGACTTACTATCCTACCTTTTGTTCATACAAAAGAAATACGGACCATATAACTACTTACTTGGTAATTTATCGAAGTGTTTCCATATGTCACTTTGATTTCGTTTACGAGAAGACATTTTCTATTCCACTTCAACTTCTTTCACTTCGCAGCAACCTCAGAAAATAAATAAAACAATACTTTCTTGCTTGACTTGTGCTTTCGACTGACAAATGAAATGAATGAATGAATCAATCAATCCATGGTTCGTAATGATAGGGAAACTCCCGGGCCGCAGCAGTATATAAACTATGGCCGGGGAGTCCCCCGTCGCGTAGTCGTTGCGGTTAAGGCCCTTGCACACGTATTTTTACGTGCCGACGACGCGCGTTTTCCAAGTCTGCCAATAATTAGATTTGCGTACAAACATATCAATTTTTAAATATTCGTATTAGTATTCGCCGAATACGAATATTCGGTAAATGTCTACTATTCGGCGAATACGAATATTCGTATTCGTATTCGTTGCATCACTATAAATGATAGTGAATTATTTATTTATTTAACAGTTTATGTACACACATATAAACAGATAAGAAGAAAGGAATAGAAAAAAACGTACGTGTACAACACAATATTTAAAAAACTATTTCCTATTTTACTAACTGAATACTCTGGGAAGAAACACTAAAACAAACTCGGAGGTCACAGTTTCTTTTAAAGTCCAGATTTTGGTCAAATCATGTGATGACCATGTAGATTAGTGACCGAACTGGTCTTTTGAGGAAAGAACTGCACTAATTTGTGTGGACCTGTATAGTCAGTGCACGCATGTGTCAGTAATCATGTAGCTCAATTTATAACTTAAGGAGCTCAACGCCCCGACGAACGATACCAAAGAAAGGACATTAGGGTAGGCCGCATAAAATACTCAAACTGTGTAAACATAGTCCTCACATACACAATAATAAAAAAATACGATAGGTGTACCTATAGCACACCCACAATTTTCCAGTATAAGCTGATCTCGCATTGTATGAGATTTGCGTACAATGAGAGGTCAGCTTATAGTGGCAACGTATAGCTTGATATGTAGCCGTGTGTACTTAAGGGCCACTATGTGTATGCAAATGTAACTGTCGCAGACATGGACGGCGAGGAGTGGAGCGTGTCCGTGCGCGGCACGACTCCCGCGCTGCCCGCGCCGCACAACCCGCCCGCCATACAGGACGCGCCGCGACCTGAGGAGCCGTCCACCAGCAACCAGGTCAGTACACTGTATGTGACTGTCGCAGACATGGGCGGCGAGGAGTGGAGCGTGTCCGTGCGCGGCACGACTCCCGCGCTGCCCGCGCCGCACAACCCGCCCGCCATACAGGACGCGCCGCGACCTGAGGAGCCGTCCACCAGCAACCAGGTCAGTACACTGTATGTGACTGTCGCAGACATGGGCGGCGAGGAGTGGAGCGTGTCCGTGCGCGGCACGACTCCCGCGCTGCCCGCGCCGCACAACCCGCCCGCCATACAGGACGCGCCGCGACCTGAGGAGCCGTCCACCAGCAACCAGGTCAGTACACTGTATGTGACTGTCGCAGACATGGGCGGCGAGGAGTGGAGCGTGTCCGTGCGCGGCACGACTCCCGCGCTGCCCGCGCCGCACAACCCGCCCGCCATACAGGACGCGCCGCGACCTGAGGAGCCGTCCACCAGCAACCAGGTCAGTACACTGTATGTGACTGTCGCAGACATGGGCGGCGAGGAGTGGAGCGTGTCCGTGCGCGGCACGACTCCCGCGCTGCCCGCGCCGCACAACCCGCCCGCCATACAGGACGCGCCGCGACCTGAGGAGCCGTCCACCAGCAACCAGGTCAGTACACTGTATGTGACTGTCGCAGACATGGGCGGCGAGGAGTGGAGCGTGTCCGTGCGCGGCACGACTCCCGCGCTGCCCGCGCCGCACAACCCGCCCGCCATACAGGACGCGCCGCGACCTGAGGAGCCGTCCACCAGCAACCAGGTCAGTACACTGTATGTGACTGTCGCAGACATGGGCGGCGAGGAGTGGAGCGTGTCCGTGCGCGGCACGACTCCCGCGCTGCCCGCGCCGCACAACCCGCCCGCCATACAGGACGCGCCGCGACCTGAGGAGCCGTCCACCAGCAACCAGGTCAGTACACTGTATGTGACTGTCGCAGACATGGGCGGCGAGGAGTGGAGCGTGTCCGTGCGCGGCACGACTCCCGCGCTGCCCGCGCCGCACAACCCGCCCGCCATACAGGACGCGCCGCGACCTGAGGAGCCGTCCACCAGCAACCAGGTCAGTACACTGTATGTGACTGTCGCAGACATGGGCGGCGAGGAGTGGAGCGTGTCCGTGCGCGGCACGACTCCCGCGCTGCCCGCGCCGCACAACCCGCCCGCCATACAGGACGCGCCGCGACCTGAGGAGCCGTCCACCAGCAACCAGGTCAGTACACTGTATGTGACTGTCGCAGACATGGGCGGCGAGGAGTGGAGCGTGTCCGTGCGCGGCACGACTCCCGCGCTGCCCGCGCCGCACAACCCGCCCGCCATACAGGACGCGCCGCGACCTGAGGAGCCGTCCACCAGCAACCAGGTCAGTACACTGTATGTGACTGTCGCAGACATGGGCGGCGAGGAGTGGAGCGTGTCCGTGCGCGGCACGACTCCCGCGTATAATATAATAAAGATGATCTACACAGCTCATCGCACTCGACTGCTGAACAGAGAGAATTATAAAAAAATACCTCTGTAACAGACGGACAAAAAGTGATCTTATATAGGTCCCGTTGTTACACCTGTCAATCACGGGTACCTTGTACACGACGTCTGTTGTAGCTTGTGAGAAGAGAATATCAACTAAGTTCTACATCAAAAGTTATAGGTACATTACGTTTAAAACATTCGACAATAGTTTATGCAACTTCGAAACGTCACATGAACAGATGGTTGTTTGAGCCGATAAGAAGCCTAGGATGTCATCCAACCAGGTGTACCTACGACCTAAAGAAATAACAACCATGTGCGACGGAAGACTGCGATATTCGGTTATAAAAAAGTATAATAACCATTCATAATTTATTTCCTTGCAGGTTCAACTACACACGCAGTCAGAGGACTCGATCCCCGTGAACGAGTCGATAATATCGTTACTACTAAAACTGCACTCGCAACTGTCTGGCAGATTGGACTCGTTCTCATTGGACGAGCCCGCTCCTGATACTCAGGAACCTATCGGTAAGTGTTCTAGAACATACAGCCTTTGTATAAAGCATGAAATTTGTAGGCTGAAAGTCAGTGCAGTAAACAGGAAGGTGGGAAAATGACGAGCAGTTTCGATTAAATTTTCATGGTAAAGAAAAGAACATCTAAAAAATACAATAGACGTGGATATATTTAGTTCCGCTTAGCTATTTCTAAAGAGCCATAAAAACTCTGAAAGAAATCGACACGTGTTTCACCTCTCAACGAGGCATCCTCAGGATGACGATTGACTTGTCGCGAACCGAACACGGTGTGTTGCCACACCGAGTGCTGAACGCAGAGCGTGCGTAAGTGTCTGCGTTCAGCGGTCAGTTCTACAAGCTGATCTGTTTGTCCGCAGGCGACGGCCCATACTTCATCGGTCGCGTGCTCCGCAAGCTGGCGGCGTTGGACGCGCGGTGCGCGGCGTCTATCGCGCACGTGAGACACACTCTGTGGCCGCACCAGCGGGAGAGACAGGCTGAACAGAGGGCACGGTAAATATACCACTTTATGCTATCTTATGAAGCCAGTCTTACCAATTAGTATTAGGCAGTCGTTTCATGAAAACTACTGTTATTCAGTTGCATCTGGTAAGACTGGCAGACGACCTCCACATAGGCTAGTTAGAGGAAAATGCTGCTTTTCGAATATACCTATAGGTATACATCTTACTTCTGTCAACGCGAGCGTTTTCACAGGGTATTCGTGCACTGCGGGGAGGTCCGAAAGGGTTAACGTGGCCCCTGGCAATATAGGCAACTGAAGGAACACGGGTGGGTTTTAGTCAGTGAGAGTCTGACACGCCCTCCTGCTCCGCCTAGAGCGGGAGAAGTTATTTGATAATTTCCCACCAAAAAAAAGGGGTAGTCGTACAGGGGGAAAGTATGTAAGGAAGCTTTTGTTGCGGGTTTTGAAGTGATTAAATGAAGCTAATGTCTTATTTTCCCAACAGAGAACGCCGCGAAAAAGAAGAACGTTCCCGTCGGGCACGCGAACGTCAACAACAACTAATGCGCGAATTCGCTCGTCGACAACAACAGTTCATGTCGGCCATGCAGAGTTTAGACGGCACGGAAGCAGGCGCCATGGAGTGGGAGGAGGAGGAAGCAGTCGAGAGGGACTATGACTGCGTCATCTGCAACACTACCACGCCCACCACTGTCGCCGACCCTATAGGATTAGTGGTCTTACTGCAGGTATTATATTACAGAACAATATCAGCATGAATTACCATTTTAGACCGTTTATCAAGAATCTTGCTCGAAGCTAGATTAGTAGATTGTTTACCAAGGGAGCAAACAACAATTTTTAAGGCGAGAGTGTTTCTTTGAATCTAGAGCGAAGCGAAGGATTCTTAAGTAGAATTCTGAGCGCCGCGAGAGATTCAAAGTATGTCACTCGAGCTTAAAATAGTGCTGCTCCCGAGGTGAACACTCAACTTTTTATCATACCTATGATGAAAAATTTGAAAATTTCCGCAGCTGCCGTCTTGGATTCACATTCTGACCCCACTATCGGCTTTAACACCCTCGAAAACTATGAAAACGATACCCATGACGAACAATTTGAAAATTTTCGCTACCGCCATCTTGGATTTTCATTTTGACCAAATTCACACTCTCTCTCTTGCCAGCCTGTTACTTGTTCATACAATGTTTGTGTTTGATCTCTTTGGTGATTGGAACATTTACTAACAATATACACATTCTAAATTCAAATCACTTAATTCCTAGGGATTAAAAAGTAATTTTAGTCCTTGTTTACGAAGAATAAACTATTTTTTTTTGAATAGGTGTGATAAAAAAATTGTTCAACCCTAAATAAATGTTCGCGGCCATAAAAATGGCACAGTGGAATTGAAGGAAAATAAATGGGTATTGTTGACCGTCATCTTTATCAGTCTTATCTGTTTAATAGACTTTTTTTAATTTTGATGTGTTATATCAATTCCCCTTTATTCATACGTGTGATATTGTTGACATTAGTTACCACTTCGATATCCTCTCACGAAGAAGAGAGACGCACAGTGCGCTGAGAATAGTTAGCTCAGTGTTAAGATGACGCGGCTACATATGATATCCCCTCAGTCCACGTCGGTGCTGGGCCACCGGCGGCGCGCGGGCGGCGGGGGCGCGCGCCTGGCGCTGTCGGAGGCGGAGCGCGCCGGCCTGCAGCAGCAGCACGACACCACGGCCGCCGCGCACCACTACCGCCTGCACGACGAGCTGCACCAGCACTTCGACCAGGTGAGGCCCATCTTATATATTGCAGTTTACACTCTATCGCTCTTCAGTTTTATGCCCTGGCACACAGGATAGCCTAGCTAAGTAGCCGACAACCTCATGGGATGACCAGCGAGATGCCACACCCAAAAATAAAATTAGACTTACACACAGTTGCAGAATTAATTATCAATCAGTAATGAACACGACGTGTTTGCGTACAGGAGTCATGGCTGACGAGCGTGTCGGTGGGCTGGGAGGGCGGCGTGCACGTGCAGACGTGCGGGCACCACCTGCACCTGCGCTGCCTGCACGCGTACCTGCGCGCGCTGCAGGCGCCGCAGCGGCCGCACAACCTGCACGTGGAGCGCGGCGAGTTCCTGTGCCCCGTGTGCCGCCAGCTCGCCAACTGCGTGCTGCCGCTGGCGCCGCACCCGCCCGTGCCGCGCGCGCACCGCGCCGGCGCGCACGTCATACACGACATGCTGGAGAAGGAGCACCCGCCGCCCGTGAGTAGCGCCTGTATCTAGCACCTCTACCACAACCTGCACGTGGAGCGCGGCGAGTTCCTGTGCCCCGTGTGCCGCCAGCTCGCCAACTGCGTGCTGCCGCTGGCGCCGCACCCGCCCGTGCCGCGCGCGCACCGCGCCGGCGCGCACGTCATACACGACATGCTGGAGAAGGAGCACCCGCCGCCCGTGAGTAGCGCCTGTATCTAGCACCTCTACCACAACCTGCACGTGGAGCGCGGCGAGTTCCTGTGCCCCGTGTGCCGCCAGCTCGCCAACTGCGTGCTGCCGCTGGCGCCGCACCCGCCCGTGCCGCGCGCGCACCGCGCCGGCGCGCACGTCATACACGACATGCTGGAGAAGGAGCACCCGCCGCCCGTGAGTAGCGCCTGTATCTAGCACCTCTACCACAACCTGCACGTGGAGCGCGGCGAGTTCCTGTGCCCCGTGTGCCGCCAGCTCGCCAACTGCGTGCTGCCGCTGGCGCCGCACCCGCCCGTGCCGCGCGCGCACCGCGCCGGCGCGCACGTCATACACGACATGCTGGAGAAGGAGCACCCGCCGCCCGTGAGTAGCGCCTGTATCTAGCACCTCTACCACAACCTGCACGTGGAGCGCGGCGAGTTCCTGTGCCCCGTGTGCCGCCAGCTCGCCAACTGCGTGCTGCCGCTGGCGCCGCACCCGCCCGTGCCGCGCGCGCACCGCGCCGGCGCGCACGTCATACACGACATGCTGGAGAAGGAGCACCCGCCGCCCGTGAGTAGCGCCTGTATCTAGCACCTCTACCACAACCTGCACGTGGAGCGCGGCGAGTTCCTGTGCCCCGTGTGCCGCCAGCTCGCCAACTGCGTGCTGCCGCTGGCGCCGCACCCGCCCGTGCCGCGCGCGCACCGCGCCGGCGCGCACGTCATACACGACATGCTGGAGAAGGAGCACCCGCCGCCCGTGAGTAGCGCCTGTATCTAGCACCTCTACCACAACCTGCACGTGGAGCGCGGCGAGTTCCTGTGCCCCGTGTGCCGCCAGCTCGCCAACTGCGTGCTGCCGCTGGCGCCGCACCCGCCCGTGCCGCGCGCGCACCGCGCCGGCGCGCACGTCATACACGACATGCTGGAGAAGGAGCACCCGCCGCCCGTGAGTAGCGCCTGTATCTAGCACCTCTACCACAACCTGCACGTGGAGCGCGGCGAGTTCCTGTGCCCCGTGTGCCGCCAGCTCGCCAACTGCGTGCTGCCGCTGGCGCCGCACCCGCCCGTGCCGCGCGCGCACCGCGCCGGCGCGCACGTCATACACGACATGCTGGAGAAGGAGCACCCGCCGCCCGTGAGTAGCGCCTGTATCTAGCACCTCTACCACAACCTGCACGTGGAGCGCGGCGAGTTCCTGTGCCCCGTGTGCCGCCAGCTCGCCAACTGCGTGCTGCCGCTGGCGCCGCACCCGCCCGTGCCGCGCGCGCACCGCGCCGGCGCGCACGTCATACACGACATGCTGGAGAAGGAGCACCCGCCGCCCGTGAGTAGCGCCTGTATCTAGCACCTCTACCACAACCTGCACGTGGAGCGCGGCGAGTTCCTGTGCCCCGTGTGCCGCCAGCTCGCCAACTGCGTGCTGCCGCTGGCGCCGCACCCGCCCGTGCCGCGCGCGCACCGCGCCGGCGCGCACGTCATACACGACATGCTGGAGAAGGAGCACCCGCCGCCCGTGAGTAGCGCCTGTATCTAGCACCTCTACCACAACCTGCACGTGGAGCGCGGCGAGTTCCTGTGCCCCGTGTGCCGCCAGCTCGCCAACTGCGTGCTGCCGCTGGCGCCGCACCCGCCCGTGCCGCGCGCGCACCGCGCCGGCGCGCACGTCATACACGACATGCTGGAGAAGGAGCACCCGCCGCCCGTGAGTAGCGCCTGTATCTAGCACCTCTACCACAACCTGCACGTGGAGCGCGGCGAGTTCCTGTGCCCCGTGTGCCGCCAGCTCGCCAACTGCGTGCTGCCGCTGGCGCCGCACCCGCCCGTGCCGCGCGCGCACCGCGCCGGCGCGCACGTCATACACGACATGCTGGAGAAGGAGCACCCGCCGCCCGTGAGTAGCGCCTGTATCTAGCACCTCTACCACAACCTGCACGTGGAGCGCGGCGAGTTCCTGTGCCCCGTGTGCCGCCAGCTCGCCAACTGCGTGCTGCCGCTGGCGCCGCACCCGCCCGTGCCGCGCGCGCACCGCGCCGGCGCGCACGTCATACACGACATGCTGGAGAAGGAGCACCCGCCGCCCGTGAGTAGCGCCTGTATCTAGCACCTCTACCACAACCTGCACGTGGAGCGCGGCGAGTTCCTGTGCCCCGTGTGCCGCCAGCTCGCCAACTGCGTGCTGCCGCTGGCGCCGCACCCGCCCGTGCCGCGCGCGCACCGCGCCGGCGCGCACGTCATACACGACATGCTGGAGAAGGAGCACCCGCCGCCCGTGAGTAGCGCCTGTATCTAGCACCTCTACCACAACCTGCACGTGGAGCGCGGCGAGTTCCTGTGCCCCGTGTGCCGCCAGCTCGCCAACTGCGTGCTGCCGCTGGCGCCGCACCCGCCCGTGCCGCGCGCGCACCGCGCCGGCGCGCACGTCATACACGACATGCTGGAGAAGGAGCACCCGCCGCCCGTGAGTAGCGCCTGTATCTAGCACCTCTACCACAACCTGCACGTGGAGCGCGGCGAGTTCCTGTGCCCCGTGTGCCGCCAGCTCGCCAACTGCGTGCTGCCGCTGGCGCCGCACCCGCCCGTGCCGCGCGCGCACCGCGCCGGCGCGCACGTCATACACGACATGCTGGAGAAGGAGCACCCGCCGCCCGTGAGTAGCGCCTGTATCTAGCACCTCTACCACAACCTGCACGTGGAGCGCGGCGAGTTCCTGTGCCCCGTGTGCCGCCAGCTCGCCAACTGCGTGCTGCCGCTGGCGCCGCACCCGCCCGTGCCGCGCGCGCACCGCGCCGGCGCGCACGTCATACACGACATGCTGGAGAAGGAGCACCCGCCGCCCGTGAGTAGCGCCTGTATCTAGCACCTCTACCACAACCTGCACGTGGAGCGCGGCGAGTTCCTGTGCCCCGTGTGCCGCCAGCTCGCCAACTGCGTGCTGCCGCTGGCGCCGCACCCGCCCGTGCCGCGCGCGCACCGCGCCGGCGCGCACGTCATACACGACATGCTGGAGAAGGAGCACCCGCCGCCCGTGAGTAGCGCCTGTATCTAGCACCTCTACCACAACCTGCACGTGGAGCGCGGCGAGTTCCTGTGCCCCGTGTGCCGCCAGCTCGCCAACTGCGTGCTGCCGCTGGCGCCGCACCCGCCCGTGCCGCGCGCGCACCGCGCCGGCGCGCACGTCATACACGACATGCTGGAGAAGGAGCACCCGCCGCCCGTGAGTAGCGCCTGTATCTAGCACCTCTACCACAACCTGCACGTGGAGCGCGGCGAGTTCCTGTGCCCCGTGTGCCGCCAGCTCGCCAACTGCGTGCTGCCGCTGGCGCCGCACCCGCCCGTGCCGCGCGCGCACCGCGCCGGCGCGCACGTCATACACGACATGCTGGAGAAGGAGCACCCGCCGCCCGTGAGTAGCGCCTGTATCTAGCACCTCTACCACAACCTGCACGTGGAGCGCGGCGAGTTCCTGTGCCCCGTGTGCCGCCAGCTCGCCAACTGCGTGCTGCCGCTGGCGCCGCACCCGCCCGTGCCGCGCGCGCACCGCGCCGGCGCGCACGTCATACACGACATGCTGGAGAAGGAGCACCCGCCGCCCGTGAGTAGCGCCTGTATCTAGCACCTCTACCACAACCTGCACGTGGAGCGCGGCGAGTTCCTGTGCCCCGTGTGCCGCCAGCTCGCCAACTGCGTGCTGCCGCTGGCGCCGCACCCGCCCGTGCCGCGCGCGCACCGCGCCGGCGCGCACGTCATACACGACATGCTGGAGAAGGAGCACCCGCCGCCCGTGAGTAGCGCCTGTATCTAGCACCTCTACCACAACCTGCACGTGGAGCGCGGCGAGTTCCTGTGCCCCGTGTGCCGCCAGCTCGCCAACTGCGTGCTGCCGCTGGCGCCGCACCCGCCCGTGCCGCGCGCGCACCGCGCCGGCGCGCACGTCATACACGACATGCTGGAGAAGGAGCACCCGCCGCCCGTGAGTAGCGCCTGTATCTAGCACCTCTACCACAACCTGCACGTGGAGCGCGGCGAGTTCCTGTGCCCCGTGTGCCGCCAGCTCGCCAACTGCGTGCTGCCGCTGGCGCCGCACCCGCCCGTGCCGCGCGCGCACCGCGCCGGCGCGCACGTCATACACGACATGCTGGAGAAGGAGCACCCGCCGCCCGTGAGTAGCGCCTGTATCTAGCACCTCTACCACAACCTGCACGTGGAGCGCGGCGAGTTCCTGTGCCCCGTGTGCCGCCAGCTCGCCAACTGCGTGCTGCCGCTGGCGCCGCACCCGCCCGTGCCGCGCGCGCACCGCGCCGGCGCGCACGTCATACACGACATGCTGGAGAAGGAGCACCCGCCGCCCGTGAGTAGCCTCTACAGGGCTCACAGGAACCTCACAATCTGCACGTGAATTTGCACACCGACATAATATCTACACTCAACAAGTCTACCATGTTTATAATTACCGAATCAAATTGAAAGACAAATTCCAAGCATATATCGGCTGATCAATACTTTATGTGTAAGAAAAATTACAAAATGAGCGTTAAGAAAAATTACAAAATGTATCCCGAAAAAAGTACGACTAATTATGTATAACTCCCTAGTAAAATCGAATCTTGAATACCTAATCGAAGTGTGGGGATCAGCCGCTAAATCTAATCTAAACTCATTACAAAGAATACAAAACAAAATCATTAAAGTATTCCACTACCACTATCTATATCCAACAAAAAAATTATACGATAAAACTAAACTACTAAATATCAAACAAATTTACACATATTACACCTGCATTCTCATTAAAAAAATCACCACGAACTCCGTACAATCAAACATACAACTACATAAAAAAGCAGTAACCTACAACACAAGAAGTAAAAACAAATTCCAACTAATAACTGCACGAGCACGGACTAATTACGGTAGAAAAACAGTATTAGTGGAGGGAACACGACTGTTCAATGATTTGCCGGAAAATATAAAGAGATGTGATAGTATTAGTATATTTAAGAGGAAACTAAAAAAACATGTATGTACCCTATAACGTCACCAACGCCCCAGAGGCAAATATTATTTATTATTATTTAAAAGTAACTCTGTATCTCATTATAAGTGAACTGTTATTTAGTTCTTATGGGAAATAAATATCTTTAAACTCATTTTGTGTAGCGAATAGAAACGCACACGCACTGGATTTTCAACTCTCGGTGTTAAGCCGAGCGTTGAGAATCCAACGCGCTGGGATGCACTCTTGTCCCAGCGCGTTGAAAAACACACTGTTGGATTTTCAACTCTCAACGCTAAGCAGAGCGTTGAAAATCCAGTGCGTGAAAAAAAAATCGCCGCGATTTTATTACGTCCGTCGACTTACAGTTTCACTTTATCACAGTATAAAGATACTGGTATGACAAGGCTCTTTTTGTAAATTAACTATTGCATAAAGTTGCTAACAATAAATGCACTAGTACTGGTCAATGGCTTCGCACATACAGCCGCCATTTTGAACATCTTTGTTGCGATTTATTGATTATATAGCCTATGTCACCCGGACTATTATTACAAATCTATTGATACCTCACTTATCAAAATCGGTTCAGCAGTTTAGGCGCTACGGTGGAACACACATAAAAGCAAACATACATACAAACATATAAACATACATACATAGACTGCTAAAATCATAACCCTTCCTTTTGGCTTTGCCGTAGTCGGGTAAAAATACAAAAGCTACACAAAATTATTTTAAAATAGAATCTTTTACGTGAAACGGTGATGTTTGATATCGTGCTACTAAAACCAAAAAATAACTTATATCTTTCTTCAGGCACCAAGTCGACTCTCGGAAGCGATGGGCAAAGCAATGGAAGATATGACAGCCACAGCGGGCGGCAAGCTCAAACAACGCTACGGTTCTTCACCAGCCGCCATCTTTACCTTTGTTGCGTCACTCGTCAGGACAAACCTTGAATGTGAACTAGTACAGAGAGGAGGCACGTTGCAGACGTGTGTGGCGCCGCGGTATAAGCTGAGGAATGAGTGTATAGGTATGAAAATTATAATATTAGCAAAAAAAAAATTTTTATCACTCGTGTCTGTCTGTCCTAGCCGCTCCGAGCCAGTTTGCTCTGAATCTAATGGACCGATTAAGTTGAAATTTGGGGGTTTTAAGTAAATTTTTTATATAAATTTAAAATAAATACTTTGACGTGATAACGTCTTAAATCGATGAACGCCGGCTGCACGCACGAAAAAGTGTCATGTTCCGTCTGAGCCGAGCGTGTAAGCGAGAGCGCGGAACAAGCGATAGAGAGGCACGATCGGCCTAAGCGTTCGGCTTGTGATGTTATCACGTAAAATTATCGTCCGTAAAATCGACTTTACAGACAACCAATTTTTTTAAGTTATTAAAGAAAATAGATGATAATTGGCTATTCCCCTTATTTCCAAAACTGTTGAATGAAAAATTCTGAAAAAAAATTGGGAATAGTTTTTATACTTGTATTTTACAGGAAAACCTATAAAAAGAAGTCTATGGTTTTAAAATAATGGTTAATTACTCAATATTGTGCGTACAGACTTTCATTTGCAGTTGCAATGTATGAGGGAACATGTTTATCAACTAAACTAAATACTATGGAACTTTTCATTGTGCGTGTTCTGACACGCACTTGGTTGGTTTTTTTAGATATTGGCTTTTGCAGGTATCAGTATGATTTTTAGTCTTGGACTGCTCGCATTGAGCGGATTCTCGTTATCTTTACAAATTCATTGGTTGAAATTATAACCCGTGTATATTGTATTGGCTATAATGTGGCTTGTATTTAACTCAAAGCATTTACAGGCATTTTTGAATTGTCAAGTTACATAAATGAAAAAGTGAACAGTGAACATAGACACAGTGTAACAGTATCGTTTCCCGCCGTCAGTGCCGCTGCTGGTGGTGGCGGGCGCGCACTCGCGCGTGCTGAGCAGCGCGGGCTGCGGCTTCGGCGCGGCGGAGGCGTGGCGCGCGCTCGTGCCGCCGCCCAGCGCGCCCGGTGCCGCGCAGTCGGCGCCCGTGCCGTCCGCTGCAGTGGCGACGCGCCCCGTGCCGCTGCTGCTGCGGGACCCGCTGGCGCTGCTCATGCAGTTCCTGTTACTCGCGCCACCCACGCCGCCCTATTTGGATATGCGTGAGTATGATGATTGACTGTATTTCTTGGTCTTTTATTAGAAATAACTTACATAATTTGAAACATGTAATATATTTTTCTCTACAAGTTAATAAAATAGAATTGCAACAACTTTAATATAATGTCTGTTCCAAAAGTATCCGATGAAAATGTAAACAAACCATGTCCAGGTTTTCTTGTGAAATCACTCACTAAAGAGAAATAGTAACACATTCATCTGTATTAAGAAGGTATTTTAGAGGTATGAAGAACAAAGTGCAAAGTTCACTCATCCACCGTAGAAAAGGAAGGATCCTCCGATCAGACGGGTGTTGTGTCTGGCAGACAACTACCCAACGATTGATATAGGATGATCATATATATGTCACAGTAAACTCTAATGTTATGTTATGTGTTGTTATGTTTATGTGACGTCAAATCTTTGTTACGTAGTTCGCGTGTGGCGATATAGATGCCACCACAATATGTAATTTATGTTTTCCTACAATTTTTGTTTGAATAACATTCTTTAAAAAAATCGCCGACGAAAATTTTAGTTGTAAAATTACACTTGAATAACCTCAAGTGTCAAATGAAAACCATTTTTTTTTTAAATATTTTTAATAATCTAATCAACGCACTCAATTTGTAAGTGAAACTAGAAATTGGCACCCACAACTAAATTTTCAAATCCATTTGTTTACATATTCATTGGATACTTTTTGAACGGTATACACAACACACGGTACCAAGTGTTTAAGACATCTAATTTTAAAAAGAGACGACTGTTACACAAGCATAAATAACAAAGACAAAAAATCGAAAATTTTCTAAAACTTCATGTGCCAACTTAACGGCCAATGTACACACGGCTACACGCTATAAATTTCCAGTATAAGCTGACCTCGCATTGTACGGAAATCCTATACAATGCGAGATCAGCCTAAACTGGTGTTATCTTGATGTGTAGCCGTGTGTACCTGTGCTCAATAAGACCAGACGAGTGTATTCCGGCATTATTAACTTTTACTAATTTACGCTAATCTAAAAACCTTACCCTGACCTTAATTTTTTTATTATTATTAACTAACTTTTTTAAATCACGGATAAAGCAATAATGCTTACATTTTTACTATTTCGTTACCTACAGAGGAATTCACCTGCATAGTCCGCGCCCTATACGCCCTCAGCTACTACCAAGTGGTCTGCCAGTTCATAGCAAGTGGCAGCGCAGAAGGCCGGGCCGCACTGGCCGGTGCGGCCCGGCCCGGCGAGCCCGCAGGCCTGAGAGCGGCCGCCAAGCTTATGTTAGGAGCCTTGGCTGGGTCGGACCTGTTTACTGAGGATGGGCCGCCCGCGCCGGGAGAGCATAAAGTGCCGGATCTTGCTAATATGGAGAAAGAGGTATGTGGAGCTACACGAATTCTTGTTAGTGATGAGATTTTTTTGTCTAACAAGCATTGTAAAATTGCACATCCTTTTGAAAACTACCTTTTTGAACTAAGGCAGTCTTGATAATTTTCAAAGTCTTTTACTGTATCTTGTGCTATTCGTTGGTATAGGTGGAGAACTAAATAACAAACAAAATCTTGTTTGGAGAAAATTGCAATTGATTTATGGATGATTTGGGTGTTACGAAAATGGTGAAAAGTCAATTTGACCAAAATCGCAGTTATTTAGTTCTCCACCTACGCCAACGATATAATGACATACCGTTGAAGTTAATTGATTTTATTATCTTTACTAATGTACAATAATGATCGAAAAAGTAAAATGGGTACCTCAAAATTCTCATCTTTACGCAAAAAATAAACTTTTTGGAGTTTTACCAACAATCCTGTTTTCCACAGTTACAAGAGCTCCTGCTCCCATTCCTGCGCATAGCCGCCCTCTTGCGTCACCACCTGTACGGCGCCGAGCTGCCCGAAGTAGCCACTCCTCGCCAGGAGTTCGTGCGCCTGGCGTACTACCTGGAGCTGGTGACGGACGGCATGGAGTGGTCCGAGTGGTCGGCCGGCAGAGCCTTGCCGCCCGACTCCGCGCTCGCGGCCCGCGCCTGGGCGCGCCAGCTGGGCGGGGCCGCCGCGCGCGGACAACTGGCTGTGAGTATGAGTATACGTAGTAGTGAGCTCATTGTAAACTCTTGTTTTCATTCATTTGTTGCAATTTTACAATATTATTCGGAAAATATACGTATTATAAAATTGATACAGTAGCGATTCATTTGTAGACTGTACACACGGCCGAAATATCCCATGCTTTAGTTTTGGAACGAAATTCTTTAACGCGGCTTGTAAACTTTCAGAAATCGTCACGCTAAAAAGTGTTAATACTTGCGACTTCTAGTCATCTTCTAGTTCAAAGAGAAAGAGAGAGAGAACGCCGGCAGAAAAAAAGAAAAGAGTAAATTGATTACAGTGTCGTGGGAAAAATTGTACACATCGGCCCGAGTACACTGCATGCTGGAGATAGAAAGTGTGAATTTGGTCAAAATGAAAATTCAAGATGGCAGCTGCAAAAATTTTCATATTTTTCTTCATGGGTGTCGTTTTCATAGTTTTCCAGGGGGCGCCAAAGCCGATAGTGAGGTCAAAATGTTAATCCAAGATGACGGTTGCAAAAACTTTAAAATTTTTCGTCATGGGTGTCGTTTTCATAGGTTTCGAGTGTTAAAACTGATATAACGTCAAAATGTAAATCGAAGATGATGGCTGTAAAAATTTTGTTTTTGTTTTAAATCATACGTGAGAATAGTATATTATGCAATTAGTGAATAAAGGACGGATTTAAAGCGAGGGCCATAGATGAATTACGAGCAAGTGAAGGATTCTAACGATTGAATCACGACCGTAGGGAGTGATTCATGATGATTGAATCACGAGCATAGCGAGTGATTCAAGTGTTAGAATCCTGAGCAACGCGAGTGATTCATGGCCCTCGATATAAATCCGTTTTATTCAAGAGTTGCATACTATACTTTATACCATGACTACGAGAAAAAGAAAGATCCGCTAAAGGACCGGTCTCTCATGAGAGACGGCTCACCCACGCGGCTTAAATCTCTATTTGTATTAGTTGTAATGGTTATTTTTGTCTGAATTTTTTTTCGTCTATGGTCGGATAGATAGTCTCGTCAAATAAATCGACTAAAAGCAAAAATATAAATGGACAACATTTAAAAAAAAATTTGAAAATGAGTTTCCCGCCCGGTCAAAATGTCGGTCAAACGTCACACCCGGGTGAGCGCGCGTTCGCTGTTTATTATATTGCTGTTTTGTATAATTCGTTTTTTAATGGTTTTTGTGTGTAAATCGTCGGAAAGTGGTGATATTTTCATTTTGAAGTAAATATTACATCGTTTTAGATAATATTCGCACTAAATAACATTATATTATACCTATTTCGACCCAACCAAAAAAAGTGTAAATAAGCGTGAAGGAGAAAGTTCACGTAAAAGTGAAAGTTGTGATATTTTGTGAGTTTTCTGTATTGATCTGATTGGTAAGTGTTTTATTTCTTTTCTGTAATAAATTGTTCATCGTTTTAGACAAAATTTAGACAAAAATATAAATAAAAAATATTTTTTTGGTACGGAGAAAGTTATGAAAGCACTAGAAATTCTAGATCAGCAAAAATCTAGATTTTTTGAATTTTTTTTAAATAAATTTGGTCTCTAAAAACGCTTTTATTAGATAACTTATCTATCCATAATGTACCCTGCAAAATTTCGTGTGAATTGGTACGGTAGTTTTATTAGAAATCGTAAAAACATTAGAACATAGAAAACACAAAAAAAACGGGTAATAAAGATTAGTAAACGTTGATAACAAAGACTGTAACCATTTACAATGTATCTCTAATCTATTCGAGTAGCAAAAAACATAAACAAAACACTTTAGACGTTATTATGAAACCCGATGCTTTTGTTTATTCAAGTGCGGTCGTAAATCTGTCACGGCGCGGACCGCCCGCCGCCCCTTAGCGGTTAAGCGAAAATAGACATTTAATTAAGAAAAACGTGTGCGGTCGTGGGACCCCCGTCAGAAACGAAGTTCTTTCTCACGTATGATTTAAAACAAAAATAAAGTTTTTGCAGTCGCCATCTTGCATTTACATTTTGACCTCATATCGGCGTTAGCGCCCTCGAAAACTATGAAAACGACACCTATGATGAAAAATTTAAATGTTTTTTGAGCGGCCATCTTGTATTTACATTTCGACCCCACTATCGGTTTTAACACCCTCGAAAACCATGAAAACGATACCCATGACGAAGAATTTAAAAAATTCAGAGCCACCATCTTGAATTTACATTTCGACCCCATTATCGGCTTTAACACCCTCGAAAACCATTAAAACGATACCCATGACGAAAAATTAAAAAAAAATCAGAACCGCCATCTTGGATTTTCATTTTGACCTCATTATCGGCTTTTGCACCCTTGAAAACCATGAAAACGATACCCATGATGAAAAATTTTAATCAGAGCCGCCATCTTGGATTTTCATTTTGACCTAATTCACACTTTCTCTCTCTCTCGAGACTCGTACGGCATACAGTGTACTCGGGCCGATGTGTACAATTTTATTCCACAACACAGTAATCACTTTACTCTTTTCTTTTGTTTTTCTGCCAGCGTTCTCTCTATTTCTCTTTGAATTAGAAGAAGACAGTCATAAATACACTTTTTAGCGTGACGATTTCTGAAAGTTGAAGCCGCGTTGAAGAACTTCGTTCCAAAAAAGGAAGGTTAAATTAATCGCAAGGAGGTTGTATAGCATTGAGATCGAAGTCGAATATATTGGTGTTCTAAATTCTAACTCCAAAATAGTGATTAAAAGTGCTTTTTATTCACTGTTTACTGTTTACAGTGAATAAAATAAGCTTTTTAAAGGGGGAATGGGATAAAGAACTTTGTTCCTGACGGGGGTCCCCGACCGCACACGTTTTTTTTTAATATAAATTTCGCAATTAAAGTTTGTCCTAATGCGACTGTTCCTCGGCGGCAGGTGCGTCGCCTGCTGCGCTCGATGGCCGTGGAGTGGTGCCAGCCGGCGCTGCTGGCCCTGCCGCGCGACTACGACCGCCTGTTCACGTACTACCACGAGCGCGTGTGCCTGCAGTGCGGCGCCGTGCCCAAGGAGGCCAGCGTGTGCCTGCTGTGCGGCACGCTCGTGTGCCTCAAGCAGCCGTGCTGTCGCCAGCACCAGGTCGCCGAGGCGGTGCAGGTATACATATACATCTGTTCACGTACTACCACGAGCGCGTGTGCCTGCAGTGCGGCGCCGTGCCCAAGGAGGCCAGCGTGTGCCTGCTGTGCGGCACGCTCGTGTGCCTCAAGCAGCCGTGCTGTCGCCAGCACCAGGTCGCCGAGGCGGTGCAGGTATACATATACATCTGTTCACGTACTACCACGAGCGCGTGTGCCTGCAGTGCGGCGCCGTGCCCAAGGAGGCCAGCGTGTGCCTGCTGTGCGGCACGCTCGTGTGCCTCAAGCAGCCGTGCTGTCGCCAGCACCAGGTCGCCGAGGCGGTGCAGGTATACATATACATCTGTTCACGTACTACCACGAGCAGCCGTGCTGTCGCCAGCACCAGGTCGCCGAGGCGGTGCAGGTATACATATACATCTGTTCACGTACTACCACGAGCAGCCGTGCTGTCGCCAGCACCAGGTCGCCGAGGCGGTGCAGGTATACATATACATCTGTTCACGTACTACCACGAGCAGCCGTGCTGTCGCCAGCACCAGGTCGCCGAGGCGGTGCAGGTATACATATACATCTGTTCACGTACTACCACGAGCAGCCGTGCTGTCGCCAGCACCAGGTCGCCGAGGCGGTGCAGGTATACATATACATCTGTTCACGTACTACCACGAGCAGCCGTGCTGTCGCCAGCACCAGGTCGCCGAGGCGGTGCAGGTATACATATACATCTGTTCACGTACTACCACGAGCAGCCGTGCTGTCGCCAGCACCAGGTCGCCGAGGCGGTGCAGGTATACATATACATCTGTTCACGTACTACCACGAGCAGCCGTGCTGTCGCCAGCACCAGGTCGCCGAGGCGGTGCAGGTATACATATACATCTGTTCACGTACTACCACGAGCAGCCGTGCTGTCGCCAGCACCAGGTCGCCGAGGCGGTGCAGGTATACATATACATCTGTTCACGTACTACCACGAGCAGCCGTGCTGTCGCCAGCACCAGGTCGCCGAGGCGGTGCAGGTATACATATACATCTGTTCACGTACTACCACGAGCAGCCGTGCTGTCGCCAGCACCAGGTCGCCGAGGCGGTGCAGGTATACATATACATCTGTTCACGTACTACCACGAGCAGCCGTGCTGTCGCCAGCACCAGGTCGCCGAGGCGGTGCAGGTATACATATACATCTGTTCACGTACTACCACGAGCAGCCGTGCTGTCGCCAGCACCAGGTCGCCGAGGCGGTGCAGGTATACATATACATCTGTTCACGTACTACCACGAGCAGCCGTGCTGTCGCCAGCACCAGGTCGCCGAGGCGGTGCAGGTATACATATACATCTGTTCACGTACTACCACGAGCAGCCGTGCTGTCGCCAGCACCAGGTCGCCGAGGCGGTGCAGGTATACATATACATCTGTTCACGTACTACCACGAGCAGCCGTGCTGTCGCCAGCACCAGGTCGCCGAGGCGGTGCAGGTATACATATACATCTGTTCACGTACTACCACGAGCAGCCGTGCTGTCGCCAGCACCAGGTCGCCGAGGCGGTGCAGGTATACATATACATCTGTTCACGTACTACCACGAGCAGCCGTGCTGTCGCCAGCACCAGGTCGCCGAGGCGGTGCAGGTATACATATACATCTGTTCACGTACTACCACGAGCAGCCGTGCTGTCGCCAGCACCAGGTCGCCGAGGCGGTGCAGGTATACATATACATCTGTTCACGTACTACCACGAGCAGCCGTGCTGTCGCCAGCACCAGGTCGCCGAGGCGGTGCAGGTAGGGAGAGCGCACGAGACACGTCTTAGAGACCAATATACCCTAATATTTTTCACCCCAATATCCTATTATAGTATTAATTTAATTTAATTTTAATTTGTTTCATTTAATTTTAATTTATTTTCAATTATTTACTTTCTTTCAGTCATTACTAACATAATTTTAAGAGAATGTAAGAAAGAGGTACTAACAAAATATGGACAAAAATTGTCTGAATTAAATGAATTTTATTTTATTTATAGTCAAACAATCTATCGGATGTAATGCAACCCGCATTACGTATGGTAAACTTCACATATCTGTGAATTTTTTGGTTCAAGCACATGCTCGTTTCCTCACGATGTTTTTCATCACCTTTTTAGAAGTAGCGTTTCCTTACGTTAACCCTGTTCCACAAATCACCACCAACCACTAAATCAGGGATGTAACGGATATCCGTATCCGCAACTGCGGAGCATGCGCATACATTTTGATATCCGCAAAACATCTGCATCCTCAAGTTTTGATTTTAAAAGCTCCGCATCCTCATAATTTCTATGTGACCCTACGTTGTTCGCACAAATAGTAAATTTTAAAAACTCGAGCCGTGCTAAATGGGCAAGCCGATAAGTGAGTTACGCGTCCCTATTGGCTGAATTCGCAATGTCCTTGTCCTATGACAGACGATCGGCCGCACGTGGCAGTGGTGGCACGACTGTGGTTCCACATTCCACAATTTGAGTTACTGAGTGCCGGGTAGCGTGTTATTGTGTACTTTTTATTTGCTCGTAGAATTGAAGTTTTTTGCAGGCGAATTACGCTACGGTAACCTACCAAATGATTACCTACAACCTATAATACAAATACTATAAAAAACAAGGGCTGTTTCTTGTGCGACATCAGCATCCGCACCCTCATCCGCATCCTCATTACGGAATTTTCCGATATCCGTATCCTCATCCGCATCCTCAAACCCGATTATCTCGAAATCCTCATCCGTTATATGACATCCGTTACAACCCTGCACTGAATGTATTTAGCGCTAAACGAATTTAAAACATCGTTCTATTTTTCTTTATCGTTTGAAAATGACAGAGACAAAATAATCTAAATACGCTTAGCGTTAAATGAATTTAAAGATTTAAGGTGCAAATGGGTCTAAATATATGAATCGTCAATAACACCATATTATTGTACTAACAGCACGCGATGGAGTGCGGCGGCGGCACGGGCATCTTCCTGGTGGTGACGTCGACGTACATCATCGTCATCCGCGGCCGGCGCGCCTGTCTGTGGGGCTCGCTGTACCTGGACGACTACGACGAGGAGGACCGCGACCTCAAGTGAGTGCACGGACACCATGTAGCACGTGAACATATTCGCTGCTTAGTTTACGGGTCACTTAAAACATACAGCGCTGTATAATACACCCACATTTTGCCGAATATTGCGTCACTAAATTAAATAGTGTGATTAATTAGCGTATGGCCAACAAATCAACACTATTAAAAACGTCGACAAAATGCACAAAGCTTGGTTTTCACTAACATTGCAATGTCCTGCCATCTAATAAGTTTGATGCGAAAGATCATAACGATTGCTACATTCATTCAATAAAATCTGCTATCTATTCTCACCGTAACCATCCCTCCACAGACGCGGCAAGCCCCTCTACCTAAGCCAGGACCGCTTGGAACTGCTCCAGGCACAGTGGCTCGCTCACCGGTTCGACCACACGAAGCGCACGTGGGTGTGGCACCGCGACTCGCTCTGAAACGTGCTGCCCACTCCACCGCCCTACCGCGCCTGACGCACACGCAGGCGACTCGACCGAGCTGCTCTGTGCAGATATGTAGCCAGGGAGGTAACGGATTGTAGGATACCCTGCTACAAGGATATTTTGGCGCCTAAATGACATTGACAGGGTGGCGATGTTGGTAAACATTCGTGAAATTGTATTGACAAAACAAGATGGCGACTTTGGTTCCGATCTTGGCCCCGCGCCACAACAACCTTGTAGCATTGTAGTAATGCGGATAGAAAGTAAACTAGGGTTGGTATGATGTACTTTATACAGTGGTTCGGTTGATGTTGAAAAGACTTGGACTGTAAAACGATCTCAAATGTCAGACGACTCCGAGTTATAACTGTCGTTGATCTACTGTATGGAGTTAGATATAAGAAGGTAGATATGTGTTACTGTGGATCGGAAATATTTGGACATTGTATCAACTAGGTCCTACTAGAGCAGGCCTCTGCTAGGGTATAAAACCTCTACGTAATCTAACGCTACGTTATTTGCCAACTTTACTTAGTGGAGGCAACTTAGCACTCTGGCTACTAAAATAAATAGAATCTATGTCATCTAAATCATTCAAGTTGAATTTAGCTGATTTTCATTCTATGTTTTATTCGGATTTATTTGATGTGTCAAATAAAGTCGATTGCTGAACACTGAGTTCGGTTAGGTCGCAGTATTAGAGCCACTTTCGAGATAATCTCGATTGTAAGCAGTCGAATAACTAGATAAAACACGACTGCATGTGAACAGGATCTGTCGGTCCTACTTGTTCGAGTCATAAAAAACTTGCCTTGAGTCATCGCCAATAGACATTCACTAAATTGTCTGTTAGCCCAAATAGGTCAATATTACAGTTTCTTTATATTACTGAACAACTAACTTAACAGATTGGTCAGCCAACGCCAAGCAATAAGAACTTGTTAGTAAACAGTTCAGTTTTAAATATTAAAATAATCACAAATGTAACATTAGATACAAAATTATACTGTTGCGTCAATTGAGCCTTACTTTAACACCAATAGCTGTCGTATTAACAGATTTTAATAGTTATTTACAAATTATATTTAATATTTATATCACGTTCGATAAAAGTAATCTCCAATTCGCCGTTAGAATACGTATTTTAAACGGTACAGTATGAAATAACAAAGTATAAAATTTTGCCTCGTACAAGCAGTTAGTGTCTTACATGTATCCAAATATTTATGAATAAATAGTGCAGTAGTTAGAAAGATATTTGCAGCCACATATATTTTCATATTAGAAGTTATTAGCTTTCCGCTAACCCGTGTTCAGGCGCTAGAGTATATCCCTTATGAATATTTATACCGACATCAATTAATAAACAGATCGTGAATTTAGGCTTGCATAGACTTTCATAGTGAAAAGTTTAGTCATTTCGTTTAGAACTATTTTTGTTTAGTGTTTTTATTATTTATAACTTTAACTACTAAAGTTCTAATGATGTATCGTATAACAGCGAAATTAGAATTCTTTATTCATCTGATATATCATTGAATTTAATGTGACAACGAGAAACAGACATGTTATTTATTTAGGATACTTTGTCGCTTGAGTTTTTATAATAGACAAGATTACATACAAAACACGCATGATTTTTAAATTCACGGGACTTTCTACATACTATTGCCTGATTATATCCTCATCACAATAGGTAGGCTTCATTTAGCCATTAGTATCAATTATACAACAAAATTCTATCTTCATGTTAAACTAAGCAAGCAATAACTAGTTGGTAACGAATATAAAATTCTACATAGAGTTATATTATTTGCTACTTTATCAAATTGTTGGATTTATAAAAATATATATATTATATATTTACATACGGTCATTGTAATTCCGTGATGATCTGAGTACTCGCAAACGTAATGTATCGAAGTATGCCTTATCAGAATTAGACAGTTATTTACATAATGTACAACAGAAACATAAATGCAGTACATATTATTATATTAAAATTATTACTCGTTTGACTATTGTAATGTGTTATAGAATTAAATTTATCTAGTGTTTTATCTGTGCATTAATGCTTAGGAGTGTGGCCAGAGAATGTTCAAAAGGAAAATTAAATTCCAACAACAATAAATTACTAAAATTCATCAGATCCTATTTATTGTAACGTCCGTTACATGTTATGAAGTATTCAATCGTAAAATTGTATCAAATGAAATGCTAAGTATACCACTCGAATTAAATAATATCCTGAAAGTGTAGACTTGCGGACTAACGAAGAAATCCACAATGTTCTCTGGCCACCCTCTAAGTAAGAAAATTTGTTGGAATGTAAGGTCTATATAAAATTTTATACTGTGTCTAATGTTTGATCAAACTCAACCCAATGATGTTATACTTGATACAAACAATAACACAATGACTTCATTTTAATGAACTTAGCACACCGCTAAACTTGTGAATTCTAATATTTTACAGCCCAAATGTTTGGTCAAACATTTGAAATATGTTGCCAAGAATGTCATGAAATTAATTGTCTTGTTTACGACTCTAACGATCATTACAATATATCTGTTATACCCAGAGAATACAGCTTGAAAGAGGAAACAGTATGAAATAATGAACAGGTGTCGCAAACAAGACAAAATGTAGAACATTGTAAATATAACCTTCGACTTCATTAGGGATGTCCAATGGGTGTTGTTAGGGCTGTGAATACGTATATTTTAAATTTTACTCGCTCCTCTGTTGACACGGTTGACGAATCACTTTAGATTTTAAAGACGATTAAATTATTATTTTATTTTTCTCATATTTTTATATAGGATTATACTGAGTACGATATTAGTGAATAGCCGCTTGCGGACTTTCCATACCTAATAACGATTTTAAAATGTACTTCTCCAACATTCTTCCAGAAATATGAAAGCAATACTTGTTAAGAAAATAGATGTATTCGGAGTAAGTTATCATTTATCATACATTTTGGAGCCACTGCACTGCAAGGTTAAAGAGGTCTCACAGTTGACAAGCTTTCTTTTGCTTGATCATGATTACGACAATAATACACGGTATACAATATTCAATAGAAGTATCATTATTGAGGTATGGTGCTTATACTTTTATTTCTCGTGTGCAATTTGGATGTTTTTGTTTTATTTCCTTGTATATTATTTTCTAAGTCCTCAAAAGTACATTTTTCTGTTTTATAAAATTAGTGTTTGTATCTAGTTTTAGTGTTAACTAAATTGTAGTTTTTATTAATAAGCTATTATCATTTAAAATTTTGTAATCACAACGAATTGATTAATTTAATTGATGAATTACGAAGCGGTAGAGAAGTTCAAAATTAGTAGATGTTTGAGATGTCAATATTTACAATGATTTTTACTGTTTAGAATTTAAATGTTTTTGTCACGTGAATGCGACAGCTAGCGAAACCGAATAGTAGTTTGTCGAAAAATGTGACATCAAAAAATATACTATATTTTTTTTGTTATTATCGTAATCCTTTTGCTACCATATTTACTGCTCATATTAAGTCCGTATACAACAACAGCTGTGACGAGTATTGGTCGATTCCTTGTCCAGAGCCTGCACCGCTCCAGATAATATTGTTAAACTTGTGTATGTATATTGTTCTTGTATATATTCAATCATTAAAGTTGTTGATATTTCTATTGTTGTTTCAATTCCAAGGTCCGTGACTACCGCAGGACCACCAACGCCAATCGCTTCCATATTTAGTAAATAATTAGTACCTAATTGGTACTAATTAGTGCTTGAACGACAAAATTGGTACCTTAGTAGTTTTCGAGAAACTCGACTTTGAAGGTGGTCCGGCCGCAGTCACGCTCCCTTCAGCAGGACCACCATGAGCGTCGTAAAAGGGAGCATGCTGCAGCTATTCTAAGTATACAAATAATTATTACCCTTAAATGTGATTCATTGCGTTAAAAAAAACAGAACTGAAACATTTATATTTATAAATCATTACACAGAACATAAGAAGTATAAATAAAAATATGGCGGGCTTTATGACTACACTTGCTCGGACAAACATTGAATGGGACATAATCGTGTTAACTGAGTGTTGGCTTCCTAACACTCATAATATTCCCGATTTGACGAACTATAATTATTACCTAACCAACAATAATCATACACAAAATGAAGGTGATGTGCATAAAAAACTGCAACTAGTTGCAGAGGAGCCGTCTTTCTTAGATGCTAACTGTCTCCCAATTAAAAATCGATAGAAATACCGTTCTTTTAGCGATATACCGCCCGCCAGGTTACAAAGACTTGGATAATTTTCAAAACTCACTAAATACTACCCTAAGTAGGCTATCAAAATACAATAATGTAATTATTGCAGGAGACATAAATATACATGAACACTGCAAGGACTCTGCTAAACATTCATACCTAAACTTGCTGGCTACCCATGGCCTCTTACCTGTTCACACATTAGGGCCTATGCACACCACGTTTTTTAAACGCGCCGTCGACGCGCGTTTGTAGCGATACAGACGCGAGTCAGACGCAGCCTGTAGACCTTCTGTAGGATAAAAGCGCGCCGTCGACGCGCGTTTCTATAACGCGCGTCGACGGCTCGTTTAAAAAACGTGGTGTGCACAGGCCCTTACCTACGCGCCAACAAGCTTGTCTTGACCACGTGATACTGAAAACTCGACTACCAGCTTCTACTTCAGTCGCACACTCTGCTCTAACAGATCATGAGACAGTAATGTTATTCTTGTCAAAACGACTGCCTAAAATAATTACAAAAAGTTGTATTCGTTATAATTATGTTAAGATAGACACAGACCTAAAACAGCTAGACTTTAGTGAAGTATACAAGACCCAAGATCCTCATGTGGCAGGGGAAACATTAACTACATTAATAAAACACGTGATAGACTCAAACTCCAAATCAGGTAAGAGCCCGAACCGTAAACAAATATTAAAGCCATGGATTACTCCTGGTTTACTTCGCTGTATGCGGCATCCATCGAGACACATTGCATAGAAAATTTAAGCAGGCGCCTAATAATGAGTTTTTAAAATTTTCTTTTACTAGGTTCAGAAACTATTGTAATAAACTATTAAGGAAAATAAAAATAGAATTTGAAAAAAATGAGATCAAAAAAGCTGGGAAAAATACTAAACAGTTATGGTCGGCTATAAATAATATTTCAAACAGGTCGACAAGGAAAGCCAACACATCTTCACAATTATTAGCCTCATCAAGTACTCCACAAAATTCTGTAAACCTGGTCAATAACTTTTTTGCCAAAATAGGTGAAAACCTTGCTAAAAATATAAAGAGTACACAAGCACGAGCTACCTACAAAGGGAAACCTAAATAACGGATCGCAATCCATGGTAATGCTCCCAACAGATGAGGGAGAGGTAGCTAGAATATTAATGTCGCTCCGCAATAAGTGTGCTGCGGGATGGGATGGGATATCCGGTGAACTCTTGAAAAAACATGCGGCCGTGATTGTGCCTCCGTTAACGTACATATGTAATCTTGCTCTGTCCACAGGTAAATTTCCTAACGTGTTCAAAAAAGCCATAATACATCCGATCTACAAGAGTGGGGACAGGAGCCGTGTCGATAACTACAGACCTATATCTGTGCTAACTGCTTTTTCCAAAATACTGGAACGAGTAATGAATAGCAGACTTGTGAGCTACTTGGAAAGCAATAACCTTATCACACCAGCTCAATTTGGGTTTCGCTCAGGCAAATCCACCTCTGACGCGGTCCATGAGTTGACAGACTATGTGGTCAAAAACATGGATAATGGGGATAAGGTTATGACCATATTCCTAGATCTTGCTAAGGCTTTTGACACGGTTTCTGTCCCAATTATTGTACGTAAGATGGAAATCTTGGGAATCAGAGGACTTCCACTGGACCTCTTTAAAGACTACCTGAGTGAGCGTGCCCAGAGAGTAAAGATAGATGAATTAATCAGTGAGGAACAAATAATTAACTCAAGGTAGTGTCCTCGGACCTTCTCTTTTTCTCATTTATATCAATGATCTGGGTACGCTCTCTATCCCCAATGGCAAAATCATTAGCTTTGCTAATGACACTGCACTCTTGTTCAGCGCGAGCTCGTGGGAGGATGTTTATGAGTGTGCACAACTGGGCTTTAATATAGTATCCAACTGGTTACGCGACAATCTGTTGACCCTAAATACAACTAAGACCAATTACATAGCATTTTCAATGAAAAACAATGGATCCTCCCAAACATTACTTAATACTATTGTAGCTCACTCTTGCACAAACCAACTTACCCGTAGTTGTAACTGCGAGTCGCTCACCAAGGCTGAAACGGTAAAGTACCTAGGAATAATAATCGACAAAAACCTAAGATTTCAAGACCACATTGGTTATGTAACAGATGGTAACTTAGTAACAGATTACGGAAACTAATATACGTGTTCAAAACGCTGAGACTTGTAGTCGATAAAAATATTATGAAATCAGTGTACTATGCTCTTGCTCAATCCCTAATTAGCTACTGCATCACCTCCTGGGGTGGTGCTCCAAAAACTACCCTAATAGAAGTTGAAAGAACCCAAAGAGCTATTCTGAAAGTGTCGTCTTTTCGACCGTATCGCTACCCCACTGAACAGTTATACAAAGAAAGTAACGTCCTGACAGTGCGTCAACTGTTTATATTGAACATTCTGCTCAAACAGCACACTCTCTTAGTTTACAATCCAACGCTGTCCAAAGACGATATGACCCAGTGGAGCGCCATCATATACGTCATAAAACTATTTTTGCAAGGCGTTTCTTTTGCTATCTTGGTTGCTACCTATACAATAACACGCATAAGGTGTTATATGTCTTCGGTCTCACGAAAAATAAATGCAAAAAGAGGCTAACTGATTGGCTACAAAAATTAAACTATAAGGATACTGAAAACATCCTTATAATGACCTAAAAATAAAATCACACACTCTCTCACACACACGCACACACCCCCACAATTACCTACATACCCATACTACACATCTACTAACATTCGTCTCGCATCTTTCAGTCAGCGCGCTTAGTACATAATTTAAATGAAAATGTAAAGGGGTGGGATCCTGTACCCTAATTGCGTAACTTATTTTCGTAATCAATTTTGCCTAATTTGTTTTATTTTAACAGTAATTCCGCAAAATTTCAAGTATAAGTTTACCGGCGTTCCTCTCCTCGGTCCACAGTACCAATAAATTAACCAGGAACATTTTATCCTCCTCACTGGCCGATTTTGAGGTACCGTGCCTGATCGATGCGTTGAACGCTTGGAAAATGGCTTGTCCCAATACGGATCTGCCCGACAACCCCTCTTCCCAGAGACGATGGGACGTGCCGCTCTGCAGTATTATACGGAACACTCTGTTAAACACGTCACCTAATACTGTTGAGCGCGCCCGTCTGCTGGCTGTGGGAGAATGGGAGTCAGGCTTGTGGCTTCAGGCGCTCCCGTCATCCACCATAGGCACTATGATGGATGACTCATCGTTTCGGCTCGCTACGTGTCTCCGCTTGGGTGCACCTTGTGTTGCTCCGCATCGGTGTCATTGCGGCGAAGTTGTCGACAGTCTCGGGCGCCATGGCCTGTCCTGCTGCAGGAGCGCAGGTCGCATAGCACGGCACGCCAGCATCAACGACATTATTCGTCGAGCCTTTGTCACCGCCGGCGTACCAGCGGAACTAGAACCAAACGGCTTGGTACGTGACGATGGGAAGAGACCAGACGGGATGACGTTGTTGCCTTGGAAGTTGGGTAGGCCTCTGGTGTGGGATGCGACCTGTGTCGACACCCTTGCGCCATCTCATGTTCCTAGCACGGCGGGCTGTGCTGGCGCCGCTGCTGCGGCTGCTGAGACCCTCAAGCGGCGCAAATACTGTAACCTTATTGGTAACTACAGTTTTGAGCCGTTTGGGGTCGAAACGCTCGGATCATGGGGCCCGAGTGCGCGTCTCCTTTTTAAGGATATTTCTCGTCGACTGGTCGACACTTCACGTGACCAGAGGGCTGGCTCGTTCTTTGGCCAAAGAATTAGCATTGCCATTCAACGTGGCAATGCTGCCAGTCTTCTGGGCACGTTTCCGGATGACAGCGATGCGGACGAATACTTCGACGCCTAAGTGTCGTTTTGTTTTTATTATTTTTATTTATACAGATAGTTAGTTAGTCTTTTAATTTAGTACCTAATGTAAATAGTTAGCTATGTTAAAACTGTAAAATAAATAACATTAAAACAAAAATTTTAACAGTTCAACAACATTCATTGCGTTATTTACGTTGTTGAGCAGATTTTTTTTTCCAACTCATGAAGCAATGGATTAGCAATCTATTTCAAATTTAAACAGATTCTGATTATGTTGCATTACGCAATTAGGGTACCGGTGTCCTGAAACACAGGCCATGAGCCTAGCTTAGGCACCAGTCTCCCAAAATATATTATTATACTCGTTTTAATTGTGTATCTTTGTCTTTTGTCTTTATTTACCGAGAAATCAACGATGATAACTTTCGTGCGCTCGTTCAGCAGGACCACGACTTTGAATGTTGATTCCAAGTTTGAGGAGCTTGTCGCTTTCCTCAAACCTACCTAGAAAATTAGTACCCTGCAAGATAAAATTAGTGCCCAAAATTCAAAATTAGTTCTTCAGTAGTTTACGAGATATACCATGCCATTGGGTGGGGTGGCGGTAGTCACGGTGTTAAATTTTCATTTGAAGATTTCCATATTAAAAACTCTGTGATTTCTTCCCAAATTTATACAAAAATTAGTGCTCCTAAAGAAGTTATAGCGACCAAAAATTCAGATTCTTAAGTGTTGTATTTTAAGAGAAATTAGCTTTCATTACTTTTCCATACTAAATCTCAGCGTATAACCAGACCATATTAAGTTGTCAATGGTATTGAGCTGTTTAGGAGATGTACACTCGTGCACAACAATTAATGGATGTCGGAATAGTAATAACAACAGTTCAATATCTATAATAATAGGGTTTCGTACCAAAATGGTAAAAAGGAACCCTTATGGTGCAACTCAGTCTGTCTGTCCGTCTTTCTGTCACAGTTGGATATCTCAAGAACAACTACTAATGCTATCAGCTTGAGGAATAGTTTTAGATGACGTTTGCTCAATTATTTTGCAATTAAGAAAGAAATAAAAAACAAAAATCTTTGCTACACGGACTGAACGGGGGTCTTAAAAATTCGAAGTGAGGCTACTAGGGCATATGGGCTATCATATGAAAACGCGCAATATGCACATTCTCAACAAAAAAAAAACCGGCCAAGTGCGTGTCGGACCACGCACAATGAAGGGTTCCGTAGTTGGGATGAATAAATCCCAAAAACAAACTTAACTTTGTAGTTGAAAACTATGTTCTCCCATACGGACTGTATAGGAAAACATGTTTTTGCAACTGTAAAGTTAAGTTGGTCGATTATTACTCGTCAACTTGTAGAGCCTACTTAGCTGTGATAGTTTTCCTTTTAATTTCGTTATATAAACTACTGTTGTGATTTTTTTCACACACCCAAAACCAACCATTTAGCCGGCAGGGGGGGGGGGGAAACTTGACTCTAACAAAAATTAGCACTTTAAAGCTTAATATTTCGCAAACGGATCCCTGAATCCAAAAATGGTTTTCATAAACTCACAATGTTTTTAAAAGACCTTTCCAATGATACCCCTTACTATGGGTTAAAAAAAGTAAAAAAATAACATCACCACTTTACGTGTATGAGAGGTACCCTAAAAAAAAATGTTTTTCATAATTTTATATTACCACTTTGTCGGCGTAATTAAAATATATACCTATGCCAAATTACAGTTTTCTAGTACTAAGGGTCTCGGAGCTAGACCGCGGACAGACAGACGGACATGACGAAACTATAAGGGTTCCTTGTTTACCACGGAACCCTAAAAATGTGTGGCATTCAGGGACTGCCGCGGTAAAGTTATTGCATAGCATTTGTAACCTCCAACTTCCTATTTGTCAACGCTACACTTGGGATGATGATATAAAACAAAAATTACGTTCCCATGACAACATCACGTTGTCATGGGAACGTAGTTCCATGTAGTCATTACATGGTAGGCAGAGTGGGGGTGTTAGGTTTTATTTTTGTTACGGAATTTCTTGATTCGGTCACCGCGCTCAAAGCCCGCGATAAAAGCTATGCAATAGCTAAAAAAATTGTAGGCCTCGTTCTTTTCGAATTTTGACGAAAAATTAAAAAAAAATACCGTTCTCCCCGTTATTATATCCCCGTGTTGTTATATCTTTTTATATGTTGTTATATGAATATCATTAAAGAGCAATAGGTATTTCTTATTTATTTCTTTAATTTTTGCATTCTAGTAACTTGTAAATGAGTACAACATAGAAAGTAGGTACTTACAATACAGAAAAATAATTATTCGAGTCATTAACAAAGGTATTATGTATCACAGGCCATGGATTTTTTTTTTCTTAATATGTATATACTGCCCTGCTAAGCCCAAAGGCGGTATCTCTGAGATACGCCCTTTTCGTTTTTTTTGTAACTTTCAATAGCTTTAACAATTTCCCATCTAATGGTATAAGCGAAATAGCGCTATCTAACTTAAAACATTAAAAAAAACCACTAAGAAGTTTTTTATATCTCCATTTTTCCATACATTACAATTTACAAAAAGTCAATTTTCTCAAAACTTACTCCGGTTGAGATACCGCCTTTGGGCTTAGCAGGGCAGTATAGGTAGGTACACACGGCTACACATCAAGCTATATATTTCCAGTATAAATTGACCTCGCCTTGTACTGAAATCCTATACAATGCCAGATCAACATAAACTGGTTTTGTATAGCTTGATGTGTAGCCGTGTATACATAGTTTGTATAAAAATTATAGATATTGAACTGTTGTTATTACTATTCCGACATCAATTTATGTGCACGAGTGTACATCTTCTAAAATCTATTCCGTGAAAACTTAGGTTAAGTGAGCTGTCATTCCACTTGATGCTAGGGATTGGCACTATTGTCACCTCACTTCATCTAAGTTTTCACAGTGAGATTTTTACAGAATAAATAGACTGCTCAATACCATTGACAACTTAATTTGGTCGGGTTATACGCTGAGATTTAGTATGGAAAAGTAATGAAAGCTAATTTCTCTTAAAATACAACACTTAGGAATCTGAATTTTTGGTCGCTATAACTTCTTTAGAAGCACTAATTTTTGTATAAATTTGGGAAGAAATCATAGAGTTTTTAATAGGGAAATCTTCAAATAAAAATTTAACACCGTGACTACCGCCACCCTACCCAATGGCATGGTATATCTCGTAAACTACTGAAGCACTAATTTTGAATTTTGGGCACTAATTTTATCTTGCAGGGTACTAATTTTCTAGGTAGGTTTGAGGAAAGCGACAAGCTCCTCAAACTTAGAATCAACATTCAAAGTCGTGGTCCTGCTGAACGAGCGCACGAAAGTTATTATCGTTGATTTCTCGGTAAATATAAATGTTTCAGTTCTGTTTTTTTAACGCGATGAATCACATTTAAGGGTAATAATTATTTGTATACTTAGAATAGCTGCAGCATGCTCCCTTTTACGGCGCTCATGGTGGTCCTGCTGAAGGGAGCGTGACTACGGCCGGACCACCTTCAAAGTCGAGTTTCTCGAAAACTACTAAGGTACCAATTTTGTCGTTCGAGCACTAATTAGTACCAATTAGGTACTAATTATTTACTAAATATGGAAGCGATGTGCGTTGGTGGTCCTGCGGTAGTCACGGATATTCAATTCCATACGTCCTGGTTATCTCATGGGCATGTACCACGCTACAAAAGCGTGGTGATGAACACGGAAAGTGAATAAAATTCAAGGTAAGTAGGTACTCAACACAAATAAAAGATACACATTCTGTTAAAAGTTTATAATATTGTACATCAACTATGATTTGTTTAGAGGTAGAACATCCTACTCTTAAATTAACGGCTAACGTGATTACAATAAAATAGTTAATTTTCCATATGCCGCGTTAATATCATTTATAGGCGGAGTGAGTAACCGAAATAACGTAAAATACTTCATTGTGAGCGGGTGCAGTCCCGACACTGATCTGATAATACATTCTTGATTGACATTTAATCTGATATCAAAAAACTACGGAGCTGCTCGCAATTTATGTTATACAAACGAATGATTGATTCGTTTCTTGTAAAGCCACGTATTCATTAAAAACAAAGTTGAGAAACAGTTGAACAGTTGGGTACACACGGCTACACATCAAGCTATACAAATCCAGTTTATGCTGATCTCGCATTGTATAGGAATTCCGTACAATGCGAGGTCAGTTTATACTGGAAATGTATAGCTTGATGTGTAGCCGTGTGTACAAAGTTGACAAACATTGTTGCCCACAACATCAAAAGTTGCTGGAAACAATGTTGCGCTTTTGTTTATCATGAATGAGCATGTTCCCAGCAACACTAAAATTTTCCATGTTGCCAGCAACTTGTTGCTAAAACAATATTGCGGCACTTGTGTTTCCTAATGAATACAGGGCTTTTTACACATATGCAGGTCAATCTTGCACCAGCTCTAAGTTATAAAATTAATGTTGTTAATCAATATAAAAAGTATAATTACAATAGTTGCTTCAAATGTATCGTTAACTTACACTTACATACATACAACATTGCAAATCAACATCTGTATTTTAACCTTTATACATATACTTACTATTTGCGACGACACATTTGAAGGATCTATATTATATTTAAAAAAAATACAAAGTACGTCATTTTGTCATCTTCGAAAAATAAAAGGGTTTTTTTTTATCACAGAAAACAATAAATACTATCAAACAATATAAGATGGCAACTAATGGCAAATAAATCTATGCACCTCGTTATGAATGTTACGATTATTATGTCCGTATTACAAATTATGCATTTAAAAAAATAAAACTTTAAAAACTCTTGTACAATGTTACAGTGAAAGTGTCCTAGATATATATAAATTGTTCTAAATGTACTTCTGCGTGATATTACAAGGCCTCTAACGAACGAGATAGTTCTCATTGTAAGACTGAAATAAGACTAACATTTACCTATTTATTGTACTGTAAAACAATGTACATATTCTACTGAATTCAAATAAATAAATTAAAGGAAGAAATTAAATATTCAAATACATAAACAAAATAAGAAAAGGACACTTTCTGAATAACTTGCGTTACACTTCTACTCTGGGACACATTACATTCTCTTTAATTCTGCATTTTATAATCGTTTAGGGAAATGTACCGAAATATTTTGCAAGGAAATGATAGATAATTTTATACGACAAATATAGAATAGAAAGTAGCGATTATTCAGACGTTTTATGTATTGAGTCCTGGAGTAGAACTCCTCTTTCATAGTTATTAGTCTCGACACTGTCAAAGAAATCTAACTACTAAAAGTACAATGTTCTTTTAATTAAAAAATAATAAAGTACATTAAAAAAAAGATTCCATTGACAGTCATGTCTGAAATATTGCTGGTCTCGCTACTCGCTCCTAAGCTTTAAAAATAAAAACTAAACTAAAACTCATATAATTCTAAATAAATATATTGCAAGTAGCGAAACCACTTATTAACACTGTAGTCGGATAATATTGTTTAGCAAAAATACATAAAAAAATATAACATTCTATTAATACATGGCGATGGCAAAGGAATGTTTAACCAATGTTACACAATGTTTTTTGTAAAGGAATCTAACTGAATTTATCATCTAAAGGTTTAACATCGACCACAATGACAATGAATCATACTCGGTGCGACCACAATCATAGTTTATTGCAGAAAATAAAACAACAACGAAGTAATTGCACGGGAAGAAACATTTCTGATATAAATAGTTGATTTACTTTAAAAGCAAACTAAGGCTAAGCCTCACTCGACATCAGCACAATTAGTACAACTGTTCATCGTATCAACTACTATGATTGCGGCCCGCCACATCATTGACTCACACAAATACATAATGCTCACATATTTACCACATACCAAAGCTTCAATATAAATGAACAACTCACTAAAAATCTACAAATATGTGAGCACTTACATATAAAAATTCGTGGCTCTCGCACTATCAATATAAACGGGTAAAAATGTTACAATACATAACATCTCAAGTGTTTCAGTTAATATTAAAATAATTACTACTATATACACGTACTAATGTTACTCGTGTATGTAGGTACAACTTCTAAAAAACTTTTTGAACACATTTTTCAATAAGATATGGGACAGTTTTATTTTCTTTTTTATTATAATTCTAAGTGTTCAATGCCATCCTTCAACCCACGCTATTATGGCACAAAAATACGTATCTGCACCTTAAAAATAAACTAGAAATTATCGTTAAAATTTAGGCAAGCGGAACCTAACAGAGCGTACGTTTGGGTACTATTTGTTATAAAACTATTTATAACATTTCTTAACAATTCATAACGTTTTTTTTAATATAATTATTAAGTAACCCCACTTACTAAATATATATTAAATTATGTATTTTAATGTCAACTTTCGTAAGATAAAATATGACAACTGGCAACCTTTTACATAAAAGTTACCAGAAGTGATATTGATCTTTTAAGTAGTTTTATAACAAAGAGTGCCCCAGCATGCACTATAACATAAGTATTATCAATAGGCCGATATACGATTTCCTAAAAAGCAATATTACGTATATAAGTGTGACTTCATATTAAATACATTAATAGTTACATACTTTATATTTAAATTATAAATTCGTACAGACTAACTCATATTTATTTTTATGTTATAACTAAACGTAACTAATATTACATTATGCACAAGTTAAATTATAAAATATTAGCACACTATAATAATATTATATATTTTTAATTATAATAATATATTATACTGGTCATTCTGAGATCTGTTCGTCACCACTCTGGCTCCAATACTGTCATATTTTTATTACATCGTTCGTTTGTATTAAATATGCTACCTTCGTGAATACAGGTGCCGTGAAACTTGGCTTACCAGGGTAATCATATTCCCTTATTTATAAACGTTGCTTAAAGTTACGAGACGTTTAAAAGTATGGATAAGCAGACGCTAATCATTACTAAACTTTTATAAATAAGTGGGTTAATGTTGAATTAATCATTTGAAATACATGGCGACCTAGCTAGTAACTAATGAAGCTATAAATATTTTAAGGTTTTAAACTATACCTAAAGAAAGTATTCAGGCAGTAGTATCACAGAAGGATTAGCAGCAGCCTAAAGAGTAGGCAATAGGGTGCTGCTCATCCTACCGATATCGACTGAAGTTAGCCTCAAAATTTTGCTTTATTTTTCTATATTACAAAAAACGGTTGGCCAGACCTGGGGCTGACATTTACTGGACTGAGTTTTGAATCGGTCGAATCGGATTTGCTCAACTTGACACTTATTTGTATCGCATTTATGCAGACTACACTAGAGCAAATCAGATTCAATTGATTCAGAACTCATGGGGGTTTATAGAAAGTAGCATATTCAATGTTCCTGCTATACATCAAGCCAACCATAACGCATGCACCATGGTCCATGGAATCCGTCACGTAACGCTAAACGCTTACATAACAATACAACAAAGTTCCTCGCCTAAGGTAACTACGCCTACTCTATATAATCGTAATTCGACAGATATGTTGGTGATCTGATAATATTCTCTGTAATCAGTTTGCGGTATAAAACTTTCAATATACTTACGTATATTTTTTACGTGTTATTTAGGGTATATTAAATTTTTTGACGTGGCAACGACGGAGATTACGGGCAAATTGTTTTTTTTTTACAGATTTTTATATTAATGTTGCCAGTTTCGAGACTTGCGAGTCGTTAAATGTATTATTTGGGTGATTGGGCATTAGTTTTAGTTTGTATAAACTTTAAAAAGTGTTAAATTGACATTGCTTACCTTCGTTTTCCATTACCTTTTGAATATCACGCCCTCTTCCCGCCTCCGTCCATTACCACAGTCAAGTATATAAACTTCAAAACGTGTCAAAAATGGCAAGCTTCATTCGAACACATGTCCTAATCCCTAGCTATTTACTTTAAGCTAACTTTTCAATCCAAAAAAGCAAAATGTATTCTGACCAAGTTTTTAGAACAATTTTATATAAGGATTACAATAATTAATTAAGATATTAGTATTTAACATATCTTTCAAACTTGATCAAAACTTTTGCGTACAATCCATAACTTCTAACCTCGCTTACTTTATTTAATATTTGCTCTTAAACTACGTCAAGTTTCATTAAGTGTACTCGAACGCAACGTCAAGACTGGACGTTTTAGAATCTAGAAATAGAGTGAGGAAAACAATTGACATGGAAATAAACAGTGATATGAAGGGTCAACCAAATGTGTGGGGACTGAGAGTCAGACGGTCAGTGTGTGTGGGTGCGTAAGCTCGGATGTTATAAAATCTCGGAGTGCCAATAGGGCAGGGCGGCGTAGCCGGGCGTGGTGGGCGTGAGCGGCGTGGCGGGCGTGGGCGGCGTGGCCGGCGCGGGCGGCTCGGGGTCGGCGGGGCAGTCGCAGTCGTACGAGCGCACCACGAAGTTGCCGTAGTCGTCCGTCAGCGAGCTGTGGCGCAGCGCGCCGCACACGTGGCGCCGCCCGCCGTCGCACCACGAGCGCTCTGCGGACACAACCAGTTAGTTCTGTGGCGGCCCACTACCAACAATATCGACAGCTTGGTTTTTTCAGCTCGAATGATTAGTAAAGTGTTAGAAATACAGTTTTCATATTCATGGGGACCTTTAGCGGTGTAAAACCATTAACCTCCCGTAAAGAATCTGCGCCTAAAGCAAAGTATATGTAAACATTTTGCCTCTGGACCCTCAGAGAAACTAAGCATTAGCAGCAGCCAGCCAGCAGTATGGCTGTCGCTTCTTATATCTGCAGTGATGAAGAGAAAGCATTCTCATTAAAATGTAGAAATGTATACACTCACCGCTGCTGATATCGACGTCCGTCATTAACTCTTCATTCATGAGAGCGGACAATGCGTCGTCTGTGTGCTTTGAATCTGTAAATAGAATAGTTGGCGATAATTTGATACCGAATCAATTGGCATACAAAAAAAAAGTGAATTACTTATCGTATTTTTTCTAGCAGACTGTAGGTACCATTTTTTCTGATCTATAAGTGCTGATGGAATTAATTCTCTAAAAGATTTTAAAGATTAATATTATTCTAATATGTTGACCTTACTGCTTCGTCTCAAATTAAGTAGTTTCTGCAGAATATTTATTCTATTCATATATCTATGCTTTTTCAAATTTAGACTTGATCTTGTCAATGAACATCGTGAATCTGTTGGATCAGCTTATTATCTGGTGAACGCAATTTAAAAGTCGAAATCACCTGGTTCTTCCTTGATAACAATTTCCTCTTTAATAGCGCCGGGCACCGTGGGCGACGTGGGCGTGGTGGGCGTGGCGGGCGGCGTGGGCGCGGCGTCGGCGCCGGCCGCGGCCGCGCCGCCCGCCTCGCCGCTGCTGTTGGAGCTGCATTCCGGACTGTATGGTGCCATCTGGAGATGGAAATAAAGTGAAATTCATTAACATGGGTCTTCTTCTCAGCCTAGAGATATTAAAAGCATAACAATGGAGTTTCCTTGACCATTTTTCTCCAGATGAATCTACCTTTTGGAAGGGCCAACTTTAGTTGTTCAAAAGTACCTTTTTTAACTTTGATAAATGAGCAACAGTTTGGGGGCCCAGTGCCAGTCTGACAAGATATGACTGAAATTTAAAATTTTACACGGTCATCTCCTGAAATATGACCTTTGCTATCAAGTTACTTGCTACTGTCGTCTATTTGTGTGAGTGTGGACTTTTGATCCACACTCATAATCGTGTAAGTCGGGGTCGAAGAGTAAAGAATAACTGCAATTCATAGATCTTTTATCTAAATCACCAGGGTCAACTCTTACCCTAAGACTCCTACGTCTTCTGGGCGCGACCTCCGCCATTTTGTAACTAGTGTCCATCGCCCAGTACGAGCCCTTGCCCGGGTCGTCTTTACTGCGCGCCACCTTCATGAAGCATTTGTTGAGCGATAAGTTATGCCTTATTGAGTTCTGGAAGTAAAAGATTTTTTATTTATTAGAGTGAGTGGATTCTGGAAACTGTTTCGAAACATGAACATTATGTGCAAGAGTTACAGCCTTCAATGTACCAGCTATCTCATTGGAAATGCACGATTTGGTATTTATTTGTAGCCTCCTAACATGAGAAATCCCTTTAAAAGCACCCCTTTTTCTTGTTTTCTCATTTTGGCGAAAAAGTTTCTCGTCAAGAACCACATTAGGTCGTTAAACGAATCCCGCGATCAGGGTGAAGACTTCGATTAGCTACAAGCTTATAGTTTTTAGTTTACAGTGTATACTGCAATGTGAGTGGCTAAGTTCAGAAAATAATATCTCATGGCTAACTCACCATCCACCCTTTCCCAGCCTCCTTATAATAAGGGAAAGCGTTGCATATGTACGTGTATATCTCGTTCAGCGTCATCTTGCCGTTCGGCGAACTACTGATCGCAAGCCTGATCATGCTGGCATAACTGAAAAGAAGAAAGGAGGGAAATTAATGTAAGCATTTTTTTAAGTGAAAACTTTTTTAGACGCGTTGGGCATTTTTGAGATGGGACTAAACTATTGATTTCGCGACACTGTGACGACACCAGCTTTTGACCATTAAACAGACATCAACGCGTTGATTACCACGGTGCCGATTTTTTTTCAAGTTTTCACTTCTGTCGGCACTCCCGGAGTGCCACTGTTTTATTAATATTTACATATTTAGGCTTTGGTCAAAGTTTCCTGAGATTACGCGTGTTTTTTAGGGCGGGGTGACAAGCGGGGGCGGCGCAACCTAAAAACAATGCTTTGGAAGTGAACTGTGGTTAATGTGGTCTGGGAATCAGATATTAAAAAAATAAAACGTGTGGCACTCGGGGACTGCCGCGGTAAACGTTTCCCATGACAACAGCATGTTGTCATGGGAACCGTCATTACATGGTAGGCGGAGTGGGGGGTGTTAGGTTTTATTTTCGTTACGTTACGGAATTTCTTGATTCGGTCGCCGCGCTCAAAGCCCGCGATAAAAGCTTAATACTTAAAGTTTCAGTGTTGAAAGAATCTAAACATGAGGGAGTTGGCCTTAAGAGGAACACTTTTGGTTAGGCTCTTATCTTAAGGCTTCCCTTTATTAGTTGTGATACTAAATATTTGTTACTATTTTCCCTATTTACAAAAGTAATTTCAGCATTCAAAATAAACCCCATTATTTTATTTATTTGCCAGAACATTCCTAACCCATTTACAGCACAATAAACCCATTGGATCAGATACATTGTCTTTTAATCTTTTGGATAACACGCATACGTCATTGATGTATAATCTAATGCTTGATATAAATACTTATCTGTCAGTAAGCTTTGCAAATGTTGATAAAAAATTATGTCAAGACAATACATTGGTGAATTTAATTGGGTAATTCTGATACCTTTTTACTTGTGATATTTTATGTTCCAAACAATGACAGACTTATTCAGAATGACAGATTGATAATTGATAGTGAATCAAAAAATCTGAACTTGTGAACATACATTAAAAGTCCATATATATTAATAAATAGTGTGGTCTCTTTGTTCTCCCATTATAAATAGAATAATGTATAATATTTATAATTTCATTTATGACACAACTAGGTATGTCAATTTAATACCTCTGAGAGGCGAATTGCAAGCCCTATGTGAGCCCCCTGTACCTACTAAGAGGAACACAATTATTTTCCTTAGTTGAATATTACAGCAGGTGAATCACTGTTCAAGGATGATGTTACATAAGAAAAAACCCTATTAATATTATAAATCTGAATGTGAGACTGTTTGTTACAATTCCAATTATTTATAACACATTTAATAATTAAACAACTAAACCAATTCCAACAGAATTTCGTACAGAGCTTTAAGCTTGAAAAAAAGGATTAGAAGTCAAGTTAGAAGTCAATCCATACAAATATTATGAATGCATTACTCTGTACAGACAGAGTTACTTATAATATTAGTATTGTAGTAAACAGACAGCTGTCTGTTACCTGTTCACACTTTATCAACTGAACGGATTTGGATGAAATTTGGCACATGGATAGACTAAGACCTGTGTCCTTAAGACCGATTTTTTTGTCCCAGTAGTATGTTCCTATAGGATAATTTCCGGCCACAAATAAAAAAAAAAAAAAACAATTTATTTGCCTAATTAAATGATTTGTTTTTTTTAAGGAAAAAATAACACTAATATTATAAAGGCGAAAGTTGGTGAGTGAGTGAGTGAGTGAGTGAGTGTGTGTGTGTGTATGTATGTCTCTTCTTCACGCTTAAACGGCTGGACCAATTTGGATGAAATTTAGCACACAAGATAGTTTCTAACCTGGATTAATATAGGATACTTTTTATCCCGATATTCCCACAGGATCGAGACTTACGCGGGTGAAACTGCAGGGCGCAGCTAGTAAACTATAAAGGCTTTTGGTTGTTACAGCAAATCTTTATTTTTTCTGATGACAAATTGTTCTTTATTTATTTAATACTTGAAACACAGGAAAGTACAGAGGCAGACTTAATGCCATGCTTCTTTCCCCTTCCGTTTTTATATTATACAAATTATTATTATTTTAAGACTGATAACTTATAAATTATGTAGATACTAGCAGTGTCCTGCGGTTTCACCAGCATTAGTCTCAATCCCATCCAGGTTATAAACTATCTGCGTGACAAATTCGTTCAGTAGTTTTTTAGTGAAAGAGTAACAAACATCTATCCATCCATCCATCCTCATAAACTTTCGCATTTATAATATTATAGTAGGATATTAGTAAGATTATTTAGAAAATTGAAATAAAGGCTTGATTAATAAACAACATCAAAGGGGAAAATAATGGCTCTGTAGTAACTGCAGCTACTTACTACTTAGTTATTTTACAGTGCAACTTCAAAGGCCATTGACCTCTTACTGTATTTTTCCTCATCCCAGACATAAAAAATAACCTGAGTAAATAACTTATACCAGTGATAGCTACTAATAATACTTTAATTATTCAAAGAGGTTCAAAAAAATGTGTAATGTGTGCCTTCTTTGCTATTTATGGAAGAGATAAGCATAAATTATAAGAGGATTAATTTAGAATAATCATGTGTTTATTATGCTTATCTAATATAATAATTGTTCCTAGTCAGAAGAATTCAATCAAATTACTTGATCATTTTTTTATATGGTTGTTTTTTTGACTTGTTATTTATTGTAGTTGGTCTACTGAAATAAGATCAAACAATTTCATGAGTTAATAAAATATTAAATTGCATAACAATTTTATAAATCTGGAAACAAGGTGATGAACGAAGAAGGGGAAACCAAGATTTTTGGGCCATAGATAATTTGACTGTAGTTTTGGTTAATATTCAAATGTATACTCTGCAGCCTTTTCACTTTTTCAGATACCTGATGAAACTCAGAAATAGGTTTCAAAGTTCCAAATACTTAATAGATTTGTGTAGAAAAGGTTCTTTATTAACTGCATAAAACAGCAAAGATGCTATACTTCTTCGCCAAACACTAGATGAAAAACTTGGGAGCTGACTGTAAGCTTCCTAGATTTTATTTGGACAGACAGCAAGCAAAACTTATGAACATTTTACACTTTAATTTGATAAAAATCAATTGCCTACATTAAAATGTATTTAATTGGATTAAAAGTAAGACTTTGATATCAAATCTAATACTAAGTAACTAAGTTGATAAGATTTTTCTTGGAATTTCATGATTACTCAAACATTTGTGTTTCAACAACTACAAGACCTGATTTAGTAATCCTTGAGTCAGCATTTCCAATAATATTGCCTACCTCATGAAATCCTCCATTTGCATACATTTCATTACTCATCAATTTAAGGGTCAGTTACAAATGACTCATTCACACGTATTAGGAAGTCTTCGAGGTTTTACCATTGGAAAAATAAAATCCTTTACCTGTACGCAGGCTTTGCGTGTTTGATTTTATTCGTGTTTTCTTTCTGGTCGGCCTCTTTGTTATTGTTCTCCTGCTGCAGGCCGAGCGGCTGCACATCTTCGTACAGAAACCGCGGGATAGGGCCTAGCGGGCTGTGGCGTGGCGGGCCAGGGCTGAACGCAGGGAGCCACTCCACGCCTGGGGAATCGCTCATTGTCCCATCAATATACGCGCACTTTCACCACGCTTCGCGTTCTCATCACCATATGAACACAAAAACATAGGTTTTATCTTCACACTGTGGGCGTAACGCTCTTGCTACCTTTTATGAAGATGATCCTCATTGTAGGACATTGAGAATCCTTGAAATGACGACTAACTTGAACTACTGTCACGAGACTAATGGACACGAACGAACCTAGTATGAAAACTTATAAATACATTGATACGTTGCAAAACACTTAAATTAAACTATCGAATAACTTAAAAAATGAAAGAAAATCCTATTTTACATGAAAATTGAAATTATTATGACATTTGAGGCACCTACAACAAGGAAAATGGCGGCGTTTTGGGTGTGCTCAGTTCAGAAACGCATTTTGTTGGAATAAACATGCGCGAGTTTTATCTTCTGATTATAAGATCAATTTTATTTTACCTTTTGTTTGCGATATATTATAATTGATAAATAACAAAGTTATAAATATGCAATAATGCAGTTTATAATATTGCAGTAATTTTGCATTATTTCAATGTTATTATTTATGGCAACATCAAGCCAGGGTGACAGCATGAATAAATTTAAAAAAATTGACAGTTTGAACAAAGTGGTTGGGAGGAGGACTTGTGTTTTCTGTTCTTTTACTTTTAACGGTTTGTTGACAATAATTTATAAACGTATAAATTATCTAAGTTAATTTGTGTGTGAACTTTTATACTATTATTGTGGTGGATTGCTAAGTGAAAGTTTCAACGATGGCGATGCAGCCAGAAGTCGGTGTCCCCGACTTCGTCCTGCTGGACAATTTGACCACTGATACTTTTATCGAAAATTTGCATTTGAGGTGAGTTATTTCTAATGATATCGTCATCATACTGACTACTATTTACTGTTTGTTTATTATTGACTCGAAAACTCTAATAAAACTCCGGCTTTTATTTATGTTTTGACCAACTTTTTAATTGTAAATAAAAGTATGTCTGAAAAATAGGATACTGCTAAATTCTATAGCACTGTGTTAAGGTACCATATGATTGAACACAACAGCTATAAATAAAATCACTCAAAAGTTTTATTTAGGTCTTCGTGGGAGGTAAATAATGTAAATAAACATTATTTTGAACAAAACTGTAACTCACTGGTGTGTTAAGCAATATTATCATACTGGTTGACCTTGCATTTTTACACCTGTTTCAATAGTTAAATACATGTACTGATACTGTCTTCATAAAACACATGACTACTTAATATTAACCAATGTTTAAGAACTGTAACTTAAGTTTTATTTTATGGTTTACCTTTATTTGAACTTTATAAAGGTTTAGAGTTTTTCTAAAAAAAAAAAAAAACGAATTTAACACATGGCAGATGTAAACAACAGTCAAGCTGTTGCTAACATGTGCTTAGTAACATTCAAAACTTATTCAAAACATTTTATTACTTAGAATAAATAAATAGATAAATTAATTTTAGAATATTTGTTACTAAGAATAACAATTTAGTAAGAATAACAATTAAGTAAATAATTAAATATAATGTTATTGACTCTAAGATAACTCTAAATGACGTCATCATTATTTTGTAACTCGCTGTTGAGTAACATAATATCATTAACAAAGGTATAAATAAATATTACCTATGCTAATGATAATAATTCTTTTATTAGGAAAGTTATGGATATTATTATTATTTATTTAATTTAATTTGACAACATTGGTCCAATGGTTAGTACATAGAACAAACTTATCAACTAAGGGTTAGTATTTATTAAATGTATATATAATTATTATTCATCCCTGCCGCACGAGCAACCTGACAGAGTGTCTCAGTATTGGTGCATATGTCCTAAAAACAATTTGTTCTTGACTTGATAAGTCAGAAGTAGTCAAATTCTAATACAGTCATACCCATCCACGTTACTGTATTCTTAAAACCTTCCTATGAAGTTTATGTTAAAAGTCTTAAAAAAACATTCATGAAATTTAACAAGTATGCAGAACAGTTAATAATCAAAATTACTTTAGTAGTAGTTATTACAGGTACAAAATGTAAAATACTAAGGAACAGTGATACTTTAATAACGCGTATACATGTCATACAAACAGCCAGATATCATAGACAAATTACTTCAAAAACAAACCTTATCATGTAAAGAAACTCCTCAATTGAATGATCTTACATTAAGATAAGCATAACTTAGAGCAAAAGATACCGTGAAGACACCAAGCCGATATGCCTGTCCGGCTAATTACCTAACACCAAGCAGACAGTTAAGTACGTAAGTAATTATCTTAAGCAGTCAATGTTAAAGAGTTTTTTGTGTTGTTGTTCGTTAGTTCCCATAGAATATTTTAAAAGTTGAATGCATAATATTGTGTTGTATCATCGTTATTTTTATTCCTGACTGCACTGGTTTTTTTAAGTTCAATTAGTTTGTTTCCAGTGCAAGATTGATAGTTGTCATATCATATTACTTCTATTAGATCAATTGGTCCATTATAACTAGGGTTGTCTTCATCATAGTTGACCAATGACTTTTTAGAGTTATGTTGGGATCTCCGGCAAATATGCGGCGGACTATTGGACCTATTAAAATGAATACGCTTTTGTAAAAGTTGCTTATGGTAAGCATGGCCGTCTTAACCAATTGGGCGCCAGGGTGCAAAAATCAGCCTGCACCCCCATGCCAACGAAAAAAAAAAGCAAACTTTTTGTGTTCCATTTTTTTTAAAGTATACCTACTCCACAATAAAATGAGGTAAATTTACAAACATCAAATTAAATTTTTCGGGCTTTTAAGTTGACAAACGTTTTAATGATATTGTGCCGTCTGTTTTGAAATCTACGTTCGATTTATATACAAATAAATCGACTCGATCGGCTTGCGCCCCCTAAGACCTTGCGCCTGGGTGCGACGCACCCCTTGCTCCCCCGGGTAAAGACGGCCCTAATGGTAAGGTTTGTGGCCATTTTTACAAATGGCAACTCTGGCATAATGAAATTTAAAGAGTGACACAATAGAGAAGCTAAAGCAAGTGTAATTATGCATTCACATTGTCAAAGACAAGTGTAGCGTTGGAAGGCCTCCAACAAGATGGACTGATGACCTTATGAAGGCCGCAGGAATCCGCTGGATGCGGGAAGCACAGAATCGGTCGAAGTGGTGGTGCTTGGGGGAGGCCTATGTCCAGCAGTGGACATCTTTTGGCTGATATGATGTTGATGATTATCAAAGACACCCAGAACGAAGTGGAGGAGCAATATAAGGAAGGATGACTCCAAACCTCACCATGTCGTGCGTGTCACCGCGTGTGATGCCTGCCCATTTGATCGAAATACGTTTTTAAATTCAGTACACACTGGATTGTGGCGATATCTATACCGCCAATTACGAACTACGCAAGATATTTGACGTCACACAAATCCTACATCGCGCAAGCAAAGTTTACCGCGAAATCTGCAACAACCATTGGCCAGTAGCCCATACACCCGGTAGGAGGATCATCCTTTTTCAATGGAGGATGGAGGAACTATTCACCCTGTTCCTTCATACCCCCAAAAAGAGATCCCAACTTCCAAGGCTAAGCAGTTAAAACATTAATGATTCATTAATTATGATTATGTATAATTTTTGAGTGATTATCAAATTAATAACATCTTAGCTCACCAAAAAACAACAAATTACCTATCGAAAAGACGTGTAAACAAGCAAATGACCGCCACAGTCCATTATGATCTAATCACTACAAAAATAAATGCATCACCTAATATTAAATAAACAATGTTTGCATAAGTAATAGGTACTAGTCATCTTCCTCGAAAAGGAGGTGCGATTCGGATGCTCGCAACGAAAATAAACAATTAAATAATAAGTACGTAAAGCAATCTGTGTCACAGCTATTTCTGTAACAACTTCATGAAAGCATTGCGTTCGAAATAAGTCAGAAAGTCTCCTCGGGGTGCTCATTTTGGCGCATAGATCGAATAAAAGTCCGTTGACATCACTGACGCAACTGCGGTCGAGAGGTTGGTCGATACAGTGATTTTCGCTGTATGAACAGCTGGTTGGTCTAGTGCTCGCAAGCGATACTGCTGAGCACGAAGTCCTGGGTCCGATTCCCAGGTCAGGCAAAGTGTTATTGGGTTTTTCTATCAGGAATTTCTCAGTAGCAGCCTGGAGTCTGGATTTGGGCCCGGTTGATGGCAATAAGTTCGCCCCTTATTCATAGCTGGCGAAATGTGGGTGTACTATAAGTACTCTGCTTACCTCTTCGGGGATCACAGTCGTGATGTTATATTATGAATATAGCTACCGCCTTTGTACAAAGCAATAATTGTCAATTTCCTGCTGACTGATTCTTTTCTTGGCGATGTAAGATCGCGCGTTGCGGAATTGCGACATGTCACCAAGGAAATTACATTTCGATTCGAATCGTTTTGTCGTAGTGCAGAACTGCAGTCATTTTTGTTCCATCGCGGTTGGGGGTTGTAGTCTTGTCTTGTACTGACGCTGATGTCCTTTAGATGATGAATTAGTTGTTAACTAGAATTGACTAGGTAAATTACTTTGTTGTCGTAGACCGAACTTTCGTAAATTAACAGTTTCGCTCCCAAATCCCGTCTGATTGGAATGATTAGGATCAAACTGGCAACATCCTCTACGCTACCGAACATAAACTTCGGGATTCTATTTGTTTCACGAAAGCAAGGCAAACTAACGCTTAGGACGTGGAACGCTAAACTAAGAGTGTGTCAACATCTTGGGCAGAACTGCTATTTCGAAATCACCTTCTTTTCAATCACATAAATATTCTAATCGCGTTGCATCCAAGTGTCTTAACACCTTTATTTACACTCATTACGACAGAACCCTGTGTCCTAAGATGACACACAACTCTGATGTCATCGCTCAAGGTGCCGACTGAGTGGCCTTTCATCTTGTTTTCCTTGTATTATTGTTTGTTTAATGTATAATGTTATAAAATAACTGAGTACACCTTGTTCTATTGAAAAAATATCCTAAGGAAATATAATGCGGTCTGTATTATGAATTAATAAAGCGATGGTCATTATTACCTTCGTTGTTGAGCTAGGCTACACTACACCCTTCAATATTTCTTGCATACTTTAAATAAATATTCAAAACAAACAGAATCTGACGGGCTTTTAAAACGTATGACAAAAACTTGAAATAGAATAGAAGACCGGTGTCTTCTATTCTATTTCAAGTTATAGTTATTTGCTATTTGCGGTCAAATACCGCATTCCAGACATTTCGCAACAGCGCAAAATTATATCAACAGAGCCTTCCTATTCACAATACAGAACTCACCACATAAGTTAAATCAGTAGCTATTCTAGTTCAGCCTACTGACGTCTCAAGCAGTCTCGATGTAGACCACAAAACACCTGTACCTTGGCCGTAAGTAACCGTTCAATGTTTGAATTTCAAGCTGCATTCTGACACTCTCAATGTCTGCCTTCCTTTGAAATGGTGCCGACGACACATAATTTTAAATGAAGTGCATTAAAAGATTTTATGGTTTTCCACTATTTTGACGAATTCAAAACCCTGTTAAGCTAAGCTGTGGTTAAGTTCTTTACATTGCTGAATCTATTAAAGTTTTCAACAGCATCTCTGACTAGGTTTATTTCTTTTACCGTTATTTGGTTTTACGATGCAAAGGAAAGGCAGTACTGGACTGAGTTTAACCTATGATATTGATAGCAACATGAAAAGCATAATAAGTTTACCACTATCTCTCCATTTAAAAGATATTCGTGATAAATAGTTATTACCGAAAGACTTCTTAACCGCGATGTTTGTTAGATCTTTCCGCCAGCTACAGAAGTACAGAAGACAAAATACTTTAAAATAACGGTCACTGTCTCTATCTACAAATGATTTATTTTTAGCCGCCATCCTAATTATACAGTGGCCAGATTAATTTAAATAAAGATCGATGACTCAAAAAGGATTTATATTATGCAGAATATGGAACCGGTTATACTTGGTGTTGCGTGCCGAAATGTTCCGGTTAAGTCCCAGACAAAATAGACTCGCTTTGCAAAAAACAGTTCACTTTTCTAGGAAATTGACCTGAAAATATTGTCTTTAAGACTGTCAGTAATATTTACTGTTTTATAACTGCAACATTCTGCTGTGCTGTGTGCCTGTAATTTTTTTCGCTAATTCACGTTTCTGGCTATTTAAAGAAGTAATGCGCAAGTCCGCACATTTTCCTGTGCATGATTTCGAAGAAAGGCGCCAAATTACTCATACAGAATGGTGTTTGGAGTACTTTCTTATGGTAACGCCTCTAATGGTAATTGCTCATATCGTATTGTTATTATCTTTCTGTATTTTACTTGAATATCATGGTGTTTTCCGTTTCTCAGGCTTAAATTCTCCTCATTGATGTTGGCTTCCCGTGGGAGCTTCAAAATTTCCCAGCCACTAATTGCACAAAAAGTTTACCTTCACAGCGGAATGTCTGGCTATATTTTATAGCTGTTGAATGTGGTTTAAGATCGACTGCAATCGACTGTGTGTGCGATCTTACCTACGATTGTTTGCTAATGTAGTTTTGTTTTTATTTATAATTATACTTAAGTTTGCTTACCTTTCTGTATACCTATCTATTGTCAAAGTTTATGTTTTTTTTGTGAATAAAGAATTTATTATTATTATTTATTTAAGCTTGTAAATTACGATGCCCCTGAATTACTAAAAGGCTAAACAACAAAACTGAAGTCTTTCGCACCAAATCGCTTGCTCAGCCAGATGATTACAACATTTTTGGGACACGTCCAACTCCAGTAGTGGATAGCGACAGACAGTAAAATACAAATCACCAGTTACAGTGTACACTACCATCCCTTTAACACATTTCAAATTAGGAACACATTAAATACATATTAAACCCATTGTACAATCTAGGCCAGCATCACAACTCATAAGAAGTCACATTAACAAAACAGTACTTGTCAAATACTTTCACGGCATGCGCACACGCACATTAACGAAATAGGTCGCATCAGTTTAATGGTTTATTAATAACGCATTTGTTGCGTATGAGAGAATGCAGTCAGCATTGCGGAATGAGTGGACCGTTCGTTTATTGACATGTCGTAAAGCCAGGGGGTATTAAAAAGGCTTTTCAGCATTCCTCTCTGAATGGCGATCTAATCAGAACATACTGGTACCTATTTCCCTGAAACCCCATAAACTTTTATTCAAAGACAAACCGTTACATGTGATGTTGAGATGAGGAACATGACGGCGCTGTTTCATCTTACTGTACTGGAAAAATACTTAAATTCTAAGAATAATCTCCTAAACAGTTGTCTGAATGTTTTCCGTAGTGGTCCAAACCGTTTCAGTAGTAAACAAATGAAACGGATGTTACAATAAACCTTGCTGACTAGCTAACCTTTTCTTCAATGGCAAGCCATGTGCGCGATCGGATTTCCCATCGGCAAAAATGATGAGTTTCCATTCAAACTTTCATCCCCCCTTTGACCCTTTTTGGGGATGAATTGATAAAAAAATCGTGAGGAAACCGACATGCCTGAGAGATAAATAAATAATAAAAATAAAATTGTTTATTGGTAAAAACAAGTAGAGGTCTAAACAAATTTTTTGATTGGATCCTCCTTTTAGGCAGATAGTGCCTGTATTAGGAGAATCCGCTCTTCCATAGCAAGACGTATTATATAAATAGCAAATTGTATAATGTTTTTGCTAAAACTACATAAATTAACATTAAATTAAATCAAATGTGTGTATGTGTGTGTATGTGGGGTGTAAGTATGTGTGTGAGTATTGTGAGTGAGAGTGTAGCCTGTAGGTATGACTGAGAGTACATAAGTGTGAGAATGTGTATGTGTCAAGGTTTCAGAAGTGTTTCGGTATCATTGTAGGTAAGCTTTTGTATCCATTCCATAATAATTTTTTTACTGTCATAGTAGTTTTTGGGATAAATATAGATGTATTTATTGATTTTATTATATAGCGCAGCAGATCGTTTACTAAATTGCATACTGGCAAGCAAAGTCCTTGTCCTAGGGATATTTAATATTATATCTTTCCTTCTTTTACTCAATATACCAGCATCATAGGAAAGAGACTTATGTTTTTTTAATATTATTTGTGTAATGTAAAGTTTCCTGACTGAGAGCAAGTTACTAATTCGAAATAGGTCTTCAGTAGGATATCTCTTTTTTTTGAAGTACATACACTTGATAAGAGCGCGTTGTGCCCTTTCCACCGCTAGAAATTTTGTTTTAGCTGCACCACCCCAGACAGGTATACAATAGGAAAGTACTGACTGGACTAGCGCAACGTAAATCATCTTAAGAAAATCTTTTGGATGGCCTGAATGATTACCGGCAGTCTTGGGAACGACGTGTCTAAGAGTCCTGAACATCCAGCTTAATTTCCTGACTCTATTGGCAACCTGCTCAATGTGTGGGTACCATGATAGTCTCTGGTCCACGATAACTCCTAGGTACTTAATATGTGGTACTTTGTTGATTGTTGAGCAGCTACAACTATTGCGATTACTGCTATTGCAAGTATGAATTTTAATATTAAAATCTTCCTCTGGTTGTGAACGTTGGCAGACACTAAAGCAAACGTAATTTGTTTTTGTGATGTTTAATGTAAGCAAATTAACTGTCAACCACTTGGCGATGTTAGCCAAGCCTGTCTCAGTACTAAGTTTAACATTCTGCCATGTATCACCAGTGAAGACTACAGCAGTATCATCCGCGTAAGAGAACACTTGTGCGTTTGCAACATTTATATTACAAAGTTCATTGACGTAAATAAGGAATAATGTAGGTCCCAATACGCTTCCTTGAGGGACGCCGTATGACATGTTTGCGTCTTCACTGGTGTACTGACCCACTTTAACCCTCTGCTTCCTGTTTCCGAGATAATCCCTGAATAGGCTTAGAGGCACCCCGCGAACTCCAATACATTCCAGCTTTCTCACAAGGATTGGGACAGAGACGGTGTCAAAGGCTTTTTTTAGATCTAAGAATGCAGTTATACATTTTTTACCTTTGTCAAGCTGTTCGGTTATATGAGTACTTAGTGCAGTAACTGCATCTTCAGTGGAAATCCCTCGACGAAAACCAAATTGTGACTCTGATAGTCTTTGAAATCTTTTAGGTATGTTAAAAGTCTTATATTGATAAGTTTTTCAATTATTTTTGATATGGAGGGTAATACAGATATGGGCCTGAAGTTAGATACATCGTCTCTGTCTCCACCCTTGAACACTGGCGTAATAATAGCCAGCTTTAAAGAAGTCGGGAATATGCCTTCACCAAAGCAAAGATTAGCAAGATGAGAAATTATGGGAACAACCTCTTTTCTTATATATTTTAGAAATGCAGTAGAAACATTATCCCAACCAGACGCACTGTCAGATTTGAGACTCATTAGGACATGATTCACTTCATCATCGTCAGATATTTATCGAGGTCATGTGAAGCCCGGTCAGAGGTCCATGGGCGGCAAAAAAACTGACCAGCAGGTTAGTGACTAATCACTCGAAAAAGAAGGGGATAGATACATTTTAACAATCCTTTCTCAGTGTGAGCACTAAGGAAGGACAAGGGTGAACCCTTGTTATAAAAGAAACTCTTGTGCATTTCATGCTTCTAGACCCAGCTGTTTAAGCTGTACATTGTCTGTTAGTGAATTAATTTATTATCGTTTTTAAGTAGAAGAATAGGTCGTGCCGGCAAGCAACGAAGAAGAATGTAAACACTTAGCAATTAACTTAACTACGTCAATAACAATATCCACAAAGTGCGCATTTCTTCATATATGCAAAATGGACGCTAATTGACCGGCTACTAATTAAGGACAATGGGCCCAGTTAGCCAACTACCATGTGCTGCATATTTGCATTTAACTGCACATATTATATCCGTTTTACGGTCTTGGATTGTTTGGGCATGTGGGTAGTCTAATATTACATTACAGCGCATGTGCGAAGAGAACGTTCGTTGTATCTTGCTGGATAGTAACTGGAGTTATGTAATCGAAATATCTAGTCTAGTACTTATTAGATTAGAATTCATTATATCAGCATATTCAGCATGTACCTTAATGTCTTGTGCTAAATGTTGGCCTATCAATGGAGTCGGAAAGAAATTCTGCTTATCTCTACAAAAAAGTTTTTGAAGAACAACTATCTCGGGAAGTTTATGATTTTAGCCTGGAAGACTATGGAATTGTTGAGTTCGCCTACTCGATACAATCATACTCTCCCAAACTAGCATAATTTATAGCGTTATTAATGAGCAAACACTGCAATAGAGCCGTGGGAAAAATGACGACCACCGTTAACCGGAAACCTAACACGTTTTCGACAACATTGGAAACATGACCACCAAAGGATACTGACCAGTATCCTTTGGTGGCTGAACACACCTATTAAAAACATCTCAAGTAGTTCTGACGATCCTTCAATGCCCTCATCACAGAGTCACGACCGCACCTCCCTCGTAAAACTAAAAGTATGTAGATAAAACAAAGGTAGTCACGTTTCTAACACCACTAAAACTAAGCTTCCCAACTATGTAATTATCTTTATACAATGGTATTAGCACGTGTCTTAGCTTATGATGTCATTAAATATTGCTACTTTGGCTCGCGAGTTATAACATCTAGACAAGTTTAATAAATGCGCAGTTTTAGCGGTTATATACAGCATGTATCAGAAAGGTCATATTGAAGCTGCTGCTGTTTTTGCTAACTGTGGAAGCTTGTAAATGGCTTGTCGTGAATTACCTCACTTACTTCTGTAACCACCCAAACACAACAAAATAAAGGGTGTAAAACACACCATCAAACTAAACAACAGTCTCCATGGAAACAACATCGAAATCGGGAAGAATAATCAACTGTCCCATACAAAGCTTCAATACTCGACCCAAATGTATCGGACGGCTGAATATTTTCTGCACAACGCTCAATGTATTAATGTCTTCAAAAAAATTATCAATCAATGATCATCAACATCAACCTCATTTTAATCACGCTTAACCTAAATAGCGGTTGTTAGATTAAGCCAGCTCTTGGTATTTCCAACATGCGGTTGATTTACCTAAGGATATCGAGGCGAACGCGATTCAGTCTTCTCCCCATGGCTCAAGGAAGACTGATTAGAGTAACGACTGACCAGAATGAAAGAGACGCCTCCGAACCCAAGTGGGAAGATGCATCTACTAGCTCGCAAAGTGGGGCTATCTCAGTACCGTCGAGACAGGCACAGGATGTGGAGCTGTAGCGCAAACTATGTTTCACCTCCTATCCTGCCAAATGTGCCCCAAAAAATGCAGCTATAGCGACCTCTGCGCTGCCATCGATGATGCCGGGGAAGTGGAGAAGTTTTGGGCCAAAAATATACAATACACGCCGTCGCGCCATCGACACGACTTCACACGACGCAGAAGAATGGAAGAGACAGAAAAATCTATGTTGAATCTTGTATTGTCAGCTGCAAAGAGATTCAAGGTTAATTGTTCGTGATTCTTGTAATTTAGAGATGATGTCTAGATGTTTTTGCTGCATGGCATACTTATTCTGGATTCGTGACTAAACCCAACAGCCATTATATTGATTCATGTTTCTTTTACTTATAGCTTTTTATTTATTGCTTTTGTCATCACGATTCGTTTCTTTATCTGAACACTGGAGAAAAATTACCCGTCCTAAAAACTTATTTTGATTCTATAGCATCTATAGTCGAATATGACATGGTTCGGAATTTAATAAACCTTTTCTTCTTGTCCTTTCCACTTGAGCCTCCAACAGTACAATGAACTATACCCGTGACATTTGCACCACACCACTATATCATAGTACATCCACTAGCACAAGTGTTCACTGATCTTTTTCGTACACAACAGTGTTTTTATGCTCTGATTCACTGTGAAAGGTCGTCGCGGCCGTAGTGTGGGCGACGATCGTGACTCGTGACAAACCTTTTTACAAGTAATCATCTAAGTATATACATACATCATTATTCTTCATCATAAGTATTAAAGAACAACGCATGTTTTTATTTAGTCTAGGTGAAAATAGCTTGTTGTGAAAAACGCATCACCCGTATCTTTTCCCACATCTTTCTGTCCACTGCCGTAAGTCTGATTTACTGACTTGTTGATCTTGGCCTTCTTCTTTCTTCATGCTTTTATTAAGCTTCGTATTCGTGGTAAACAAGTTTCGCAATATGTTTTTTGTGGTGCCTTACTCCTGGAGTGTTTGAAAGGTTGTTACAGTTTCTAACAATTTGAAGTTTAAAGATAAGTTCTGATGCCCAACTTTACAACTTGCTGCTTGCTTGCATTTCAAAAGTCAGAAGTAAATAGTTTTGGATTTTTATACTGGATATTGTCATATTCCGGTCGATGTCACTTGTAAATCAGATGGCAGTCTGACATTTGTAGTTACAATGTTATTAGTATACGGGTGTTGCTATGGGATGTTAACTGAGGAAAATGGCTACGTGACACCTGTTACTATAATATACGCTATTAGTGAGTTTGTAGTCTATCGTCACACTTATTATAATGATGAAATGCTTATAGCCTTATTGCGATAATCGCTTAGATATAAATTGAAAGACCCTACATTGTCAATCTCAAGCCATGATCTCAGATCATTATTGTCATTCACAGCCTTTTTAACCTCCGCCGTAAAATGAGGGGTGTTATTAGCTTTTGTCTGTCTGTCAGTGGCATCGTAGCTCCTAACTCGATGGGCTGATTGCTAACTGCCCTCTCCCTTTTACGCCATTCTGTTCTTTTCTATGCCAATCTTATCTAGGCTATTTGCGCGCTGGTTACTCGTTAGGAAATTATAAATTGGATCTTATATAATTATCATAAAAAAACAAAGACTCGTGGAATTTCTGTTTCATGTTTGTAGTCATAATATTATCCACGTCCGCCATTCAAAGTTACGTACTGGTGTTCAGTTATTCATTTATGTGAAGGAAAATAGGTTTCAGGGAAAAATACCTTGCTTACTTTACAATAATATTATCTTACTTATTCAATTCACCGCCACGGTTCGCCATTATTATTATACGTCTTTGACTATTATTATAGCCTTTATTTATTCCTTAATTAAAATAAACATAACAATCGGAGCTCCTTGCATCGTTGGACAAGAAATTAGTAGATTATACTATAAATGACTATTGTATAATCCTCTTAGGCGAAAAAGACTTTAAAGAGTCCAATAATTATGAAAAATTGGTTAATCACATAAAATGTAAAATCGAAAATGTAATGCACACTAATGTTATTCTATGTTCTCCTAATTTTAAATTAAAATGGAATGTTAACTTATTTAATACTAGAATAGAAGCTTTCAATAGACTTATGTACCTAAGTAATCAGACTTTTCAATATGCATATTTGTTTGATACCAACAAACATCTGGAATATAATTATAAAATGTTTTATAAATATACAGGCAAAGTCAACAATAGGGCTATTGAAAATATCTTTCAGAACTTGAATAGCTACCTAAAGCTATCACTAAACTCTGAATATGAAAATAACTGTGACAGTTTAAGTATCGTTAATAAACACGAAAGCAGTAAAATAGGTCAGTTACAACCTGGTACTATAACAAAAGATAATGTTGGATAGAGAAACATTTTTTCGTTGATAAACATGTGTCAACTGTATCACATCTAAACGAGTCTGTAGATAGTTCTTTGTGTAATCGTTTAAACATCTTTCATCAAAATATGTGTGGCCTAAATAATAAGCAAGATGTGTTAGAAATATATCTAGATGGCTTGAGTAGCCCTTCGAATTACTTGTGTATTAGCGAGCATTTTCTTAACGAAGAACTAGTTTCTTTGTTAAATCTTTCAAAGTATAATGTTGCATCATTTAATACCAGTGTAAATAAACTGAGAGGAGGGACTGTTATCCTAGCAGAAATGGATAGGGAGTACGAAGATCTGCCCATTGCCAAAAAATTATACAAAATGGACAGTTTTGAAATCAGAATCAGAATCAGAATCACAAATCTTTATTTGTGAACATAGGTCAAGTTACACATAGTGTGAGGTGTTATAAATAAGTAGATCCTCCATGTTTTGCCCAGAGGCGTACAAATATAATTGTTTTAGTTTTAAAAAATAACAAATTGGTGAAATTATAAATATGCTGTGAAATCTTAAAATCAAATAATAAGATTATGTTAGAACCATCAGATATTGTGAATATCTTTGCCCAGCAGTTCGAACTCAATTCATCAACTACTGCAAGCACAGGGGCTGCTATGAATATTCTACGTAAAAGTGCAAAAAGAGTAACCAATGACCTTGTCTTAGACCCTGTCACTCCCTTTGAAATATTCAAAATGGTGAAAAAAATGGACGACAAAAAATCTTGTGGCTATGATGACATAAATATATCAGTAATAAAGGACAATATAGACGTACTAGCGGAACCCTTAAGCATTTTTATAATAAGTGTTTTGACGAAGGAATTTTTCCAGATCAACTGAAGATAGCCAAAATAATACCTGTACACAAAAAAAGATCTAAAACAGATCCAAAGATGTATAGACCAATTTCATTACTACTAATTCACTCAAAAATTCTTGAAAAGCTAATTAAAACTAGATTACTCAGACACTTCAACCTAAATGGAGTGTTAAGTAGAAGACAATTTGGTTATCAGAAAAACGTTGGGACACAAGACGCAATATCGACTCTAATTAAGGACATAGTTAACGGGTTGGACGACAAACAGAAAGTAGCTGGGCTTTTCTTAGATTTAAGTTCAGCATTTGACACGGTGGATCATAGGTTACTACTAGAAAAACTAGAGCACTACGGTGTCAGGGGTAAAGTATTGGCACCTCTCATGTCATATTTAAAAAACAGGAAGGTGTTCGTGGAGATCGAAGCAGTGGTGTCACAGTCAAATTCCTCAGGGAAAAATTGTCCAAGTGAAGAAACATATTACTCCCAATTATCTCCTGTGCGCACTGGCGTACCACAAGGCTCCATACTGGGTCCGATATTCTTTATCGCGTTTGTTAATGACCTTATACAACACATGAGTGAAAAAGCTGCGGGATCTATCCAGCTTGTGGTGTTTGCCGACGATACCAATGCAGTTGTTTCGGCTGACAATATACACGCTCTTAATTCCATAGTTAATCAAACATTAGATATCTTCCACAGCTAGTTTGCTGTTAACGGTCTTAAAGTTAATGCCAGCAAAACCAATGTAATGCTTTTTCGTTCTACTTCCAAAAATAAAGATAGCATTGACTGCGTCATAAACGGAGAAACAGTGAACGTGGTCCCAGTGGTTAAGTTTCTGGAAGTTCATATCGATAGCCAGTTAAAGTGAAAACAAGAGCTAACATACTTAGAGAAAGCAATCAGCTCTGCCTGTTACGTACTGAGAAGTCTAAGAAACGAGGTAACCATAAAACATTAAAAAATGGTCTATTACGCATTAGTTGAGTCAAAACTGAGATACAACATACTTTTCTGGGGAGGAAGTTATGATTACAATATTCAAAAAGCTTTTGTAACTCAGAAAAGAGCAGTCAGAACCATAGCTAGAATTCAACAGCAAGAATCATGCAAGCCACATTTTAATGACTTAAATATATTGACAGTCCCAAGCTTGTACATTTTGGTCTTACTTAGTCACTTATCAAAATATATCTTTGAATATGAGACTGAAGATGAAAGGCAAAAAAGGGAGAGCACAAGAAGAAAAGATCTCCAGATGAAGCAAGTGCCTCACCTGAACGTTGTAAAGCATAGCGCCTACCACAAGTCAATAAAAATTTTCAATAAACTGCCGACAGAAATAAAAAGTCTAGTATATACAAGTGGGTTTCGGAATAAGCTTAAACGGTTCTTGTTAAATAAGTGTCTATATTCTATTGATGAATTATAAACTAATACAAAAGTCGATAGTAACATAATGAATTTGAAATGGAAATATTTATTGAATTTTATGAATTGACATTTGACTCATGACATTTATTTTTATATTTTTGATTGATTTTTATGTAGTTTGGATAATTGTAATGATTTAAATATAGATTGTATGTATGATGTTTCTTGTATATTTACTTATAGAAATTCAGACACGATGTAAAAATTGTTAATGAATAAATGAATTGAATTGAATTGAATCACACAATAAATATTTCAATAAACATGCAGCAAAAACAATAAAAATAATTAAAAATGTTAATAATAATAATTCAATATAACAATTCAATAAAACGATCATTCAATTCAACAATATTCAAAATGTTAATAATAATAGATACCTATTCTACTTCATCACTACATAGTATAAAACAAAGTCGCTTTCTCTGTCCCTATATCCCTATGTATTCTTAAATCTTTAAAACTACGCAACGGATTTTGATGCGGTTTTTTTTAATAGATAGAGTGATTGTAGAGGAAGGTTTATATTTATAATTGCCCGGTTTATACCCGTGCGAAGCCGGGGCGGGTCGCTAGTTAGTAATATATTTGATTCACTAATTCATTAATAACATAAAATTATTGAAGTTAATCATCATTTATATAATATAATCCATTTAATATCTATAATCCATTTATTTATCTATTAGTTAATAACTAAATTTTTAAATTTTTTTTTTCAATAATATTTTTAAAACTTTAATGTTTACTGTTTGAGCAATTTGATCTAAATTAAATATGTGCTTTGAAAATAAAATGATTTGTCAATTAAGGACCTCTTCACGAGTAAAGGCCTCCTCCCTTTTCGTCCAAAACTCTATCTGATGCCTTGAATATCCAGTCATTTCCTGCAGTTTTATTAATTTCGTCGACCCATCTCTCTCTAGGTCTACCTCTGGTTCTTTTATTCGAAGGTCCTGTCCAGTTCGTTACATTCTTAGCCCATTTGTTGCCGTCCATCCGACCTATGTGGCCAGCCCATTTCCATTTCAGCTTTTTACAGTGCTCCAGAGCATCAATGACTTTAGTGGTTTTTCTTATTTCTGTACTTCTTATTTTGTCTTTTCTTTTGAGGTTTAAAATACTTCTCTCCATTGATCTTTGGCATGATTGTATTTGCTTTTTTGTCTTATCGTTAAATATCCAGGTGTGAGAAGCGTAAAAGAGGTTCGCCATTAACGTCATCAAAATAACAATGTCTGTATTTTAAATTAAATGTACTGTTTTCCTATATTTCATAACAAAACATGTCTGCGATTTGTATTTGTCACTTCCTCCACTTGGTTACTAATTAGACAATTATTTTAATTGAATTAGGGTGAATAATAGATACTGAGCAACTAGCATGCACCTGTGTTGACAATGAGTACTGCAATCATTAGAATCTGAATGTTCTAAGAGAAGTCTTCGTGATGCTTGGATGCCCTTCTTGATCATAGAAATATTCACAGGCTGATCAAAACTGACTCCAATAAAATCATCAAGGCTCTCCCAGACAGACTCGAGTAGAACAATTTCTATAAAAACTATGAAAATTGTTCTACCAGACAAAATCGCATCGCACCGTCCGTCGTCGCGGCGCGCTTTTCTGCGGGAGCCTTCATACGGCTCTCGACTCTACATTCAGGATTTGACTCTTTGGACATTGGAGAGATTAATTTCCAGCAGTGAACTGCTATAGCATGCTGATGATAAATCTTGACGGTTGTGCACCATCCTGCTTAAATATCTGAAATGATACCTTTAAAAAATACTCTGATAATACCTTTATAAAATACTATGATAATACCTTTATAAAATACTATGATAATACCTTTATAAAATACTATGATGATACCTTTATAAAATACTATGATATTACCTTTATAAAATGAAACATAAATCTGACAATGGAATATTGAGGGCCATATACGAGGTTAATTATTTCTTCGTAAATGGCAATTAATATTCCAGCTAAAATAATACATTACTATTAATTTTTTGTATTTTTTGATTGTTTTATAATAATGTATAAATTGTATTAATTAATTGAATTTGTAATCTGTCGTGAATTTCATATGGGTGTATTCCTGAAATAAATTATTTTGAATTTTTGAATTTTGAATTTGAAAATACTATGATAATACCTTTACCAGTACACGACACCCTTTCTGTCACACGGTTTTACTCTTTCATTTCTTTTGATTAGCTGAAGGGGAAATAACAGGCCTAAAGGAATTTCCCCTCATTATTACAAAAAGCCAGATAGGTAGCAACAGTTTTATACTTATGTGTTTCATTGTTTGCTGCAGTGGTGTCGTTATCTCCAGATACCGATCGATTAGGTATCGATGGATTTCGAAACATTGAGTGTTATCACTGTTATCAGATACTGTGAATGCCACTTCAAACAGGAAAAGTTTGTAGAGGTGTTTTGTTGTGACAAACGTTCTGAATTACCTTGGTTTATGTATTAACATACGGTCAGCATGAGTATAAGGTGTTGCCTTGGTAACGCATCAAGGACTTTCAACAATGCACCTGTGCAGTTAAGTGTTCCTATTTGTCTGAAGAACGGAAATGAAAATAATACTCAGGAAAAAGCTTTTATTTCTTCGTCGAAACTATCTGCTGTCTAAAGGCTTTGTTTTGCTTCTTATTTCACGAACGCTAAAATCAAAGGAGACGAATAGACTAAGAAGCCTGAACCTTATTGAGGCTAATATGTATTTTCTTATAACAAAATGGTAACAGACAAACAATCCTACAGTAGAAGTACTTAGCAGTATTTTAGAGTGCTAGTTAATTGATTCAAGCGTGACCTGGCGGAAATTCATTATAAAATACAATAGACGTGGATATATTTAATAACTAATTCCGCTTAACTATTCCTAAAGAGCCATAAAAAACCCTGAAAGAAATCGACACGTGTTTTACCTCTCAACGAGGCATCCTCAGGATGACGATTGACTTGTCGAACCCGAACACAGCGTATTGCTACACCGAGCTCTGAGTGGCAACACGCTGTGTTCCGGTGAAACACGTGTCGATTTCTTTCAGGGTTTTTCATGGCTCTTTAGGAATAGCTAAGCGGAACAGGTTACTAAATATATCCACGTCTATTGTATTTTTTAGCTATAAAGATCTTTTGGCGCCTGAATGACATTGACAGGGGGGCGTTGTTGGTGAACGTTTGTCTTATACAATGTGTAATTGTCACAGAATTTGTATTGACAAATCAAGATGGCAGCGTTAGTTCCGTTTTTGCCCACGCGCCAGAAGAACCTTGTAGCGTTGTATCTTTATCTATCCTTCTTTCATCACCCTCAATACACGACCTCCTTTTCCTGAACCTCCCGGCAAATAATAAGGACATCCGCCACGATCGTTTCGTAGTTACAAATCTCTTGGCTATCGCGAATTGTCTCCCGTCCTGCGTCCGCTACGCTCACGTGGTCTAATGAACAATAAGTGCTCGAGACATTAGCGAGGTCGCTGACCGGGTCATAAGGTGAGGTGGGAGTGATGACGGAGCGAGAGGTGGAGCGAATAGCGAACAGCGAGTAGAAACCAGTAGATATTGGAAGACATAAAGACATTGGTTCAGCTGCTGCGAGAAACGCATTTAATGAAGAGAAGAATTTAAGAAATAGGGTTGCATGTTACTTACGGTTGCATCAAATTTATTGAAATTTTGACGGTTTCTTGTGCCTCTCCAAAGTCTCTAATTAGTGTAGTTATCAACGAAGTTAGCGAAGCTTACGATGATGTTTGGTACTCAATTTTAATTTGAATGAGGACCTAAGCTTGTCAGATTTATAATTAATGTTATACATAATGGTTCTTCTCTTCCTCATTAGCGTAGCTTTTAGAGTTCTGAATTATTTATGGCATTTCCTTGTGAAAAGCCGTGCCTCGCATGCCAAGGAGATAAGGACAAAATTGCTCGCATACAATGTTATGAGCAGTTTCAGTACCAGCTCGGCGTTAATACGGCACACTGAATTTTAGAAAGAGACTGTCATTCAGGTACTTGTGCCAGAGACGACGTTCTAAAAAACCAAACTTTTTAAACTATTCTGTATTCCGGTAAAATCTCAGCGTGAAAACGTGAAGTGAGCAGTCATTCCACCTGATGCTAGGGATTGACACAATTGCCAGCTCACTTTACCTAAATTTTCCCCATAATATTTCTACAGAATAGATCAGCTGTACTTACCTGAGTTTTCCGCTCAGCGTATGGTAAGACCTCGCCTATAAACAATCTCGCTATGATTGCGCGAATGCTCACGCCGATTACGTTGACAGTATTATGCAGGGTTGTTGCAGAACTGAAGAACGGACTTTTTACTAAACACGGAAGCTTGGAGAGAACGTACTTACGTTCTTATGTCAATTAGATTTGCTTATTTAATTTCTTATGGAGCTAGAAAGGTAGAAACGAGGCTCTTAAGTTACTTTATTCGTTCCTTGGTCAGGGTTAAGTTAACGACATAGCGATAAGTAGCAAATGTACGTAATTTTATATGATTCCGATAATGACAACGCTTGATTATCTGTATTTATTACTTAATCTAATGACATACTTCGGCAGATAATAAAAAAGTTGATAATAAGTCTAATTGGTTTAGTGCTGCCGATTCGAATTAATTTATTTAAATTCCTATGCAAATGATTACAGTTATTATAAACCCTCATACTGATCGTATGATACCTTAAAAATAAATCTACGATCCGAGTACGAGTACGGGTTATGGACCCTTATGGATCCATAACCCAACCCAGTCATAGTATAAAGAGAGGTAGTAAGCTATCTTCATACAAACTCACCGCGCACGGCTTGTATGTGTGCGCGGCTTGTATCTATGCGTCGCCGCACGCAAACACTTAACAAAATCTCGACCGGTTTCTCACGAGAAACGGGTCGAGATTTCAGCTTACTACCTCTCTTTATACTATGACCCAGTGGTCGGAAAAATGTGGCTCGCGAGCCGCATGCGGCTCTTTGGCCTATAGATTGCGGCTCTGTACAACTGTCGATGAATGTGAGCATAGATATTTTCACCAAAAGTTTACAGGACATCGAAAATTAAGTTTTATAAGATTAACTTGTTTAGAAGTAAGAAAGAAGCCTTCATGATATTATTATCAGCCGATATGATGATGATGAAGGCATCCTACTTCTTAGCAAGTTAATTTTAGGAAGCAAGCGTTGTGGAGTGAGAGGATGGGAGTTAAGTGTATTGAGACAGTTCGGCAGAAAGGATTGGCTCTCATAAGAAAGTTTAGTCGTTATAGTATTGATATTTGGCTTTATTGACTAATGAGTTTGCCGACCACTGACCTAATCTATTCGGGTTTTTCCTAGAGGTACCCGATCCTTAAGGGACCCGTCCTTTAGAGCCCCGATCCTTGAGAACCCCGATAAATTTGATAAAATGCCAATGTCGTTTAAAGTATTATTGCCAACAAAAGTGTTAAACTTACAAAATTATTAATCAGTTGGAATTAAGTAATAACACAGTTGCTAATAAAGTAGCTCTTATTTCACCGCTTTTAGGTCCATAATGCAGCTTATAAAACACGCGTAAGTTTTATTTGATTTTATTGTCTAAAGACATAGGCATGTCCGGAATGTAATAACCACTTTCCACCCAATCTATTTCTTGTCAAATTATGATTCCACTTAAGCCCTCCAGGAGGTCCTTCCCCCGACATATTCGTGTGACTCACTAAACTTTCTTATTATTTGCTTAGTGCTATTAGTAATTATTTCGCATGATTAAAAGAGATAGAAAAGTACATTGTTATGCATGCATAAAAGAGACAGATTTATTGGTATATTTATTGGTTTAATGGTATATCTATTGTTTAACTTTTCAACTGTCATTAACGAGACACAATAGAATTTTAATTGTTATCCACCTTAATGAGGCGTCGTAACAGATGATGGGTTAATTATAACTTGTTAGTGGCCAGGTAGATTTTTTTAACAACTTTTCTGGCTTGTCTTTAGTATTTCTAGGGATTTCAAATATGGAATAACATAAAATTATATCAGTTGTAACTCTAGACTACGTTGCCTTAACCAAACTTACACATTATTTAATTAATGTACTTTGAAGCACTTTTTGTATCGATGGTACACTAGCATATTAATGGCAAAAATAACAAAAAAAAGATAATCAAATTTATCGGGGTTCTCAAGGATCGGGGCCCTAAAGGACGGGTCCCTCAAGGATCGGGTACCTTAAGGATGAAGCCATCTATTCTTCGGACTCTATCCCTCGAAAAATATTCAATTTCGTTGTTGAAAACATAAAAAAGTTACTACCGAAACTAATAGTTCTTAAACTTAGGTAAACCAAAGCCTATCCATCATCAACTTTATTTTCAACATGACTTTCAATTTACTTAAGTTAGTTAAGTATAAGTAATTAAGTAGGTAGTGTAGTTTATAACTGCAAGCAGCTATGCACACGTCATGTAATTCATTTAATCCTGTGTGAGTTTTAACTACTTTTTAGTAACATAGTTACTAAATTGCTTGGTTAGTAAAATATTTACTATGTGCAATTTCAGAGAAAATGCTTGATTACTGATACTTTTGTAAGTAGTTGCAGATTTATGAATATGAAGGAATATAAATCGAGAAAAGGTAATTAAAATGTTAAAGTCTTAGTGCACATACACACGAGCGGCACGCGTCAACGGTAGAGGCAACTGCAGCTTACAGGGGGCCTACCACAAGCTCATAAAGCAGTATTATTTTAATATTACTTCAGTGTGGGAAAGAGATGAAACTCTACAGCATGCGTAGCATGACCACCGTAGAAACGAGTTTTGTCGACGGAAGAATAGACAAAATGACAGATTGTGATTGTTTATCTGTCATTTTGTCTATTCTTCCGTCGACAAAACTCGTTTCTACGGTGGTATGCTACGCGTGCAGGACGTATAGCTCCATCTCTTTCTCCCACTGAAGTAATATTAAAATAATACTGCTTTTGAGATGGTGGTAGGCCCCCTGTTAAGAATCTGAAAATCATACATGGCACCTACGTGAGACACTCAGAAAGGTCGGAAAAAATTAAATTCTATGGGTCAAGTTATTCTTATTAAATCTTTTCATTCATCTATACAAAGTTTTATGCGTCTGAACCAATTTTGTAACTTTTTCAATATTTCATTATATAAAAAAATGCACAATTGGCGCCCCATGTGTCTTTGGAGATTTTGTTGCATATAACGATAAGATATAAAATATTCAGCACGAAAATCGGCCAAAATCACAAGATGATGATGATGTTTCTTTGTGGCTTCCCATAAAAATAAAACAGGTTTATACGATTTAGTTCTAAACTAAGTCACGTCTCAAAATCGTTATCTTTATAATTAATTGCGGTAGTGGAATCGAATGGTATGTATACCTATTAAGTTTTGCGGAATTAAAATTTGATAGAATCCCATGGCCTACGCCTTGTATGGGCACCTTCTTATATCTATGATGAGCACAGACCACTGTGGGCAGGTCCGTTTTTCAATGAGATCGTAAAACACATAACATCACGCCTTGTAAGTACACCCACATTTCGCTAGTTAAGTATAATAATGTGATTGAAAACTTTAAATTAGAACGTTCGTATTTTTCCTTGTACGTTCGTATTTCAAAATAAATCGTTACTAGCCAGCGTCTTATACAAAAAACCTTTTTTGGCAAAACTTTCCGAGTCTGTAGGTTGCCAAGAAAATTGGATTATAAATATGCTGGGTTATATTCTTTATGTATATCTCTTACTCCTGTTTTCGTCACACGTTGGTACTCAAACGCAAAATTACAAGGAAAAATTAAAATTCATGAAAAAATATTCAAATTAAAATCAACAGTTGGTGACCGTTTTACAGATATGAACGACAAAAATACGATAAAATAGCACCGAATTTATTGGAATTACCATACATTAACTATACCTAAACAAGAATATGGGAAACAATTTGCGAAACATGCTTCAATTAGAACAGCCTTAACCTTAGGCGTAGAAATCAGGTCAAATCAGGCAAATAAACGAGAGGCTGGAATGCTAGAAATGACCATCCAACGCCACCTGCTACGAAGTCAAAGTCAAATAATTTATTTCAATTAGGCACAAAAAGGCACTTTTGAACGTCAAAAACAAAAAATAGAATTGATTCTAGTCGCCCCTTCCAAAAGGTAGTTTTCGTATGGAGAAGAATGGGCAAGAAACTCCACCGTTACTTTTTTAAAAGGTTTTACAATATTTTGTATGTACATTGATTATATAATTATATGTGAAGACGATGCACCTGGAATAATATTACTATACCACAATAGGTAAAAATAATTAAAAATGAAGCAATGACAGAAAAAATAATAATTATGTAATGGATACATGGTGTTCACATATTTACAACTTTACAAGCATTGTAAAAGTAGGTACCTATACGATATTCCTAAAAAAATTACAAGTGATACTACGATCCTTACATACTCCTTTTGCCTCGTTTACGTTCATACATCTGGACATACATGCACGCCGGTTGCGAGTACTACGCACCTGGCTTTTCTGGAGAACATCACCAATAAGGTCAGTATATATGTCCTCCTAGGGCGTCCCCGCCCGGCCTTTCCCTTCATATTTGCCTTGTAAATACATTTTGTTAGTCGCCTTTCACTCATCCTCTCAACATGCTCAAACCATCTCAGCATACCTTTTTATATTTTTGTCACTACATCTTCTTTCAAACCACACCGCTGTCTTATCACATCATATTCATCATTACAAAATGATGTGAGGTAATAAACACAAGAAGTACTTGCTTTCTGCAGGTCTGTAGCAAGCGATAGAGGTCACACAACGCTGACCGCAAGATGACGAAGCTATGAGGGTTACGGAATGTTATGTCAATGTGTGCCTTTATGTTTGTTTCACTATACACTTCTATAGCCTTTAAGAAGTAGGTGCGAGGTACCTGTGGTACGTAAGAATTCCGTTATACAATGTCATAGTGAACTTTTCATGGTAATGTTACTTGCCATCAATACCTCAATGACTGGACAATCTTTGGCTTCGAATTTAAAATCTTTCATGCTTGCGTTTGCGAGACTCAATTATTCACGGGTACAAATAAAAGCTACAACCTGCAAACTCATTAGTGGGTGATTATGATAACATTTCCAGTCTCCGCAGAACATTAATAAAAAACAAGTGCGTGTCGGACCACGCACAATGAAGGGTTCCGTAGTTGGAATGAATTTTTCCCAACAAATGTTCTCCCATACGGAATGTATGGGAAAACATGTTTTTACAACTGCAAAGTTAAGTTGGTCGATTATTACTCGTTGACTTGTAGAGCCTACTTAGCTGTGATAGTTTTCCTTTTAATTTCGTTATATAAACTACTACTGTGATTTTTTTCACACATCCAAAATCAACCATTTAGCTGGCAGGGTACTTGACTCTAACAAAAATTAGCACTTTAAAGCTTAATATTTCGCAAATAGATCCCTGAATCTAAAAATGATTTTCACAAACTCACAATATTTTTGAAGGACCTTTCCAATGATACCCCACACCATGCGATAAAAAAAAAAACATCACCACTTTACGTGTAGGAGAGGTACCCTAAATAAAATGTTTTTCATAATTTTGTACCTCTTTGTCGGCGTAATTAATATGTATACCTATGCCAAATTACAGCTTTCTAGTACTAAGGGTCTAGACTGCGGACAGACAGACAGACAGACAGACGGACAGACAGACGGACAGACAGACGGACAGACAGACGGACAGACAGACAGACAGACGGACATGACGAAACTATAAGGGTTCCTTGTTTACTACGGAACCCTAAAAATGAAGTAGGACGGCATTTACAGCTTTTCTCATTACGCAAGTTCCGAAACCAAATGTAAGTAATTAAAATAACTATGAATCAAAATATCCTAGTACGGATTCAATGCATAACTATAATAACGACAAAAACTTATAATGAATCCCATAATCCTTGAGAGCCAGCTATAAGAAAGAAAAGGACGAATATATTAATAAACATTATGACATTCACATACCGATGGGTTCCACAGGCAAACGCCTGGAATAGTAACGGGATGAGACGACACTCCAGAAATAGACGCAGGGCTTTTGACATAACGTTGGATAATCGAATTGGATTCTTGGTAAAGATCTTAAAAAAGTTTTTACTAAACCAATATTATGGGTAGTCTGAAGCTGGTGAATGGGTATGAGAGCCATAATTCAAGTGATAAGATTGGAACCTGTCTGATAAGATTTATGTATCAACTTAAGAATTCATTGAACATCAGACAGAAAGAAAAACCGAAGCAAAACCAACGTAAAACTATTTAAGATTTTGTTGAACACTGTTGAAGACAATACAGTCGAGGCCAGTGGCCAAACTCCAGGAAAATAAATTACGAAACCCTCGGCAAAGCAAGCTGCTTTAACTCAATCACTACCATATAATAACAACCGACCTGACCATTTAACTACAAAGGATGATTAACGTATGACTCACGCTAGGAAAACAAGCTATCTACCAAAGACGCCATGTTTGCGCCAAGAATATCGCGAACCCTACTTCCTTACATTTTCCGCGGCAAGGACGCTTGAAGCGCAGCGTAACTCAGCGGAAGCGCTTTATATATACATCCACACACACGAAGAAACACAACGCATCTATAGCCTCGTCCAGGGTGAGGAGCTTACGCGAATGTTAAGGTGGGCGCGAAATATCAAATAGATGAAACCGCTGTTTGCGTCCATATTCAAGTGACTATGTTGAACGCCTTTATCTGCTCATTGCTGCTATACCGACAGGCTCAGCGTCCCAGCGACGGCCTATTGTCGTTTCCTGTGGAAACATCCTCACTCTACTGCTCGCTATTATAACAACTCGATGCACTTTGGCCACCTAACCGCACCCGCCGCCGCGCCCGCTACCGCCATAGTCACCACTCGTTCACCTTGCAAGAGGCCTGTTACTGCCCCAAGGAAAGTGATCTCTTAATTGCATTAGTGTGAGTTTCTTTGAACGTGATTTGCATCTGTGCCGGTGACCTGCTGAATTTGATTCGTGCTAATTCTGTTCACGTTACTGTCATAATGTTCTGTTTTGTTTTTATGCTTTCATTGCCAGTTGTCAATGACATGATGAATGGTTTTAAAAGGAAGGCTAGCAATGTGTGTTGCCTTATTAGTTAACTCCTATTTGAATGAGTTCACTGTAGTTTGTGTATGGGTTCTAAATGGTTTCCTAATTAAATTGTTGGTAGGAAAGTTTAATTTAAACTTTTGATGACTGGTGTCGAAACTGGAAATAACAGGAAATTATTACTTTCCGGTACCTAATTTAATACCTATATTTGTCGATAACCATTTAATTTACAGTGTAATACAAAAATTTCTATAAACATATTCATTTCCATTCATCATTAATTCATTACATTACCTATAATTCCGCTTAAAATTCAATAAAAGTAACTCTTACTCCCCTTCATTTTCATCTGCTAGTAGATTGCCTTTACATTCATTCTCTTTGAAACCAAACAAATTCCCAATGAATTCTGCAAAGTTCTGAAGCCGTAATACTGCAAGTCCGCAACATTTATCAAGTTCGTCTGCTACTTGATGTTCATCGTGTCTCAATTTATGTTTTATCGATCCATGTCTGCCGTTTAGTTAGATTGATGAGCCTTTTGCGGAGCGTCGTCGATGTAATATTTATGTTATGAGAAGTTTTAGCGTTTACTTTAGTTATGTCATTTTATACTTTGTCTTGGGTTCTAGATTCAACTGATGCTACAGAAGGAATCTTATTGAATTTGTTGATTCTTTAACAAGATTTTCAATCTTAATCCTCAATACCTACTTCAAAACTTATTCTGTAAAGTAGTCTCTAAGTAAAAATTATTCCATAAAGTACTCGTTTAACAGTGGGCGCATATCCTTCAAAGAACAGTCTTTTCATTCACAGCCAAACAAAAAGCCAGATGTTTCAACAGCTCAGTCATCAAACAAGACATATAGTCGTAATATGTAAAATTAACAACATACAGACATAATTATTGTAATATGCAAATGCCTTAGTGAATCATATTCAAGGGAGTGACGTCATTCTACATAGCTATGATAACAGTCTTCCTAGATGACCAACTTATTTATCATATTTATGAGCTTCCAAATTTGCTATTATAATTTCAGCTCTATGACTAATTCGGCCCACTAACGTACACGTGTTTATTTATAAACATTATGTTATCGTGATTTTTCCTCCATGTGGATAAAAATATAAGAGGTAAATAAATATTTTATACAATACAATCGCAGGTGCTATTTTCATCTTATTTACAATCACCTGTAGAAAGATGTATCCACAGAAATCTGTTCTGTGGATACATCCATTAAAACGAAATTAGAAACAACAAAATAATATTTGCTGTTTGGTTAACCTAACTCTTCATGTTATTCCAAAGCCTATAGACAGAACTGAAAACCAAGAGGATAACGAACTACCCTATACTACATATTGTACATATCTAGCTATCAATTCAAGCTTGTTTTCAATCGTCTTCTAACAAGTCCTACTAGATTACTTGCACACTTATCCCTGCTCTGAATCCATCCCCGCTAGATGACAAACTGTACACATTCTGAGCCTGTTCTCCCTTATGACCTTACCTTGAACGTTATATATTCCACCAATGTGTGAGTAACACGAGAACCAGTGTGGTTGCAGGACCAGGCGCAGTGACACGCTTTCTCCCTTCGGCATTAAGTGCATATTTGTATGCGTGTCCCGTGCCAACGTTGCTCAACCATCGTCTAGCAAGACTGGTCGCCGCCGCACTCTATTTGCTGTGGTTGCAGGTTGCTGGTGGTATGATGATGGAGTTGGGGAAATGGAGACAACAGCTGGGGACTTACTCCCGACAGCTTCGAGTTCTGAATTAATCAAATTCAAATTAAATGCCGATCCAAACTTTTGAATCCGATACTAGCGCACGATCGTGCGGTGGTTCGAAGCGAAACAAATTTCGTCGTTATATTCATTAGGATCGCTCGAGTCGTTTTGACCCTACATACGAAGTCCTCGTTACTGCTGGCAAACAAAATTCTGGGGATCGTGTTTGGGATTGCTGGTTTTGGTCAAGGGTTTTTGTTTTACTAGAAGCTAGTTAATCCAGCTTACCTCAACAAGCTGTCTCGTTCAGCAGACTGGAAGATACACATAAAATTTTATATCCATTTCAAAACGCTATCTCGACCCAGTAAATGATCAGTTGATCTCGAGCGTAACTGCTGGAACGCATCAAAGTTATTGATGTTGTTTACTACTGTATTAAGGCAGATCTATATTATTTTACAGGCGGATGCTACTGCATATCCTCTCGATCTAATCTAAACGATATCACGCTTAGTTCCGTCTGAGTTACGACATCCATAGGATGTGGGGTGGACTATTCTTAGATTAGATCTCACACAAAGACAATAATACGTTTTGGTTGATCCTAAGAATAAAAACTGTATCTTGATCGTTGAGTGTTTTAACGTGAAGTGTGTAGGATTGTACGCCCAAATCTTCGAGTAGGATTAAACATACTTTATTACTAGGCAAACTATACGTCAGACTACGTGTCAATAACGACCGTATCTACCTATATTTATTATTACAATCACTACTCAAATTAATTTGATTATCGATATCTAGTCTAATTTTGATATCGCGTTTATCAATTCGACACCTTATGCCTAAAAGCTGTAGTAATTCTGTGAAGCCAGGTCGTTAATTTATAACTTTTGCAGCCTTTCAATAAATTCTGCAGCGTCAGTTAGGTGTAAAACATAATGATACTCAACTAATATCCCCAGTATTACCGGCTTCGACTGAAGCGTTTTATTTATCGTCTGATAACTCAACAGTTGATAAACAGTGATAATTCGCGATAGCAAACACGATAGTTTAACTAGACATGAGTCATTGTAGGCAATAATGCACAGCCGAATATATTACGTAAGCGTTTGAGTAAATATGGATATGTTAGTCCTTGGCCTTGCGGGTGTGGACACACTGAATTGGACAACTGGTCCCGATGGTATCAATCCTATTATAAACATACATGTAGAAGGCAAACTTTTGGATTAAAACAACCGAAATGCAAATTTTCCAGATCAAACTTGGAAAGTTTTTGCAAAAAACCTGAGCTATTTTGAAGCCTTTCTAAAGCTATTGAAGAAATGGGTCAGCGCTAATGTAATGTTACGAGGCCATGGCGCCTGTGCCAGTTTTTATATTCCTTCGAGATTTGTTTTAAACATTGCTTTGTTTGGTTCAAACTTAAATATTTACTGGCCCTGCTGCTAATAGAGGAATTTAATAATGAAACAACAAGATAATTAAACAACTTTAAAATTACACACGGCGTGTGCGGTACTTGGCCTGGTGCACTCTGTGTTTACTTTGCAAGCTGTTCACTGATAATCCCTATCCAAAAACCAGTTAATTCTCAACTGAAACAAATAGACCTGCAATGTAAATCACTGTCTGTAGGAAAATTATACGAGTCTTAACTCTCACATTTTACCGAATCAATTAGTTTACAAATTGACTAATATCAACGATTTATGTACGAGCATTTAATACTAGATATTCAAAGAACATCTTCAGAAATTATTTTCAACAGTCCAGTCAAGTGTTGAATTATTTTCTCAGTAGGAAGCTCAACATATGGCCATCCCAAGAAATGAAGGTTGATTGCCACTTCACAGCAATGGCGATGGCGCAGTGATAAAGGGAGTCCTTGATGTTGTTATCTAATCGTTAATGGAAGTAATTATCAAGTCCTTAAGATATTAGCAATTGAAGATGCGGAAGGGAAGTATTCTAGATGTTATCTCTACAGCTTTAAGGCCCGTCGTCCGCGACGCAACTCAAAATTTACCAATTATCGGCTCAAATCACCATGAGTAGCCAGAATGTCACAGCATTAGTATTTAAAAGGCAGTTCGTACACGAAACAAACATAGGAACAAACTAAAGAGCCTTGCTACTGATGATTTTGGACACAAAGCACAAGCAGATTTGAAATTCATATATGTACTGTGCCTCTTCCCAATATGCAAATCGTAATTTGGAGTCTAAATCTAAGAAGATTAGAAATAATAATTAAAGATGGTTCCTAAGCACTTCTTAGCTTGAACGTACATCAAATTAGAATAAATTTTAATGAACATAGGGTTCGCTATCCAGCGAATGTATGAGTCATCGGGGGGAAATCCTGCCCTTATACTTAGTAGGACAAGTAATACCACATTACTCTTAAGGATGACATCATCCAACCTCAACTACTGATTCAGTTTCTATTATTTTATGTCTTTTATGTATAAGTACACTGTGTCATAGGTTTTGTTGGTGACCAATAAAATATAAAGGTCACTAAGATTGCCGTCCAAATGTCTGGACGTTTCCTGATTGGGAAATCAAATTTCGAATACTATTCTTTAATTTTACGTTGCAGAAAAAGCTCCCAAATTGACTCTGGAAAAACCTCAAGAAAGTGTTTATATTTTGGAGATTCTACAACTTTTGTAACTGCTCTCTTTGGTTATTAACTTATTATATATATAAGTCTGCAGGATTCATCTGTATTTTACCCTAGAATTGTTTTATCTAAGACGTTTCTGCGTGCTCAGAATGCAAATAACAACTAATCATGAGAACCATTTTGAATACCTTAAGATTACAATTAAGAATACCGTGCTGACATAATTACGGACCAATTACAGTGTTTACACTCAAGCTCACAGTACTTAGTCATAGTATTATATCGCCCAGTGATGCATCGAAGACTAGCCGCAGCGATGAGTCAACTTACCAATAGCCAATAAAAATCTTCATAGCTTGTAATTTATTTGCTTTGACACGTATAGATTATCTTTGAAAAGCCTCAAAGTCCTTTTGGTCTACGTTCTCAGTAGCATTAACATACAATGCAGGGTCTAAATGTGGTTAATGTGTACGGTCAGCCTTTAGGGAAGTTCAAGGTGTTGGCAGGTGTCATGGCACTATCAAACTGCAAGTAATTAATTTATAATTGGGGTAACGAATTGGAGTCAAGGTTCCGGACAGCTTCCTTATAAATAGTTTTGTAATGATGAGCCGTCATTTAGTCTGTCTGCACATATCGTTCAGCCTTCTGCTTCCTTTTCTTAGCCTTCTCTAGAAAGGCTGAAATGAATGAATATTCAGCCTCGATATGTTCTGATGCTCTACCCAGTAAACTTGCGGTGTATGAAACATCGATGAGCATACCACGGAGTGATGTTCTTACTTTTGTAACATACTTAACAATTACATTTTTGAGTGCCTGTTGACTAAAACTTGGTTAAGATCTCACTTTTAATCCTAATCTTGATAGATGGGTGATTGGAACTCCAACCAGCACCAAATAGCCTTCAAGTAGTGCACAAGTTTACTTATTAAAAGTCACACCAAAAAATAACTTACACATATTATCCGGGGTTTAAATTGTAACATTGATTTGCACGATTGCCGGGAATGTAGTGTATGTGCTAAGATCATGGCACAGCTGACCTCGGTATCTGCTCTTGAACCAAAACCGGCCTGCGAGGCTCTCGGGCGGCGCGGCGTGCGCGCTTCATGACGTCATCAGCGCGTGCGCCTGGCTTTACACACTTGGATTTGTGTTTGGTGTGTGCTGTACTTTTGCAAGTTAGCGGATTTTCTGCATTATTCGCGTGTCGGAGCTGGGAATAAAAATTGTAGAATTTATAATTAGATTAAATGAATTAAATAAGATTTTTGAATGAAGACCTTAATAGAGCTTAGGACTTCCTACATTCGTCTAATTAGAAATGCTGCTATAAAAAGGCCATACAAGCTGCAGGGATTTATGGACTAAGGCCGCTAAGGGATAAAGATCAGCAGCATCCCCTAAATCCAAATCTGGCTAGTTGCTTATAACAGTTCCAAATAAAATAAAATGGCGCACTAATAGATGACTAAATACGAATTTGGAACTTCTGACGAGATTTTTAATCGTATATAAATCTCGACTCCTCCTCATGACTATGTAAGAAACCCAGACTACAGAAGATGGTTTCACAAATCTTGTATAAGTTAAGAAGCTTTCATCGACTTAAAAATATTGTCATGTTTGAAGGCTAAACTCATATAATTTATTGTAAATGGATGTGCAAATGATCTTGCTCATGAATTTATAAGCCCACTTACTCATAACATCAAATATTCATGTATCGTATCGCTCGATATATTGTAAGTATGACTCACGAATGATCTTATTTTAACCAATTTTTTTACGCATGTCGAGCCTGTTATGGAAGAACATCGTAAGCGACTTTTATGAAATTTTACAGGACAGGTATTTTATTGATTATTTTTAATTTGTTATTTATAGATCTCCGGTTTTTGTATATATTGCAAAACACATTAGGCTCTATGTAAAATCAATTAAATGATTGCAGAAAGAGTTAAATAATGAGTACTTTTGTCGCTTAAGATAAAAATAACGGTCATGATTTCTGTTTGTTTTCAAAAATCGTCATTTACGCTATTACTTTTCTTTAAAATAATTAAGGCTAACTAATGTATGCACTGTGTTTTTTCTCCTAATATCACGCGTTTCAAGGCCCTCGTAAGGCCCAAAAATGCTTGCTCGCTACCCCACATCTTAAAAATCACATGACATAGGGCCTAATTTATTTATTAACAAGAACAAATTGCTTGCTACCCAGATCTTAAAAATCACATGACCATAGGGTCTAATTTATTATTAACAAGAACAAAATTAGTAGTCTTTTAAGTTTGAACTAGAACAGTTCTAAAAATCTGCGTTTAGTTGTTACTCAGAAACAAGAATTACAATGGTAAAATTTAAATAAATTTTTAGTGTTTAAAGTTTTTAACATTTCAAAATTATAAAAATTCCAAATTGAATATTACTTCATTCAAATAAATAGGCAATCAAATAATCAGAATACAGTATTTTCTACAAATAAACAATATACTTCTATGTTCTATGTTATGGGGTTTTGGTTTCCGCACTTAGTCCGTCAGGTGGACCATTGTGCGTGGGCCATGGCGGCCGTTTGGTGGTTATTCCAACCAGCCCACCTCCCTCCGGAAGTTAATTAAAACTCCTGGTCTGTTCAGAACATCTGTGAAAGATCTGGATGACCCGAGGGTTTCTGATCTAATTTGGGTGACGCCTGTGCATTCAAAGGGCACGTGCGTGACGGTTTCCTTAACCTCCATGTGCGCCCTGCACAGAGAACTGTCCGTTATGTCTATTGTGTGGAAGTGTTTGTTTAGCGAGCAGTGTCCCGTGATGGTCCCCGTTACCAGGCGCAGGTCATTACTGTCCAGGCGTAATAAACGCCTGGTTAGCCTGCTATCCAAGTACGGCATAGCTTCCTTGGACTGCCTGCAGCCCGGTATCGAGGTCCACCAGTACTCCGCTTGTGTGTGGGTGTACTCCTGTATCCACCTGCGTATTTGGTTGTAGGGGACTGGTACGATAGGCTCGGGTTCACAGACTGCCGTGCTAGATCCTCTTCTAGCAAGTTCGTCAGTTGCGTCGTTACCTAGCGATCCACTGTGTCCTTTTATCTATTGCAGTGTTACCGTGTTGCGGCTAGATACCGTTACCTATTCTAGTGTATTGTGACATTCTAGTATTAACTTTGAGGTAATATATTTTTTCCGTAAAGATTGGAGAACTGAAGCACTGTCAGAAAGTATACGAATGTGGGTGTCCGTAACTCTCCTGGCTTCTATGGCGTGAACCGCTTGTATGATGCGTGGGCATCATACAAGCGTCTATCAGGCGGAGTGCGTGGACACTCCGCCTGATAGACGGTGTTGAACATTCCCAGCAGGCGGGATATATTTATGTTTAGGTCGTGTGAGAAGATTCCGACTCAGGTACCGGAGTCTGTCTTCGATCCAATAAACAAAATAAATTAAGCATATACAATATACGCAACACAGATTTTGGGTAGTTCATAAAACTATGTTTTATAGTACAGACGCCAGCACATCAAGCTACCCAAAACTGTCAAATTTTCCCAATCAACTTTGAACCTTAAAAATCAGCGATAAAGTTGAAAATCCATTAAATAAATTTGACAGATTGTAGTAGCTTGATGTGCTGGCGTCTGTACCTAAGTGACAAACATTACTTACGAGATGTTGGTTACGATAATTCTAATTGTTCATAAATATCAAACTTTTACTTTTGTCGTTTGCGATACTTTCTAATGCCAGTTATAATTTTGACGTTTATCCAAATATTGGTTTAAGTGTTTTTGTATCAGGATCTAAATTATTTTAGCTGTACGTCACAATAGTAAAGTGAAATACCTACATTCTGTCGGTTACGATGTTTTTCCATAACAGGCTCGATGTGTTGTTTATTTATTTATATATTAGTTATGTTTGATATCCGATTTTGAGGATCGGCATAATTAGTAACTATTTTAGCTTTTCGTATAGCGTGTATTTGTGGTAGTAATTTATTGAGCCTTCCAAGTTTTGGGAACGGGCCAGCTTCAAATATCGTTAACTGCAGTGCAGCAGAGCTACACTGTTAACCCAAATATGTTTTCAATAACTGACATTCAACTGAATTTAGAACTGCAATAGATTTGGATCCTTGCACTATTTGGATGACTTTATAATCTCAGTGAAAAGCTGTCTCTGGCTTCGTAATCTCAGATCTATTCTGTAGATGTTACACAGTTATATCACCCATTTATTACCACACTAGTACCCTCTACCTACATAAAGTTACATATTTAGCGTCATGTCGACAGCTATATTATGGTTCGCATCTGGCCGAGTCCGCCATTGTCGCGTGCATCAGGTCGATGGCCTAATAACCCCGGAGGTTATGAATTTCGGCACGGCAGGCTTTTTGTATTCAAATTGCTGAAAGCTTTATTGAGGATGGTTCTTGGGGTATCATTTTTTCATTAGTTAAATTGAGAATGTTTTAGTAGTTACAATTTCATTCGTTAAATAGAGAATATTATTGCTTCTAGTTGGAGTTTCAGGCTGTGTGCTATTTTTGTCATTTGATATTTGAATATTTGCATCATATAATACTAAAGTATTACTTACCATTACGGCAATGTTTAACCTATAGTTTGATTATTATAACGTGAATGAGCAGCCACAGTCTCATTCATTTTTAGATTGATCTCATGTAGCGAAAACCTGTTTTAGCTCCCGGTATTGACTTGAATTTTTTTATTTGTCGATTTCTGCTCTTGGCAACTACTACCAAAAGGAATGGAAGGCGTGTATTATATGTAGAGGAATCAACTCTTCTTTTTGTGTTACATCAAGACCTTGCCTTCTGCATTTATTTGTAGCCACTCTATTGTTGTATACTATCAATCAAAATCCTACTTCCTTGCAACAGATAATGGTTTCCTCTTCGGAATATCCTGATTCATTCCATCATTCACACTCAGCTCCATCAGAAATGGCAAAAGAAATAGATTAACAGCGCACAACAATTTGTTCAACGAGCCGTGTTAAAATCTTAATGGAGCCAATGAGCCACGACTAAAGTGCTATTGAGAGATTTTACACTTCGTTTGTCGTTAGTATTAATTGATATATAAGTGGTTTTCATGTTATCTGCTGTTTGTTGAGTTTTTTGGTCATTATTTCATTGTTTTGGTGGAAGATGGTATTTGTCATCAGCGTATCTTGGGTTAACTTAGTGCCATGTTGATTTCCGTTATTTGCTATATGGTCGGATATTTAGTAATTATTTATTGATTTTACTTCACATATATAAAGTTATCACGTAATCTAAAGGTCCATTTAGACCAAACGAGCGCATGCACATTCTACCCCCACTCCACATTCGTTCGTTGATCTCTCCCTACTAAAATGTCAAGAATATCAACAAAATAATGCTCTAGCTCTTCAAATCAAAATCAAATCAAATCATTTATTCCTTTACAAAAATGGGTATAGTACATAGGTGTTATTATAATAAGGTTCTCCATATTTTACCGTCACGTGGGCATGCAAAGGTTTACAATTCCAAATAAAAAATAGAAATATGCAGATCATTGGAATTACAAAAAATTAAATAAAAATGTCAGTGTGGTCATAGCAATAAAAAAAATATAAAATAAGACTAAGTAAGCGAACCAATAATTATGTCAATCAGGGTTCTGGTTGTATGTTCGTTTGGTGTAAACCCACCTTAACATAATGCATAGCATACAAGATTTACAACATATGGTTACACTGGTTGCACTACCCATTCAAACAATAGAACTCAACCAAATTATTTTTAAAACATAACATTCCATGAGTGGCAGTATTATCTTTATTATGCCATTGTTTGGCTTTAATCTATTATCAGCCAATGTTGGGCCAGGTTCAACCATGTTAGACCAATCTCCTGATCCGTAGCAGACGGACCGGGCGTCGGCGGAGGGCGGACAACGCCCTCTTCCAGCCCCCGTAAACAGGTCCGGAGGGACGGCGGACTCGGGGCCGTCCGCCGCCCCCGATCCAGCAGGACCCGAGGTGGCGGCGCATAGTGTTCCACGCGCGCCCCTATTTGACGTCACGGGGAGAGTCTCGCGCCTTATTCCCCCCGCGGGCATGAAGTGGCACGCAAAAGCGGGCCGGCACCAGTCGGGGATCATGGAAGGCGCACTAGATCTCATGATCCCCGGTCCAAGTGTGCGAAGGGAACACCGGGGTGTTTTTGAGTCAGTAGGAGTCTGACAGACCCCTTCGCCCGCCCTAGGGCAGAGGACATCCATGAGGATTTTCCGCCCCGGAATAAAAAATAAAAAGTTTTACCATGTTATACCATGTTCATTAGTGTCTATTTAAAGTTGTAAATATACACGTGTTCCGGATCTATTACTGTCAATGAAACCATTTCTTGCTTAGCATATTTAATTTACTTACATGAAGTATTAAAATCCGGTTTGTTAGAAGTCAATTAAGAACTCAAGTAAGTATTGACAGCTGACCACGCCTACTCATAACATGATGTAGATGTTTACGTATCTTCGCGCCATATAAATGACAGCTTGCTTCCCACGCCTCTAGTTCAAGTTAAGGTGAAGTTCAAATGACATAAATCAGACGGTTTAAGGGTTCTAGTGACGAGTTATCAAGGTACTTCAGGGACTGTCAATGACTGAATTTCCTTGGTCTTGAAAAGGTCCTCGAACAATATAGGATAGGCTACCTAATATAAAGATATCCATTCCTTTTCTAAACTTAGGAAGGTAGTAAAAATGAAAAATATAAGTTCCGATCACAAAACCCGCGAATCAGATGCATTAACTACAGCTGAAATCAAAAGATAACCAAAAAATAATAATCATCTGTCCTTGTTACCAATGCTAAAAAGCTGTTTTACTTCTTCAATTTTGACATGCTGATTATCCTAAGGCATAATCAGCTTATAATCTTCACACTGATGGGACACAGGCCTTCTCTCTGTGAGAGATAGTGGGCCGTAATCCGCCACTCGGGCCCAGGCGAGATGGTGGACCAACTCCTTAATCATCCAGTAATCTAACCATGTACTCTCTTGCCCCCAGGTTTCAACACAACAAAATCTACACATATATCGGCGAGGTGCTAGTGTCAGTCAACCCGTACAAAAATCTGGACATCTACAGCATGCAGCACATGGCACAGTACAGGGGGAGAGAGATGTTCGAAGTCTCCCCACACGTTTATGCTGTTGCAGACGCCTGCCAGAGGGTGCTTAGACAACAGGTGAGAGGTTTTACCAAGGAAAATTTATTAGGGATATCAGAAAAGGCAGGCTGAAGTCTTTCTTTATAATAATTTGAACTACTGGACCAAAACACGATACAAAGTTCCTTATTAATTTTGGATGCTTTAGGCAAGTTAGCCCACTCCCTCTCACGAAGAGGAGGCCGGTGTTCCAGCAGTGTGAACATTATAGGCTAATCATGCCTAGGCAAGTACCGACAAAATTCTATGGCTTAACTTCAAAATCAAGACAGTTTATACTGTCGGACAGGTATTCTTAGACATTTTTAAATCAGCATCCAAATGAAATAAAAAAGTAAACTAAACCTTAGTACTTACGATGTCAGTTTTATTTCTCTGGCTATTTAATGTCCAAACTTTATATGGCACCTGTATAGGTTGTATACTACCCCAGCATTTTCGTAATTTGACGGAGACTGTAACCCTAGGCTCTAAATCTAGAACTCCTCAAATTAGCCATCTAAAAAACTTTTTACAATTAAAAACTACGGTTAAAGTCTAGAAACTTCCCGCCTCGAGTTGAGTCGTAGGTGAGGAGGGGAGGGTTAGTAAAATAGTATATTTTTTTAAAAGCGCCTCCGGCAAAAAAAAAAATTGTGGAAGGTTCTGGAGACCCTCTGGTCTGGACCCCCAAAGAGCCTCATATCAATGACCATTATCTATTAACAATTTTGGAAGTCGGTTGTTTTTTGTTTGTAAAACAGTTTTTAGTTTCACTTTTTAGTTGTGGTAGTACCCCATACAAATTCGAATACCCCTACCTGCTATGTAAATAACAGTGACAGGAAGTTATTATACAATCATCCACATAGATTAAGTGTGAAAAATATGTATTGTTGAAGCTAGCTCAAAAACTACCCAAGCAAAGATTTATATGGGACCACCGCACAAGCTTCCTCTACCGAATGAAAAAAGATTTTCAAAATTGGTCCACAATTGACGAAAATATAGATACGAACATAGAGACGAACAAAGAACCATCTCCTTTTTGGTTTCGGAAGTCGGTTAAAAATGAACTGTAAAGTCGGAAACGACATTCCGTAGAATTTAAAATATACTAGGATACCATAAACAGCAAAAAGGTCATCCAACACCTTTGGAATGTGGCCATTACTTCCCCATACCTAGCTTTGATGGTGTTACCATAAGAGGCAGTCTTGAATTGGTTAGAGATCGTAAAAAGGTTTTACTGCACTTTGCAAGACCACCCAGGTTAGGTTATTTCGCTACGCCTCTAAACACAAGCATAAAGTCCAGAAGCATTAGTTGCGTGATCGCAATGCACCGGGACAATTTGACAAACGAAATCTTACGTAAGGAGCTGTAACAGCCAATGATTCCGAGGGTCTTAAAGTATCTACTACTACGGAGGAAATCGTTGAATCAGCGTCTTCGCTACATTGCTAAAACTAGAGCCAAGCTAACAGATGCGTATACTCATTTCATAAATGAACTGATCATGTAGATGATGTTGACTATTCTGATGACATAATCCCTTTGTGGCGTTGTACTGACGCTGTAGTAAGTATGTGCTATGATTTGGCGAAATGCACACGATTACATCATTCATGACAATGATTGTATAAGAAGGACAAATAGATGACGATTGCAAGCAAAGTTTATATCAGAGAAAATTGACAGGGCGGGAAGGTTTTATTTTAAGAGTAATACAATACTAGTTTCTAAAATATGCCATTAAAAATCCTATAGCTCTCGACAATAGTGTAGCTTTCTATCAATAAAAGATTTTTGTAATCGGATCAGTATACTTCCAGAAATTACCTCTTACAAACGAACCTCCTTACAATATTTGTTTAGGATACCCAGCTCTGGTCTGATGCAAGTTGATGATGATAATAATGATGGTATACATTTGGTTTCAGGGCAAAGACACGTGTGTGTTAATATCAGGCGAGTCAGGTTCAGGCAAGACAGAAGCCTCCAAGTTCATAATGAAGTACATAGCAGCAAACACAACACAAGTTCACAGGGATTATATTGATAGGTAAGTTACAAACGAAAATGTGATGTCCCGAGGATTAGAGGACCCTTCTCTTAAGTCGATGACACCAATCATGAGGAAAGTTTTAGGTGTGTGGATTTAAGAACAGGGAAACTCTAAAAAGACGATGGATGGTTTGTGTGAATGATGACTGCTGGATAGAGAGGAACGACTGGAAAGGGTGAATACTGAGGTGATTGATTGCCACGATGTGTATATCTATAATAAATAGTACACAATAAAGTCGCTTTTCGTGACATCTGTGTGACTGCTTTGTTCTTCTAAACCAGTGTTTTTCAACCTATTTCATGGCCCTCTACCCTCCATTGTTTACAATCTGTATTATTATTTTATTACTATACAAATATCAAATACTTACAACATTTTTATTATTTTGTTTAATTATGTATCGGCTAATTACATAGTTAACACATATTAAATCACCAAACGCTTCCACGAAAAAGCGATACGATGGATTTCCTAAGTGTTTTTTAGTTAATTGTATGTCGTATAATTAATGGATTTATGAGAGTCATGGCTACGAGAGATTTCCCAGTAGAGTAATTACAATTTTAAATGCAGCTATAGATTAAAAAATACATATTTTTTTTAAATCTTTGACTGAGGCGTCGCAACCCCCTTATAGAGGCTTCCAATATCACATAGCATGCATGCATGCATGTGCAAAGCGGGGGTGGGTCGCTAGTAGTGAATCAGAAGAAGAATAAAGGAATAATGAAAACAACCTAGAATTAATCCTAACCATTTTTTCAGGGTAAAAAACGTTCTAATCCAGTCAAATTCGATATTAGAAACGTTTGGCAACGCGAAGACGAATCGCAACGGCAACTCGTCCCGGTTCGGCAAGTACATGGACATACACTTCGACTACAAAGGGGACCCTGTGGGGGGTCACATCAGCAACTATCTGCTGGAGAAAAGCAGAGTTGTATCCTTGCAACCAGGGGAGAGGAACTTCCACGCGTTCTATCAGGTAAAGAAAACTGACATATATTATTTCCTCTTTATAGTTTATTTATTTTCTCATCACAAATGCAGATTTTTACAGGAAATGCTTAATCTAAAAATTGGGTTAACATTTGTGAGAGACTTGGTGCCCGAAAAAGGCATAAAATACCTGTGTTACGGGTCACCAGGCCCCCCAATACTTAAAAACGTACATATTAATTAGCAAACGCAAGTAATGAAGTTAAATTATTTTCTAGGTACAGTAACAATATAAAGAAAAATAAAATAAAAATAAACCTAGGCTGGACTTTATTTAGGGCATACCTATGTAAAGTTGAGAAAACATCACTTGTTGCGTTTGCAGCGGGTTTTCTTGCGTTATAAACGCACCTACGGCGCGTAATAAAGAGTGTAGAGACTCGTGCCCATAGGCCCCTATTTATTGTTGGGGTGATTACACATAAATGTTTGGTGTTTGATCCCATATTGTTCTTTACAAACTTAAAAAATATAAGTACCTATTTGAAGAGCCTATCTGTAATAAATACAGAGGGTTCCATTTATTGGTTATCATCTTTTCGAAGTGACTACACAATAGAGGAGTACCTAGATTATTACAGATCCTATTTGTAAATAAGAAGCATTATATCATCGGTTTACAAGTGACTGCTCGATGAAGTCACCCATTTCGACTATTGTCTAGCGTGCGTACAGTTGTTGCGTAATTAATTATCTTTATACATGAATTTTACCAGTACATGTTCCCTTTCAATAATATACAAGCTGAAATTTTAATGGTTGTTTTCCTGCGGCAGAGCGGTTTGCCCTTAGTAGTACTATTGAATCATAGAGTTAAACTCAAAAAATTTAAATGTTTTTGTTTACAAATAATTCAAAAAATATATATATAAACTTGAAAGCGTGAGAAACAATAGTATCCACTAGATATAACGTAGGTACTTCTCGAACCGCATGTGTGGCAGCGCGCTTCCGACAAAGCGAAGAGCGGTTCGTAAATGTTCAGATCAAAATAAGCTGTCGCGCGTAATGATACGGCATAAAATAGTCTGCAAGCACGCGGGCGGGCGGCGGCGAGCCTCTCCCCACGTAACCCCGCCCCGCACCGCTGGCGCCGGCTCTCTCAGTTGACCTGTGATCGTCGTATGATGCGTACTTAATACGATATCGTAATTTGCAAAAATGGATCGACATTACAGTTATTTCAATTTCGAGTACGTCGCTATTGTACAACCTGTACACTAGGACTAGTTATAACTTTACGCGGAGCCGCAAATCTTGGAGTCGCTCCGTCTTCACGGGGTTCTAAACCTGGAATGACGACACATACAACAACTGTGAAGTGTGTGTCGTGACTGTGAACTGTGCATGCATTAGTGGTGGTTAATAAAACGTATAGCGCCAAAACATAACACGATATGTGTACAAAGCATCTAGCGTTTGCTAGATCGACTATGACTTCGCGCTAGAAATATATTACTTCAACAAACTAAACGTTTAAAAGTCTAAACGTGCACAGCTGAGCCAGAATGGGATAGCAATAAAGTTTTATAGTCTGGCACAGCGCGTCGGGTGAACTCGGGCAGCAGTCGGCCCGCGTCGTCTGTTATTTTGCAAAATAAATTCTCTAAATTTAAAAATAATTTTGATACAAGTAAATCGAATTTGACAATCGCGACTCCACACGTTATACTAACCACGTGAATCTTTTTAGAGCCAGAGGCGCGCAGGGGGGCGGCCTCGACGTGTTTTTTATGGAATTTTTCACTTTTTGTATGGAAAATAAGAAAAAATATTACCTACATGTAGAGTGTAAGGGGTTTAAGGCTTTTATAAAGGGGGTCGAAATTTTCATTATTTTTGCGATTGGACACACCGTTTTCGAGATAGAAGCAAAAGAAAAAAAAAAGAAATAGTACTGTTTTTGCACCTGAAGTCCGAGGTGTTGGTGTGAATTTAAAGTGCATGACAACTAATTTTATTCCTCACGTTTTTTTTTTTGTAAATCGCGATTAGTAATAGTCAGATTTAGTTGGACAATCAAAATTTTTACACTTTTCACATAAATGTTCATTGATTTCTAACGCTTCATGAGAAAAATATTATATTCTTTCGTGTACAGCGCGTTGTGAGATAACATTCACCGCGCAACATTGAGTCCATCTAGCGTGTTGGCAAATAAAATGACAACGTCTTTGCGTTGAGACTGTGGACGAGTTTTGTAACAACGTGTTATAATGATAGCGTATAAAATAACGCGCTGGAAAAATATATTTCATAGTCTATAACACGTCTATAGTTTCTAGCGGATTCACTAGCATGCATCCCTATCATTTTATATAATTCCACGAAATCGAATGCGAAAGCGAATGCGCCGCGCCGTACCGGCCACATTTGCTTTTTGCCAATGATTGATAGAAAATCGTTACCGGGAAGTGTAAGTACCTACTCGTACCTTTGTAAATAGCGAACAGTGAAAAGTAGGTTACTTATTAAAATCATTGTAAATAAGTTGATTACAATTTTTTAATACGCCTTAATTACTTAATTTTCAATGTACCATAGCGACGTACTCTAAATTAGAATAACTGTTATTTCGATCCATTTTATTTATTCAATTCAGAAAATTATTTTATGTAAGAAAATAAACTTGTTTTTTTAGTTTCGTGTTCAGTAAGTTGTACTCGTAGGTAAAAAAGTATTTATGGCGGTTCTAAGCCCGTAAAAGTATGAAGGGAAAATTTGAATAACTTTTAGGTAAAGGAGTTATCAGCTGTAGCGGGAGGGTCAACGACCGCGCGTCGCCCGCACATCGCTCACGCCTGTCTCGTAGGTACAGTCAGTCGATCGCGCTGTAGAGATACTATGGGTTTTGTTTTTCACTATTCTAAATCCGCCTTTTTTGAATATTTAAAAAAAATCTTTTTATAAATCTATTGTACTACCAAAACAAAATCATATTTCTGCGGAAAAACAACCATTATAATTTCAGCTTGTAAGGCGTTGAAATTATAGGAATGTGGCTTTATTACGAACTAGCACTGTGTCAGCGACTTCGTCTGTGCAGATTTCGAACTTTTTCATTAAAAAAAAAAACAGTGCACTCCAGGAGTGCCGATAGAAGTGAAAACTTGAATAAAAATCGGTACCGCGGTAATCAACGCGTTGATGTCTTTTTAATGGTCAAAAGCTGGTGCGTAACAGTGTCGCGAAATCAATGGTTTAGTCCCATCTCAAAAATGCCCAACGCGCCTTAAGAAGTTTCACTTCAAAAATAATTCCCTATTTTACCCCCTTTTGTGGTAGAAATCATCATACCACAAATCTCATATTTAAAAACCAATTCTCAATAATCTTACTCAGGACAAACTACATCAATGTGAAACTGCTCAAAAAGTGCGGTTATCCGTTGTTCAGGATCTAATCTTGTAATCTGGGGGCACGGTAGTGGCTTTCTCAAGTCGAGCAAAAACATACAAAGGCACAGCCATACCATCCTTTTCTCGAAGCCATTCAGGACATTTTCGACCCCCTGTAACTTCATTGTGGATAAAGCTAGAAACCTGAATTTTCAGTGACCACGAGGGCAACTAGGTATATTTCCAAATTACATTCAATTTGAACCTGTAGAGTTTACTTATTCGTTAAATAAATAAAAATAAAAAATATATAGAAAAGTAGATACTGAATACATTAACCGACTTGGTTTTACATTAGATCTCACAACTTTTTGCGGTAGAAGAACTTGGGGCCTACCACAAGCTCATAAAGCAGTATTATTTTAATATTACTTCAGTGCGGGAAAGAGATGAAGCTCTAGAGGACGTATAGCTCCATCTCTTTCTCCCACTGAAGTAATATTAAAATAATACTGCTTTTGAGCTGGTGGTAGGCCCCCTGCGTTGCTAGACTTGCATTTTATTAATTGTTATGTTTTTATGGGTCTATTATACTCATCCTAAATGTTGGTAATACAATTACGTTCTAGGCGTAAACGTATGTAATTAATACAATGACAGTTTCTGTTCTATTATTTAATAAACAAAGTAATAATTAGTACAATAATCTATTGTTAAACAGTCAATATTATGACTGTAGTGATGATCGTAGGTTGTTTTTTGTTTACGTATACAAAACTGACATAATATGCGTATGTTTTGTCCTAAATCTGTCTATTGAAAACGGCAAGTGTGGCAAAGTAAAAGCCCTATTTACACGGTACAAGTTTATTGCCTGTGGCATACCATAAAATTGAAGCAGCAATTAACTGGCATCGTCTAAACAACACGTACAGACGCCAGCACATCAAGCTACCCGAAACTGTCAAATTTTCCCAATCAACTTTGAACCTTATACTTCTGCGATAAAGTCGAAAATCTATTAAATAAATTTGACAGATTGTAGTAGCTTGATGTGCTGGCGTCTGTACAATGACATGTTGCACAATGCATATGTAAATAACACGTTACAACAAAATCGCATGTACAATAAAATCGCACGTACAATAAAATCGCACGTACAATAAAATCGCATTCAATTCTCGCATGAAAATTTTCTATCATTCAAACAAATTAAAAAAATAATTTGAGAAGACGTTCAATAAAATTTTAATGGAATATTTGGCAGCGGAAATACGGGCAATACTTGAATCATTAAAAGAGTAACCGTGAAGTTTCTTGCCGGCTCTTCTCCATAGGAAACATCCAATTGGAATCGTGCACCTGACTTCTGACGTTTCATAAGTGCTCTTATAGGTTTATGTGAAATAAAATATTTTGAATTGAATTGAAGCAATTTTGCAAGGACGTGCTCGTGACTCTGTGTTTTAGACGCAGCAAAACTTAAAATTGTCTTGCTGTAAGTCGCATGCAATTTTATTGAACGACAAAACTTGCATTCAATTATTGTAGGGCAATACTTATTGCGATTCAAGATTTGCATGCAAGTGTTGACACGCGTGCGATTTCCATAAAATGAAATTGAAAGGAATAACATTAACATAGAATCAAGCCTATTTATTACACGGTACACCAACTCTTCGGCAGTTTGTTTAAAGTCTCATTTTATAACACGCCCGGTTCAGCAGAATTAGGCAAACCGAGTCTGATATGCTACTGAGAAATCCCTTACGAAAAAAAAAAAAAAATACAAAACGTTTATTGTCACTTTTAGGGTTCCGTACGTCCGAATCTGGCTAGCTGGCTGTCTGTCCGTCTGTCTGTCACAGCCAATTTGCTGCGAATCTACTGGACCAATTTAGTTGAAATTTGGTACACATATGAATTTCTACGACCCAATCACGGTCGTGTAAAGTAAATAAATGAATTTTGAATAAGGGGGTCACTTTTTGGGGCAAATGGGGAAAAAAAAATAAGTTTTGCAAACTGTACAGTGTGACTTAAATATCATATCAATAGCAGGGCTTGTTGTTACTCAATAAAAAAAAAAAAATACATAAATACTTTTAAAGATACCTATTTAAGAAAATTGACCATATCGTTCTTGCCGAATACACAACCTCCTCATTTTTTGGAATCGGTTAAAACCTAATGCTCTGTAGTCGTGGTTAGGACCACTAGGTAGACCAAAACAGTCTACTGAAGAAGATGTACCAGCCTAATATTCTTTTAAAATTCCAGGTGCTAAGTACAAACAACTCAACGACGAAGAAGTTCGGGCTCGCATCGAGCGCCGTGTACAAGATCCTGGGCAGTGAGCGCGCCACCGCGTCAGACTCCAAGCTGTTCTCCCAGACAAACAGCGCGTTTGATGCACTAGGGTTCTCGCAGTCGGTGGTCGAAGATATATGGAGCATCGTGGCTGGAGTTATTTTGTTGGTGAGGGTTTTTTTACTGGATATTAAATAAGGAATCTGTTAGTGTGTTTATTCTTTCATCTTTTTGTTAGGCTTGGTCATAGTCTCATAGTCTAACCGAGATTTATCACGAAATAGATCTTGAAGTCGTGTTTCCACTACCTTGATTTGATACCCATCAGTGTCGATCGAACTAATTATGAACGGCTCCCGGATAAGAGAAATGGAAAACTGACTGTTTTATTTATTTTTACATCTCACTCCTGTCCTCTCGGCAGGAGGTATAAAGAGAGTAACTGTTATTATTATAGAAAGATGAAGAGCTTGTGGCTAAGTAGCAACCACCACATGGGTTGCACCATCAGGTTAAGCTACGCTTGTTGGGGTTGGTCCGTGGATGGGTTACCATCTTTACATACCGAGACTCCTCCGTGTCTCGGAAAGCACGTTAAGCCCTTGGTCCCAGCTGTCATTCGTGGATCTTTAACAGTCGTTACGGGTCGAAGCCCGAAAGTCTGACAACCAGTCTTATCAAGGGGTATCGTATTACCCAGTTACTGGGTTGTGGAGGTCAGATAGACAGTCGCTCCATGTAAAATACTGGTATTCAGCTGTATCCGGTTAGACTGGAAACCATCGTTGGGAAAAGGCTGTCAGGAAGACTGATTACAGAAAGATTTAAAACATCTAAATGTTGATTACGGGCCTGTTTACGAGTGCGCCGGATTTACTATAGTATCATCCGCCCTTCGGATTCTACGATTGAGAACTTCATAGTTACATTCGATTCGTACCCATTTTCAACCAGCTTCTCTCTTTCAGGGCGAGCTAACCTTCACAGAAACACAAGATGGTCAACTATCCATCGGTGGTCCTCTCAAACAGTGCACAGCCGCGCTCGGAGTGTCCGAGCAGGCGCTCCGGGGCGCCATGGCCGGGAGAGTGTTGTCTGCAGGGGGAGACCTGGTCAATAAGGAGCATTCCTTGAGCGAGGCGAATTATACGCGGCTGGCGTTGGCTAAGGCGGCCTATGATAGGCTTTTTACGTGGATAGTTCAACAGGTAAGATTATTAAAGACCATTCATTTCTATTTTGATTGATTTCCATTCTTGATGGACAACGTAACGAAAACTTTTATTCATTTATTTAATACATTAAGCCATAGGCATTTGCTACCATTCAACCCTACCATGAATTTAGTACAAGATATCAATAAATAATTTCCGTTTTTTCTCAAAATCCAGTGTTTTATTCAAAAAAGCAATACCTACACTATCAAAATGTATAGAAGTGCTGATTTTGAATGTTTATAGGCATAGTTATATAGTATTAAGCAATTAATAAAAAATTAAAAACATCTGTTGATGCTGTTAGAAAGAGAAAGAAAAAGTATTTATTGAGACTCGCATAGGAAATCAAAAATTTAACTAACACTCATAAAAACAAAGTAAAATAAAAATAAAAACAGAAGGTCCTGTACGTGGCCAAAAGGCTCCTATCTCAGCATGATGTTGCGATATTTAAAAATAAATGTCGCAGCGCTGGTATGTTGATAGAGCCCGGGTTGGTATTTAGAAAGAAAGAAGGGTTCTGTACTTTTTTAAAGGTTATCTAAGCTATAATCGTAAATGGCTACTAATTAACGTACTTGCTCATTTGTGTATTAACAGCCGAGTCAGAACAGCTGTTATGAGCGAAGAGTAACGTCAGTCATAAAAGCTCAGTTTATTACTGCAGAAAATTAAAATATTTCAAACACCAAATACGACTTAAAACATACGGGTAAACAAACCATTATGAACCCTATTGCATACAAATTAAGCTTAAATTTTTGAGCTGAATGGTGCTAATCCATGCGTCATGTTCGTGAACGGGCGCCCTCAGTTGGGACTGGCCATCTCTTAGCTGCCACGGCTTATTTTAATTTGTTTTAAACTTTGAATTGTTTTTGTTTTAATCTTTTTATTACGGACGCTTTTAACGTGCACGTCTTTCTACATTGTTCTCCACATGTATAATTTCAACATGAATGATTTAACCAATATATTTTGACTATTTTTTTTATTTAAAAGTGTGTCCGTGGAGTTCTTTTCCATAGGTTACTACTACGCTTTGGAATGGGCAACTAGCTTCATCTTTCTGACTGACCGACTCCTTGACAGTTCAAAAGTGCCTGTATATGGTTTAATTGAAATAAATGGTTTGAGTTTGAAACATTTAACGCACACAACACTCAAAATTGTACCGGAACTTTAAGGATATAAAGTTAAATTTCCCTTTTCAGATAAACAAAGCGATAGATGTGCCCAGTGGAACGTATAAAAATACTCTAATAGGAGTACTAGATATCTACGGGTTCGAAATCTTCGAGACGAACAGCTTCGAGCAGTTCTGTATTAATTACTGTAATGAGAAGCTGCAGCAACTGTTTATTGGTAAGTCGATTTATTATGTAGGTCTTTTATATGAGACTAGCTACTGCTTGTACATCTCAATGGTTTTTAAAAAATACACCGAGCGCTGAGTGCAGACTGCACTCAGCTCTCGGTGTGGCAACACGCCGTGTTCGAGTTCGCAACAAGTCCATCGTCATCCTGAGGATGCCTCGTTGAGAGGTGAAACACGTGTCGATTTATTTCAGGAGTTTTTTATGGTTCTTTAGAAATAGCTAAGCGGAACAGGTTACTAAATATATCCACGTCTATTGTATTTTATAATGGATTTCCGCAAGGTCACGCCTGAATCAATTAACTATCAATGGTTTTTCTAAAATAAAAAACTGACAAATAAAAACTTTTTACAAAAACAATCAACCGTCTTTGGTTTTGAATTTTCGTTGTTTGCCATCGACTTCCGAAATTAAAGTTATTTTTCACTTTTTAGTGTCTTTTTTGGAGGTCGGTTGATTTTTTTTGTAAAAAGTTTTTATTTGTCAGTTTTTAGTTGTGGTCCCTACCCCACACAAATTCACATGCCACTATCTGCTATGTAAATAACAGTGACAGGAACTTAAGATATCATCCATATACTAAGTGGGAAAAAAATACGTATTATTGAACCCAACTCAAAACCATCGAAGTAAAGTTAATTAAATTTATATGGGACCACACGGGAAGCACCAGCTTTCAAATAAAAAAGAAATCATCAAAATCGGTTCACCCAGTCGAAAGTACTGAGGTAACAAAAAAAAAAAATACAGTCGAATTGAGAACCTCCTCCTTTTTTTGAAGTCGGTTAAAAATAACTTTAGTTACTCCTTATAACATCAGCTATCTGCCAGTGAAAGTCCCGTCAGCCGTTTCGGAGATTAGCCGGAACAAACAAACATACAGACGAAATTGTTTAAAATTGATTTTTTGTTAAGTTCTGTATATACTTTCATATGCATTTAGTAAAAAGCTGTTATTTTGACATTACAAATAGACACTTTAATATTATTTATTTGTATGTATTTAAATAGATTTAATCTATGATTCGTATTTATATGATTACGGGCTCAGTTCAAAGGCCGCCCAGTGTCTGAACTGCATAAAAGTATAAATGTTCAATTTTATTATGCTCAAAATGACAGCTAGGTATAACAATTTATCTTGTCATAACCAACTTGCTTTTGTTTAATCCTACCAAAGTAACTTATAATAATGCTCATGACGTGACATTATAATTATTTATTCACACATACTAGCTTTTGCCAGCGGCTACGCCCGCGTGGATGTCGGAAATTATCCCACGGGAACTTACCACTGGTATAAAAGGTAGCCTATGTGTTAATCCAGGTAATAAACTATCAGTACGCCAAATTTAATTCAAATCCGTTCAGCCGTTTTTGCGTGATTAAGTTTTCTTCCGCGGTTTCTGAAAGTCTGATTCAATTATTGAAAACAAAAATGCCGTCAAATCAAATACTAATTATTGCTGCCAACAGTTTGACAACATTATGAAATAGACCTTAAAAATCTGGAAATAGAGTTCCAACTATCATATTCATAACCATCACCACCTCTTCCAGAACTGGTGCTAAAACAGGAACAAGAGGAATACGCTCGCGAGGGCATCCAGTGGACGCCCATTAAATACTTCAACAACCGCGTCATTTGCGAGCTGGTGGACGCGCCACATCAAGGACTCATCGCTATCATGGACGAAGCTTGTCTCAATCCTACCAAGGTAATCTATATACACTATTATATGTATTGCTAATAGCATACCGGAAGATAGGGTGTTTCATGTTTTTGGAACGAAGTTCTTTAACGACGAAGTTCTTTAACGCGGCTTGCGGTAGGAGTAAACTGGTAGAAATCGTCACGTTACAAAAAATCGTTGTGCCCCCTCCATGTGACCTTATCTCTCTCTCTCTGAGAGAAGTGTAAATTTGGTCAAAATGAAAATCCAAGAGGGCGGCTGCGAAAATTTTCAACATTTTCGGCAGGGGATCGTTTTCATAGTTTTCGAGGGTGCTAAAGTCTATAGTGAGGTTAAAATGTAAATCCAAGATGGGGGGCTGTGAATATTTAGTTTTTGTTTAAATATCATACGTAAGAAGGAAACTTCGTTCCTGCCGGGGTTCACCGACCGCACACGTTTTAAAAAAAATGTTATATCCTTATGTAAATATCTTAAACGCCACTTGGTGGTCGTTTTGTGATCGCAAAGTATTGTAAATTTATATAGTTCATTACTTATTTGTTATTTTCTTCTTACAGATATCAGATAAGCAACTACTAGAGGCAATGGACAGGAGACTAAAAGGACACAGGCACTACACGTCAAGACAGCTGGCGCCCGCAGATAAGAAACTAAAACATGGCGTCGACTTCAGAATTACGTGAGCAATTCGTGGCTAACTAGCAGATTAATTATAAATGATAGATTTGAACTCATTTCTACATTATATTTGTTGTTAGATTTCAATAAATTCATTGGTTTTTTTTTTAATGAATCTCAATTTTATGAACCTATATTTTGAAAACCTACTTTTTACTTTATCTGCGAGTATTTTCAAGAAAGTCCTACATCTGAGGAAAGTAGCAAGGGTAACTAGCATAAATATCCAAAGCCGAATATGATTATCATCTCGGTGTTTTTGGACACGAATCAACGTTTTACTTCGGCGAAACTCGATCTCATTAAAACCTCGCTACTTCTAAAATGACATTAAAAATGATCTGTTTCCACAGTCACTACGCAGGCGACGTAACATACGCCGTGGACGGTTTCATGGACAAGAACAAGGACTCTCTGTGGCAGGACCTGAAGAGACTGCTGCATTCCTCCAGCAACCAGTCGCTAGCAGAGATGTGGCCGGAGGGCGGCACTAATATACAGAAGGTAAATATTTGAATTTCAGACCACTCTTGGACGTAAGCCCCGATACAGCCTGTAGACGACGGAGTGCCTTTCAGTCTCGATCAGCTGGCATCATAAATGCTAAAATCAGAATCTTGTTTTTTTCACAGACATCAAAACGCCCACCATCAGCCGCGACCCTGTTCCGCAACTCCATGGCCGCGCTAGTGACAGGTCTGCAGAGCAAGGAGCCGTTCTACGTGCGCTGCGTCAAGCCCAACCCTTACCAGACTCCCACCAACTGGGACGACCAGCTGGTGAGTACACTACATATGATTGAATAATGAAAACTAACACGCTACAGACAACTCTCGACTATTTTGACCTTCAGGTATTCTCGAAACTGTAGGTATTTAAGAGCGGGAATTTTGATACCTTTTTTATATAAGAAATTATTATTCTTACTTATATTATATTAAAATTATTTATTACTAGCAGCGCCCCGCGGTTTCACCCGCATAAGTCTCGATTCCGTGGGAATATCGGTATAAAAATTATTCTATGTGTTAATTCAGATTATAAGCTATCTGCGTGCCAAATTTTATCCAAATCTGTTCAGTAGTTTTTGCGTGAAAGAGTAACAAACATCCATCCATCCACACCAACTTTCGCGTTTTTAGGGTTCCGTAGTAAACTAGGAACCCTTATAGTTTCGTCATGTCTGTCTGTCTGTCCGCGGTCTAGCTCCGAGACCCTTAGTACTAGAAAGCTGTAATTTGACATAGGTATATATATTAATTACGCCGATAAAGTGGTAAAACAAAATTATGAAAAACATTTTTTTTAGGGTATCTCCCATACACGTAAAGTGGTGATGTTTTATTTTTTATTTTTTTATCTCATAGTGTGGGGTATCATTGGAAAGGTCTTACAAAAACATTATGAGTTTGTGAAAACCATTTTTGGATTCAGGGATCCGTTTGCAAAATATTAAGCTTTAAAGTGCTAATTTTTGTTAGAGTCAAGTGTCCCCCCCCCCCTGCCAGCTAAATAGTTGGTTTTGGATGTGTGAAAAAAATCACAGCAGTAGTTATAACGAAATTAAAAGGAAAACTATCACAGCTAAGTAGGCTTTACTAGTTATCGAGTAATAATCGACCAACTTAACTTTGCAGTTGCAAAAACATGTTTTCTCATACATTCCGTATGGGAGAACATGTTTATCAACTACAAAGTTAAGTTTGTTTTTGGGATAAATTCATCCCAACTACGGAACCCTTCATTGTGCGTGGTCCGATACGCACTTGGCCGGTTTTATTTTTAGTAGGATAGAAAAATATGAAAAATTGTTTTATTTTGTGGCACCGTCAGGATCTCGACATAATCATATTAGAGTTTTTATTTCTCACTTTAGAGTTTCAGAGGAGTTTTTTTTTATATTCTGTCCTTTCGACGGTTCAGAAAGTCTTCGTGTAAAAGTTTCCATCTTCTGTCCAGTTTGTAACCGGACCGGACCGTGGTACGCCGACGTGAAAGCTCTAATTAACCTTAATTGCCATTCAACGTAATCATACCACTATAATGTTCAGGTCCGTCACCAAGTGGCGTACCTGGGCCTGGTGGAGAACGTGCGCGTGCGCCGCGCGGGCTTCGCGTCCCGCCAGCGCTACGACCGCTTCCTGAAGCGCTACAAGATGCTGTCGCAGTACACGTGGCCCAACTTCCGCGGCACCGCCGACAAGGACGCCGTCATGGTGCTGCTGCGCGACCTGCACATCACCGACGTGCAGTTCGGACACACCAAGCTGTTCATTAGGTACTCGAGCTTTTAATAATAAAACAATAATATTTATTATTAATTTCAGATAAACTTGTCTGTAAAGTTACAACAATTTCTTGGTTGTTTTTTATGTTCCATGATAATTGCGGCTTTGTTTCCTAGTCTATCCTACAGGGAACGTGCATTTTTCCAGGATAAAAAAGCCTATGACACTCTCAAGTCCATAAAATATCTCTATGCAAAAAATTACAAACATAACACACAAAATTATCGAAAATATACCTTACCAAGCGGAAATCTGAACTACTTAGTAACATTTTTTATTCAATTTCTTACCCCAGGAGTGCTAAAACCCTGCACGGCCTAGAAGCGGCTCGCGCTGAACTGATACCTTCAATCGTGATCCTGCTACAGAAGCTGTGGAGAGGCACACTTGCGCGCATGCGCTATAAGAAGCTTAAGGCCGCTATGACCATCTTTAATGCTTGGAAGTAAGTATTTCATAGAAAGTTGAAAATATCTAGCCTTTCAACTCATGTTTGATCCAATGCAAAAAAGTAAGTCATATGTAATTTTTGTTTGTTTTTTGCGATGGGGTTTAATTGCAAAATCCAAAACCATGTGAAATAAAGAAAGTAATTAATAGCTTGATGAGCTCGATTTTAGACAATATAGAACCTTTAGTTTTAGTATTTGAAAACTGGGGTCTCTGGCCTGGTTTTGCTAGAATTAAACCAAATCTATTTAGCAAAAAATCCTGTTTGTCTTCCAGTATAATTGCATCCATGCGCTTTTCTTTGTGGTTGTTGCAAAGAAAAGTTGTGTCTAAAATTAACAGAAAGTACTTATTACCCGACAGCGTGACGAAAAGGAGGGTTATGTGTTTCTTAGCCTATACAGCGAGGATTTTTGAGGTGGGACAGTAAGGACAGGTACATCAACCGTTGTCGCTACAAGAAAATGGACTCAGGAGACTTGTCTCACCTTTTAAGGACATTTTGATCTGCATACACAGATTTAAAAAAAAAAGTGCAAAAAAATGGGCAGTTTTCACAAAAACTTTTTTTGATGCCAACGGGGATAAAAACTGCCATTTGCTCACTTCAGATGGCGCTGATCTCCAGCGTCTTAAGATTTGACCATACATTTTTTGTAAACAAGCGACTTCCTTTACGCATAATTAATTATTGAGCCCAGTTGCGCAGCTGTTTACTGCAAAAATACGGGGACCCATGTATGTAAGAAAACTGGGAGAAAGCTCTCCAAAAAATATTGGAATCCGATATTTCGTCGAGACGATGTGCTATCCTTTAAGCCTTTTATGGGAGAAAGTGGTTTATAGGTGATGCTCCCAACAGAACTAAGTCTGTTTTCATTACATACAGGCACTTGTGATGTGATATTATGTAAATTATAGTAAAGTATGTGTGTGTTTATATTATCATATTAGATCAGTGCTAGAAGTGCTATCTCTGAGGTTTTTCAGTCAGGAAGATCATGCCCGAGTTAGTTTTCAACTCTGATTAGGATCATTTCTATCGTACGCCTCCAGTTTTTAACAAAAAACGAACTTAAAGTCAATAAACACAAAATAACCTATAAAATATAAACCGTTTATAATTTATTGACTTTTCCACTAAAGCTGCTTTTTTACCAGTGGTAGACGCTTCCCCTGTCCTTAGGTCGTCTTTTAATAGTGCTACACTCCAAGTCTCATACATATTTATCTAGTTTTCGTTTAATTTGTGATCGACACAAAAGTAAACATAAACACAACAATGGCAGTTTAAAGACGTGCAACTGTGCTTCCATCTGTTCTGAGCTTTCGTTTTTAACCTCATTGATTCTGTTTCTTTTGCAAAAAACTTTTCCCATACATTTCGGAGGAAATGAGACTCCTCCTATTCCTCGGAAATGTGATACAACGTTGGTATACCTGGACGATATTATGTTTATCTATTATGATCCGAGCAGAGCTCAGTCGACCAGGTACTTTAATAAGACTGCATGAGATTGCTTATAGTATTAAGTGGGATTGGAGATAGATTTAGGTCACTTTGTTTCCATCTTTTTTAAAGTTTACTTTTACGAAGCCGGGTTTTTGAATGTTTAAATTTACCATTTACAATTTTCTTTATTTAAAATGGTTAATTTCATATTTGCTTCCCAGACGCTACCGCCTCCGCCGCTACATCAGCGCACTCCAGATAGAGCTCAAACGCAACCACAACGTGATCCGCACGTGGCCGCCCCCCCCGCGCCGCGTGCACGTGCCGCTGCTGCAGGCCGCCTACCGCCGCTGGCGCGCCTACCTCACGCTGCAGCCCATCCCGCGGGACCAGTGGCCGCAGCTCAAGATGAAGATCTGCGCCGCCAGCGCGCTCAAGGGCAGGAGGCCGGAGTGGGGACAGAACCGCCAGTGGTTGGGAGATTATTTGGCTGATAACAAATATAATCCTAAGGCTGGTTAGTATTCATTTGAGATTTTTTAAATGGATCGTATTGTTTTTTTATTCTAATGTGATAATACGAAACTACGTCATATTGAGTGCGTATACTAATGATGTGGCTTTATATCGAGACGTTAATTGAAGTGAAAACTTCTTTAGGCGCATTGGGCATTTTTGAGATGAGACTAAACCATTGATTTCGCGACACCATAACGACACCTCATTTTTTAAACGCGATTGTCTCTTTATTTATATTACGTTACGGATCAATGTTCTATGCAAGTATTTTTACTTTAAAGGTTTTGTAAGCGCAATTATGCTCTTTATTTATATTGCCTTACGGATCAATGTTCTGTGCAAGTATTTTTACTTTAAAGGTATCGGAAGTATTATTTTTTGTAAACGCGATTGTGCTCTTTATTTAGATAAGGTTACGGACCAATGTTTCATACAAGTATTTTTCTTCCACCAAGGCGATCTTGTTCAAGTTTTCACTTCAGTCGGCACTCCCGGAGTGCCACCACTTTTTTTATATTACAAAATCGATTGATGGATTGAATTCAGACGACGTGAAGTTCGGAAAAGTGCGTGCGATTTCGTACGTATTCTGTACGAAATACGGCTGATCTTAGTAGAACTGCAGTAAAGATAATTTCTCTATAAAAAACACTTTCTTCAAATTAGAACTTTTCCAAAGGCAAACGTTAAACTAATTCTTTCCTTCCAGCTACCTACCAGTCCCAAGTGGCCTCGCTACAGAAGACGCAACAGATCGGTCGGCCACTATTCTCGTGTCGCATCCACAAGTTCAACCGCTACAACAAGTTAGCTGAGCGATGCCTGCTCATCACCGAGTCGGCGATATACAAGCTCGATGCTAACTCCTTCAAGCCGCTCAAGAAACCTACTGCTATCACTGAGGTGAGAAATTAGGACTAGTTTACTGTGCCAATTTTAGATATTCAATATTAGCTACAGCCAAAACGCAACATTATTACCCAAAGAAAAATACAAATATTGTTAACGTTAAAATAAAGTCGAAAATGAGGGCTTCAGTCGTTGGACGTTGAAGTGCACGGGCTTTCCCGATTGTGCTCCGTTACAGGTTTTTTTACTATACGTTTAGTGAAATGTGCGCAACACATGTTGCAAACTTGAGCTACTAGCCGGACATAGAAATCGAACAGTGTTTTTTTGTTTTGCTGTGACTTTATGTCGCCAAAAAATACATTAAAGCTGTGCAAAAGGGGGTGGACTAAGCCTACTACGATTAGCGGTCCAGTGTACACGAGGGAATAACTGCCGCAGGACCCAGTGACCCCGTGCAAGCTAATCTGGTGAGATCTTTCCATATCTTTCAGGGATCACCTGAAGAGTTCCGCCTAAAGTCATGTACGGATCTCATTATAAATTCGTACATCTTATATACTGTATTTACAATTTGTTCGACTAACTTAAAACTACGTGTGTGACAATTACAATAATATTACGTGCAGTGCAATGCTATAGTGTTCCAAAATTGTTTGTTTTTTTATTAGTGCGCATTCTAGCCATCGTCTCAGGTAGCTGTTGATCAAACAAACCTGTTGACCTTTTAAATTTTATTTCTCTTAACTATGACATTAGATTTTGAACCCTATAACTTCGAAGCCAAGTGTAGTTTTATGTTTAGTATTATGTGCAGTGTCTAATGTTCCAACATTATTTTTTAAGGTTAAATCAAGTAAGAACGGTAAAAAAGAAGGCGACGCGGCCACCCTGTCGGGTGGGTTGGGATTTTTTGTCGGGGTCTAATTTTATAAATTATTTGTGCTGAATAATGTGCATAACTTTGAACTATAATATTTGCAATCGCGTCAACTGACAACTTATCAGAACGAAGAAGGAAAGAGTTTAGAAAGCAGTTTAACCCCGCCAAAAGATTCACCGGTGAAGCTAGACTTGAAACAACCTAGCGACGACGTCTTTAAAAGATCATACATAGATAAATATCAATAGTCTCTCCACTATTCCATTGTTGCCTACTCTAGGATGCATATCTGGCACGACTCGCTAATCCTTCCTTATCCTGATGGCACGTCTTCCCTACCATTACCGCACCTCCCGGTCTACTCCTTAATATGCAATGGCCTCTGTAGTTCCATGAAGCACGAGACTTCAGAGGCTAGTGCAAATCTTGGGGTTCATTCGATTCATCGAGTACAGGGTGTAAAGTTCACTCATTCACCATAGAAAAGGGAGGATCCTTCAACCAAACGGGTGTTATGTCTGCCGGGCAGTTGCCCGCTAGACACAACACACTTCCCCGATATCAACCACCAGGGATATCAACCACCAAGTACTATATGTGATGTTCACGCGGTAAACCCTAATTGCGTGATGCAGGATTTGAGTGATGTCAGGTTTTTGATGTGTAGTTTGTATGTGGCGTTTAGATGCCACCTCAAATGTGATCAATCTATTTTTATGATACTTATAATACTATTTTCTTTCGCAGGTCGGTGCCATCCGCATAATGAGTACGGACGTACAACTGGTCGTGATCAGCATCCCTTCAGCCAAGAACGACCTGGTTGTAGGCCTGGACGCGCCCATAGTCAATCAGACCGGCGTGCCCGGCGACCTGGTCGGGGAATTGCTGGGAGTGCTGGCTAATAGATATAACATGTGAGTATAAATAATTACCTCGTAGGTTATGACAACCGATTGTAGTCTTCATCTTCACGAGTAACCCTCATTTCAATAGTTCTCCAACTCGCCTAAGAAATTTTGATGCAGTAATATTGCATCCGTGATTGAAACGGTATTTGAGGGGTCTAAGTGCAAATCCGCCTCTATCTAGTTTCTAAAAATGTTCACAGCAGTTAAAAAACGTTCCGTGGCTTAATAAATCTTCCAATTTACAACTGGATAGTGTAGGTTTTGAATCTCACTTGTTACTTTTTCTGTCTTTTTGTATGTGATAGAGGTGGTTTTGACTGTAACTGAATTTACAGAACCATAGATAATGTGATTAAGTGTCACCAGACGCAAAAAAACACATTTTATTTTTTAATGGACAGTGGTGGATTTGCTCTTAGACTCCTCATTTGATCTACATAGCAGCGCAGGGTTTCAGAAAACCTTAGTAACCAGCAATGTTCCCTCAGGATGACCGGCCAAGAGCTGGCGGTGGAGGTGGAGTCGGGCGCCACGACGCGCTGCACGCTGGGCGGCAAGACGCGCGCGCTGCAGCTGCCGGCCGCGCCCGCGCGCGCCGCCGCGCCGCCCTTCACGCACGCGCACAACGTCATCACCTACCACCCCGCGTCCGCGCGCGCCTAGTGCGGGGGGGACTTCGTCTGCGCTAGAGGAATAAACTCATCAGAAGGCCAGTTCTCGTAAAGTAACAGCGTTCTAATTCATGTCGCAAATTGAGGACGAGATTAGAATGCGAACGTTCTTAAAAATACGGGAATTGGCCCTCAAGTTTTTCAGCTCCGTATTAGTAAAGCATTCTCATTATAGAGCTCAAAATTTTCATCCGAGAATTTCCCCGAAACAATCGTCAAAACAAAATAACATCGTGCAGTGTTCTTTACACGGCTCTAAAAAGAAAAGTTGGACGAATAAAAACTCGCAACACTCGCTGACAATGGAGCATGTGTAAACAAGCAGCCGTAATCTCTTGTAGGGATGGGCAATGCTCTTATCGATAACTTAGTTACAACTATTTATCGATAATGATGCAGCGACTTCGTGTTTGTGCATGCTGCGAATTTAACATATATGACAGTGTTCTTTCTAAATCAATAATAATAAGACGAAGCAATAAATGAAAGTGAATTATTGATACGTACCAGCTTAATCGAGATTACTCTAGCTAGACTTCACTGCAATCTTTTGAAGTCAATGCTAGATTGATTTCCAACCTCTATTGTTCTATCGTGGACGAAGTGCTTTAGGTGACAACGCCTAATGGAGTCAGGAAGAAGAAAACTTAATAAAAGGTAGAAAAAAGTTGTTATAATATTGTGGACAATTGAAGAAAATTTATAAAAATGCTTGACAAATTATGGTAAAGAGTGTGGGGGGGTGTGGCTTAAAGAATATGTGGCATATTATAACTATATTGTGATCAGAGAAAACATGAATGTACCCTCTAATTAAAAAAAAAACTAAAAAGATAATAAGTGGACAGAAGAATTAACAGCATTTTAGCTAAATATTAATAAAACACCACTTTATTAATTTTATTACTGTTAAGAAATGTTGTGGATAATGGTAGTGACTTATTAGTCTTATTACATTTTAGAGTGAGAAAGGCATATTTGTAGTTATTATTCTATTTAATAGTCAAATAGTATACAAAAAATATTTGCAGTATCTGTGTTATACGTTATAATTTAATAATACATTTATGATGCGTAAAGTTTGAAAAACAAATATGGACAAATTATCCGATCCACGTTATTTCGCAAACGTTATATCGTTTAAGATTTGAATTCGCGACTTTTTTGTTGCAACAAAGCCGGTCTAAGAGGTCTTACGAAATAATAATTTGTCATTTTACAAGAAATTCAATTTACACGAACTTTGATAATAAATTCATTTAAAATACATAATATTTGACTGATATGTGGCATTTGATAGCAAACTAGCGGCCTTGTGTATTTTAGAAGTAAGTTTAAGTACCTTATTAACTTATTCGAGAAATGTTAACGATAGTTTTTTATTTAGGATAGTAGAATAGCCTGTTATATTTATTTTTTCTTTTATTTGTGTGATAATGGCAACACTATTAGCTATTGATAAATTAATAATCCATTTTTAAAGTTGTGAATAATGGGAAGCTAAGTCGTCATATTTTGCATTTCACTAAAGGTTATTTATTTGCTGTGCATCTTGAAACCTAAAGTGATAACGAAGCCCTGTTGTAAACAAAATTGGGTATTTTTGTCAACCTATACTAATATTATCCTTTCAACTGTCATTAACGAGACACAATAGAATTTTAATTGTTATCCACCTCAATGACGCGTCGTAACAGATGATGAGTTATAAAGAAAAAAATATTTTTGTTTTTGTTTGTAATGAATAAACTCAAAAACTACTAGATCGATTTAAAAAATTCTTTCACCAGTAGAATGCTATATTATCACTGAGTAACAGGCTATAATTTATAAAGATATCTCGCGTGCGAAGCCGCTGGCGGAAGCTAGTAAATGATAATGAAATAGTGCTAAATACATTTGATGCTAACAACTTTTGTGAGCGTCGTTAATTGGCACCTGGCAAGATACAGCATTGCTTGTACACTACAAGTTTAGTTACATATGCATAGCTTATATTGTTGTTGTTATTAAATAAATTATATTATACGTGCCTTAAATATTATGTTAATTATTATTTTTTGATGATTTTTGTATTAATGTAAACACATCACATTATGGTATACATAAATTGTAAATAGATGTTTAATAATTATGATAATTCAACGCACTTTTACATAATAAAAATGTACAGTCAGTAAAATAATGATGTTGAACAATTAAATGTGGTACTAAAATAATAAATTGTTACTTATAGTTCATTGCTAGAGTTTTGCCCACCCTGTATAAAAACGAGGGTGATGTTAAACGTTATTTAGGAAGTATCGCTAATACAGTGGAGTAATGCTGTTCATAATAAATAACTTATTACAAAGCGCACAAACAAATAATTAAATAAATCCCTTGTTTTAATAATGTAATTAATTCGCGTCGTTTCTAAGCGTAGGAAACATAGGAAAATAATAATGAATTGGCACGAGTGTTAAAAAGTTAGTCAGTTTATTGAAGTGGTATGCATAGCGCTTACCACTGTGTACGTAATGTTTCGAGTCATTTGCCAGCTATTAGCTGAGCGAGTGACCTGGCAACACTGCGTCGCGAGCTGCCTGCAAGCAAACCCAGACTCGCGGCACTGCGGTCACAAAACGTGTGAGCAAGACAGAGAACTTTTAGAACGGAATTACTAAAAACTCTATACTGAGTCTCGTGTCGTTTCGCTCTCGCGTTTTATGACAGCGCCTCACACGAACGCTTGAAAACATATAACGTTGCCAGGTCGCTGTAGCTCAGCTTCTTGGTAATTTAGATTTGCTACTCGATCTCTTTCTTAGTACGCGTTTAGATAACGTATAATTACAGAATAGGTCGAATTTGCACTTGAATTTAAAGTTTTTATCTTGCTTGAGACGACTATGGCAATAGTAGGAATATAACTTGTCTATATAATTTCAATATTATTATTTAAGCGGCAGAAAGTTGTCCTCTAAAGTCTGCCCTTTTGACGGATCGGGGCTCCAAAGCAAGAAAGAGATGAAGCTATACAGGACGTATATCGCCATCCTTTTTACACAACTGGCTATGAAATATCTATTGTCATAGTCTTCTACTGCTGGATTATTACAATGTGATGATTATCGCACAGTGATGTATTTTATTTATTAATTTAGTTCAGTATTACATGTAGCATAAAAGTAAATAAGGTTTACGGGTTATTTGTGACAGAATTTTAACAATGTTATTATGACACAGGACATCCAAACATTTTTTTAAGTGAAAACTTTTTAGGCGCACTTTGTGCTCTTTCTGATCAGTGAACAAAACTCAACAGTCATATTCGGGTCGGTGACGCTGAATCGGGTATACTCGGTTCCAGTCGACGCTGAATGGCGATACTTGTCGCTGAATCGCGTATATTTAAATGAAATGATGTTGTGAAACTTTTAATTCATTTTTGCTAAAATATTCTCTGCAAGAAAAAAACGGTTTAAAACTCCACCAACAGTTTTTTTAAGTTAGCTATAATGGTTATAGTTCTGTCAAAAATAACTTCAAGAAAGGCCTTACAATGTTAACAGCGAGTTATTCTAGTTATATGTATATAGATGTTATTATTTGTAACGAGTGATCGTACGTGCCTTGATGTGGTGCCATGAGATTCGCAATGTGTTGATTAAAATAATTTTACACTTTATACTTGACTTTTTATTTGGTTCCTTGTTTTCATAATCATCAGCCTGCAACAGTCCACTGCTGGACATCTCTTATCCAGCTGCTGCCAGCCACCCTGCGTAGATCGTCGCTGCACCTAGCCTGAGGGCATCCTACCTTACGTTTGCCGATTCACGGTCTCCACTCAAGAACACGTCTACCCCAACGGTTATCGGTTCTACGGCTAATATGGCCAGCCTATGGCCACTTTAATTTCGACAACTTTGGTTCTTACCTTAAAACCCTTGGAATTGATTATAGGTATAGTTGACCTCGTAATTACTTTACTATCGTAAGGTCATGTCGTGATAAAACGACAAGATCTATTTGTCTATGTGACAGATAACTTCAACCTTATTGAAGTTTCGTTTCAGTAAGAATTGTTTCCAAAAGTCATAAAACAATTACGAGGTCGACTAAAACTAGAACCTACCTAAACAGAATTTTTAATATGCCAATAGGCGTCTTTACAAATGCTTTTTCATCCCAACACTGGTAGGCCGTACGGGGTTGTGTTGTGCTAAGGAAGCTTTCGGGCAGACAAACCAGCTACGTATACTTCTTTAGCAAAACACATGCGCTGTGTTGAGGCGAAGAAGGGGTGTGTATAGATGTAAGGCCGGTTTAAAACCAATTAAACCAATACATTTAAAACGAAAAAAACCGTTTAAAACCGAAATAAACCATATTTTTACGATTTAAAACGGTTGGTGTTGGTGACTGTTTTTCTTAATTATAACTACATTTTCTTGATTTTACCGAGGTAGGAATATAAAGGAGTACCTAAAAACCCTGTATTGGTAAAAAAAAAATATTAATTGTTTTCAAACGATATAAATAATCAATTTGATTCGGTTTAAAACCAAACTCACACTCTCGCAATCTTGTTGACGTCGCTCGCCACTCGTGACTCGACGCAACGTTGCCAGCTCGCCTACCCTACACACACATGGACAATCAATAAACGGACGCGCGTGGCCGCCGCGCCGGGCACTTTACTTTTGTAGGCGAGTTTTCAACCGTTTAAAACGATTTATTTGGGGTTTAAAACCGCAAAATTTTATTTAAAACGTTTTAAATCGGTTGTTTTACATCTATAGGAGTGTGTTGTGTTTGTATATAAATGTGTTTACAAATGCTGTTTCATGCCAACGCTTGTACGTGTGCTGTGCTAAAGAAGAAGAAGCATTTGTAAACACGCTGCCAATAGAATCCAAAGGCCATATCGGTAAGTAAGACGGAAACTGGGCCAATGACTGCAGCACATAAACCTTTAGGGACATAGGTGGAAGGTATTCCACCTGTCACCTTTTTACGGGTGAAGTGTAGTCAAAGAGCGGAAGAGAAACTTCAACTTGCAGTAAATAATAATATAATTGTCACACGTATCCAAACTCTTAATATTAGGTACAATATTAGTACTTATCTAGTAGGGACAAAATAAACTAATGACATAATATCTAGTCTGTCCCGCGACGGTTTACAAGCAAGCGAGCGGCGCTACTAAAAAGGCCCGCTACTCCACGCTGTAGGTAACGCCCCGAATCGTGGCTTCGTGTTGCCACTTACAAGGGTGCGTTCTTGACTAGGTACTTATAATTAACTAAACATAATACAGGCGACACCACGTATACTAATGTGCGTTCACAATTTCACAATACGTGGCGCCACAAACCAAAACAAGGTCTTTTTACATTACATAATATTTAAACCAGTAAGGGCGAATTTGATTCGAAATAGGTAAGCACGTATTAATATGCACGTGTTGTGTTCATGTGTTGTGGGCGCAACATGCAAACCTAAATCTGGATTAGCTCGCACTTACATAAGCAAAACGCGTGCACGTTCATCAGCGTACTCTCACAAAATACGCATGTACGGTTAGCAACAAAGTTGATTAGTACTTCAGTTTTTTAAAATCTTTATTAATGAGTAAAATATTCATAAAAAATCTAACTGATGAAATTTAAACTTTTGCCTTTGTTGAAAAGCAATGTATCAAATCATTTTGTATCAATTTAGATTATCCGTAAAAGTAACTGTGTTAATCGACTTTTGTTGCTGACTCTACGTACCTACGTACTTGTAACTAATACTTTTCTATTCAGAATGGAGAGTTCATACGCACGTTGGTGAGGTACGGTCATCAGCACGTCATAAGTGACGTACCAACCAACCAACCATACTATTAGGTATATATCCGTACCTGGCGTGAATAAGTTGATATGTCATTTATGCATACTTTTCAGGGCAGCCAATTTAAAGTTTACGATCTTCTGGTAAATCGAAAATAATGATGATTACTTTTTTAATAGTTGAATTTAGGTTCTTTAAGGAGCTGTTTTAAGTCCACGTTACAAAATAAATGTAATATTTGTTAATGCATTTAAAAACAGACTTATCCAATTGTTCACCGACGACTTATCAACTTATTCCCTGAAGGAAGATAAAAATTCTAACTGTCATAATTGAACTTAAATAAAAACCAAATGAAGTAATAACAAAGTTTAATCGCAGAAACAAATTAAGATCCTTTATTCTTTTTTAAATTTATGAAATTTAACCAAATGACAAGAAAAAACACTTTAAATTACTTATTCTTCTGTGTTTTCTTCTTTATCAGGATCTTCTTCGTCAAGATCGGGGTCGATATTTTCTGTATCATTATCCGTTTTTATATTTCTATAAAATTCATGAAATACTGGATCTATTAGAGGCAATAGATCCAGCAAATCTTTTTTCTTCTCTCGACTTACTGGCAATTGCTCTCTGGACACTGGTTCTAACTGTATGTTATCTATAATGTATTTGCCTCTTTTCTTGAAGTTTATTGCTTTAAATGGAGTGTCACTGTCAAGGTTTGTCTTGAAGTATATTTCTCCAATGGGCTTTCTATATTGCAACCACTTCACAGGTTGCCATAGGAATTTGCTTCCAGAGACGTCTTTCTTTTTAATTGTGAACGGCCCTTTTTTTGAACTTAATTCAGAGAAGTTTAGAAACTGTTCTTGCTTCATAGGTATCACTTCAAAGGGGTTTTTAACTTTGGAAGACCGAACCAGTTGTATCCAATCATTAAGATGGTTAATTTTAATCTGTGTCTTCTTTTTAGTTCTCTCAATTATAGCATGGTCCGAGTCACATTCCATATGACTATGTCCGCTGATAAGAAACTTATGGTTGATCACTTCTAATGTTGGATGTTGATGCAATAGAAACATGAACATCATAGCAACTGTGTTGTTTTTATTTTGCCCCCCACATGTGTCCGAATAAAATGTGACCTGTTTTACATTTGCAGGTAAATTATGAAGCAAATCCCATAAACAAGAAGCGATTTGGTTAGCACCTCGTGCGCCAATCGTTTCGTCCCACATATAACAAAAAGCTTGATCATTAGCTAAGTTATGAATTGTTAGATTGAAGGACCACAATTGCCTTTTATAAAAAGAAACTCAAGTTTTGAGGTAAGGAGTAGGTAAGCATTGCTGAAGATCGAACGTGTAGGCACGAATTGATGAGTCGCGTTTTGCATCATCTTTGTCTTTCCTCTTTTCGGAATAAGCTTTTTCAGCTAATGTATGATGTGCAGCAAGTTCAGCTCTTAAAGCCTGGATTTCCTGTCCTTGAGCTAACGAAATCTTTGTATTAAGTAAATCACAAGTATGGCAAGTATCTTTTGCCGGTTGTTTGAAGGATAGATTTAAGTCATGAAAACATTTTGAGTACAATTTCAATGACACGGGGTTTGAACAACTTTCTTTGTATAAACGATACATAGCTGCAATGGACAGATCTGAAGACAAATATTTTCGGTTCGTTCTTTTCCTACAGTAGTGACTCTCGTAATTTGGAAATGACAATATATGGTTTATAGCTGTAGTAGTATCGTCAATCGTTTTTTTATTTTTAGGTGGTTGCCTTCCTCTCTTATCAGCAGTTATTATTCCGCTTACAGAGTGTTTTTTCTTATCTATTATAATATTTACAAATCCTTTGGTTTCCCCATACGTTTTACATAAGCATTCTTTACAAATTGGTTTGTGTTCATTATTTATAATTAGTTTATATTTGCAATAATAATCTCTCTGAACTGTTCTGCTATCAGTCTTTTGTGTCTTCTTTGGTAATATTGTTATAAGACTAGCTACGTACATTGCTCTCCGATCTCTACTGCCCAAAGCCCAATATTCGTCAAAACATTGTTTCCTTTCCAATTCAGAAAATCGTTCAGAACATTTTAATCTACAATTTCTTAGTGAACTCAATTTCCTCTCACCCACTTTTTTTCCTTTTTCCGTTACATAGCCTTTACCAGAATTCCTTAGTCTTTTAGATTCTTCCCTCTCCTTCCTTGATCTACCCTTTTTTTTCACTTTCGAATTTTCATTAGTTGGATCTTCATTTCTTGCCTCTGTCACACTGTTGATATCTGCAACAATATAATATGTATTTCAGTATATTCATAAAACTATTTTATAATAACTGTTCCTATTTTACATTGATTTTAACTTATTATACTCACCTGAAGTAGAAGCTGTAGCTATATTTTGTGTATTATCGTTCGAAATGTTAGTGATAGTTTCCTGGTTTTCTGCTCTTATTTTTTCATTTTCTACAGAAACAGCACTTTCCACTAGGTTGTTATCGATTTTATCAGTATTAGATGTATTTTTTTGTAAATCTTTAGGAGATAAAATATCATCACAAGATTCGCAATCAGTTTCAGAGTTATCCTGTACAGCATTTGTTTTATTTGCCATTAAATCAGGAGATTGCATCAAGTCAATATTTTCAAATTCTAGGTCTGGTTCATTTAATACATCATAAAGTTCTTTCGTTTCCGGTGACATAGGCCGAATAGGGGACGAAGTATGATCTTCATTTTCAAGATCTTTTAATAATGGAGACGATCTCAATCCTTCTGATGTGTCACTTCTTACATCAAAATTAGACTCACCTGAAATAATATGATTTCGTTTAAAGTATGTATAACATTTATATCCAATAATAAAAAAAGAAAGATAAATAATTGCCTGGAGTTGAGTTCTTATGTCTTAGATCCTGCATCAAAGGAGTCAATGGAGAAAAGGGGGGAGGAGAAATAGAGGGTGGCTCATTTGAAAATAACATTTCAAAACTGCATGTATCTGAAAAGATATTAACATAATAGATTATTTTTCAACAGCATTCTCAGACTTCAAACTTACTAAGTTACTTATAACATCTTTAATTCATTAAGCTATTCATTCCACATTTTCCTATAATATTTAACATCTTGATTTGAAAATATTTTTTTTATTATAGAACGTCTTAATGCAGTCTTATTAAAACAACAGAATTCCATCACCTGTCACGCAATTCCCTCCTACACCAGCAAACCCATTTGACAAAAAAATAGCTAAGAACGTAAGAGTTAAACTCATAATTTAATAAATTAGCAAATATGGTAAAAATACGATACAAAAGCATAAAAACTGTCTGACCTTTTTCATCCACCAAAAGATTACGAGGTGACTTAGACATAACAAGTTCTCGTAGCTCAAGCAATTTACGCTTTTTATGTAATAAGCTCTTGAAAGCATTCTGCTAAAATATTAAAAAAAAACAACTGTACAATCAGTATTTATAACAAGCACACAATGCAAATTTAATTTTATATTATAACCTATCTGATAAACACAGACGTATTTTTGCGTACTTACTTTTTCCTCATTATCACTCATAATTATTATAAGCCACAATAATTGTTTTTCTTTATAAAAATAATATAAAGTTGTTGTAATACAAAACACTTAAGTAACGTACTAACAATAAAACCTTCTCAGACGACGAGATACTCGATACTGACAAGTTCCGACACGATTTTGAACGAACGAACTGATTTTGATCATGTACCTACAGATCGGCAGTGACTCGTAATATGAAAGGCATTCAAGTATAAACCTGCCTTATATGTTTACAATTGAGTTCAAATTACCTTGCGCTTAAAGTTTTCCTAAAAGTTGATTTTGAGTCAAATTCGGTCATCAAACTCTTAAAACGATTAAATGATTTTATTTTTATAAAAGTTAAATTATATGCGTATTTTAAGTACCTATTCTCAAAGTAAGTAAACGTAACAATTCACGCTTTGTTATTATAAACAATATAATGTCCATTTTAAAGAGTTTCATAAATGACTCGTGTGATTTTATAATGATAAAACTAGACAATTCGAAATGTTCTAAAATATCAAAACTTTTGATAGCGTGCATAACTAGACAATTCGAAATGTTCTTAAATATCACAACTTTAGATAACATGCATAACTAGATAACTCGACATATATGTGCGTGTTTCGTACTCAAAAACGTTCATAACTTGATAACTGATTTTGTCATATTACACTCGCAAATCCACAAACGTATATGTTGATATATTAACTAATGCATGTTCTGACTTATGTTGATAAATCGAAATGCAATAATATAAACGCTGTCAGTTAAGTATTATTAATTTGACATGTCGTTTTATCAAATATTTATTGCCATAATTGTAAATACTCACTTATGTACGAAAGCAATAATTTGATTTTGTTTGAGTATTTCGAGTTGAGTTTTTAATACCGGTAGGGTATAAGGTCACAGAAGCGTTTAAGCTAAAAATAAAAAAAAACGACATCTCGAGTTGTCAACGTATTCACGCGTGGTACGGATATATTCTGTGATTGAACAACGAAATCCGCGCTGCTGAACCACTACCAATGTCAAATTGTTACCATGAACGTGCGCTTGAGTGTACCAATGTGCGTATCACCTCGCGCGAAATGCGCCCTAGGCTTTCTGGATCCGGAGTTGCGGTTTTGTCCGAAAGGGTTACCGTGGCCCCTGGCAATATAATATAGGCAATTGAAGGAACACGGGTGGGTTTTACTCGGTAAGAGTCTGACACGCCCTCCCACTCCACCCAGAGCGGGAGAAGTTATTTGAAAATTTCCCACCCATGAAAAAAGGCTTTGGATAGATAACCAGCCTATAATGTTCCCACTGCTGGGACAAGGGACCGGGCCATAATCCACTACGCGGGCTTTCTGCATAGGTAATGCTAAAATATGGTTGGCAAAGCCTATGGTGTGTCTCGATAAAACTATCTCTCTCAGTCTCCGAATGTAAACAGCTTTCCCTTACAGAAATAACGATATCTTTCATTCCCACGCGTAGGTTTTTGACAATGTTATTAATTTATTTGAGAAACCATAACAGTGTCCTACGCAAATCGTTTGCAATTCAATCTTACTTAATTAAATTTCAAACAATTAAAACGACTTCAATGATTTGGGATCATTATTGTTTGTGTATTAGGTTCGATAGCACTCTTACATGATTCAACATCGTCATTGATGTAGGTGGAATTGCAAAAGAATTGAAAAAAAAAAAATCTTGTATGTAAAATTTTGTTGATTGTTATATGACCAGTGATCGGATAATCGGATGCATATTTACCTAAAATTCATTTTTGGTTAGGAAATTATGGAAGCGGCTTCTTAAAACATATATTTTTAAATATAAATCCCGGGATTCCAGAAAATTCGGGAATAAGAAACTAGTCTGTAACATGGTGGTGAGGAAACGTCGTCTTTAGCATGTGGTATTTATTTAAAAAAAAAAAAGGCATTGGGGATTGCGGCTCCCGCGGTCTTGTAGTGCTTCAGGCATGTTTGCTGACGCGCATATAGATGATTTCTCTGCAATTATGCAAAAGAAAAGCGCGTCAGTTTGGAAAAATGTGCGGGAAAGTAGCAACAGTATCCTAAAAATGATAGCAGATAGGTTGGACGTGGCTGTGTTCAAACGATTCATCAATCTGCATGTGAGAGGTGCGGGTTGATGAATCGAAATTATATTTTCACTTTAACTTTTGTAACTACTAACATACTTTTTAAGCTTTTGTAACTAACACTATGGGCCTTCGTTGTCTGTGAATAAAATATTTTTATTTTTTTATAATTATTAATATGTATTTACTTGAAGTTAATTTCAAGCTCCCCATCAATTTATGACTATGTTGAGTGTAAGAGGAATAGTAGGTAGTACACACGATTTGACTCTATAATAAAAACAGTAAGTTGATTCCGAAATCCAGGGATTTTTTCGATACAAAAGTGCATTCCATAATATTAGCCAACACCTTAAACTAAGTAAATATTCCTACACCCGATTTGATTCTATAGTAAAAAAACTAAACTTGTCGATTCCGAATTCCCGGGATTTTTTCGATACAAAAGTGCATTCCATAATAGCCAACACCTACACTTTAGGTAAATATGCATTCGATTATCCGATCACTATATATGACCAATCATTCAAATCTTCAAATGGTATGTGTGTAATGTAGTTTTTAGTGTATAAAGATATCTCGACACATTGTGAAAATCGTTCATCAATACATGAATTGAAGAAGGTTTATACCAACTTTGTTGTATGTTATACTATGCTGATTGCTGCATACTTAAAAACGAAAGCCCAAATCACTATAAGTAGGTATTAAAAACTTCAGAAAACATTATGAATTTAAAAAAAAATAGATCAACAGATCAACCGACCTAAATACCAAGTCTAGGTCTCCTAAATAAATTTTTCCAACCTGCAGCCAACGCAAGTCAACATAAAAATGCAATAAGCAACAATTTAATAAGTCCACCCAAACAGCTACGCCGTAGCGGCGTAGTTCGTAGCGCGTAGGGCGGGATATAAGCTAGGACGGGCGGGCGCCGTCGTCAGTCCCCGATAAAGCATCGCGCCATCGACGTCCTACGCATAGCTGCTTACCCCAGGAATTGTTGCAGGTATGAATATATTTTTGATACTTTCTATGGATGTATTTAAGATTACTTCAATGTGATTTAAATTAAAGTCTAAACTTGATAAAATGATTGGTTTGCTTTAAACAATAACGATATGATGTCGTTTTTCCAATGAATAGATATAATCTCTGTCGTGATATTAAAATCTTGTCATAATTTGCATTCTTCTTATTTGTAAACCATGATTTGAAATAAATTAGCCAAAGAAGTGCCTAAATTGTCGATTATAGGTATCGGATTTCACAAGGCTTCACTGATCTTGGTTTGACTAAATAACTAGTTTTTTTTTTTTATCATGCTCCACGAAAGTGGTACAGGATCGTTTGTTTCCACAGAAGCTGATTGTGAAATATCAGCTTCAGCGTCACTTCTATCACATAATTGTTCACAAAATAAAAAACTACCCAAGTGCGTGTTAGACCACGCACAATGAAGGGTTCCGTAGTTGGGATGAATTTATCCCAAGAACAAAAATAACATTGTAGTTGAAAAACGTGTTCTCCCATACATTCCAACTGCAAATGTAAGTTTGTACGCACAATATTGAGAAATTTAGCATGTTATTTTAAGACGATAATCTGTTTATAGGTTTTCCTGTAAGCTATGAGTAAAGAACCATTCGGTGCATTTAAAAAAAAAAATTGGTTCAGTAGTTTCGGAGATAAGGGGGGAATGGTCAATTTCTATCTATTTTCTATATCTTTAAAAGTGATTATTTTTAAATCATAAAAAAACAATAAGTGAGGTCCTCGCAACAAGCCCTTTCATTATTTTAATATATCACGCGATACATTTAGCAAAACTTTTTTTATTATTGTCTTATTTACCCCCCAAAAGTGAAACCCATATTCAAAATACATTGATTGACGTTATACGTCCGTGTTTGGGTTACAGAAATACTCATATGTCTACAAAATTTCAACTTAATCGGTCCATTAGATTCAGAGAAAATTGGCTGTGACGGACAGACAGACACACGAGTGATCCTATAAAGGTTCCGCTTTTGAGGTACGGAACCCTAAAATGAACTCTACCTACTTAACCAGTGGAACTCAATACCAAACACAACAAATGATCTAAATCGGGATCCGCTCACGCGCCACCCACTTTTCTTTAAGTTCAACATCTAGGGTGATAAGCTATAAGAATGTAGTGTTCTATAAATAGATTATTTCAATTCAGATGTTAAACTAGAACGCTAGTATCTTTATATACAGTATTAAGTAGGTATTTCGTTACATCGTAGTAGCACTTTGGGTTAGATATCTCGGAAGCTTTGCGATTCAGGAATTGTCCCACCGTGTCGTGACGATTTTCAATTGTTAAACTTCTGTTGCCCAATTAATTGTTTGAAAAATGATCACTGACGTCATAGCTGATCATGCCGTAGTACCTGTAAGTATGTAAACAGGACCTCAATTGCAACACACTTTCAATAACAATACAATTTCAATAACATTTGTGGGGTAATTGCTAATCCATTGCTTCATAAGTTTGAAAAATTAATCAGCTATCTAATGGCGTAAGACATTTTCGTAATGATTAAGACTTATCCGTTTCATTTTGACAGTTCAACAACATTCGTTGCGTTATTTACGTTGTTGAGCAGATTTTTTTTCTAACTTATGAAGTAATGGATTAGCAATCTCTTTCAAAATGATTCAGATTGTGATTGATCGTGTATTACGCAATTAGGGTGTAGGTACGGTCAGTCGACAAAAGTCGATTTACACTGCCTTTACACATCATCTAAATTGACACAAAGTGATTCGATAATCTGCTTTTTAGCATTTCATTTAGTAGCTAAGAGTTAATCAGCAGTTAAGCTGTTAATGTTAACAGGCTGATATGCCACTCAAACTAAGTTATTAGTTATCACAGTATTGAATCCACTGCTGGACAAGTTATGTGTAGTTACTTAAAAGTAGTAGGTACAGGCTGAGGTAACTATAGATAAAAGTAAAGGTTGTATTCTCATTCGCTTTTCCTTCAAAGTTCTTATTACACCTACCACAGATTAGGTACTCTACATTAGCAACTTACTTATTAATACATATTTAGGTAGGTAAGTACCTACTTTAATGTTGTCATTAGATTAGGGGATTAGATGGAGAATTAAGCTTTCGCAAAAGTTTTTTCAATAATCCATCATAAGGCCCTGCGCAGACGGCACACTTTTTGTGCGATCGAGTCTGCGGCGCACAAAAAGTCTGCATGGCGCGCAAAAAGTCGGTCGCGGATATTTCACAGACTCAACGCACACGACGCACATCTTCGATCATTTTGTCGGCAGAGCTGTAGGGACGTAGACGCTATGGAAATCGTGCAGAGATCGCGAAGTATTATTTTGTACATGAAGTACAGAAAAAGAAGAAGAAATAGAGAATTTTGGGTACATCCTATACTTTCGGAAAGATTACTGAAGGGACGGTTCCATACTAAACATTCATGATATTCTGCCTATCATGATATTCTGCCTAACTATGCGTTCGCACTGGCGAAACATCACAACAAAACATGTGGAAATCTCTAGTGCCTGTCAAACTTTGTATGGAAAATTGACAGAAAATAGAGATTCCAACATGTTTCGTTGTGAATGTTTCGCCAGTGCGAACGCATAGTTAGAAGTATCATAAATTGCTGGTCTGTTTTGTATTTCTTGAATTAACATAGTTACATCGACCTCTGGCGCCATGATAATAGATCGCGTGCGTTACGTCCACCCCTAGCAAATGCAGATTGCTGACTAAAGTGTGCGCCGTCTGCGTTAGCGCGCGTTGAAGCAAACGTTCAATTTTTTTCACACACTTTTTGTGCGGAGCGGCGCGCCGCGGCGCGGTGCGGTCTGCCCGAATTACACGGATTTTTTGTGCGCCGGACTTTTTGCGCGTCGTGTGCGTTACTGCATATAATTGCATAGGTTCTATTTTCACAGACTAAAAAGTGCGTCACGGATAGTCTGTCGTCTGCGCAGGGCCTTAGTTTGATACGTAGGTAGTTCTTTGTCAGCAGATATTTTTCTTCTCGACTTTTCACTCAACAAACTGTGATTTTGCAGATTACTCTCGACTACTTTATTTATTTATCGTTGATTGGAAATACTTCTGAGGAGTTCGTGGCTAAACACTAACAGCCGTTCGGGTCGATCGGTCAGGTTAAGCTACGCTTGCCGGGGTTGGTCCGTGGATGGGTGACCATTTATACATACCGAGACTCCTCCGTGCCTCGGAAAGCACGTTAAGTCGTTGGTCTCGGCTGTCATTCGTGGATCTTTGACAGTCGTTACGGGTCGTCAGAAGCCCGAAAGTCTGACAACCAGTCTTACCAAGGGTATCGTATTACCCAGTTACTGGGTTGTGGAGGTCAGATAGGCAGTCGCTCCATGTAAAATACTGGTATTCAGCTGCATCCGGTTAGACTGGAAGCCGACCCCAATATAATTGATAAAAATGTGGTGCCTCCCAATATTTTATTACTGTATGCCATGAATTTTATGATTCTTCTTTTTACCGACATGATATAAATAGCTCACCACCAAGAAGCCGAATTAAGTGCCTATTGTGTTACTTACTCAATATCGACGTTGTGATTATAATGTCCTAAACCACATCATCTTTGTAAGAATTGTTAGAAAAAGTATATGACTGTTCTATTTGTTCTTCCACTACTCAGCCATATTCAAGCCTTGAATAGACTAGGGGACAAAATGGAGCGACATGTTGTGGAACATGGCTTTTGACAACTACGTGAATGTCCCGAGAGAATGTCGCGGAACATTTTGCAGGCGACACTAGTCAGTGTTTATATTGTCGCCCGAGGAGGTTGTGGCGATTTATATACTTATTTCGAGCAATTTAGCGAAACGCAATCGAAAAAGGAGGTGCTGAATTCGGAATTACTTACTACAACGAGAAAAAAGAATTAATATTGGCTAGAAATAGCGCGGTACTGACGCGCAACACGTGCGCTCGTTCTCGGAGCGGGAGCTAGCAACATGTTCCACGTCACGAAATGCGTATCAAGATGTTGCACGGCATGTTGCGGGACACCGAGCAACGTTGCAGCGTCACTTGTCACGTAGATTGAGCGTTGAGTGTCGGCGACATTTTGTTCCCTAGTGTATTCTCGGCTTCACATCTCAAAAACATTCCAACTTCATATTCATCACGACATCAACAGCATCCAAACTACCAACACAAATCACTGTATCTATGTTACTGCAGATCAACAAATCCGTCAGTCGGACACAGTACACAGCTATTGATAATGACCTTGAAGCTTCAATCAATACATTGCAAACACACATAAACACAGGTAAGTATGATTTACATGAAGGCTGTATGAACACAGATGCATCCCGCGAATCAGGGCGAGGCCGTGGGCCTAGTTAAGGGTAGGCTCAAAACATTTATTACAATAACATCATCGACAGGCACTTTTCAACTGTCAAGACTATCGGTGAGTCTAAAAGATGAAGTTGCCCATTCCAAAGCGTAGAAGGTTCCTATGGAGAAGAACGGGCAAGAAACTCTACGGACACTCTTAGTTAGTCGATTTTCTTTCTTCTAGGTATTGTTATAAACTGAACAAGGTGTCCTTCAGTTAATAACATTCTAAAGTAGGCATCTGAATCAAATGTGACAAACCTACTCGATCTAAGTATTGGTCACCCTCTCTGTTTATGTTCCCCTTTCAATCAACTCGACTGTCTATAATCAAATTCTTGTTTCCAATTGAAATTATGTATTTCCACTTTCCATTTTTGAAAAGGCCATAAAAATTTTGAAGTTGTACCGCAAACTTCGCAAACTGAACTAGGAACTATGTGTAGGAAATGTTGGAGTAGGAACTTTTGTGCAGCATCGTTTGCAAGTGCAAAGCCCCATTTACACGATGCAAGTTTCTTGCTTGTGGCATGGAATTAAATTGAAGCTATAAATCGTCTTGAGATTTGAGTGTCATTGGATAAAGTGTGATGGCGCGCATCGTATCGACCAAAATTTCAAAACACCCATAAAATGACTTACGCACTGTTAGAACTTCACTGACGAAATGCTTTGCACCGTCTATACCACGGAGATCTATACACTGTTTATACGGTGCGATTTTATTGCATGCCAAAGGCAAGAAACTCGCATCGTGAAAATGAGGCTTTAGTGGGCAACAGCAGATAACAAAAAGTAATAGCAAAAACCGCAAAAGTTACAGATAGAAAGTTACATAATGTTATCACGTTGCTCTACAAAAAGTAACTTCGGTGTGGATGCACCTAAAAACTCGTATTGTTGTTGTAGCATGTTATGTTTTGAAACTAAATTGTGAACGTAGATTTAATAACATAATTATTATAGCAGTCGAGTACAGCTGGACATAGGCCTCTTGCAAGTTGTGCCACAATACCTAGTTTCTATGTTTATTTTAGCATAATAGGTACTATGGTTGAATTACAATACCTATTGGATAATGGTGCCGATTCCCTTGTTCACGAACTAAACTAAATTTAATTTCAGTGTATCTTTTTCTTTCTATTTCATTAAGAAAAAGGACAGAAGATAAATTTTAATTTAGTCCTGTCAAATTAATCACCGCTTGACGTAAATTGACGTAATTTTAGTAGGCAAGTTTTTAATCACGTCTAAACTTGTATTGAGAGTGACAGGCGCTGATTAATTTGACAGGACTAAATTAAAATTTATCTTCTGTCCTTTTCATAATGAAATAGAAAGAAAAAGATGCACTGAACTTAAATTTAGTTTAGTTTGTGAACAAGGGAATCGGCACCAATGACTCCGATTCAATCCACTAACCGCGCTTCCAAGATTTCGCTTAGGTAGGTAGGTTAAGTAAACCAGTGCCACTGTGGATAGATAGGTATCTAGTCGCAAAGTCAGAATTCAATTTTGTTTCATCTAGATATGCTGCAAGCCAAGATCAACTTGGGAATCCTGATTTGATATTTTAAAAGCTCGTTTAAATTAAGTTTGTGTCAAGGACAGTCTTATTGGGTCTGCACTAACTAAAGGTACGCGTGGTTGCGACGACTCGGATCCCTAAGATCTTATAAGGTATATTTATTTCGAGACATACTACGATGGAGAAACATTTTTAATAGTTTACCTCCGTGAAAACTTTCCCTTAACAGACTTCAATGTATTTCCGCTATAAATAGAAATACGTGGAAATATGCGCGGAATAAATTCTACGTACTTACGTAGGTAGAAATGAAAAGAACAGCTTTTTTTGAAGTGATAACTTCTTTAGGCGCGTTGAGTATTTTTGAGATGGAAAAAAACAATTGAACTAGCGACACCATAGAAATATAAATTCTTCTTTCTTACTTATATCTATGCGCGACACCGTTACCGACACCTCATTTTTGCAAACGTGATTGTACTCTTTATTTAAGTTACGGATCAATGTTCTATGCAAGTATTTTTACTTTAAAGGTTTTGGAAGATTTTTTTAAATTGTTTAAGTTTTCACTTCTGTCGGCACTCCCGGAGTGCCACTGTTTTTTTTTGTTTGTTCTTTAGGTAGGTAGGTATTTGAAACGAGATTGAGCAAAATATGCTCGCTATTATTCGTATAAGTATTCATATTTCATAGAAGCCTGTACATGTTTACAGCTGAAAAATTACTTTATGATCGAAAATTAAAATAACATGATAAATTGATAATAATCAATGTTTGTTAGAGTGATTGGTGATCGCTGGTTGTTGTTATTGGCAGGCAGGACGACGATTGTTCTCTTCTCTTAACCTTACCTACCCAAGGGAAGAGGCAAAGATAACATAAACTTACACCTAAATAGGTCCTTAGATCCTAAAATTATGTTGTGATTTTCTCAGATTTTGAAGCCAAAATGATGAAGAAACTTGTATGCTGCATGCTGCTGCTTGCCTTCGGTGCGGCCTTTGAGATGTACGATGAGAACCGCGCTTTGGGGATGGGCCAGAGTAGGGATGAGAACTATAACGTAAGATTTTTTTTATTTCAAAATAAGCAGGGTGCTTTTTCCCGCAAAATCTTTGAAGTGGAAGCGCGCGCACTGCGAGAAAAAATCGAATACGAAAACAAAGCAGGATTTTATTCGTTACGGCGAAAAAACGCATCGCAAGTATTCAAATTTACCGCACCGCAGTGCGCGTTAGGGCCAATGGATTTTATATACCTAGGTACTTCGAGCCTTGGTGGATTGAAATGAATAAATAAGGTACAGTATTTCCTTATAATTGAGAAATGTAGGAAGTGTAATGTAGGCTATATATAGCACTAGTTTCATGTCAACCTACAGTGCTGTGTGACCCCATAGCCACGAGCTACACGCTCAAGCGACATGCGTCTTGCGACAGTGGCTGCGCAAAAAACAAATCAAAGAAGTTGTTGAGAGCATGCCACGGGTCATCGCGACGCGACTTTCAAAGCGACACAACTGACGGAAGCAGCCAAGGAGACGCATGCGCGTGTCGCTTGAAGGCTCCTGCAGAAAGGCGCGACGCGGGCAGCGCGACGCGACTGTAGTAGAACAACTTTTTATTAAGCTATTGCATAGCTTTTATCGCGGGCTTTGAGCGCGGCGACCGAATCAAGAAATTCCGTAACGTAACGAAAATAAAACCTAACACCCCCCACTCCGCCTACCATGTAATGACGGTTCCCATGACAACATGATGTTGTCATGTGTTGTCATGGGAATGTAATTTTTGTTTTATGTCATCACGTCATCATCCCAAGTGTAGCGTTGACAAATAGGAAGTATGGAGGTTACAAATGCTATGCAATAGCTTTACCGCGGCAGTCCCCGAGTGCCACACGTTTTTTTTCTATGAAAACTTCATGGAAATTGTTCTACCAGAATCGCGTCGCATCGTGGCGTCGCGCCTGTCTGTGGGAGCCTTAACGCAAGTCGCGTCGGCATCGCTCGAGGACATGAACGGGGCCTTAGTCATTAGTGTACCTACAGGCAATCTAATTTCACCTACGAATTTACCAGGAAGCCAACTATGACTACCAAGACCTGGGCCCGTACCGGCCGGACATCCGTGACGACGCTGTGCAGAACCTGATGCTGTACCAGCTCTTCAACTCGCTGCAAAACAGAGATAATGCCCGTCTTCTTAAGCGTTACAGGTACCCAATTTTAATTTGTAAAGTCAATTAATTATTAATAAGCAAATTGACCACCAATTTTAATTATTCTATTTAAATCACAACTGTCATTCTTTGACAGTTCCATTAGCATAATAGCAAATTCAGCCAATAATGTTCCCACTGCTGGGACACAGGCCTCCTCTTTTCGAGAGGAAGTGGGTTGCATAATATATAGCATAGACCACGCGGGCCCAGTGTGGATTGATAGATGGCACAAGTCTTCGAATTTTTGGTTCTAGGTCATACCGGTTTCCTCACGATGTGTTTTCCTTCACTGTTTTGAGAGCAGTGGTAATGAAATTATTTACACAAAGTAAAGCACCTGCTTGGGTTCGAACCCACGACCATCAATTCGTTAGTCGAGGCTGGGCCACCACTGCAAAGGCTAATAATATTATAACACGGCAAATTGACGTAGGTTGTCAACTTTCTTAACAATTAATTTCCCGGACCTACATAGGTAATATAATAAATAAGTAATAACGGTCAGTTTTGGTGTTCTTATTCTCTTCATCATCATTTCAGCCGAAAGACGTCCACTGCTGGACATAGGCCTCCCCCAAGCACCGCCACTTCGACCGATTCTGTGCTTTCCGCATCCAGCGGATTCCTGCGGCCTTCACAAGGTCATCGGTCCATCTTGTGGGAGGCCTTCCAACGCTACGTCTTCCGGTACGTGGTCGCCACTCCAGAACCTTTCGACCCCATCGGCCATCCGTTCTGCGAGCAATGTGCCCTGCCCATTGCCACTTAAGTTTGGCAATTCTTCGGGCTATGTCGGTTACCTTGGTTCTCCTGCGGATCTCTTCATTTCTGATTCGATCACGTAGGGAAACTCCAAGCATAGCCCTCTCCATTGCCCTTTGGGTGACTTTTAGCCTTCTGATAAGGCCCATTGTGAGCGACCACGTTTCAGTACCATAGGTCATCACTGGCAACACGCACTGGTCAAAGACTTTCGTCTTGAGACACTGTGGTATGTGGGACGAAAAGATATTGCGTAGCTTCCCGAACGCTGCCCAGCCGAGTCGGATTCGACGATTGACCTCTTTCTCGAAGTTGGACCTACCTAGCTGGACAATTTGTCCTAGGTAAACATACTCGTCCACAACTTCGAGCGTAGCGTCTCCGATCTTCATGGGAGTGGGTGTCACATGGGCATTTGACATGACTTTTGTCTTGTCCATGTTCATTTTAAGACCCACTCTTTCGGAGGCTCTACTGAGGTCATCGAGCATTGTACTGAGTTTCTCCATGGTCTCAGCCATGATAACTATGTCGTCGGCAAACCGAAGGTTAGTGATATACTCGCCATTGATGTTGATGCCTAACCCTTTCCAATCCAGAACCTTGAAGACATCCTCCAGTGCAGCGGTGAACAGTTTCGGAGAGATAACGTCTCCCTGTCTCACACCTCGCTGCAGAAGGATAGGTTTCGAGGTCTGGTCCTGGAGTCGAACTGACATAGTGGCGTTTTTGTACAAACACTTTAGCACCTCGATGTACCGATAGTCGATCTGGCACCGTTGAAGAGACTGCAGCACAGCCCATGTCTCGATCGAATCGAAGGCTTTCTCGTAGTCCACAAACGCTAAGCAGAGAGGCTGGTTATACTCTTCTTATTCTCTTGTCGAACCTAAATTAAAAAAAAACTTGCCGTGGTTTTAAAAACCGCATATACTTATCTACCTAGTTAAGCGGAGCCCAGAGAAAAAGAGACTCTTCGAGGCTTAGGTACCTGCAACTGGCACTTTTCTTGGAGGCACGTGACTTTAGAAGACAGAATTTTAAACAGCTGCTCTACATCGAATAAGATAATTAGAGAATTACACCCCAAAAAATTGCGTAACATAACTTACTTTCTTTCACAATCTGAAGTATTTTGAAGGAAATTCCTAATCCAATGCTTCATAATTATGTTTGAGAAATTCGTCTGGTCGACAATCTAAATATCGGCAGCGCAACTTTGCAACGCGACTCTAACAAAACAATTTCTAAGAAAACTTCACAGGTACCTACAACAATTGCCGGTGTCGCGTTGCGCCGGCGCGTCGCGTTTATCTGCACGAGACTTTACTATCTCGTTACCGGTTACCCTGTTGCCCTTTGAAGGAACTAAGGTTTTAAAGAACAAAAAAAATAAAATTGTTATTCTGCACAAATAAGACGCACATTATAAAATCTTGAGACCGCTATAAGAATATCTATGTTGCTGGTCATGTCGTCATCTGCAAATTTGGTTAGGAACCATCTTACCCGTATCATTAGCGGAGGCGAGATGATTAACAGTTGTCTGACTTTTTCATCACAATATCCCAAAAAATCATCCGTATATTTCCAATTAGGTACGGTTTCTCTACTTCTTCTTACCAAGACTATTCTTTCAGGCCCAAGTTCAGCACAATGGAGAACCCTCTAGCCGGTAACGGTCATGTGCCATACTCCGAGCTGATGGATCTTAAACATGCAGTCGCTAAGAGGCATGCCGGAAATACCTACCATAAGTTGAAGCCAGAAACCCCGAAGTCGGCTAAAGAGGATGTCAAGAAAGTTCGAAAAGGTTACTAACCACGAACTGATCCTTCAAATTCTATGGAAACCTATAGGTACCTAAGTGTACCGCTGCCGTAAAAATTCTTCTTGGAGTAGATACAGTCAGCCTCAAAAACATGTGTAGGTACTTACATCGACAAGAATTCATTAAGTACCTATGTTTTGTGGCTACAAATGAATTCTGGTCAAAGTACCTACCTACCTTTTCATGTTTTTGAGGCTGACTGTACCTAGAAATTTTTTATGTCAATGTGTTGGTATTTTTTACAGGTCTGTTTTGGGTGTGCTACTTGAAGCTGTGCTCCATCCCTGACATACTTTGATTTATGAAGAATAATATTGTATAGTACTAAGATAATGGATGCCTACCAAATTTTTTCATGAGAAACTATATTCTCGCATGTTTTTTTCTAGTTATTATCTTTAAATGTATACTTACTTAACTTCAATTAAGGAGATACTTAGCGTTTTTGTCCGTTTTATAAATATACATATTAGGTAGAATACAGATATTTTGTGTAACCTACAGAATTTTATTGAAGTCGTTTTTTAATTGATAGAAATAGTTATGAACATCAAATGTAATTAAATCTTAAAATTATTTTGTTTTTTATTGTTTTACCTACTATTATTTTATAAGTGCTTGAACTTTATTAGGTATTTTAGAAACTCGGTTAACATATAACATACACAAACATATTTACAACTAACTACTATACTATATTATATTACTAGCGACCCGCCCCGGCTTCGCACGGGTATAAACCGGCAGCCTAATTGCGTAACATATTTTATTTTTGATTGCAATTCTGAATCGAAAGCAAGTCCAATCTTAATCGCATGCCATAATTGGAATTGCGATGTACATTTTTTACCATACGACTGAAATTGTATAGGGATGTTCAATACAATTGTCTATAATTGTTAAATTTATATGTTTAGTTACAGCATCTATGAATGGTTAATATTCAAATTATTGTGCTATAATGTAATTTTGTTTTAATTACAACTGATGATCTACTAGTGCTTATAAATAAAAATGTACAATGATTGCCGAAAAATGAAAAACCAATTTTTAAAATACTTTCTACCACAATTGAACTACGTAATAAAACGTTTTTCTTTTCACGTCTTTGCTATCTGTGGCCTATGACAAAATCGTAGAAAAGCAGTGTTGTCAACTTAGAGGGATTTCCACTAAACCTGGGAGTTTTTATCCCAAAAACAAACAACTTTGTAGTTGAAACATTTCCCCTATATTGATATATGTCACGGTCAATTCTCCAACTGCAAATGTAAGTTTGTAATGGTTTTTTCTTTTTGTATGTGATAAAACTGAAAATTTACAATTTTCTGTCATTTTCCTTTACTTGTGCAATGAGACGGGCTTTGTGCCAAATTTTATGAGTCTAGGTCAACGAAGTACCCGGTAGTTTTTGATTTATTTGCGAGTACCAAAATATGTCGCTTAAATAGCCGTAATTTTTTATTGTGTTGACTTAGTAGCTTGATTTTTTAGAGCTCTAAGGGACCACAGACGTATTTGATATTAATTTCAACTTGATACCTCCGTACGTTCCTGAGAAAAAGGGTCTTGACAGACTGATAACGAAGTGATCCTGTAAGGGTTCCGTTTTTCCTTTTGAGGTACGGAACCCTAAAAATACTATGATTACATAAGTTATGTTTTATTTTCATACTCAAATCTTCAAATGGACTCCCAAAACAGCGGCCGAATGTCGGTAACAGAAAACCGATTTCAGGAGAGGCTCCGGCTCGCAGTTTCGATCGTCTCTAGTAATATTATTCGGTTGTAAGTGCATCGATCAAAACTATTCAAATATAAACAAAAACTTGCTTAGGCAAAACCACACTTCCGTGGTTTTGTGAAATCGGTTTGTCTAGTTCGGATTATCGATACGATTCCGTTTCTGATTGAAATCGGATTTTTGATTCGTTTCGATGTATCTAGACGCAAGTCTATAGTGGATTTAGGGGAAAAAAATTGCAACACTGAGAGTAAAAGTTGAATGATCTGCCCTCATTGCGTTATGCGTTGACGATTTAATGCAAACTACTGCCTGTCTAAAGTATACCTTTGCTGCTCTAACTTTATCAGAGTGTAGGGAAAAGAAAAGGAAAGGCATATGACATCACATGTTAAACCTTTGACAATAATTTGGGCTGGAATGAATATTCTTTGAATTCTGTGGAGAATACGATATCAATCATGGCGACGCATCTGTTTACATTTTATTTTTGTTGATTTCGGTAAAGTTTTTGTTTTAAATTAATAGTTGTTTTATATTTTCAACATACAAAATTATATTTACTATTCACGTACAGAAACATGGGCCTGTAATAAGCAGTTTTGGAACATTATTCTTGTGGCTTGTGGAAGTCGGAAGAACTTTGGAAAATTCTCTCGTTCGAGACACCGCCTGCGTTTTGTACTAGCTTCACCAAGATCACAGACTACAATTAAGTACATGGACTAAGACTTAGGCTGTTTTGCTCCATAGCGAAAAGTATCTAAGTCGATATTATCACTACAAGTAAGTAAACCAATATAAATAGGAATAACGTGTGTGAGAGTACCTTCGTATCTCATTAGATTATTGTAGCTGTAGGTACATTATTGGTGAGTCTACGTATACGGACAATCATTCTTTTGTTGCGTAGACACAGGCATCTTACGCGAGGTTAACTATTTATTGTGGTTAAAATAATAGTTACGTACTATGTCTCACATTCTAACTAAAATTGTTAATTGAAATTTTTGTACATAAGTAGATGCTGAAATAAACTATAATATCCACTACCTAACCAAATAACAGATAACTACAAAACATATTCATAATATTTTCACAGACGTGCTGAAAACACAAGAATGGAACACTACCAAATATCAATATTGTTGACTTCCTAACAAAGAAGTTGGTGGCAAGGTGGCAAACATGGATTGGATTAAGAATCTTATGTATTAATCATTGAAGGTAAGCTTTTTGACACATCATTAAGAATTAAGCATAGCAACTCAATTATGAATATATTTCCTTGGCTGAACTTTTGACAGACATCATAATATATATTTTATGTTTATCCAATTACCATTATAATTTAGTATTATAAAATATCTGGAGACTGAAAAATCAGCCCTAAATAAAGAAGAAATTATACAACCAGCATGACGATGATGATAATAGATGGCTTTCATCTAGCCATGGGCCTAATGTCTACTTTGCCACATGAGTACTTTATTTGAGCAGAAAGTAATATGACTTTGTTTTAAAATGTAGAGTTCCTGGGGAATTTCACCTACGAAGAAATGAAGGCAGCATGAATGATACTGCCCCTGCTGTGCTGCACTGCTGCTCTGCTACTTCAGATTTCAAGCTTCTTAAGTACAAAAGTAGAAACTGAAGATCCTTCATGAAATATTTTTTTTAGAAAACTTGATTATAGTCTTGTACGACAGTGATATAAACTATTGTGTTAATTGATAACAGTGTAAACTTTAATAAAGTGTTTTAATTATGAACTATAGAGGGACAAATAAAAATAACTTTAAATGAAATAATTAAGAATGGCATACTATTTGTTTTATACAAACACAGACAATTTTATAATTATAATGATACTATTTAAAGGTGTTTACCTAAATTAACTGTCATTCATTAGATTTAAAGGAAATAGAGAGAAATAAATTATGGTAAACAAATAAAACTGTTTTATTAAATTGTTACAACCTTAACTCAACACTGGACAAGAGAATCGGCACCATTACCATCTATTCACATTAATATGAAATATTTGGACATAGAGCAAAAAGGAATTGGAACAAACATACTGTAAGGATTAGTGGAATTTGAAATCTAATGTCTTCCTGTGGAAATCATCATGGATTATGTATGTACTGCTTGTTGTAAGTGTATGAGAGACAGTTAAAAAAAATCTTGAATAATGTAGTTGAGCCTGACACCTGAAAAAAAAAGAATAGTAAATCTTCAATATATTCCTACATCCATCCACAGTCACTTTATAGAATAGCAATATTCTGCTATAAACAACAATTGGGTCAATTATAAGCAACAATTGACTTAAATATTCTTACCTACTAATAATATTAATAGGCTAAGTACTAACAGCCGCACGGGGCAATCCATCAGGTTAAGCTACGCTTGCCAGGGTTGGTCCGTGGATGGGTGACCATTTCTACATACCGAGACTCCTTCATGCCTCGAAAAGCATATTAAACCATTGGTCCCGGATGTCATTTGTGGATCTTTGACAGTCGTTATGGGTCATCAGAAGCCCGAAAGTGACAATTAGTCTTACCAAGGGGTATCGTATTACCTAGTTATTGGGTTGTGGAGGTTAGATAGGCAGTCACTCCATGTAAAATACTTGTATTCAGCTGCATCCGGTTAGACTGGAAGCCGACCCCAACATAGTTGGGAAAAGGCTGGGCAGATCGATTTTTTTAATTATATTAACAATAAGTGAAAAACATTTAAGATAGGTACTTAGATATATTTTCAGTTGCCTACCTACTTTCTTTACTTTGTTGTTATAATTGCTAAGTAAAAATTCATACAAGTAGTAGGTTAGGCAACTGAAAATATATGTATGGTATTTAAATGTATGGTAAGTTTACGTTTGATGGTGCATTTCATATTCACCAATAAACAATATGGGGTTTATTTATAAACGTTGCATAAAGTTATGTAATGATGAGCAACTGTTTAATCATACATTTTTGAGGTTTTAACGTCACTTAACTATAAGCAATGTTTATAAATACATCCCTATGTGTGTAATATTGTTGCTGTACTTAACACACATTCAATGTTCAACACTTAGAAAGAAAATAATAAGTAAGTACATACCTTAAACAGACAATGATGTGGCAATAGTGGTATGTTCATCAATGTCCTTACATAATCCATTAATATAAAATGATTCAAACTGCTTTTTTTTGTTCTTCCTCAATTATAAGTTTTTGCTTTTCCAATGTATTACAAGCTCGACTGGGTTGCTAAGCTTGTGGCTCAAGTTTGTTACGGTATGAGGTACGAATTTGTCTTTCGTTAAAATGCCACCAAAATACCTCGTTTCTGGAATATCATAATATATGTTTTTAGTTTAGGTTGTAGGCACTAAACTCACAAGAAAACTTTCACAATTATTATTAAAAATCGACCTCGCTGCTTTGATATTTAACATACCAATAAAATTGATTTATCATTGAGGTTTTACATAAAAACACATTCACAATTTATCAGGAAGACTATTACTTAATTTTTTTTCTTATAATTATGGAGATTTCATGAGTTAATCCCAAAAAGATTGCTAAGTAAAATCTATTGCGACCACTACAGTGGCTTCTGTTTCATTTGACAGACAAAACAAATTACTATAAAGCTTGAAACAAAATTACAACTGTCAAAATGGTTACGCAATTCGATTAATAGCCTTTTTAGACGCATTTCGTTCACTCAATGGAGTATCAAACAGACCGCAGTTTGTTTAAAAAATATTGGAGTTTTGCAATTCCAAAGTCGTAAAATAAAAGCAATTCGATTCAAATTGAAATAAATTCTACTTGAATGGTAATCAAAATACGTTGCGCAATTAGGTAGCGGGTTATTATACATATAAACCTTCCTCTTCAATCACTCTACCTATTAAAAAAAACCGCATCAAAATCCGTTGCGTAGTTTTAAAGATTTAAGCATACATAGGGATATAGGGACAGAGAAAGTGACTTTGTTTTATACTATGTAGTGATATACAAGTATGTAAAGGATTAATTTTATAAGTTAAATTAATGTCTATATCTAAGTAGATAAATATGAATTTGATAACCAGAGTTAAAGATGAAAGGGATTGGCTCAAACTTTAAAGAAATTTCTAAATAAAAGACACTTAGGTAAACCTCTTTGAAATAAACTAAAATCACGATCTCAATACTGGTGAAAGTGTAAATGGTTTTTCTTGTTGTGTGTTTGATTAAATAAATAGTTACTTAAAGCAATGGCACGTTTTTTATCGGAGAGGCAACCGGATGGTAAGTGGTAATCTGGGTATTGAAGTAATACCGAACCCCCCCGTACCGTCTGAATGGACCCCAAATGGACGGGGGCGGAAATATGGGAACGGGGGCCAAATTTTTTTTTTTTGACATTGCATTCATAATTCTGTTATGTGCAAGGCATTTGTATCAATGCCATCCAGGTTGCCATCCCCCAACATCCTTATAATTGAAATAATGTGTATAATTCTTGAAACTCCTTACCGATGATTTATCACCGAAAATGAGGGTTATTTTTATCAAAACCAGAGGGCATTTCATTTTATACAGTAAAATTCAGACAGACATGAGAAGCGTAAGCATTATTGTGTTCGACGCCGTTTAAAATCAGTTTTCTGTGAACGCACCCATAGATGATGCAATATTTGACGTTTTGACATCGGATTCATTTAGTAGTGACGCCCATAGTTTCAATCATTATCGCCATTGAATAATTAAGTCCATGCATAGAATACATTCCTATTCTAATAATCAATGTCTGTTGGTTGATTTAATTTGACGATAATTGTGGCAAGATGAAAACAGTATCATTTGATTGCGATTACTTTAAATCAAGCATTAATTTTCAAACAATGCAGCAGGTTTGCGATTTTGAAGTGAAAACTTCCTTAGGTGTGTTGAGTAATTTTTTGTAGGGGGTTCGAGTACGCGACATGCCAATGTTAACTGTATAACTGTAGCTATGCATACATTTAAGTTTTCAGTTCTGTCGGAAGTCCACATGACTGAACTTGTTTTTTATTTTATTTGTTCCTCTCGTTAGCTTAAAACCTGCTCTATAATCCATATTTTACTAAGAGGTGTTCTGGATGAACATGAATTTCATTGGGTCAAGTTTTCAATAAAAGGTAACTACGTTATTAAATGAGTTTCAATAAAAATGCTCTCTGCAGCATCTAATTATGATATGTATGACCACACCTTTCTGATACATATATGCTGTATATTTTCAGTCACGTGGTAGAATTTCCCTAAATCCACGCTTTGAGACGAGCAACTCACTTCAGTTTACTGACTAACTGATCGTTTCCTTGACAATTCTAAAGTGCTCCTTGAATTTTGGTTTGATCAAGAGCACTACTTTAGTTTTACCACTAAGTTTATATTTTTATTTGTTATTTTAATTCTATCGACACCTTTCGTGATCACATCCCTATATTAAAATGTCAGTTAGCCGGCGAACCATTCGCAGCTGTCAAACTTCAAAGTCAATGTCAGTTTCACGTTTCATCAGTAGTTTCACCTGTGCGGCTATGGCTTTCGAAAGTAAATTTTAATTACTTTATCCCTTTTACGAACTTATTTTAGTGATTAAAGTTATAGTCTGCAATAAAATAGCGTAATTCTATGATAACTTTTACACATTTGCATGGTGTGTAAGCAAATTATGTACGAATAGGTTAGGTTTTCATTTTGGTTTCCTAAAATGTCTTTTCCGGGTGATCATTTAATGGAAAACTATGAACCTGTGCGTGGCCGTGATGACCAAAGCCTCACAGTGGAACAAGCATATGCCGAAGGTAAGTTTTTACTCATTTTACCTTATAATTTATTCAAAATCTTGGGGAGTTCTACTCTTTAATTTATGAGTTCAGTTGGTTGATTTGACATGGGTTTGTGACGTGGAATTTTAGGGATATTGTTTAAGTACCTAGGTCTAATTTTCATTATCATTATGTACCTATTTAAAAAACTGTAAGTTAATTATTTAATTTTAAATATTTTCTAGGACATTTAACAACCACTGGATTATATGCATGTTTTTGCATAAAAACGCACGTTTTTATATCATAAAATGTTATCAGAAATACCAGTGTGTTTTTCTGATAACATTTTATGAACATTTAGTTTTCCTTATACATAAATGGAGCATATTTTTAATGTTACTTTTATTCACCTTATGACAACTTTATCAAAGTGTCTTAATTAATAACTGAAAAATGCATCCCATTCAGTGATATATTAATTTTAATTTAAAATTACTATCCACATAATTTTTCCTTCAAACTGTACTCATTAAAACTCAAAGCATTTATTTCAAATGAACTAATTACCAAGAACATTTGAATCAATTTCAAATAACAGGTGTCAAGGTGTTGGTCAGTCAGAAAGATGAAGCTAGTTGCTTAATCTTTCTGACTAACCAACACCTTGACACCTGGCCCATTCCAAAGCGTAGTAATTTCCTATTAGAATTAGCCATACCATATCTTCATAAAATATTATAGCTGGTCAGCATGGTAGCGTAAAGGGATTTTACTGCCCAGATTGTGCCAGATTTACATTACAGTATTTGCCGAACTTTGAGCCAATGATAATGTCGAATCCTATTTAAATAAAAAGAGAACCAATAATCAGGCTCAATTCAAAACAACGGGCTGGTAAAGTCAAAGTCATTTATTTGCTACAGTGATTATTTTATTTTATATTTACCGTTTATATCACACTAGCGACCCGCCCCGGCTTCGCACGGGTATAAACCGGGTTATTATACATATAAACCTTCCTCTTCAATCACTCTATCTATTAAAAAAAACCGCATCAAAATCCGTTGCGTAGTTTTAAAGATTTAAGCATACATAGGGATATAGGGACAGAGAAAGCGACTTTGTTTTATACTATGTAGTGATATACACTGCCTTGTTGGTCTACTGGTCAAATGCTACTGGTGGGCATGACATCCTGGGTTCAATACCCAGGTCAGGCAAAGTTATTGGGTTTTCTACCTGGAATTTCTCAGTAGCAGCCCAAAGTCTGGATTTGTGCCTGATTGATGGCAATAGGCTCGCCCCCCTATTACATGGGACTTAAACATAACTGTCGAAATGTGGGTGAACTATAGATATATACACCTCTGCCTAACCCTTCGGGGATTACAGGCGTGATGTTATCACACATACACATTATTAGTTAATGCAAGTAAACATAAAAGTCAGTACAAAAAGCAATGCAGTGAGTCTGTATAAAAGGATTTTATTGATATCACATATCATTCAATTAGCATAATCTGTCTCAAGAATTCATCATTAAATTAATTGCATGGTAATCATAATAATGATATCTTGTATCAGTCCAAAGTAATAATTCTAAAGAAGTTGTTTGTTTTCTGAAGAGTCTGGCCTTGTTCTTATAAATCAGTGGCATTTTGTACCTGTATATTTTATTAATTGGATGTAAACTACAGTATGTTATAAAATAAAAAAATTAAGTTTAATAAAAAACTGCAACCCGACTACGGGAAAATAAAAATGATCTAAAAAGTACGAAACAAGCAAATATTTCAGACAGAAATCAAGACATAGGTACAAAAATAGTCAAGGTAAAGCCGTCGTCGCATGCCATTATAATTTTATAGGTGTTCTTGGCCAACATGGTATACAGGCATGCGACCACGGCTTTACTTTGACCATTTTTGTACCTATGTCTTGATTTCTGTCTGAAATATTTGCTTGTTTCGTACTTTTTAGATCATTTTTATTTTCCCGTAGTCGGGTTGCAGTTTTTTATTAAACTTTATTTTTTTATTTTATACTTTTCCGTTTTTACACTTGATAAACGTAAATAAGAGTAGAGTAATACAATAGTTCAATAATTAACCTATTTTAAATTCCAATAGCAGTGCATAGTGCTTTGGACGAAACCATAGAGCGATTTATTTCGACGTCAACACCATATATCGATATCGAGCTTCGAAGAAATCCAAAATATAAATATTTCGTTGTACTTGTTTTTCTTCGTAAGAGTGGAATTACAAATCGATACTACTTATTAAGATTTGATTAACTGCACGTTGGTAACATCTTGCGATACTACGTAGCGCAGTCTCACTTTTGCTTGTTTTTAACGATTTAAACATATTTGTTTACTTTGAAAATATTATATTAAATACATATTTGTAATGTGCTCGTCAAGACCTTTCTTTTGATACCAAACATGTCATGATCATCCCATTTTAATTTTTTTCGAGGTTAGAAATTTACGTGTAAAGTCCACCAAATTAAATTTAGGGAAAAATTATATAGCCTATGTCACCCGGACCATTATTACGAATCTATTGATACCTCATTCATCAAAATCGGTTCAGTAGTTTAGGCGCTACGGTGGAACACACGTAAAAACATACATACATACAAACATACAAACATACATACATAGACTGCTAAAATCATAACCCTTCCTTTTGGCTTTGCCGTAGTCGGGTAAAAATGGTCAAGGTAAAGCCGTCGTCGCATGCCATTATAATTTTGTAGGTGTTCCTGGCACCAACATGGTATACAGGCATGCGACCACGGCTTTACCTTGACCATTTTTGTACCTATGTCTTGATTTCTGTATGAAATATTTGCTTGTTTCGTACTTTTTAGATCATTTTATTTTCCCGTGGTCGGGTTACAGTTTTTTATTAAACTTTATTTTTTATTTTATACTTTTCCGTTTTTACACTTGCTAAACGTTACAACAACGTAAATAAGAGTAATTCAATAGGTCAGTAATTAACCTATTTTAAATTCCAATAGCAGTGCATAGTGCTTTAGACGAAACCATAGCGCGATTTATTTCGACGCCAACACCATACTCAGAAAGTTTTGCGACTAACAGTTTTTGTCCATGGGACACTGGCTAGTTTTAATGTCGATTAAAACTATGACTATTTTTTTTTTTTTTAATACACAATATTCCAGATACGAAATTCCCGCCACATTTTTTTACGAGCCAAATCAAATACTCTGTCTCACTGAAAATTGAATTTACAACGAGAACATTTTCGCGCTATAATTTTGTACGATTTCAAATGTCGACTAAAACCAGAAGAATCATTTGAAAGACTTCGAATGATGTTCATAGACAAAAGTCCTTCTAAAGCGACTGTTTTCCGCTGGTTCAACGAATTTAAGCATAGTCAAGTAACTTTGGCGGACGAAGAAAGAAGTGGCCGTCATGGGGCTATGACGGCTGTTACATAAGAAAACGTGCTGGCTGTGAAAAATAAAATTTAAGAGAATAGGCGAATTACATATGAAGAGAATCAGCATATATTGCATATTGGATCGGGAAGTGTACATGAAATTCTACACGGGCATCTTCAGGTAAGGAAGATAGTTTCACGCTGGTTACCGCACATTCTAACGCAGGCTCAGGAGGTTCGGGTAGAATGGTGCCGAGACATGATAGCAAAATTTGAAGCAGGCTCGTCTCGGCGCGTTTACGATTTCATTACGGGTGATGAATCATGGATTTGTCATTTTTATTCCCCAAAATAAAAAATCAACTCGAAAACAGGGATTAAAGAGGTGTCTGATGCGGACTGGAAAATGTGTAATGAAAATTGGTAAAGACGCATGAAACTGTGTATAGACGCCAATGGAGAGTTATTTGAAAAGATTTAATAAAAAAATATAACCTGTAGTATATTTTTTTTATTACCTATCGCAAAATTTTGTGAGTGCCCCATGTATAAATATTAATATTTCGTTGTACACATGGCTACACATCAAGCTATAAATTTCCAGTATTAGCTGACCTCGCATTGTACGGAAATTCTTTACAATGCCAGATCAGCTTAAACTGGAAATATATAGCTTGATGTGTAGCCGTGTGTACTTTTTTCTTCATAGAGGAATTGAAGATGGAATTACAAACCGTTACTATTTATTAAGATTTGATTAACTGCACGTTGGTATCATCTTGCGATACTACGTAGCACAGTCTCACTTTTGCTTGTTTTTAACAATTTAAACATATTTATTTACTTTGAAAGTATAACATTATTTACATATTTGTAATGTGCTCGTCAAGACCTTTCTTTTGGTACCAAACATGTCATGATCATCGCATTTTAATTTTTTTCGAGGTTAGAAATTTACGTGTAAAATCCACCATATTAAATTTATGGAAAATTTATATAGCCTATGTCACCCGGACTATTATTACAAATCGATTGATACCTCATTCATCAAAATCGGTTCAGTAGTTTAGACGCTACGGTGGAACACACGTAAAAGCAAACATACATACATACATACATACAAACATATAAACATACAAACATACATACATAGACTGCTAAAATCATAACCCTTCCTTTTGGCTTTGCCATAGTCGGGTAATAAGTTCGGATAAGGTTAGGGATACCCAATTATTTCTGGACTCCGCTCTGTCAGTTCAAAAGTTGACTGTCGTAGCAATAAATGTAATTAAAGCCACAATTTTTATGTAAAATTGATTAGTTAGGACTTATAAAATCTTTAATTTAAGAGGTCTGACTTTCCCAATGTTGAATCAGTCAAGTGTGGAAATGTAAATAAAATACAAAAAATGTACTTTCACTCAGATTTAGGTTAGCAGAGTGCTTTCACTTTTTATGACACAAATATTTTTTTGCTGGAATCACTTTTACTAAATAATAAATTTACTTTTAGAAGTAAAGGAACTATTCTTAACAGATTGGAAACTTTACGAGTTCATATAAAGCTATCAAAATTAAGTTCGTAAATAATCTTAACCCAATTCAATACAAAAAAATCTGTCAACGCAATTACTCTCTGAAACTACATAATATGCACTGCTTGCTGACTTTGCCCATATCTCAGGCGGGCTACACATTTGTTCGGATCGGCATGATTCGTCACGATTCGGCATGCGATTTTGCCGCCCGACTGAGCCTAATCATGGCGACCACCCGAGAAAGTGTGTAGGTATATCACTTGAACATTGAACATAATAATTGATTGCCAATAAATAAACAGACCAAAAATGCCAAATATAACTGGACCATCTAATGAATACACCCTATACACCAGTCTGGCCAAAGGTCAACTGAGCAATATTAAATAAGGCACACATTCTGTATCAATTGGTGTGCCCAGTATTGATAATATCGTAATGTCTGAGCGATCAATTGAGTGCTATTGGACGGTCAGTTCTGCCTGAATTACAGCAGTCATTTTCAACGGTGGCTGGGTTGTAGTTGTCAAATATGTGGGTGTTGTTGATACTGCTATGTAAGTTTGTTTTAATTATTATTTGGATAGAATTTATTTCTATAGTCTTCTTTTTCTATTGTGGTCTAGTTTCAGGAGTTTAGTTTTTGTTCTGGGGGCCTACCACCAGCTCAAAAGCAGTATTATTTTAATATTACTTTAGTGGGAGAAAGAGATGGAGCTATACGTCCTGTAGAGCTTCATCTCTTTCCCACTCTGAAGTAATATTAAAATAATACTGCTTTATGAGCTTGTGGTAGGCCCCCAGGTCGCATTTCGATCGTCAATGGTGCATAACTTGCACTGCTGGACAAGGCCTCTACAATTACACGCTACTATCAGCCATCTTACGGAAATGGTCGCTCGTCCTAGCTAGGCTGAAAGTTTCCTACCCAACGTTTTACGATTACCGATTCGTCTCAACTCAAAAACTAGTCTTCACTACAATCATCAGTTCTAAATAGAACGTAGCATATAAAAGTGTCTCTTGAAATAAATAAAGAAGTATATGTGTGTGTCACACGTGTGCAATAAAAAATGCTTAACTGATGTATTCTGAAAATTGCTACTTCGACAATCATAATTGGTACAGTCGACCTCGAAACACGACGAACGAACCTTATGGTATATTTGTGTTTCAATTGGATCCCAATATTTCCAAATTCCTTGCACCCGAAATGAATTCACTCTGAAAGAACCTCCATTGAATAACCATGGCAAAAGCCAAAATACTTTAGATTTTATGGAATTATCTTTTATATCGGTAACGCAATATCAATTCGACAATCCTTCTGCAATTCGTAATATGCATGGACTATCGTAGTAGTATCTTCTGCACACTGATAGCATAAAAAAACATCGCTGTCCTTACTAAATATCTTATTGATTGAAGCTTCAAAAGCCTAGCTTCTATGTTCACGTTGTGGAATGCACTAAATATATTGAGTATTGTTGCATTTCACTCATTTTTCAATAAAACCGCTTTGTGCGCGATTGTATTCATCATAGGTAATAGACCCGCTATGCACTTTGTTCAGACTCAGCAGTTTTGCTGACCGTACTCTGTCGTCAAGGCGTTTTTAGCGTAATACAAGTGTGTGGACTAGATAAACAAAATAACAAATAGACAATTTGTTCCACATACTAGATTCGTTTGAGTTTAAATATTTGATTAAATTATTTATTATTATTTGAAAAAGTTTGTGGTGATGGTAAAAATTAGGGCGTGTCAAAAGTGTATAGAAACAAAAGTGTATTTTTTGTAAATGTATTCTTAAAAACCAATATTTTATAGACTAAAGAAATTGAGTGTTTGGTCTAAGCCAGTTTAGTAAGCTCAAAATCTGGCAACTTAGTGTTCACGGAACTGCCTAGAGTTAGGCTCTAAAGTTATTGACAAAAAAAATCAAAGAATTAAGTAACAAAATAATAGAACTAAATTCAGTGAAGCTAAATTTAGCGGTCTCGTTTTATCTTCGCAACTATTAGAAATATTCTAGATTCTGTTCTATTGATTGTCGGCTACAATCCTTTGATGTATGTCCCCGATCTGTGTCCTAAGTGGTCAGAACAATTGACAGTAGTTTTTATCACTGGCATCCAGTTTTACTCGCGGTGTGCTAGATGAATGACCTCTTCAATGGCTAGCGTCGTTCTATTAACCCTCGGTACGTATTGTGTCAATATTCTTTCATTTATTTTATAGATGTTTAATTTATTTCAAGAATAAACTAGATTCACTGGCAGTCTCTGGATATGGCCTAACATTTGCATGAATTTGGTATACACTATATTTTACTAACGGCTTCTCTGAAGGCTTCATTAATTTTAGTGGTTAAAAGGCCGTCGATCTGCACTAAGTCAAATGCCCACTCAAATATAATCTAGTTTCTTCTGAAATAATTAAAATTAATTATGTCTTTTATTACCATATATATTACAGTAACTGGGTAGTGGAAGTCAGTTAGGTTATGTAAGTAAGTTCACTGCTGGACATAGGGTACTTCTAGTTACTCCTTTACGACACCAAAATATAGGTGACAGCGCAGGACGATACATACTCGAACTGGTATTGGTTGCAGCTTCGGAGGCTAATAGTTTGACAGTACCAACCATGACTAATTAAGGGTGAATTTCACCAATGAAACTGAACGTGACCCTCTTACCTGTTGGATCATTTAGCTCCCTTCAAAATGGTCGAGCTGAATGGTGCTAATCCATGCGTCATGTTCGTGAACGGGCGCCGTCAGTTCGGACTGGTCATCTCTTAGCTGCCACGGCTTATTTTTAATTTAGTTTAATTTTTGAATTGTTCTTTGTTTTATCTTTTTATTACGGACACTTCTAACGTGCACGTCTTTCTACATTGTTCTCACATGTAAAATTTCAACATGAACGATGTAACCAATATTTTGTAACAATTTTTTATTTAAAAGAGTGTCCGTGGAGTTTCTTGCCCGTTCTTCTCCATAGGTACCTACTACGCTTTGGAATGGGCAACTAGCTTCATATTTCTGACTGACCGATTCCTTGACAATTCAAGTGCCTGTAAATGGTTTAATTGAAATAAATGCTTTGAGTTTGAGTTTGATACATCTATCAAATGATCACATTTCTGAATTTCGTACAAAGCTCAAGTGGCTTCCCATACGTCTTCGCCGGAATGCTCATATCTTATTTCAGCTCTACAGTATTCTGTTCAATCCTAAAACCCCCTCTTATCTTAAAGAACGTTTCAAGTTCCTTCATGACACACATAATAGATATCTGAGGTCATCGGAAAATTTGAGACTAGAGATGCCGATGCATTCCACCGGCTTTTATGACAAATCTTTTAAGGTTCAAGCAGTACGGTTATGGAATGCCTTGCCCGTGTCAATAAGGCGTGCTCAATCTTTGTCCACTTTTAAAATTCTTTCTCTCTCCTTAAACATCGTCATTACATATAGTTCCTTGCTCTTGTTTCATGTTTATAATTTTATGTATATGTCTAATATATATATATAGGTAATAATATGCTTTATGTATCTGTTGTATATGTAAATGGTACACCACTGACTACCTGCAGTATTGTCTCTCCTTTTCCATTTAAATCCATCCAAAGGTTGTCTGTAAAAGATCGCTTTTAGCGATAAGACCGCCCATTGTGTCACCTAATGTAAAATTTCTATATTAATGTCTGTAATTTTTATGGTGTACATAATAAAGAATATTCTATCTATCTATCTAAACTGCGTTCAAGTGCTTTCAGTGTCAATATTCAACAACAATGATGGCACTGATAGATCTTGAACGCGGTTCCTTTAAAGTACCAATTCAAGTACCTAGTAAACTAAGATATGAATGGAAATCGAAGTATTCGATTCCTGGTATGATAAAAACTGTAATGACTAATTAAGTCTCTTTTATCCACAGGTGGCCTCAAAGCCGGCGCGACCCGCGTAGCCCGGATAGCATACGGCGTCCTCTCCCGTCGTAAAGTCGCAGAGGAAGGCGCCGCTCGCCTAGCCCGAGTGCTCTCAGCTCTAGACCTCACCGCGCTAGGCGTAGGCAGTACGCTAGGAGTAGGTGTCTACGTGTTAGCTGGTGACGTCGCGAAGAACTACGCGGGCCCAGCAGTGATATTATCGTTCCTTTTGGCGGCAGTTGCTAGCGTTTTTGCAGGTGAGTTGAGAGAGTAGCAATTTATTTTTTTCTGTTATTAATCTGGTCTGGTGGAACGCTTTCCACCAGACCAGATTAATAACAGAAAAAAATAAATTCAAACAATCATCAATCATCTTCTGAGACCTCATGCATCGCTATGCATGAGGTCTCAGAAGATGTTTATTCACTCTTGGGGTGCTTGCGGTTCCTGGTAGACTAGTCGGTACTGATGGATGCGGGTAAAATAACCCTGTAGTAACTTAAGGGGTCACACATAAAGAAGCAGTTATTACATCATCATCTCATCTGCCTAGACTTTTCCCAACTATGTTGGGGTCGGCTTCCAGTCTAACCGGATGCAGCTGAATACCAGTATTTTCATGGAGCGTCTGCCTATCTGACCTCTACAACCTAGTAACTAGATAACACGATACCCCTTGGTAAGACTGGTTGTCAGACTTTTGGGCTTCTAACTACCCGTAACGACTGTCAAAGATCTACAAATGACAGCCGGGACCAACGCCTTAACGTGCTTGGTATGTAAATATGGTCACCCATCCACGGAGCAACCGCGGCAAGCGTAGCTTAACCTGATCGATCGTCTCTTGCGGTTGTGGTTACTTAGCCCCTATACAGGTAACATATTGAAACCATTTATTTCCTTAGATTAGATCAACCTGTAGCGATCTGTACCGGGAAATCCGCTCCTTTATTTATTTATTTATACGCTTAGCGAGGTCGGTCCGTGGATGGGTTACCATCCATTACATACCGCGACCCCTTTGTGCCATAAGCACGTTAAGCAGTTGGTCCCGGCTGAAATTCGTAGGTTTTTGGTTTGACAGTCGTTACGGGGGGTAGTCAGAAGCCCGAATGTCGTGCAGCTAGTTTTACCAAGGGGTATCGTGTTACCCAGTAACTGGGTTGTGAAGGTCAGATAGGCAGTCGCTCCATGTAAAATACTGGTATCCAGCTGCAACCGGTTAGACTGGAACGGGCGGACTCAAAGATTCATTTTCAGCCTTTCATTGATGGTTGACGAATTGTAGTGGATTAGGAACAAGTACCACATTTTGGCTTTGCATAGTAAACATTTTCAGTAAACATTGACTTAATTAATATTGTTAATTAAAACGTAGGTAACGACCGGCCGTTTTATCGCTACAATGCAAGGAAACCATTAAGTGCATCTAACTTGGAAATGTGAAGTGTTTTTCAGTCGATTTAGTAGGTATATTGTGGCAGTTGGTCTGGGTCTTCTGAAGATGATATACTGTTTAATTTTAATCGGTTTCATCGTGGTGTGGTGATTCTATTTCCATAGTATTATAAGTTGACTCCTCAGTGAAGTACTTTTAAAATGAAAACGTTAAATAGAAGTGTTAAAAAATAACAAAGTTGTTGTAGATGGAATGTTGGAAAGTTATTACGAAATGTGGCAGGACTTGGAGACTACAATATTGTATAAAAAAACAATCTGCCTTTTGATACACCTGCCTCTGAAAACGATAAGGATCAGAGTATATTTCGATACCGATTATGGGATGAAAAGGGCGTCAAGTTAGCGAATGTTCCTTCCCCTGAGTCACAGTATAATAAAGTAATTTATACTGTGCCTGAGTCCAGTGGCATTTTTTGGCAAATAAAATATTAGGCTGAGAAGCGGTCGCATGTTTATCGCTGGTCTCCGTTGGGGTTCTAGGGCCTTCTTCTCCGCTCTCTACCTAACTTGGGTGGGCGTAGGCAGTTGTCTAGGTACTGGAGTCTACATGTTGCCAGCTGATGTGTCTAAGAACTACGCTGGGCCTGCGGTTGTTGTCTCCTTCTTTTTGGCTGCAATTGCTAGTTCTTTCGCTGGTAAGCAATTGCTGTGCTTTATTATTTAAGGGGACGATAGTTGACTTTTAATGATTTTATACTGAAGATGACGTCTAAACGAGTAGTGTTAGTGATTTGGAAAAAATATATGTTAAATTAGAGCATTTTTTAAATATTTTAATATAGGCATATTTTTGATTATGTTTATATTACATAGTGAAATTAATTTGTAAATTTATGTCTAACGCGGATAAAAAACTGAGAATGACGCAAAATTCATCAAGCGTATTTTTCTGAAAATTTCACCATTTTAAAGATACTTAAATTACGGATCTTTTAGTATACGTGTTTTATTAAAATACCTTTTGTTTTACGTGTAATAAATTAATAATGCGTCTAATTTGGGACAGCGCTCCTTGATGGGCGAGTCCTATTACTGGCTGGACGTACGACGCATTGCCTGAGCTAGGTACAGAACACGCAAGCTAACCATTCAAGGTCGCTGTCATATATCTGCGTCTTAATTATTAAGGTCATAGCATACGTATCGACTCGGAAAGGGATCGTCATCGTATCGCCGCGGTTCGTGAGCTTGTCCCGAGGCGAGGCGATTACGTTACGATTCTGATTAGTGTGGAGTTAGTGGTTAGTAGGGAGTTTCATACAAAGAATACTGAATGGCTCGAGTTGATACTCCGAGTTGATATGTGTGCTATTTTCTTCCTTAAATATTGGCCCATAAGTTGGAAAGTAGATGTTACTTTTTCCCGGTGATCTTGATACCGAAATTTTTTGCCGTTTTTTGTGGGACGTCTGTGCTGAAATATTAAATGTCATAAATGTTCTATTCTCACAGACTAATTACGACCCGTTTTTTGATGATCATGGTTTGTATTTTCGTCAGCAGTCCAAAAAGAATGATCGCAGTCGTCTGGTCAGTGACACTAGAAACTATATTGCTTTATTGTACATTATTTCACTACAAATTAAAACATAGGAGCTGGTTTTATAAACGAATGGCTTAAGCTATGTGTGTTGCCAATAACTCCGATTAATGTATCAGTAAGGTATACGCTTGCCGATTATAATGAGCATGCGACGTCTCAATCAATTGACATGGAGTTAATGTTTATTGTTGGAATTGATGACGATTGTCAATCGAAAGTTAATGAACATAGAGCTCATTGTTTTGTTGATAGCGTGAGAACTTGGTTGTGATACTAGCGAGGTAAATGCGTAACACGCATAAAACGAAATCGATCTCAATGCGAAGGGTGGGCGTTTTTGGGGAACTGTCTTATGTAATTTTGACGTTCGAAAAGTGCTGATTCTCAGCCTAGTTTGAATAAATTTCTTTTGAATTTTGAATAGAATTTTTCATTTTGACAGTTCAGTCATGTTTATTGCATTGTTAACGTTACTGAGCAGCCGAATCTTTCAAACCTATGAAGCGATGGATTAGCAATATACTTCAAAACTCTCGGATTGTTATTGAAAGTTTACTGCACAATTAGGGTGCTGGCTGGTCTGTTCCCGGAAGTAGCTTTGAGTTTAGACTTGTGTCTAATACATAACGACCTGTATATTACTGGTAGACAGAGGTGCAGAGTCCTGTCACTTTTCGCCAGTTATGTTTAGGTACTGAATCTATAAAATATTATAAAAACTGGAAAAGTGCGAGTCGGACTCGCACACGGAGGGTTCCATACCACCGTACAATATTTAACACTACATATTTTAAAGTGAAAACTTCTTTAGGCGCGTTGGGCATTTTTGAGATGGGAAAAAAACAATTGAATTCGCGACACTGTTACCGATACCAGCTTTTGACCATTAAAAAGACATCAACGCGCGATTAATTTTCTTTGGGATTAATGACATTCCAAACACTGAGACATGACAACGCCATGATTGACATTTCCCTTTTTTTACAGACTTCAAAAAAGAAAAGCATTTCCTGCACAGTCAAATTGTTCAAGTTTTCACTTCTGTCTGCACTCCCGGAATGCCACTGTTTTTAAATACTTTAGTTAAAAAAAAACACGTTTCTTGTATGGTTAAAAATTAAAGGGGGTCCCCCTTTAATTTTTAACTTCATTTTATTTGTATTATTTGTTGTTATAGCGGCAATAGAAATACTTACACAATCCGTGAAAACAACTGTCTACCTATTACTGTTCATGAGATACAGCCCGCTGACAAACGGATGGACGGACAGCGGAGGCTTAGTAATAGGAGTCCTAAAACTAGTCCATATGTAATCAGCGATAATAGCTACAATGATTGTTTGTTGTCTATTAACACACAAGGACACTTTCAATGGAAAAGATAAAATGATAGCGTAATAATGTGACATTGATACGCAATTGCTGAATAAAAGGTTTAGTAAAAGCTTTCATAATATGATAAAAATGTCATATACTCATTGGTAACTGTCTCTATGTATTTATGTGCTTTTCTAGAACATTTCGTTTTGAGGATTAATAATTTAGCAATTTACAGAAAACTAAAAAATAAAATGAAATAATAAATTGAAGGAAATGTAAAATAGCTGCTGTGTAAAATAGTTTTCCTATGATTTTGTAACTAGACTAACATTTAGACCACGAAGCAAATAAAAAGTACTCCGTAATTTAAACTACGGGCTTTTTGGCTTACCGTCCGTCTTTCGACAGGCAGGTTGACCATGGGTCTTGACTAAATTCCATTTTCTCAAACATACTTGGAAATTCAAACATTTTCGACAACCTTCTTCGAGATAAATTGAAAATGCTGTACTGGTCGAATACATATACATGCGAGTAGGTGGCCGACAATGTTAGTATGAAAATCCATATCTGTCGTGTAATTTAAAAATGGAATGAACTTTTTACTTTGACACATGGCAACCAAGGCCTTAATTTACTTAGTATGAATTTCCGTGCATTATTTGAGAAAAGTACTATACAAGCCTTGGCCGCAACCAGGCATTGATGGACTCACGTATGTGTGCCTCGGCTTGGCCTCGCTCGGTCCAAATTTTCACGTTCGTCTACCAATGCCCGTGTTGCAGGCCGCGACAGTAATGTACTACTTAACGTAACTTGTTTCTCTGTTAGAGAAACAAGTTGCGCACCTTTGTATACAATGGTGCCGATTCCCTTGTTCACAAACTAAACTAAATTTAAGTTCAGTGCATCTTTTTCTATTTCATTAAGAAAAGGACAGAAGATACATTTTAGTTTAGTCCTGTCAAATTAATCAGCGCCTGTCACTACTCCATACAAGTTTAGATGTGATTAAAAACTTGCCTACTAAAATTACGTCAATTTACGTCAAGCACTGATTAATTTGACAGGACTAAACTAAAATTTATCTTCTGTCCTTTTCTTAATGAAATAGAAAGAAAAAGATGCACTGAACTTAAATTTACTTTAGTTTGTGAACAAGGGAATCGGAACCACTGTCGCCCATCGGCATGTGCCCGCCCGAATTTTTCTGAATATTCATGAAAAATGATCGAAAACTAACTTTAAAAGTCTATCTTTAATATCTATCTTTAAGTCTATCTTTAAGTCTATCTTTACTATTTTTCATGTTATTATTTTTTTTTTTATGTTTTGGTTACCGTTTACCATATCTCCGATGTTATTGGCTCGATTTGGATTCTGTTTATTATTTCTAAAAGCTTATGAGTTATTTTATCGGATTAACTAACATTTTATTAAAATTTGTCAACTATGCAAAAAAAGGAGGTGAAATAATTTAAAAAAAGGTTTAAAAAAAACACAAGTGTAACTTCATAAAATCATTGGGGATTTTGAAAAAAACATTTGAAAAAATGATAAAAAAAGTCAAGATAACTTTTAAAGTTATTTTTCGATAATTTTTCATGAACATACAGAAAAATGCGGACGGGCACATGCCGATGGGCAACATTGTATAGCTACCTACTGATATTTTTATGTAGATGCCTTAGGTCAGGGTTTGCCGTTTACTGTGCGTCGCGACCCCCTGGGGCGTCACGGCATTATCCCAGGGGCTTCGCTAGGCGATCCACATAGATTAAAAACCCTTTCCAGTAGACCTTACTACTATCAACACTGTTTCTCAATGTAGAGAAAGAGATGAGAGTGGCGATTTCTAAATTTGAGCCCCGTTTTGAGAGGCTATGCTCAGAAAAGCAAGCACATCCTTCTCATTAGTAGCCAGCCAACAAAGTAAAATATATACCCCTTTTAATTTTATTCTTATGATTTGCTTTTGTTCTTATTTTCTAATAAAAATTGTAACTGTTATTTAGAGTTTTTCTGATAACTCGTGACTAAGCGCTAGAACTACAACTGGGAGGTACTTTTTGGCTAGAGGGGGGCGTCGTACAAAAATTGTAAATTCCCAAGGGCGTCATAGTAAAAATAAGTTTGGGAAGCCCTGCCTTAGGTATTCGCTAAACGAAGTGTTCTCTTGTTGCAGGCTTATGTTACGCAGAGTTCGGCGCGCGCGTGCCCAAAGCGGGCTCCGCCTACGTCTACAGTTACGTGTGCGTCGGCGAGTTTATCGCCTTCATTATAGGATGGAATCTTATACTCGAGTATATTATAGGTAAGTAGTCAGAACTAAAATCGAGCAAAAAATAAGTCAGAACTAAAATCGAACAAAAAATAAGTCAGAACTAAAAACGAACAAAAAATAAGTCAGAACTAAAATCGAACAAAAAATAAGTCAGAACTAAAATCTAACAAAAAACGTACTTATAGATAATAATTACACCACGCTTGTATTCCACGAAGGGTAAGGCAGAGGTGTACCTATAGTACACCCACATTTCGCCAGCTATGTTTAAGTCCCATGTAATAGGGGGCGAGACTATTGCCATCAACCGGGCACAAATCCAGACTCCGGGCTGCTACTGAGAAATTCCAGATGGTAAAACCCAATAACACTTTGCACGACCCGGGAATCGAACCCAGGACCTTCTGCTCAGCAGTAGCGTTTGCTATACTTGTAGATATTAGGTAAAATAAATTACACCTCGTCCAAACAACTGTTTTTTAAGCAAGCATTAAGACACCATTTGTGTTTTGCCATGATACCTACACAATTAGCATTATGTAATAGGTAGAAGGCTGCCCTACTTAAATAATTTTGATCGTTTTTATTAGTTTTTTACTTATCTATATGTTCGCGGTTTATTTCTTCGAATAACTCAAAAACACTTATACAATATCCATAAAAATATCAATAAGATTAGACTGTCTGGCTTTATGTTGTCTGGTTATTTTGGCTGAACCAGATTATTATCTGTTTACGATAGTAGGTTACAAATAAAGAATTTGGTTATAAATTATGATTATTGATAAGCCGTAGTAAGGTCAAAAAGCCAAGAATGGCAAGAATTACCCTGAATTTAAGGGTGAATTTCACCAATGACATTGAACGCGATCAGTACATCTAAACCGCTTTCAAGAGCTGTCATTATTGTTATGGAATATTGACACTTAACGGTTAAGATGTGCTGATCGTGTTTTACAGTTTCATTGGAGAAATTGGTCCTTAGAGATAAACCTTTTTATAGCTGCACCAATATATGAAAGTCTATTCAAATCCTTGTTTCCAATTGAAGTTATTTTCACTTACACAAATATCAACTTTATGCTAGTGTAAATTAAGTTGATTTCAGAGTGACTAGTATAATCGAAAAAGTCGTAAAAAGTTTTAAGTGTTAGCCCAAACTGAACTTTATGTTTAGGGTTTAAAGTTGTTTTTCCAAAAGCACTTATTTGTTTATATGTTTGGAAACTAGACCGCGAACGTAGTTTATAAGGTGTATTGTTCACCTAGTTTTCGACAGTAATTTTTAGGTCAGATGTAAGTAATGGGGTTTATTTCAGATGACATAATATTTCAGGTGCGGCATCCGTAGTGAAAGCTCTCAGTGAGTACTTAGACTCGCTACTGAACAAGGCCATATCTACCCACCTAGAAGCGGCCATGCCAATCGACACGCCGCATCTAGCGCGGTACCCTGATGTCTTCGCCTTCTCAGTTATTATGGCGTTCTCAGGTCAGTTATATTAAAAAACTTATTTTGTACAGTAATATAGAGAGGACACAGGCCTATCTCACAGAGAGGAGGCCTGTGTCTCAGCAGAATCGTCCAATTTCTAGTCTGTATTCGACTACCATTTTTCGTTTTTGATTTTACCTGGCAAAATATCAAGGCGATTGGCAAAGTTAAATGTAATTTGTACGAGTATTTCACTGCCGTCATACGGTGAAAAGCCGTAACTAACATTCTTATCAAAAATTTGTTGAACAAGTATAGGGCTGGATACAGCAATTAGCTCTCTATATTTCTGTCTATACGGTGATACTGACAAACTGCTTTTAATTGTTAGCCGCAAATACATACTGTTAAAGTTAAGACTATCGATTGAGCTTGAAAACAAAACTGTCATTTACTCAAAATCTTTGAAGTAGTTACGGCCTTTCACCATATGACGGCAGTACAGGCGTCATCAAAATTTAAAAAAAATGAGTTTTTGACCTTTACTACTTGCTGTGATTGTCGATTCACCCTAGTGATTTTTGGTGACGAGTACCCTAGGCACAGATTGTTCGCCATGCCTCGGAGTTGAACCGTCGCTCGAGTCCAGTCTCCCGTCCCTCGCACACTCTGTGCTCAACGTTTTCTTGGACTCTAAACCTGATTGTGATGTGTTCGCGGATGTATGGAAGAAGACCTTGTCAGTATGTCTGGAGTGATGTGAATGACTGTCGAGTGTTTACTTTTGTTATTGTACTTATATAATGTGTTTGTGTCTTTAACTAATGTAATTAGTAAAAAAATACCTTGTGCATTGACTAAAATTTTCCTTTTTTTTTCCAGTGGCGCTTGCGTTCGGAGTGAAAGAGTCGACGAAGTTCAATAACTTCTGCACGGGTGTCAACTTGTGCGTCGTGCTGTTCGTTATCATATCCGGATCTTTCAAAGGTAACAATGGCAGACAACTTATTGTCTATCCTCTTCTCGGCAAACCGTTTTTAACCAATCAAAATATTTTATTTCACATAAACCTACAAGGGCAATTATGAAACGTCAGAAGCTAGGTGCACGGTTCCAATTGGTCGTTACCTATGGAGAAGAGCCGGCAAGAAACTCCACGGTTACTCTATTAAAAATAAATGGTTTTTACAATGTTTTCAAATTAGTGTTAATAGGTATAAGAGGACAGTGTAGGCCTGTCAACAAGTACCAGGTACTTGATAAAATAGAAAATGGTCTGAAAATCTACAGTCTATTAAGCCTACAACGTTCTGAAGAATCTATATCAAAGATAATTAGTTTCATTTAAGCGGTGGACCTCGTCATTATTTAAGGGTGCAACTACAGTCAATGTTGCTGGACACGGGCGAGAACTTCGAGTATGTCGCAGTAAACAGCCATCATACTACTTATTATTTCAATAAACCTTGAGCATAATCCAATTGGCATTGTGTTCAATTTTTTTACACTTAAAACTCTGACAAAATTTTTGAAGCTCATTCAACATTAATTTTTCTCTTACAGCGGACACAAAGAACTGGCGTATCCCAGCGGAAGAGGTCCCGAAGTCTCCGCACAAAGACTTCGGGACGGGTGGGTTCGCGCCCTACGGTCTCGCCGGCATCATCAAGGGAGCTGCTGTCTGCTTCTACGGGTTTATTGGTAACTGAACTTATTCTATCTCTTTCTTACGTTATCTGCGAGAAAAGGACGGGGTAGTACCATAGAGGAAGAGGTCCCGTAGTCCCCGCAAAAAGACTTCGGGACGGGTGGGTTCGCGCCTTACGGTCTCACCGGCATCATCAAGGGAGCTGCTGTCTGTTTCTACGGGTTTATTGATAAGACACTGAACTTATTCTATCTCTTTCTTACGTTATCTGCGAGAAAAGGACTAGAGGAAGAGGTCTCGTAGTCCCCGCAAAAAGACTTCGAGACGAGTGGGTTCGCGCCCTATGTTCTCGTCGGCATCATCAAGGGAGCTGCTGTCTGCTTCTACGAGTTTATTGGTGAGATATACTATTGTTATGGTAGCCCTGAATGTCTTCTGTCCATTTCATATTTAGTTCTCTAATTTCGGCACGAACTGTATAAGGCTGCGTGTCCATTGGAGCGGAGCGAGGCTGCAGAGCGGAGAAATGTGCCAATATTAACCAATAGAATCTTAACTCCGCTTCAGAAATCCGCTCATATTGGTTAATATTGGTACATTTCTCCGCTCCGCTGCCTCGTTCCGCTCCAGTGGACAAGCAGCCTTATAATGGTTTATGGCGCGGCAAAATTATAAGCCCTTCAGCAAAATGGTATTGGGGCTGAGTGCCCAGTGCTCAGGTTACGTTAGACGACATTTATGAATGCGAAATTTAATTTAGAGCATTACAATTCTAGCTACAAATAAACGATAGCCACAGTGCGAATAGGGGGGAGAGGGGAGTTGTTGAACGATACAGTGAATGCCAAACCAGACATTTGGAATTCTAGACACTTATTGGAACGAAGTTCTATAACGGATAGAATTGACTGGTAGAAATCGTCACGTAAGGAAAATCCGTTATGCTCTCTCTATGTGACTTTCTCTCTCTCTCTGTCTCTTTCTATTGTATGTGTTAATTTAATACGTTTTTAATGCCGAGCCATCTAGTATAAGTTTCTAAAAACGCGTCTGTGGGTGGGTAAAATAGTCTATGCGAGCTAAAAGAAACTTCAAAAACAAAAATTGCAGTTTCAAGGGTCAATAGTTTTTTTGTTTTAAATCATACATGAGAGGGAACTTCGTTCCAGACGGGGGTCCCCCCACCGCACACGATATTTTTTAGTTTTTTTACTATCATAGCTAGCATCTAAAAATTAAAAACTAATTGGCAGTGGAGAGAATTTTAAATAAATGTAGAAAATTATTTTGATTCTGAAACAAATACTTCATTTCTAAAAGGTTATAAGAACATTTAATCAATCATTATATTTTCCACGTGCAGGTTTCGACTGTGTCGCCACAGCGGGTGAGGAAGCCCGTCGTCCCCAGAAGACGATCCCGTTCGCCGTGGTAGCCTCACTGCTCGTAGTGTTCCTTGCTTACTGCGGAGTTTCATCTGTGCTCACTCTCATGGTGCCTTATTACATGCAGGTAAACATTTCTATCTAGGATATCTCCTCTTGGATAAGAGGGTTTTTGGTTGATAGGATCAGTGTTCCTCCTGAGCTCCGTTTTTTGTTACGCTTCAGAGAAGAGTATTTAAGATCTGGGTTACGGGAACAACTAAATCTGCGTTCGCAATTTATTTGCCAAACATGTAAACAAACAAGGGTTTTAGGAAAATCAACTGTAATACCTACACATAAGGTTCAGTTTTCGCTACAACTTTATATTTTTTTAATGACTTTTTCAACTGTACTAGTCAGTCTAAAATCGACTTTATTTACATTTGTATAAAGTTGATGTTTGTTTAAGTGGAAATAACATCAATTAGAAACAAGGTCCTTTCTTGACGAGAATCTAAAGACACAGACAAATTTAATGTAAGTGAAACAGAGTATTATACGCCCGTAGGTGATTTTTATTGCGTTCAAACGAAGTTTGCTATAAGTACTAAGTATTCTTTATTTTTCCACCAAAGTCTTCTTTTCCACTTACATTTGGTAACAACTAAATATTCCCTTTTGCAGGACGAGAAAGCCCCGTTCCCGTTCGTGTACGACCACCTGGGCTGGCCGTGGGCCAAGTACGCCGTCAGCGTCGGAGCCATCTGTGCGCTCTGCTCCAGGTAAACCTTTCTCTACTCAATACTCAATCATTTTTTGCATTACACAATGTGTACTTAGGTGTTTACTTCAAATTTAATAAGATCAGTATAGACTCTGACGGTCACAGCAAAACAGTAGAAGAGGGAAGCTTTTAAAACTTATCAGTCTACTTAATTATATCTTATGTTATTAGGGTTTTTGGAACGAAGCTCATTAATGCGGCTTGCGGTAAGAGTAAACTTATGTCCGAAAAAGTCAGTTTCAAGTGTCTAACTTATACTAGATGGCTCTGTTTGTATGAAAAAAAAAATTCGTGTGCGGTCGGGGGACCCCGTCAGGAACGAAGTTCCTTCTCACGTATGATTTAAAACAAAAACAAAATGTTTGCAGCCGCCATCTTGGATTTACATTCTGATTTCACTATCGATTTTAGCACTTTCGAAATCTATGAAAACGATACCCATGCTGAAAAATTTCAAAATTTTCTCAGCCGCCATTCTGGATTTACATTTTAATGTCATTATCGGCTTTAGTACCCTCGAAAACTATGAAAGCGACACACACGACGAAAAATTTTTAAACTTACGCAACCACCATCTTGGATTTATATTTTGACCAAATTCACATTTTCTCTCTCTTTTTCTCTCCGGCATGCAGTGTACTCGGGCCGATGTGTACAATTTTATCCTATGACTGTAATTACTTTATTCTTTTCTTTTTTTTTCTGCCGGCGTTCTCTCTCTTTCTCTTTGAATTAGAAGAAGACAGTCGCAAGTGTTAACACTTTTTAGCGTGACGATTTCTGAAAGTTTACAAGCTGCGTTAAAGAACTTCGTTCCAAAAAAACAAAAACAACATTTTTGACATTTGAAGCTTGAGACCTTAAGACTTAGATGGTTCTGTTTTAAAACATAATATATAGCGAAAGGAACTTCGTTCGAACGTGGGATAATTTCTAACTTTCACGCGGACCAAGCTTCTTTTTTTTAAACTATGGCCATTCGCAGTCGTGACCATTAAGGTCTTGGCTGCTTAACCGGACTTTCCTGTGGTGGCCTTAAGCAGGAGCGTTAAAACTATTCTAAATTTAAATTAAGCGAATGCTCGTCAAGGGCATCCCCTGTGGGGTACTAACCTCGGCTTAGGGCATCGCTGAGGGGAGGACAGCAAGAAGGGACAGGCTGGATCAAACTTATATTTTCATCATGATTATTATGTGGGGTATTTAAAGCTACGTGCTCAGCTGCAACAACTGCTGGCACCTTGTTTTCGAGCAAGGGTCGGGGGGAGCAATCCTCTGGCAAAACACATTTAATGCAAAAACGAATCGAGTCACAGTGCACAAACGTCACCCATTGTGTCCTTCCCCGCAGCCTGCTGGGCGCCGTGTTCCCGCTGCCGCGCATCATCTACGCGATGTCGTCGGACGGGCTGCTGTTCCGCTTCCTGGGCCGGGTCAGCGAGAAGTACCAGACGCCGCTCATTGGCACCATGATCGCCGGCCTCTTTACAGGTATGCCAATTTTATGTGGAGCCTTTGGGTAAGGATATCGTGTGCAAATTCAGGTACTCACATTCTACAGGTGATAAAAAGGCATACTGAACTATTAACTAACTATCATAATCTTGTGTTAGATACTGTGATTTGGTAAACCAGACCAAAAACAAATTCATACTTATAGCGCTACAGGGTTATTGTGGTGTGTGGCCAAAATCAGAAATAACGCCGACATCTTATTTTTATAATATACTAGCTGACCCTGCAAACGTTGTTTTGCCATATAAATGTTTGGGGTGGACCATCTTTATCACTTACTACCCTACCTACCCACCCTACCCACCCTACCTACCCTGCCTACCCTACCTATCCTGCCTACCCTACCTACCCTACCTACCCTACCATAATTTATAAAAACATAATTTTTCTTCATATCTTTCTTTTTCCTAAATTAAGATGTAAGCTATCCTATCTTTCAAGTTGAATCAAACTGCACACGGTGTGCAAATTGGATTAAAATCGGTTAAGTAGTTTAGGAGTCCATCGCGGACAAACAACGTGACACGTAATTTATATATATTAAGATTTCATAAAACAATTGCACTAATGTTAACCAACAGCTGTCCTGTTAACCTCATTCGAGCGCCAAAAGATTCCTGTAACAATGAACTGATAATCTTGATTTTTAATAAGGGTTTTCTGAAACGGCTTTCACTAGGTGGCAGCACTGAGACGCCAGGTCCGGGCACCTGTCAAAAGTGTCAAAACTCCTATATTTTCTCTAGTCCTAACTGAGTGATGAACTACGTCATCATATATTTTATATTCACCGTCGAAATGGAAGACCTTGTCAAAGTGGCGCCAGCTGGTGACGTGAATTTTCATGAAAACCTTCATTGTAGCCATATTATGCGTTCTAATTGAAATAAAATTACAACATCAAGTTGAATGTACAAAGTTCGTTTAGTTCGGGAAACTTTTGAACAAAAACGGACTTAATAATGACAATCGTTTGTAAGTGCAACTGTGTAGACATAAAAGTTTTATAGACTAGTAGAGCTTTTGTCAATGAATTTTCCTTGTATATGATTTAGGTCTCCATTACAGCAAAAACATATGGTTTAATATAATCGTCCTTTGCAGGCACATTGGCGATGATCTTCCGGCTTGAGCAGTTAATCCACATGATGTCCATTGGCACATTGTTAGCCTATTCTATGGTCGCGTCCTGTGTACTATTACTCAGGTAAGAACCCAGAGGATTATTTATAAATAAAACATTACCCTATGTTGCTCTGTATTTCTAGATATTACTTTATACAAACAATAATTTTTCACTGCATAATGTTGGGATCACACGACAGTTTCATATTGGGTTTATTTTTAACCGTATGTACAGTGGGATGTTGACGTGTGATCGCATAATTTTACGCGCCATCGTCGTGTGAACGATCGCTATAAGCATTCTTTATTTCTGTAAGTACAGTTATAGAATCTGACAACGTTAGTCTGCATAAGTAAAAAAACGGTGGAATTTGAAAATCTATAGACGGCAACACCATCCTATCAACGAAAAAAGAATTTGATACTTTGTTTGTCTTTTTGTTATTGATAGGTTATTTTGTTTACATTCTGATTTATTCCTGTTTGGTACAGTTTTGTCATCGTATGGAGGTAGAGTATAGGTACAAAATAGTCTATTACACATAATCTATTATGCAAAAGGCAAAATATCAAAATCATTAGGTCTACTTACAACCCTGGAACTGACATAACTGACTGATGTAAAAGTATACCATATATAAAAGTTTGTGGGGTTGCCCATTCTAGAAGAATATATGACTACAATTCCAAAACCTTTTCCCCTTCAGGTACGAATACAGCCAACCCGCTCACCGCACACAAGAGCCCCTTAACTTCTCGTACCGCAACGCGCTGCGACAGATCGTCAACGCAGACAGACACACACTGCCGACCAAGCTCAGTTCCCTGACCGTGTCCGTACTTGTCACGTTGTATGGTAAGTAGCGAGATATTATCGTCATAAAATCATGTCGGAAGGAAAGTGTGAATTTATACCTTTTGAAATAGAAAGTAAGGTTCAATTTTAATTGTTAGTGGTATAAGTAGTTCTTGGGCTTCTAGAATCCAAAAAAAAAATGAAAACTTAATTGCTTTGACAGTTCAGTACAATAATTTATGTGTTAAGGTACTTTGTACAAATTCAACGTACGTTTCCAAGTACACACGGCTACATATCAAGCTATAATTTTCCAGTTTATGCTGATCTTGCATTGTATAGGATTTCCGTACAATGCGAGGTCAGCTTATACTGGAAATGTATAGCTTGATGTGTAGCCGTGTGTACCTATCTCACATTTACAATATCTTTTCTATTGTCCAGGTATATGGTGCTTCATAATGATGGCAAGCATAAACCAGTACGGTGACTTGATCCTGACCGGCCACACGGGCGCAGTGGCCATGCTGGCCATCGGCACAGTGCTCGTAGTGGCCACGCTCATCGCCATCTCCCGGCAACCTGTGTCTGACAAGAAGCTGGCCTTCTCTGTAAGTATACTATATAATGTAGCAATGCTATCTACCTTAAGCCCCATATACACGGTGCAAGTTTTTGGAACGTTCAAGAGTAATAATTACACGCCATAAAGTACGTTCATTTATTGCCATTCAAGAATTGCATGCAAGTGTTTACACGAGTGCGATTTCCATAAAATGACATACAATAATTGAATGCAAGTTTTGCCATTCAATAATTGCATGCGACTTCTGTTTACACCAAGGCAATTATTGCATGCAAGTTTTGCCTCGTCTAAACACAAAGTTGCACGCTCTTGTACAAATGGTTCAAGTATTGTCCATATTTGCGGTGCCAATGTCTTCTCAAGATTTTTTTAAACTTTGAATGATAGAACATTATCACGTCAGAATTGAATGGATTTTATTGTACGTGCTGTTTACACCTATACCAGTTTTGAACGGCAACTAACTTGAAAGAAAGAAAGAAAAATCTTTTTTATAAAAAGTTTTTTTTTCATTTTTTTGTAGGTTGGTTTGTAATTTATCTAAGTTACAATAGCCTTATGTCAACTGCTCATCAAAAATACCCAAATCGCTATTGATGTGCCTATAATATTTGAAGAGTTCTCTCAATTTCTCCAAGATCCCATCATCAGATCGTGACCAAATGACAATAGGACCAACTTGAATCAAAAAGTCCTCAAATCGGTCCAGCCGTCTTCGAGTAATCGGGGAACATACATAAAAAAAAATATCCCGACGAATTGAGTACCTCCTCCTCTCGAAAGAAGGAAAGAAAGAAAGAAAAGAAAAAAGAAAGAAAAATAAATTTATTTGTTGGTTTGGTTGCCCGTATCGTATAACAATTGTACGTGTTGTTTAGACAGTGCCCTCAATTGTTGCTTTAATTTTATGGAATGTCACAGGCAATAAACTTGCACCTTGTAAACGGAGCTTTTCACAGGACTAGGGTAGATTCTCGTGTAGTTAAAGCCGAGTCTAAAGAAATCGAAACCTACGAGGGATTTAAGGGCTGTCCTATTTGCAGAGACAAGAATGAAAGAAAATGACGAGGAGCCTATTGCTAATCTAGGCATTCTTTTGCTAAAAGCAGCTTTAAAAGCTTTAATATTATTTCTTGCGACGTAAAATTTTGTAAGCAGAAACTGTTTGGATATCGCCAATTCCCGATTTGACAGTTTTGTACCTTTTTTTTTTGGGGTGGGAAATTGTCAAATAACTTCTCCCGTTCTGAGTGGAGCGGAGGGCGTGTCTGACTTTTACTGACTAAAATCCACCCGTGCTCCTTCGGTTGCCATGTTGCCGGGGGCCACGATGTCCCTATCGGTTTTTTTCGAACCCCCGGCAGGCACTGGCCCTAGCGGACCCCGTCAATTCTGCTGACATCTCTGCTCGGCGCACGTGGAACACAACGCGCCGTCAACCCGGGCTTGGTCCTTATCGGACGGCGAGCTACCCATTGCTCACCGTCCGCAAGCCCGCGACAGTTTTGTACCTCAACTCATTGATTTACATCGAAGGATACGCCTTACTGCGTCAAAAGATGACCGCATTTGTGCATGAGTTGTCATCTGTCACACAATGACGTAGAGAATTGTCGCTGTACGGTCAGCATACTCGTTTTGAAAAGAATACTTAATTTTAAAAGGAGGTGCTTTTGTAAAAATAAAATATTTGTTTTTATAATGTTGTGTCTAGTAGAACATATCATCATTAAAATTATTAAAACAATGGCTGTTTCGCATAGACTAAGTTTATTTCAACATTAGTTCACTTATTTAATACAAGATTGCTCTGCTGGTTCCACAGATACATTATTCTGTTACCATCTTAAAATGGTAGCAGAGCGTGGTTCTGATCCACGGACCTCTGATCAAATGCGGTGAACAAATGCGGCTGTATTTGGTTGGCAACCATTCATCGTCTCTTTGTTCTTCTTGGATTATTTGAATCCATTTTTCTTTAACACATGTTTCTTGTGGGAACTTAATAGTTAAATACAAATAGTGATTCATCATCAGTACATCTATTTAATATTTTAAATCCGAAAGTAACTGTCCGTCTGTTACCTTTTCACGCCTTAAGGTTGAAAGACAAAATTTTGTGCTGCGCCTTTATTCACGCTACTTTCCCTGGATTCTTTCGACGTGCTTGAATAGGTGGAATCTCCATTTCCTCACACTCATAGTCTGACGGGATGGCGGAGAGAGATCAGGCGAAGGGCCCACGCTGTGCTTTCGAAGCAAGTCGCGTTTTATAATAATTGTTTAAGTACCTATAATTTTGTATTCGAAAACATAGTTTCAAAGAAAAGTTAATCTAAAAAAAGAAAGACATTAAAAAATCCGGCAGTTAAAATATTTTAAATCATAATGGCATGTAACCTCCATACTTCCTAATTCACATTTCAAACTTTTTTGTCAACGTTACACTACCCTATCGTTCGTTGTCATGGGAACGTAATTTTTGTTACTTGTCATCTTCCGTCATAATATTTATTTTAGAAATCGTAATAAATTTGAAAAGAAAATTTACGCATGGAAAGTAATACCTTCCGTTTTATATGATTTTTTGGAGTTGTTGGTACATTTCCTGAAGGCACAAGAAGGCATCTTTGTACAGCTATGTGTATTAAAAACGAGAAAGTTGCTCCGATGTGTTACGAACTGTGACGAATGAGGAAATGATTCGCAATTGAGCCACGTCGCACAATTTAGGGAGTGACAGTTTTCGCGCGACGTAAGTATGGCGCGGGCGAATCCTTGATTTACATCAATGCCTCAACTATGATATGACCATATATTTTTTATTGAAAATGATCAGTTGGAACCGTGCACCTAACTTCTGACGTTTCATAAGTGCCCTTGTGTGTTTACCTGAAATAGAATAGGGGCCAACGATCCATAAACTAGTCGACCATACGACCTAGTATAAATTAAAGTAGATATTAATATTATTTCCCTTGTGTCAGGTACCGCTAGTCCCCTGGCTGCCTGGTATCAGCATCCTGATCAACGTGTACCTCATGCTGAACTTAGATTACATGACGTGGCTGAGGTTCGCTGTGTGGATCGCTGCTGGTAAGTAAATTTGAACCTTATGTCTACGGTCATAGAGTTGAATATTATTTTGTCTAAAAATAACTTTGTGTTTTTTTCGAATATTTTGTTTTAAATGTTGATATCTTGATGATATTTTGCAGACACATTTGCACGCTTTTAGTTTTTAAATATTCTGCATTTAAATGATAATACATTTGAACAAATTCAAATTGTTAGTTAAACAACTGGTTTCATACCTTGCATTTTAGTATTGACATTATTTAATATTTTTTTATTAAATAGCACGATATCACGCCTGTATAACTCGAAGATAAGCAGAGGTGTACCCACTTTGCGCCAGTTACCAATATTGCAATATTTCTTTAGGTTTATATATATTACTAGGTAAAGTTTTCTTCCCCTGCACTCGTCCCGTGTTAGTTGGGGTCGGCCCAACACGTTTTTTTCTTCCATTCATCCCTGCCCGAGGAATCTACCAATGTGGGGTGCATTTGTGCTTGGAGTCCTTAATTTCAAAACTGTTTGATCGGATACCGTATTCTCAACTTCTCGAATCTTCGACTAAAAATAAACTTTAAATGAGACTTATTTTTTAATGTCGATAACCGCCATTGACCTTTAGCCCAGTATCCTAATTGCATAATATACGATCAATCACAATAGTTTTGAAACATTGCTAATCCATTGCTGAAAAAAAATCTGCTGGACAACTTAAATAACGCAATGGATGTTGTTGAACTGTCAAAATGAAACAGATTAGTCTTAATCGTTTACGTAAACGTGTTACGTAATTAGGGTACAGGTACATGGGCGATTTTTTTTCGCACTGGATTTTCAACGCACTGCTTAGCGCCAAGAGTTGAAACTCCAACAGTGTGTTTTTTCGACGCGCTGGGATGCACTCTGTTGGATTCTCAACGCTCGGCTCAACACCGACAGTTGAAAATCCAGTGCGCGATAAAATCCCACCGCCAGATGTGGGCTAAAATTCAATAACATGAACGTCACAGCTGACTTTGACGGTTTATGTCGATTTTTTTTTAAGTACATCTGTTTCCTACAAAAGTATGGAGCCGCTAATTATTTTTTTAATAACATACGTAAAATTTCAACGAAGGGGGACAAGAATCATGTACTGAAAATCCATGGTAACAGGTTGTGCGTCGCTGTCCGAGCCGTCGTGTACTAGCTGTGACCTTAATTAATAATTCATTGCTAATAATATCGGTTGTATTTCGTAGTAGTGTTGTTGTCTTCCGGTTTTTTTGCCCTCCCGTGGTGATGGCGAAAATGTGCCATAAAGTTTATATTTTTTTAAGGTATCTGTTAAAATTGTGTCGTTTTTGGGTAGTTAATGCCTATCGGTCATGTCCGGCAATACACCGCGCCGTATTGTTTTGTCTTCGTCGAAGTCATTACATTATCATGATCTCAATTTATTAAAATTTCCTTATTGCTCAATCAGTGTAATCAATGCAGAATTAAAATTGAACTGAATTTAAGGAAGCACATATTTCCGAGACTAATTTACTTAAATATTTGTTATTATTATTTAAGCTAAACACCTTTACCTAGCTGAATTGCATTTGGTACAAAAATTAAAAACATTACTTGTACACACAATAATTTTTTTTACGCACATACCGATTCGCGTATTAATTCTAAAAAAAAACTCAATGACGTCGTATAAAAAATAATTACGTAAGTATCATTTAAATTACTGCTCAAATATTAAAAAAACCGGTTATTCAAATTAAGTACATACAAATTCACTGTCAGACAACGCATGGCCTTTTTTTTTTGGGTGGGAAATTATCAAATAACTTCTCCCGCTCTGGGTGGAGCGGGAGGGCGTGTCAGACTTTTACTGACTAAAACCCACCCGTGTTCCTTCGGTTACCTTGTTGCCGGAGGCCACGATGTCCCTATCGGTTTTCTTTGAACCCCCGGCAGGCATTGGCCCTAGCGGACCCCGTCAATTCTGCTGACATCTCTTTGAGGCGCGCGTGGAACACAACGCGCCGTCGACCCGGGCTTGGCCCTTATCGGACGGCGAGCTACTCTTTGCTCACCGTCCGCAAGCCCGCGACAACGCACGGCCTAGACCGCTAAGTGTAAAAGCATGACGTTTTGTACTCGATTACTTTTCATAGCGAAGGTGAGCACTACGGACGGATTTGTCCGATGAAACGGATGTGTGTAGAAGTTCGTCATTTATGCCGATAGGAATGCGATCGGGCCAAACAGAAAATTTTATAATAGACCAAGTGCGAAACGGACTCGCACACGAATGGTTCCGTGTGACCGTACAATAATGAACACTACGTTATTTATTTTAGAAAACGTTTCTTGTATGGGAAACCACTTTAATTTTTAACTTTATTTTATTTTTTCTAGATATAGCGGCAATAAAAATACACCATCTGTGAAAATTGCAACTGTCTACCTATTACGGTTTATGAGATATAGCCCGCTGATAGACACACGGACAGCGGAGACTTCGTAATAGGGTTCAGTTTGGCACCCTTCGGGTAAAGATTAAAATGTGATGAATTGAAATAAGTTTTCTATTTATTTTTGACTGTCTGATCACAAGTTTTAAACATTGCTTGGCGCTCAGAATTTATACGTAGAACTAAATCGTCATAAAATAATCATTCTACCGAACATTCGTTACTATTAACTTGTTTAAGAAATTGTATGTTCCACGTTTCATTAAAGGTCAAGATTAAAATATAAATAAAAATATGAATAATTGCTTATAATAATTTTAACACGGAAGTCGCAATAACAAGCAAACAACTATCGTAACTAATTACATTATAATTTAAAAACATGTTGTTGTTAAATATAAACTCGAAAGATATCGTGAGTAAACTTTTATTTACCATCAATTGTTTCAAAACTCTCGCAGACAGACAGACTGACCTCCAAGAGTGTTATTTACTTAAAGTATTTAATCATTGTGTTTATGGATTAAAATAACAAGTGAAGTTACTAAAATAAAACAGTTTTGCGGAAATAACAAGTTCAGACTGATTTGGAAGATGATGTAATTTGTCTTACTTGAGTTACCGAATTCAGCCAATTTATGTAAATAATAAATACCTAATTTATTAATGAAAAAATTCCACACCTCAGCATGTCCGACACGTCGTCTTAACACAAATCATTTTAACACATAACTTTTTACTATTTTTGGTCTTTTAGTTAACCGAAACACTAACAGCTGACTTTTCATTAAACAACACAACACATTTCGCCCTCTATGCCTTTTGGTTATCGAGTAAGCAATACCACTAAGAATGATTACAAAGTCATCAAACTCCGCACTTGTTTTGGTTTTCCACCCCTTTGTTAACAGTTCAACACAAGCATCTTTTTCCCAAAATCCACCAGTTTCCTTAAACTGGATCGTTCATCTATTATACTTATTCAAAATCCTGAATATATGCGGGAACAGTGTCTTGTGGGTAGACTTTCCCCAAACGTAATCAACATGATTGAAAGCGCTATTCTTCATCACCTTGTAATCGACCACATTGGGTAGTCGCTTCCTCAGTAGTTCGACATCTTCGATGGTAGATATCTTATCATTCTTCGCGACAATCAGCGATATCTTCATCGTCACTTTACTCAAGTCATAGTCTGGCGGCGTCGGCTTCTTGTATTTTGCCATATTTTGTGCAAGCCCATAATCGTAGTTGGAAAATTTCTTTCTCTGGCTTATCTGCACTAAATGGTTCAAATTCTTCCTTGAAGTCCCGGCAGGAAAGTGTCCTAGTATGATCGGAAAGAATTCCGGTTCAATTTCGTTGGCGTTTGAACCTGTCATAAGGAACAGGCCATTTATAAGGCATGTTTGATAGCCTGAGTATTTTTGGCTACACACTTCGTCTATTACGGCTTTGGTTGTTGAGTTTTGGCCAACAAGTTCATCACTATTTATGGCTTCCAGACCAATGTTTAAAATCGGCGCCAATTGTAAAACAAGGGGTGTAAAAAGTCTTGTGTTTTGTAAGAAACATATTGGTGCCAAAGAAATTAAAATCTTAACTTTGTCATTGTATTCTGGTCGCGTTGCTCCTAGCACGTACATTGACATTGTCCCTTCTGAATATCCGATGACACTTAATCTTTGTTCTCCTGTTTTGTTTAAAATGAAGTCTATGGAAGCGGGTACATCGTAGTATCCTATTTCGTGGGCGCTAAAGTTCCAGAAGGCTTGGTCCCAATTTGGGTCCATTTTGGTGTGTCGTCGAGAATATTTGTTGCCTCGATAGTTCATTGCCCAGACATCGTAGTTTTCTCTGGCTAGGGTGACAGCCAATGACGTGTTTCCTCTCATGATGAAGCTGTCTGCGGAATCTATGGCGCCGTGTATGAAAAGAAGCGGTCTTGTCCTGTCTCCTGGAATATGAAAGACCTTCAGTATGTATCCACCTTCTGACATGACGTCATGTTCTTCAGCTTTCTGACCATATTTGTTGGCAATTTCACTGAAGGTCATTCTGGCTTCTTCTGGCATTTCCATATGTGTGGAAATCTGGCTTAAAACTCCACTGGCAAAGATCACAAGTCCCAAAAATACGCGGTTCATTTTGAAGTCAAGTTTATGTTATTTTTACCGAGCGAGTTTCTTCACGACCGCTTAGTCCGTATGAAATAAAGGCGAATGTATGTGTTCCTCGTCTTATATACCGTGCGACCTATTTTACGTTATAACATTGATACATGCTATGTTTTTTTAGTCACTTCGTTACTTTTCTTAATAGGTAAAGAATTTGCTACCTCGTCTCGATAAATCCGTTCTTTAATTTTTTTTGTTTAAATTAATTTTGCAATGTTATTAGTGTGTTGCTGAATAGATCAGGTGCTTAAATTATTGTTCCTGTTTGATTTTTTCTATTTTATAATTTATCTTCATGTTGCATACAACTTTTTGAGTTATATTTCAAGAGTAGCGATGCGCGATAATGCGCAGTGCACAAACTTTAAGTGCATAAGTAGTAAATGGAATTATGATTGTTTTTCGTAAAGATATGTCATGAATTCATGATAAATGTGAATGATGAATGATTTAATTTTTGTAAGTCAGACACGTCAATCATATTTTAAAAACGGTTTCTATCTGGCTACTCTTAATCTTATCTAATTTTGTCTAATTTAATCTAATTTTGCCTAATCTTGACTAATTTCATTTAATTTCAACAAATTTTGTCTATTTTAATGTAATTTAATCTAATTTTATGATTGTACGTGTAATTATAATTACTGATAAATATTGACCTATAACTTGTATGTGTGGTGCAAACTGTTAGTATAAGTTGGTTTTTTAATAAATAAAAATAAAATAAATAAATAATTAAAATAATATAATACTTTACAAAGTTATTCATGTCATTTTGTATATGTATAGAAAAAAACAATTGCAAATGAAAATCAAGATTCACTGTGTAAATTGGAGCAGCTTAATCTCAAGCCTTTTTGTCTTCAATATAGTCTTTTTAACATTATAAAAAGCTTTCTGGCATAGTTTCCGCCTTATAAAAGATAAAAAATTATTAAGTTTGTTCATGAATTTGGCTAGGAAATTTATTATAATATAAACGTATGCATTAGCATATAAACAAGCCATGTTATGCCTGAACAAAAAATTTGTGTTTGTTCCTTTCCTATTATTTATTATTATGAACATCACTGTATTTTTTAAACAGCTTAATATTTATGTGCATAAAAAGATTTTCATAAATATAGTGAAGGCACCGTCATTTTAGGCTACTGCCCAATCAAGGGGATCCAAACGCCTCCTGCCGGAGGCTCTATGCGGGGATCGTGCGGTCCATGGCCCTTTACGGGGCACCGGTGTGGGCGCGTTCATTGAGGCTGCGGCCAGCCCGCCGGTTGAACGCGTCCCAGAGGGTCATGGCCATCCGGCTGGCCCGAGGATACCGCACGGTCTCCTGCGAGGCGGCGAGCCTCCTTGCCGGATTACCGCCATGGGATCTGGAGGCAAAGGTCCTCGCGCACATCTGGGAGTGGCGCGAGGAGGCGAAACGCCGGGGCTTAGCTCCAATGCCGCAGGAAATCGCGGCACAGCGGAAAGAGCTCCGGCGGGATCTCATGGCGTCATGGAGAGTGCGATTGTCGCAACCCCGCGCTGGGCACGCCACAATTGCGGCGATAAGACCCCTCTTTGAGGAGTGGCTTGAGAGACGCCACGGCGTCCTCACCTTCCGCCTGACGCAGGTCCTCACCGGACACGGCTGCTTCGGGAGGTTCCTGTTCAGGATAAGGCGGGAGGAAACACCCGGGTGTCACCATTCTGTGGATCGGCTTGAGGACACGGTGGAGCATACGGTGGAGGTCTACCCGGCTTGGGCGGAGCAACGCCGTGTCCTCGTAGAGGCGATCGGCGGCGGTGATCTCTCGCGTCCGGCCCTGGTTCAGGCCATGGTACGGAGCGAGAGGAAATGGCAGGCCGTCACCTCCTGCGAAGCGGTAATGCTCGCGAAGGAGGAGGCGGAACGCGTGAGAGAGAGGCAAATTTCGCGCCCTCACGCCCCTAACCGCCGCAATAGGAGGAGACGCCCGGGGCGGGAATCGCGAGCCGATTTCCGGCCACCGTAGGCGCGGGCTTGCGGACGGTGAGCAATGGGTAGCTCGCCGTCCGATAAGGACCAAGCCCGGGTCGACGGCGCGTTGTGTTCCACGCGCGCCTCAAAGAGATGTCAGCAGAATTGACGGAGTCCGCTAGGGCCAATGCCTGCCGGGGGTTCGAAGAAAACCGATAGGGACATCGTGGCCCCCGGCAACAGGGCAACCGTAGGAACACGGGTGGGTTTTAGTCAGTAAGAGTCTGACACGCCCTCCCGCTCAGCCCAGAGCGGGAGAAGTTATTTCATAATTTCCCACCCAAAAAAAAAGGCACCGTCATTTTAAAAATCTCTTTATATTTGTCTCTGATAAGTGTGGTGAAATGTGGGTGTACTATAGGTACACCTCTGCCTAACCCTTCGGGGATTATAGGCGTGATGTTATGTTATGTAATGAGTGTCTGGGACTTAATTTATAAATTGACCGAATTGCCCTTTTTTGTAAAAAAAAAATTGTCTGAATATCGATCGGCAGCATTTCTCCACAGCAAAATACCGTACGACATCACATTATGAAAATAAGTAAAGTCAATAAGTAACAATCACGATTTTTTATATATATACGGGGGCCTATTGAAGCTTGGCATCCAAAGTTATGCCTAAGAACACTGGTATCTTCAGGATTCAACACTTTTTTTTTTTTTTTTTTTGGGTGGGAAATCATCAAATAACTTCTCCCGCTCTGGGCGGAGCGGGAGGGCGTGTCAGACTCTTACTGACTAAAACCCACCCGTGTTCCTTCAGTTGCCGTGTTGCCAGGGGGCCACGATTTCCCTATCGGTTTTCTTCGAACCCCCGGCAGGCATTGGCCCTAGCGGACCCCGTCAATTCTGCTGACATCTCTTTGAGGCGCGCGTGGAACACAACGCGCCGTCGACCCGGGCTTGGTCCTTATCGGACGGCGAGCTACCCATTGCTCACCGTCCGCAAGCCCGCGCCTACGGTGGCCGGAAATCCTCTCGTGACTCCCGACGCCCAGGGCGTCTCCTGCTGCGGCGGTTAGGGGCGCGAGGGCGCGAAATTTGCCTTTCCCTCACGCGCTCCGTCTCCTCCTTCGCGAGCATTACTGCTTCGCAGAACGAGGTGACGGCCTGCCATTTCCTCTCGCTCCGTAGCATGGCCCGAATCAGGGCCGGACGCGAGAGATCACCGCCGCCGATCGCTTCCTCGAGGACACGGCGATGCTCTGCCCAAGCCGGGCAGACCTCCACCGTATGCTCCACCGTGTCCTCCGGGCGATCCACACAGTGATGACACCCGGGCGTTTCCTCCCGCTTTATCCTGAACAGGTACCTCCCGAAACAGCCATGTCCGGTGAGCACCTGTGTCAGGCGGAAGGTGAGGACGCCGTGGCGCCTCTCTAGCCACTCCTCAAAGAGGGGTCTTATCGCCGCAATTGCGGCGTGCCCAAGGATTCAACACTTCACCCTTTGCATGAGCACATTAGTTTTTCTTGTACTTAATTTACGCAACCATCTAGCCGAATACTGTCTCTTCATATAGATTTTTGTAGCCTTTTAACTTTTGTACAAACAATTATGTACATTTTTTTTGGATAAGTAATCATTATTATTTTTATTTAGTTCCTTGTCAAACATGAGGTATCATAAACTTAATACATTTAGTTTCCTTGTCATATTATTATTACTTTCTGAGTGTAATTTAAATAAATTATAATAATTAAACAATGTAGACTAGAGTAATTAAAATGAAAATTATTTAAAAAAAATACGTTTGTAATAAGTAATGTAAATTATGCCGAAAAAAGGCCAAGTGCGAGTCGGACTCGCACACGAAGGGTTCCGTACCACCACCATACAATATTTAGCATAAACCGCCGAAAAAAATACATTTCTTATATGGGGACTGGACCCCCTTTATCTGTTAACTTTGTTTTTATTATTTGTTGTTATAGCGGCAAAACACAATCTGTGATCAGTTCAGCTATTTACCTATTACGGTTCATGAGATACAGCTCGCTGACGGCCAAACGGACGGGTCCGTCCGGAGGCTTAGTAATAGGGTTCCCTTTAGCACCCTTCGGGTACGGAACCCTAAAAACCAGTTGATATTTCTTGTATTTATAAAAAGCTTTGTATGGTCCGTCTTATTGTGTAGCACGATACAAGTTGAATAAACAGATGCTAGGTGGGTAATTTATTACAATCATTACATTTTGTAATGTTTTATTTAAATGTTTTATTTTATTTAAATATTTTAAATTAAAATTATTTGCAAGAAAATACACGGTTTACAAGGGAAGATCTAACAGCCTTAAAGTCATTGTATTCTGCCTGCGAGCAAGCGTGCAAATTATAAATGTTAAAATGTCACAATTAAATTAATATAAATTAATTAAAAATCAGCTGTTCCATACATTTTTTTTTAAAACAGCAGTTTTTTTTTTTAAATAACCGACGAAAAATTTCAACGCAGGGGCTTCAGAATCATGTATTGAATCCATGGTAACAGTTTTCGCGTCGATGTCCCTGACACCCTGTATACTTTCATATATGCATTTAGTAAAAAGTTGTTATTTTCACATTACAAACAGACTCTTAAACTTTATTTATTAATATAGATTGTAAGTTATTTATCTACTACATATTTCAACCCGCTTACAGTCCTCTCTAGGCCCTGACCGTCCTTGTCCATGTAACCTAGAGTGACCACTTTATGTTTGTAACATATCACTTTTAACATTTTATCACCATAATTTTTGGGATTCCCTTTTGCTTGTGGTTGATGACGTCGAGGATTAGCGGAACTGTGAGGTTAAGCGGAGTTACATGCGTTAATAAAAAAAATGGGTGACTATTTTTAGGATTTCGTCACTTCCGTCTGCCCATATGTCACGGCCTTATAATTGCGCCATCTTTGTATCGATTCGGAAAGAGCTGAATCATCTTATAAAAAAAATCTGATTGATATTAATTTTGTTTTTTGTTTGCATAGCAATTTATCATTGGATAATAATAAAGCTTCCGAAAAAAAAAATTACTACCTATAATTTGTGGTTATACAAAATTTCCAAAAAAAAAAAACTAAACTGCCGAAAAAAAAAATACTAAGTTTCCGAAAACTCAATATGTTGTGCCACAAAAGTTAGTGACAGAAACGAATCGCTCCAAAACCGACTCCACGTAGTCTTGTCTGCCCTACCCCTAGAGTGTAATTTAAGCCCGCGTAGGCGTGGAGGGGCGAGGCGGCCCGCGAGTTGAGGAGCAGGTGGTTTTATAACGCTCGCCGCCTGCGAAGTTGCGGTGGTGAGCGTTAAAACCATTTGCGACAATAAGCTTGCGTGGGACCGCCGGAGCTTCGCAGCGCCGGAGCCGTGACAGAAACCATGCCTGCTGCATATTGCATGCTGCATGCATTGTGTATGCTTGTTTGCATGTTTGAAAAATATTACGTCAGCAAATTCTGTATTGATTTTTCGTAATTTTTCAGTATTTTATTCGGTCGTTTTAGTATTTTATTCGGTCGTTGCTTTATTTGTATTCGCATATAAGTTGTCGGAAAATTAGTATTAATAGCAGTAAATTTCATATTTTGAGTATGCACATATTTAAAAAAAAAGTTGGGGCGCTTATTAATACCCTTTATCATTCATTCTCCCCGAATACCAACTTACCAATTGACAAAAAAAGTAATTAAAAGTATGGGATATCCGGAGAACCGTATAATTCAATGGTAACCAGTTTTACTCGATGTTTTAAATACTAATTTATTGATTGCCAATCATCTTCATGGGCTGTAACTTCCTGATGACATAAACAGTTCCTCAAAAGATAATGAATAGTTAAATAGTTCCTTCATTACTTTTTAATCAGTTCTTCAGAAAAACGTGTTAGGCAATTGGCACATTTTGAATTTTATGCAATAATATTAAGAAAAAGTAATGGCATATTCGCAAATATAGTTCCTAGTGTAAGTACTTTTTTCTTAACTTTATTGCCCGTTTTACTATTCGCTCGTTTCGGGCGAGTAAATTCGTGCGAATCAAGTGTACAAAAATAGCACTGCTTTTAATCAATCTGCCTAGCCTTTTCCTAAGTATGTTTGGGTTGGCTTCCAGTCTAACTAGATGCAGCTAGATACCAGTATTTTACATAGATCAACTGCCTATGTGATCTCCACAACTCAGTTACTGGGTAACACGAACCCCTTCGCAAGACTGGTTGCCAGACTTTTGAGATTCCGGCTACTCGTAATGACTGTCAAAGATCTTAACTTATTGCACTCCCTTAATAAGTAATTCCTATCTTACCTATCTCTTTGTTCCCAGGTCTCATAATCTACGCAACGTACGGCGCATGGCACAGTTCAGAACGCAAGCGTAAGATCGACTCTGTCCAGATGGCTGACTTACACAATGACAGTCAGACTGCCTTGCTGAACAACGGTCTGACGCACGCCCTCGGCTGACAAATACCTAAACCGGGACCCAAACCTGACGCTTGTGAGGAACGGGTCGTCAGTCCCACAAGTACTGTTGTGTCGTTTATTTCTAGCATTTAGTAACTTACAAGTATGTTTTGATAGCCCAGTATTGATTGCTGATAATGTTGAGTGTATTGTAGTGTGTAGGTGTATCAAGATTTTATGAAAACATAAAATCTAACAATTAGATATAACGGGTGTAAAAAGACGCATAACAAAGCCGAAAGTCTTCCCAACATTGTAGTATTTTTTACCCGACTACGGTGAAACAAAAAGGAGGGTTATGATTTTGACCGGTATGTTTTGGTACTGGAGATATTGAAGCTCAAAGTTAACTTTTTTTTACGAAAACAAGTTACCGTAAACAAAGATTTTTCACACCGAAAATAAAAATCGTTTCCCAGCAATAGGGATGATGTCTGATTGGGCTTGCACGAAAGCCGTCCAGTGACTGCTCCGTTTATTCTTGTGCCTCTCAGAGAAGGTCTTGAGGAATCTTTCTTTTTAGTCTACGAGCAACTGTTTGGGTGTTCATTAGATTGACTGCCAGCATATTTGGATGATTAGTGATTCGCTTCTTGTACGCTTTAGTCCTTTAAAAAAAATATTAGACACGTATTTTTTGCTTTATCATTTATTAATAAAAATGACTTAGATAAAACGCATTAAAGTTGGGGAGTGGGGTCGTTACAAGTAATTATAAAATCTACATACTCGTGACGTCATGGCACATTTTAACTCAAAGTATCGCCATAATCTTTAGTTAACGTAAAAAAACAAAAAATATGTGTTTTTTAATAATCGAGAGGATCAAAAAAATTTTGAAGTGAAAACTTATTTACGCGCGTTGGGCATTTTTGAGATGGGAAAAGCAATTGAACTTGCGACACTGTTACCGTTACCGACACCTCATTAAAAATATTTCCTGCACAATAAAATTGTTAAAGTTTTCACTTCTGTCGGCACTCCCGGAGTGCCACTGTTTTTAAAGTGAAACTTTTATTACATCGTCTCAAAGTTTTTCGTCTGTGTGTTGCATGTCGCGTGACGGTCGGCCGCGGAGTAGGGATAAAGTAAAAGGCGCTCGTCAGAGCAGCCAAGGCCAATATGGCGGCGCCTATAGTTCGCAGCAGCTGACCATGTAAAGTTTCACTTTTACCGTGGTTTCATAAAACCACACAATCATTTTTTTTTGTCATCGTCCCTATTATTTTTGTACGATGTTACTTAGTTAGCTGTACAGAATGCGTAGATGACGGCTTTGTGATGGGCATTTTTACACCCAATATTGTACCGGTCTGAACATAGGCACTACGAACTTTCGCGCATGTTCTCTCACTCGCCTCATGTCACCATTTGCTTCCTAAAATATGTTACTGCGGAGCCTTGTGCGCAAAGTTCGGACTGGCCATGATTCATCGGCCGTATTGTACTCATAGGTGAATGACTTAATATTTTCTGGGGAGCTATTCGGCCACTTTAATATCGTGTAAGCCTTGAAGCTATATTTAGTGTAGGCCGACCGTAAAGTCAAGGTCATCTCACGTTGATATTCGAATCTACAAAACTAACTAGTTTATAATTATTAAGCTTATTTATATAAATGTATGAATTAAATCAGCATCATCATCTTTCATTAAGTGAAGACAAAGGTGTTATAGTTGGATTTCTTGTTATTTCCTAACTAAAACCGTCATAATATTTTTGCCTAAACTTTTTTTTGAATATTTAATTATTGATGTCTGTATGTATAAACGTGTTCACATCTGATATTAATGTGACGTATTATTTATAGCTAATTATAAAATAAAATTTTCTATCTATTTTAATTCGGTAGTTCTTAGTAATTGTTGTAATTTAATAAAAACCTGTTTTGTGTGATATTGTGACGTTTGCTTCGCGTTGAAGCTATTTACGTGGCTATAAGGAAATTAAAAATTTGCTTGTGTTATGCTTTAGTGTCAAAACAATATCATAATAAAAATGACCTTCATACTTTATCAGTTACTACACAATCTTATTTCCATGTAAGGATTTTTTTAAATATTATAAACTAGAAAGAGTCGTTTTTTATATAGAACGACTTGTTTTGTTTTCATAATTAATATTTCTTATTGAAGGTCAAGGTCAAATATTAAACCACGTATGTTGTATAGAACCATAATTGAATATGAATTAAATGCAGTAAAGTATGCTTCTCAAAAAGATATTAAGACCAGGCACTCCAAAGCCAATTTCCACACAAACTCCGCGCCAATGCACCCCACCACTCCACTATGTGCTAAACGCTAACACATCAGTAATAAAATTGAATATCGCGTGCGTTCTTTGGTTGTGTTCTAGAACGGAAATAAATGTCGTAAGTCTTAATTCTTATTTCGGTTATAACTAAAGTAATAATTGATCTAGAGAAAAAACATCTTACGTATATATTTGGATAATTAACTGTATTTCTTTACAGTCAACAATTATTTTAGACATAAAAGCCGAGTAATCTGGTTTTTGTTTAAAATAATCTTTAAAAAAGACATGATTTTTGAATAAAAAATGGATCGAGCGAAAATGTTCCAATTACGTAACTGTCTTATATTTGGAAAGAAAAAGATCCAATAAATCATATACTAAAGTTCCATTTTGATTGTATGCGTGACTTTTTCAGAATATAAATGCAAATTAACATACAATTTAGGGAGACTCCTCTTAATTTTAACCCATTTTTAAATGATATTCAATATTGCGACGAGGATGTTTGACGCTTCAAGTATTTCAGTTTCCCAATATATGCCTTACATAAAATCGAATAACTAATTGATATTGAGTGATAAGTGTAATTAATTGAAATATGTATTTATTATTGTATATTTTAGAGTAGTGCCTAAGGTGAAGTACATTTTACAGTAGTCCACGTCAGTGATAACAAAACTTGTATTAGCTGGCCTCTTATTCTGTTGAAGCTCCGTACTAGCCAGGCCAGTTCAAGGTCAAAGTGTTACCACTGACATGCGGCTTACTGTTCGCTACTAAGTATTAACTATACAGGTTCGAATTAAATCAACTAGCGAGACTGCAGATATAATGGGTAATTGATATTTAAACACGATAAAATAAAAACAACAAAAAGTATTGTTTTTTTTTTTTTGGGGGACTCTTCGACAGCTTGTATGTAGTGTTGTTACTTGAGAAAATAATTTTTATTTTGTTTGTGTTTGGGGTAATGGGTATCTAAACACGATAATAACACGATTATCTTTGTGTAGTTTACACATTAAAAAAAAATCGAAAAATCGATTTTTAAATTGATATTTCAAGTGACTATAGTAACTGCGGTCTATGACCCCACAAAAAAACATCATCAAATTAATTATTTTTTTGTATTATCCTGTTTAGGAGATAACGATTCCCATTACGTCTGCAGGGTTTTGCTAGCTTATTCAATTTGACTCTGTAGATTTAGTGATAGCTTAATTATAGCAAGTTGTAGCTTGATAAGCGGTATTATACCCTTAATTATAGCAAGTTGTAGCTTGATAAGCGGTATTATACCCTTAATTATAGCAAGTTATAGCTTGATAAGCGGTATTATACCCTTAATTATAGCAAGTTATAGCTTGATAAGCGGTATTATACCCTTAATTAGAGCAAGTTGTAGCTTGATAAGCGGTCTTATATACCCTTAATTATAGCAAGTTGTAGCTTGAAAAGCGGTCTTATATTCTTAAGCATCCTTTTGCCATTCAAGTGATTTCAGACCGTAAGCGTAAGAATGGTCATACAAATCTAGATGTTCACGTAAATACGTAGGTTACTGTTGACTTTACATGAATTATGATGAATAAATTGTTTTATTAAACTGTCTGGAAAATCGAATAAAACTGTGAACTTGTGACCAAGTGGTTTTATGAACATGACTTATGTAATTTTATGTAACTAATAACAGTGGCTGATAACAATATCTTGCTATGTAATTACTGGTTGTTCCTAGTTAATTATTTAAGAGCCTGTCTTAATCAACCTTAAATGCGTCTGTACTTGTTTTTGTTAGTTTTTAGTAATGCCCAATGTTCAACTGACAAGTTTTTATTGCGCAAGTTGATTTCTGCAAGTTTTTTTTGCTATCTCACAGCAGGTCTACTGGCTATGAATGTTTACACTGTGGAAGTCTACTTACTGTTAATGTTAACCCTGTGCAAGTATATTTGCTACTAATGTTAACATTGCAAGGCTACTTGCGGTGAATGTTTACACTGTGCAAGTCTACTTGCCGTGAATGTTTACACTGTACAATTCTACTTGCAATTAATGTTTACACTGTGAAATTCTGCTTGCAGTAAATGTTTACAATGTGCAATTCAGTTGCAGACTTCAACTTGCGCGAGATAGAATGCATATTAAAGATACATCGTGCATTTTGTATTGATAAGATGTTAGGCAAGGTTTTTTTAGAATACATAGTTTGAATCTCGACGTTAAGGTTCCTATAACGTATTTCGCCAAAGTATTTTATATTATTTTTGTTGTTAGTATTTTTACTTTGTACTTAGTACTGTAGCTGTGTTTAAATTATGTTTATAATATTATTTTACTATCTCCTGGCGTTTATTCGAAAGATTGTTATAAGAATTACATTGCTTTCCTCAATTCGTATCATTTAAGGCTTGCTTTTGCTTTAATATTTTGTATTCATAACAGTAGTCAATCAAGTTATCCATATATTTCTATTGGTTTGTTATTTCCAAGGTCAAGGTCATCTGGATATTAATTTCGCTGAATCAAATATAACTAATTATAATTTGTAAAATATTAGTATGGAGATAGTTTTAGGTACTTATTGGCTGTGAAACAGCGAGATGGAAAATGTATCTGTAAAATTAAAAAAAATTAAATAGTTCTGCATTCAAATATTTTTTTGTTTTTTTACTATAATTTCACCGATCGTGGAAGTCGCTTGTCATGGTATGAGCATGTGATGCGGAGGAATGAGGAAAAAGTGAGAAAACTTGAAGAGAGTATGAATGTGGATGGCTTTAATGCCTTAGCGGACGGTAAACGCCCATAGGGCCTATGTCCAGCAGCTGTGTTGGGGGAGGCCTATGTCTCGCAGTGGACGTCTATCGTCTGAAATACTGAAACGCCTATAGACCTCGTAAAAATAATACTTCTATTGTGTCTCGTTCAGTGTCCGCGGGATCGTTAAGAGTAGAGGAAGACCAAAGAAACGATGTATGAACTTTGTGAAAGGGGGTGACTACCGAGTTGACTAAAGGATGATTCACGCTACACCGTGTCGCGACCGGTCCGGGCCTCGGCCGGGACACGTCCACCGTGCGCCGGCCGGGCCAGTCATTCATGTTACACCGGGCTGTTTAGGTGTATTATTTGCACGACTATATCTGTGTTATGTGGTTTTTGTCAGCTAGTGATTTCATCTATCGATAGACTTGACGCTTAAGTAAATATGCAATTTTTACAATTTGAATTGGCTGCTATTTGCAATTGCTATCGATGACGAAGTATTGGAAAAACGAAGTGAAACTACTAAAAGAAGATGGGGTGTACATCCAACCTGGAGAAAGCGAGAAGCAGAATGAGAATTTGCATTACTTTACAAAGAATTAATAGATGACGAGAGCAAGTTTTATGGTTATTTTAGAATGTCTAAAGAATGCTTTAAGTACTTTTTACTTGAAAAAGTAAAAACAGACCTAACCAAAAAAATTACCAAGATTTCAAAAGCCTATATCTCTCATCGAACGATTCATTGTTCATCGTCCATTTTGCTGTTGAGCTGCTCACCTCACTAAGATTTGACGTTGTCAGCTCTGCGGGCGCCCGGGTGCATATGTTCATGTTACAAAGTGTCGGGGCCGGACCGTACCGGAGCCGGTAAACAATACCCACCTACATTTCAACGCCGTGCTCCGGCCGAGTCCCGGCGGCACACGGCCGAGTCACGGTCAGGCATGAATCACTTCATACAAAAAGTATACCATATGTTTGACCGTGCCCCGGTCGGGGCACGGCCCGGTCGTGACACGGTGTAGCGTGAATCATTCTTAATAGAAAAGTATGGAAGAAAAATTCATGTTACGCCGACCCTTAATAAATTAAGACAAGATTTTAAAATAATAACAATACAATGTAGGCAAGTTGTAATCATTTAATCGTTCTCTGAAATAATAATTAAGTCGACTCATTCAATAAATCACAGTTTGTTAATGCTTAAACCTATGTATTTCATTAATTATAAGCTAATAAGTTAATTTGATACGTTGGTCACTTATAAACATTGTAATATTATAAATAATTATGACGATTAATAGAAAGTTTGGAAGAAGAAAAGTTGCCCCGACTCCAAATTTATCTAGGATTGTTAAACAGTGGGCTGCAGAGTTAATTTTTTTCTAGAATAGTTGAGAGAAAGCAATGGTATTGTGGCGGCATCTACATCGCCTCATGCGAACTACGCATCAAAGACCTGACGTCACACAAATCCTGCATCGCGCTATTAAAGTTTACCGCGCGAATGACATATATATGACTATCCGATATCAATCGTTGGGCAGTTGCCCGCCAGATACGACACCCGTCTGGTCGGAGGATCCTCCCTTTTCTAATGAGGATTAGTGAACTTTACACCCTGTTCCTCATACCTCTAGAGTATAAAAGATATTACTGAACCATTAGACAATATAAATTCTTGAAAAAAAAAACAATGCTTATAAATGACCAAGTCCCTATTAATCTAACGCTTGTCGATCACACATCTATCACAACATAGTTCATCTAATAATTGTCTATAGTACACAACATCATAAACAACAACATCGTTTTGAACTTTTTACATACTTAGATTTATTTTCTAACATTTCTACATTTTTAAGCCCTACATGTCAAAGACCTATTTTTCCACAATAGTTTTCTAAATCAAAGCAAAGGGCCATCCATAAATTACGTCACACCTTAAGGGGGAGTGAGGGATCAAGTGTGACATCGTATGACAAGGGGGAGGGGGAATCGTAAGCTTCGTTACGTTACATGCATAAATCTAAAGTACCTATTAAAACTCTCGACTGTATATCAATACTATAAATTAGACTTATTTTAAAATTGTAAAATATGTGACGTCTCATCAAGGGACCGTGGTCACGCAAATATGACCACCAAAAATCATGAAATGGGGGTTCCAAAAATCATGAAATCCGTGTGACGTAAATATGGATGGCCCCCGATGCCGATGTTGCTACAGCTAATTAAAACAAATATTGTACAGTAAAAGTAAAATAAATGGAATGTCAAATTATTTTAAAAGTCAAAATGGTTCCCTGGCCCTCTTGAATTTGGGTAACGGAACCCAATCTGGTATAAAGTTGGTAAATGCAGCATAATAACATTTATATTTTAGTTATATTATTATATTGAAGTCAAATACATTAAAACGGGTTCATTTTAAATTTCTATCGGTCACAAAAATTCTAAAAGGGTACCTCAGTAATAAAATAGGTAGTAACTGTGGTAGGTATTTACCTACGTTATCACAGTAAAAAGAATCTTCTATATCTTTTTAAATTGTAACTGGACTTAGTCGTATAAAATCTATGTTTTACAATGAAGTCTGCCAAAATCCTATAAGTACTAACTTATTTATGAAATAAGTAACAGTTGCCTTTCAAAAATCACTTCATTTTAACTTGTACGCCTTCATTTTCTTATGTGAATTCAAATTGTTATCTACGTGTAGTCAATCCTAACATTAATTATTATTATCTAATATACTCTGTCCTACGAAACCCTGTAATAAGCACTCTCAATCCTTATCAAATAAACTCAAATCTTAACGTGCCTAACTTACTGGCTACTTTAAAGTTGCTTAGGTACAGATTAACTTAACTTGACTTCAACGAGCGAGTTAATCTGACTTTCAACTTAGGTTGAAAAGAGCAGTTCTCGATTGAAAAAATCAAGCAATCTGTACGGACATAGCTTTCCTGGATTTTTCTAACGTCTCATACCCAAAAATTATCGTGTTAAGATAATTTATGACCCCTGTCACGTTTTAAACGACTATTACAACAAACAAATTAACAAGCTAGTACCATCTCTTCGCCTTTCAAAACTTTCTATTCAATTAACTTTTTCTCATATGCACAAGAACTTCCCGATTTGCTAGTGCCGTGCCAAAGTAATAATAAAAAGAAAACTAAACTAGTATTGGTAGTGTTGTGTCAAGTGGTAGTGTGCTAATCTAAAATATATCGTATGCAGTACGAAATATATATAAAGTTTTTGCGAACACGTTTTTGATCCTACTTAAGGCCTGCGCAGAAGAGGGATTTTTGTCCGCGGACTTTTATCCGTTAAAAATAGATCGCTTACAACTGTATCGAGTAACGCAAACGAGGGATTAAAAGTACCGCGTACAAAAAGTCCCCTGAATAACCGAGGACATGCAGAGAGCGGACCGGACAAAAGTACGGGGGAGTCCCCGAAAAAATAGAACTCGTGTGACTAGGCGAAGCAACGCACATGGCGGACTTTAGTCCGCGTTGTGCGCTGAGAGTGACTACTGTCTACATTTCCGGGCAACAAATGATCGCACACCGTGTGCGTTGAGTTCACGGTAAATCAACGGCGGACTTTTTTCTCCGCCGGAGAAAAGTCCGTAGTCTGCGCAGGCCTTAAAGGATAAATCCACAGTACACCTTAAAAAGTCAGAAGAAAAATAAAATTCATGGGTGTTTTTTTCCTTATGGATCTTACAAACTTAGCATTTCAGGAATACCCCCTGGCTTAACCCTATCAAATTACCACAGTCTAAGTATTCAAGATTGTACACTAATATGGCTAAACAGTATGTCAGTCAGCGTTAGAACTTTGTAGTGACCACTTGTCGTTTCTCCTCGATGAATCCGTTGGTGGTCGCCGGTTCGCTCTTCTCGCGTAGTGAGCTGTTCCTGATGCCATAGAAGAAGTAGATCAGGTAGCCTGAAATAGAGGAACGAAAAGTTGTTAAAAGAGTTGCATTTTAAGGTACTGCACCTAATTGAAATAGGGCTCACAATTGGGTAGTTGCCTAGGTAAAAAAAAGAAGTTCTATTTAGTCCGTCTTTCAGATAATAAAAAAATATTAGACACGTATTTTTTGCTTTATCATATTAATCAAAAATAATTCAGAATACACTCATTAAAGTTGGGGAGTGGGGGCTCCCTAAGTCACAACGTCGTATAAAATCTAGCAAGGCGTGTCGTCATGCCACATTTTAACTCGATGTATCGCCGTAATCTTATGATTACGTCAAAAAAGAAAAAAATACGTGTTCAAGATATAAATCTATAAGACTAAAAAAAATTTTTTTTGGACCAAATAAATCGACGTTATGGAAATGAAAATATCTTCATCAACCAGCAGCTGGTTTTCCTTAAGTTAAGTTTTCAACGACGTATTTTTTGTCAAAGTCGTTGTCAAACTCAAATCGTTATTTAAAAATGACAAGGAAAAGAAGAGTTGATTCTAGATAAATGTCTGTCGATACAGAAAACATTACATTGATCGAGAAATTCAACAAATTGCATATCTTTAGCCATCAATGATTATTATGTAATTTGAACCCTCGAACGTTAATCGCGACACAATAGAAATTATGCGTTTATTCATAGATTGAATAAGAGTGATTTTAATGTAATAGATTGAACAAGGATTAACTTACCAATGACGAGCCAGATGATGAACCGCACCCAGGTCTGGTAGTCCAGCTGCACCATGAGGTATACGTTCATGCACACGCTCAGGTATGGCACTAGCGGTACTAGGGGCACCTGCAGTAAACAATATTTAGATGTTAGAAAACATTTATAACAGTTGACGTGATATTATGACCTAGCAGTCCAGGACTTCAGGTCAGATTCTAGAGGGCATCCTTATTCTTATGGTTACTCTATGAGGATCGTGAATGAGGGTTTTACAATCAACAGGTCTTTTTTTGTGACAAGAAATAATTATTTAATTTGGATGATTAAAAAAAAAAACTCAAACTTCACCCTGTTTTCTGCTATGCCAAGTATATTAATGAGTGGGAAACAGGCAACTGAAGGTCAATTCCCATAATTTAAAACCTTCTAAGAATTTATAAAAAAAACCCTATACAGTTTTTGACAAATTGAGATTAGAATGCGAGACCGTTCTTAAAAAAACCGGGTATTGCTCCTTTGATGTGTAGTTACTGCTGCCTATGGATATCTGCAATACTAGCAAACCACGAGAGTCCATCGCATCTCCGTCCATACGTACCGTGAAGGAGAGGTGCTCGACGCTGTTCCTCGGCTGGCGGTACAGCACCACCAGCAGCAGCAGCAGCACGGCGCCCAGCGCGCCCAGCGCCGGCGCCGCCTGCTCCCAGCGCAGCAGCGAGCACGTCGCCAGCGCCACCACGACTGGAAGCACACAAGACTTTTATTAGTTTATCAAAATTAAAACTAAAAATCTTAAATTCATTTGCTGATAGAAAACGCCCCGCCTAAACTGCTGGGTGTATAAGCAAAAGTACCTACAAGTGTTCCTTATATAGCAAAAGGAAGCACTAAGGACGGATTTTCGAAAATGAACCCGTAAAGGGGTTGAATAGTGAAAGATTGTTTGGAAATTATCATTTTCGACGATGGGAACTCCCATAGGTTACACGGTTTGTTCATTCAAAATTCGGTTGAAAATTTACAGTTTTCGAAGATCTGCGAGTAAACTGCAGTGAAATGATAACACAACAACTGCTGTAGGTAGGTAACTAAGGTGGTAAAGCAGTGGTGGCCCATCGGTAACGGTCACAAACTAAAGTGCGAAAGTTTGGCATGCCTTTGCAATTGATCTCATCAACTACCAATGCCAAAACAGCAAGGGAAAACATGGTGAGGAAAGATATCATGGAACCGAAAAAGATATGTGACATCCATCAACACGCACTGGACCCGCGAGGTTGATAACGCAGCACTCCACCTTAGAGCAGGCTTGAGCCCAGCAGTGGAAAGTACAATCTTGATATTCCTCGGATCGAGACTTATGCGGCGGGGCGCAGCTAGTAATTAATATAAGTTTTAAATCGTCAACCTGCTTTGAGCAAGCATGGTGATCAATGCTCATGGCTTCTCTGTGTGAGCAAAACCAATACTTACAGAAAATAAGTATAGTCCACTTGGCGATAGTGTAGGACAGTTGCGTGGGGTACTTCAGTCCCAGCAGGTTGAAGAGTTGTTTGAATACGCTGAAGGGAGTCTCCGGTGCTGGCTTAGTGGCGTGCAGCTGGATTGATGACTCTTCTTCGTATCTGGAAGAGGAGAAAAGGTTGTTTTAGATTCAGTCTAGAGTTTTAATTATAGATTTTAGCGGGAGGATGTCTCAAGTTTGGCAGCAGTTCGTTTATTTGACATAACAAAACTAAGATTATCCGTAACTCCACGTTCAAGCGCGTATTTTGCGTTCAGATTCTCGAATTCAAAGATTCTCTAACCTCCAAATAATGTTCTACGTGACAGTAAAATTAGACATGTATAAGGCCACTGCTCATTCTTAACCTAGGTTTCTCAAGACTTATGGTGGAAAGAACTGGGTGTGGCGTTCCACGAAGAAACTGGTTTTTTTCTGAGAAGACACGGATCACAGTACCTACTGTAGTTGATATGAGACGCTAAAGAATCCACCCAATATGCTCACTAATGTTAAGAGCGTTCATTCGTTAGAATCATGCTGGAGGCAAAATTGATGATTTCCGACGGAAGCTAAAATATTGATATAGTCCGTGCAATCCACGAAGACGCGCCCCACTCCGCTCCGCGCCGTACTAGAGTTCAGCTTACAGTACAGTAATCGCGGAGTGGGGCGCGTCTTCGTGGATTGCACGGACTATAATTCGGAGTAGAAATGACAGCAGGAGGGTGCCAGATATCTCATTTACCTTAGAATAAGCACACTGGTAGCGACGATAGTGTAAGCTAGGAGTGTTCCGATGGACATCATATCAATCAGCTGATTCAGGTTGAACAGAGCCGCCATGATAGCTGGAAAACAAATGAAATAATTAAATATATTGATTTATTTGTGACTAGTTTCTGCCCGCGACTTCGTCCGCGAACTTTCCTCAAGAATTGACTTTTTCAAATCTGACTGATAGTTCCGAAGATTATCTCCTCCTACATACAAACTTACAAACAAATAAAGAAACAAATTATAGCTCATTATAATAATATAAATAAGTAATACATATCTGATTACCTAGTTCTTGCGTTTACCATGATAAACTATGTATTTTGAGACGCAAAGTAATACTATTGTTTTTGCTTATTCACCTTGACTAATTATTGTGGTAGGTACCTTACCTATGTAAAAACACGTTTAGTATAATCTCTTATATATAAAATTCTCGTGTCACAATGTTAGTTACCTTACTCCTCCGAAACGGCTTTACTGATTTTACCAAATTTTATATGCATATTCAGTAGGTCTGAGAATCGGCTACTATCTATTTTTCATACCCCTAAGTGATACGGGTTGTCCACCCCAAATAAATAATTGGCAAAACGTTTGCCGGGGTCAGCTAATAGTATCTAGTATGTAGGTAGGTAACGTATCTTGAAATGGCTGTTTTTATTCTATTCTTAAATTAGTGTAAAATAATCTGATAGTTACGTTTGTGGTAATGTACAAGAAATTACTAGACAAAACACATTGAAGGTGCTAAATAATCTAGGTGCATAAAGTATTTAAACATAACCTATTGTCTTTACTAATATCACAAAATTGTAAGTTTGTGTTAAGAAGCTAAGTTATAGGTAATTCTTAAAAGGTGGAATTAGATTGCAGATTTGATGACACCGACCATTCAGATCTATTTAATGTCAATGTCATGGCAGCTGGATCACGTTGACACGTTCATTGATGAAGCGATCAATATCGATTGGGCGTCGCCGACCGATTGCAATCTAGTTACACCTTTAGGGGCTATCCATAAATTAAGTACCTACTTATGTCACACGGTTTAGGGCTATTACGCACTGTCGACTAGTCGCCGGCGACTCAGTCCCTCGGCGACCGAAACATGGGAAACAGGGCAGTACATTCGTGCAGAATGGACGTTGAAGAACTTGCAATAGTAGCGGCGCTACTAATTATAAAAAGAAAGAAAAATAAAAAAAAATCAAAAGAGTATTGGGTGCATCCTTTGTTAGAAGAACGGAGGTCAAAGGGAATGTTTAAAATATTTTATGAAGACGTTAGAAAATATCCTCGTAAATTTTTTAATTATGCAAGAATGTCTGTGAGTTCGTTTGATGACTTATTGTGTCTTCTAAAATCACATATAACTGGCATAGATACAAATATGCGACCATGTATTTCTCCGGAAGAAAAACTTTTTATAACACTAAGGTAAGTGACAATTCAAATAAAATTCATTCCGAACATTTATTTTTTACGGGATTTTAACACAATTTACATTACATTCCCGGACACATCTATCGGCCAAACCTAGTGTTTAAAGTGTTGACAATCCCTAGCTAAAAATAAATGTTAAGTGGTGCAATAAGTTTTTATGCAGTTTTTTACGAAAACGATGGCCAGTAAATCAGCTTCACACCTGCAAAAACTTATTGCTCCTCCTAACATTTATTTTTAGCTGGTCTCCAGTCAAAACTTAAAACTCAAGGTGGGCCGATAGATGTGTCCGGGAGTGTGTTTAGAGTTACAGATAATGCCATCCACGAAGACGCGCGATTAAATTTAAATAGAGCATCTTTCGTGCTGTTCATAATACTCTTTCCTGATTAGTCAATTTCTATTAGTGTGCGTTTGCATTCATCGATAATTAGCGTGTATCGACAGATGTTTAACACATGCGGAAGATAGCACACATGCATTTGAACAAAGAGTGGGGCGCGTCTTCGTGGATGGCACTATCTGTAAGTCTACTCTTCGATGACAATTAAAAAACATTAACATTAACGATTCAATTATAAAACATGTATTTTTTTAAAGTACTTAATGAAATCAATATTATAAACGAACGCACAACAAAAGGAAATATTCAAAATAGATCCAAAATGTCAGAATCTTGCGAGGTATTTGAAGTGACAGTAGAAAATCGCGACTCTGGGCGTTTACGTTCTGAAGGAGTTGAAGTTGGTAGCGTATAATAATGTTGTGCTTCAGGGCGTGATTGTTGACTTGGTGCTGTTGAACGCCCGGCCTCCGGTGTGAAGTAACCACGCTCATACTCGTACTCATTAAAATTTCGCCACATTGTGTTTGGATATATATTATTTTGAGTAGAGGATCGGAATGATTCGATTACACTGATTAATTGAATTTTCGCAGCTGACTTTTTGTGCTCCGGAATTGCCCTAAATGATGATAATAGGGACATCAGGAACATTCTGTCCTCATCTTGTTCCAAAATATCCTCCTTATTTTTGCGAGTTTCAATACACTTGTTTAATGTGGTTAACAGTTCGCTTGTGCCATCATCTGACGTTTTTTTCTTTTTTCTTCCAACTATATTTTCTCTCGAGTAAGGTCCTAAAGGTTCTTGATCATTTGTCAAATGTTCTTGTTCAGCAATGTTACTCTCTGTGTTCAAATTACCAACGGTATTCTTAAAAAATAACAGCTGATTATAATAAATATAGGGAGTTTTATGGGAAGCAGCAGATCCGCTTTTAGTATTTTTTAATCTTCGTACTTCTCGCGAAAAGCAGCTTCTTATATTTTTCCATTTCTTTTGAAGTGAATGACCTGTAAATAATGTATATATTTAAATTATTTTTTAATTCCAGATATCTTGGAAGCGGTTGTAAATTTGTAGATTTACATTACTCATACAGACTTGGGATTTCAACTATAGCTGAAATAATAAGAGAAGTTTGTCATTTTATATGGGTTGTACTAAAAGACATGTGTTTACCGCAACCGACAAAAGAAAATTGGTTAAAAATCGCAAAAGATTTTCATTTACGGGCCAATTTTCCAAATTGCATAGGTGCCGTAGATGGTAAGCATGTAAGAATTATAAAACCATACAACAGTGGATCATTGTGTTATAATTACAAACACTTCTTTTCTGTAATTTTGCTTGCCATTTGTGACTCTGACTATAAGTTCATATACATAGACGTTGGTTCCTATGGAAAGGATTGCGATTCAACTATATTTACAAATTCAACGTTTTATCAAAAGCTAATGAACAATGATTTGCAAATACCCGAACCTAAGCCCATTTCATCGACAAACCCTATACCAGTACCGTTTGTTATTGTGGGTGACGAAGCATTTGGACAAACTGACAAAATTATGCGACCGTTCGGTGGATCAAATTTAACAACAAAGAAAAAAATATTTAATTATAGGCTTTCTCGTGCACGACGCCATATTGAATGTTCATTCGGCATATTAGCAAACAAGTGGCAGATTTTTCACAGACCTATCAACGTGAATTTAGATCTAGTATCATGCATCATCAAAACATGTTGCGCTCTTCACAACTATGTCCGAGAAAGAGACGGATATAAATTTGAAGATACCCTGAGCATTCCTGGCTTTGAAGAAGTCCCAAACGGTTTCCAAAGAGCTACGCGACGTGGTGCATCATACAGAGATGTATTTGCAACTTTACAACTGAGGGTCAATTATCTTGGCAGATGAGCAGTATTAATTAATAAAAAATAAATGGCATTTCTTACTTACCTGAGTTTTTTTTTTCTTCGTCTGATAATTCTTCACCTCCAAATAACTCCACTATTTCTTCCCACTGTTTTTTCTTCAAATCCCGATTAGCATATTCCTCACTTTGTAAATCCCAAATAGCTTTTCGGGATTGTATTTCCGATATAAATTTATCCGTGTCAAAACTCATTGTGCGCGGCCGTCCGGTCGTTACGACAGTTGCTCGCAGTGTGAATGCTTTCATTTGAAACCGTGCTCCTATTGGTCGCCGGCGACCGGCAGTTGCCTGTGCGTCGCCACTGCGCGGCGAGTCGCCGAGTCGCCCGGGCAACCGGTGACTAGTGCGTAAACACCTATTTAAACTATACAATATTACAGTCGTCGACAACTGAGTCGCCGGCGACTAGTCGATAGTGCGTAATAGCCCTAAGGGCGATCGACAAAGTGTGACATCGTGTAACAAAGCGGGGACGAGTTATAAGCTTCATAACGGTCACATGTATAAATCTGACGTATTAAAGCACTAAACTTCAACGATTTTTTTTTAAATATTACCAACCCTATCAGTATTATTATAAGGTTTAATTTGAAATTATGCCCCTTAGAGTTCAGGTGTAAATCTACCAATAAGACAAAAATACTAACCAGCTAACAGTCCACTCAGCATGGTCGCGATCACAGGCGTCTGAGTTCTCTTATTAATGACCGCCAAAGGCCTGAACAGTACGCCATCGCTGCCCATGGCATACAGCACCCTGGGCAAGGGGAACATGGCGCCGAGGAGGCTGGTGCACAGCGCGAAGATGGCGCCGATGGTTACAATCCACTTGATGACCGGCAGGTTTGCTTCCGTGAACACGTGGGGGAACGGTGCGTCGGCGTCCTGGAAGAGGAGATAGAATTTGTTTTGTTGACTAGTGAGTATAAAATAGAAGTAGAAGACCCAAAAGATTTGATGAAACTTACAGATAACTGTTGTAACGTAGCACCTATACCTCTGGCTGCCCGTTCAAGGAAAACTGACTTGAAGTTATGATATTAAAGTTAATTATTAGACCAGCCTTTACTCTAAGTTGGATATTTTTTATTCTTTTTTGTAAAGGAAAACAAACAGTAGTACATTAAAAATAAACAGAAATTACTTAACAATGAACTTAACAAATATACTACCCACTACATTTTCCACAGATTTCAACTTAAATATTTACAAACTGTTGGTAAACGTAACTGTAGTCAGAGCAAAATTTATTATAATTATGAACAAAAAATAAAACTCTTGTTAGTGTATTCTATACTACGGGTCTTATAGAAATAAAAATAAATTGCTTAAGCATACGATCTACTGCTGATATGTCTTTCTTAGCTGACTCTTTTCGTCTTTTTTTTTCCTATCCATTCCTCACGTTGGCACGAACTGACCTCTGACTGTATACGTCGTGGTAAGCCTAGCCATTTACAGGGATAACTAGGACTGACTGACTAGGAAGTACCTATCGCACTATTATTCGTAAGGCAAATTAGCCAGAGTGGCACAAACAACGTTGTTCTTTCACCAAGATATTATATTTTACGTCTATTGTAACGGAAAATTTGAGTTTATTAGTATTCCATTTTTTTACATCCGCAAGTCAATAGTTTAAAAATATCTGTTAAAAAGTTTTTAAGTCATGTTTTTTTATCTCATGACTGTGTTTGTATTTTACATTTTGTCTATTTAATTTTTTCTTAAGTATTACCTACTGATATAGTTAATTAAGTCGATAAATATTTGAAACATGCTATGGCCTCTTGTGATTTAAGGAGTGGACTACACTAAAACTTAACTGTATTGTACTGTACATCTTTTGTTGGGCGTCCTCAATAAATAAATAAAAGGCTGCTTAAGAAAGTAAAAATATCATTAATACCGCATCAACTGACCTGTAAATAATACGGCAGCATCATAGTCAGTACAGTCGCAATACTGAAGTAGGACACGAAGATGATGACCAAAGACAGCACGATGGACAGAGGGATGTCTCTCTTGGGGTTTTTGGCCTCCTCCCCGGTGGTAGCCACGCAGTCGAAGCCCACAAAACCGAAGAAACACTTGGCTGCGCCGGCCATGATGCCTGCAACCCCCCAGGGCGCGAAACCACCAGCTCCTGCCTGGCTTTTGTATTCGTCTGGCACGTCTTCGAGCGCTATTCTCCAGTTGGCTGGGTTGCCTGGAAAAGGAAAACATAGAAGTAAGAGAAAGAGTAAAACAACAACATAAATGTGGGTGTACTATAGGTACATCTCTGCCTAACCCTTCAGGGATGACAGGTGTGATAGCGTGGTGTTGTATTTGTTAACTGTGCAACAGCGTGAAAGGTAACAGAGTGGAAGGTAACAGACTGGAAGGTAACAGAGTAAAAGGTAACAGAGTGGAAGGTAACAGACTGGAAGGTAACAGAGTAAAAGGTAACAGAGTGAAAGGTAACAGTTTAGGGGGATGAGGAACAGGGTGTAAAGTTCATTCATCCACCATAGAAAAGGGAGGATCCTCCGACCAGATGGGTGTTATGTCTGGCGGGCAACTGCCCGACGGTTGAAGTCGGAATCTTGTATATATGTCGATCGCAAGGTAAACTCTAATTGCGCGATGCAAGATTTGTGTGACGTCATATCTATGATGCGTAGTTCATATGTGGCGGTTTAACCGCTACATCACTCCCCTCCGGAGACCGTGGTCGATAGTGGTCTGAATCTTGCGATGCTTTCATAGTGCCAGCTGTGGTTCCACTGAGTTGGAACTTTCTGTGGTGATTGCGGCGATTGTGGTGATTGTGGTGATTCCCCAGTGAGTCGGGGTGATTGAGGTGATTCCCCGGTGAGTCGGGGTGATTGAAGTGATTCCCCAGCGGACTGATTCTTCAAGCGGACTCCTCAGCGGCCAAGCGACCAGGCGAAGCGGCCTTCACAAGGTCATCGGTCCACCTTGTGGGAGGCCTTTCAACGCTACGTCTTCCAGTTATACGAGGTCGCCACTCCAGAACCTAACTCGTCCGAACTTAATTAACTGAATTTATTTGTGTGATCTGTTCTGGGTTCTATATAGTGATATAGAAGGTGGCCTACAAACGTGCACTAGCTCAGCGACAGCCCCGTAGGATTTCTTCGTTGACAAGTACCTATTTGTGAAAGTAACTAGCAAGGTACAAGGCGAAAGCCTGTTTGTGTTTCCTACTAACAAGAATATTACTATGTTAGCAATATTTTGTTGGTTGACACAGTGCGCTAATCGGAATTTAGCAAATAAAAGTATATCGGAACAGAAGGATATAAACCTGCCTGGTGACGATTTCCAGTGAAATGAAATGAAATTGTTTATTCTGTAAATAGGATATCGAAATCACTTTTACACGTCATGTAATTTTTTTTAATTAAAAATAAGCTAGATGAGTTCGTTTCCTATCAGACTACTCTGAGAAGAAAGGCCGAAAAAAACTTAGAGGTCGCAGTCTCTTTTAAAGTTCAGACATAATCTTGGTCAGGCCATATGAGGACCATGTAGATAAGTGTCTGAAAAGGTATTTTGAGGAAAGAACCACACAGATTTGAGTGGACCTGTCCAGTCAGTGCCAGCATTTGTCAGTAATCGTGGAGCTCAACTCAGAACTTAAGGAGCTCAACTCGACGAACAATACCAAAGAAAGGACATTTGGGTAGGCCGCATAAACTACTCAAACTGCCAGACCATCACTAAAACTAGCAGAGAAATAAAAACAATATCCACATAGTCCTCACTTTCACAATAGTTAAACAAAATATCTATTATATACCTAACACCATATATTATTATTAATTACTTAATGATAACTTCGTTTGAGATCGGAAGATAGGCTGTGGCCAGTGAAATTCGCGATTCAAATTCGGAAGAACGTAAACTTATACTGTTCTGACTGACTACTCAAGAACACAAGATTCAAGGTAAATAAGAAACACGTTATAAAAAATCGGATTATCCTGGGAAAACTCAGAAATAGTCTACAGATACATCTACCGCCATAACAACTATTTAGAATTCTAGATACCTACACGTGTGGCTCTATTATAACCTCATTCCTATAACAATTATATCTCTAATTCCTCTCAATAATTTTATCTAATCGACCAGCACTCGTGTTAGATCGAATGCATCGAAGCAGATATTTGAGCTCAGTCTGAGTGGTAAAAGTTTATTGTTGTACAAGTAGCTGAGCCTTATCATAAGTCACTGATAACAACTCATTGATAAATAGGTAAAGTACTTAAATCGCCATATTTTGTCACATAGAGATTGAAGTAATTACAAATCTAAGTATTTTTTATTTGAACCAATCCTAATGTGTGTAGTGGCATATTTTATTTACAAAATCGCGAAACCTTTCTTGGTTCTGGTTTTTATATATAAAAAAGCATTTAAAAGCATAAAAAATTATATTTCATAATTATTGTAACAGAATGAGAATAAAATAAACTGTCAATGCAATTAAAATGAACGAATGATTAGTTACAACCAAATTCATTTATTAAAATCATAGCAAAATTAGAAGTGTCATAGAATTAAAATGACCATGATGTTCAATAGTGCCCTTTTATGTTTATTTGAAATAAATGATTTGATTTTGACATGATCATTGAATACCAACGCCGTGAAAATTTTCAAAATATGTTTTTTCTCAGTGTTTTGTCGGGTCCCTATAAATCATTACAATCTATTAATACCCGACATGGATAGGGGTTCTCGCAGACCCGGAATCGCCGCGTCGGCAGCGTCTAGAGACGGCAGTTCTAAAATTGGCGGCGCCAAAATGCGTTGATCGCACAAATTCTGTCACGGACTTCCATTCAAAGCCGTCAGTTCCTATACGTCATATTTTGTGTCGGAGTGCGAGTAAACGATGACACTTTTGGTTTGTATGGAAGGTGTTGAGAATGCCGCCTCCAGCAGCAGCCGGCGCGGCGTCTCCGTGCTCCGTGGTGATCCATTTTTCTCAATTGACTCTCATCCGTGGGAGATGTTATAAATAACTGATAGTTAGCAGGATCTCCATCTAGACAGGAATTGCTAAATGGGCACACGTGGATGTCCCGTTTACGAAGTTCATATTACTGTTGTACGGTCAACAGCACACTTGAACTACGAAACCCGACCTTAATGCTTTGAAATAAAGACGCTGTTAATAATGGTTGTAACTGACGTGCGGTTGACGGTTCCGCTGCTGACAAGGAATGTGTGTGAATTACACGTAGGTAATGTAACTTAATATCTACAGACTAATGATTCATAAAAAAATTATATGTTCTAGTCTAGCCAGTCTGGCTCCTGAATTAAAGAATCTTCTAACTATTTTCACGTTATTGTTATGCGGACACTTAGATACATAAAGCGCACAATATAACAAACTCAAACCAAAACAATGCACGGAACTAAGCAATAATAAAAAGGCAAAAATAAAAAAAAACAGTTGCTTGCAATTTTGACCAATTTGTCAATGCAGTGAACGTATAAATGTTGAATGGATCATAGAATTTTTGAAAGGTGGTTGATATATCACCATGCTTGATGATTGATGAGACAGGCACTTTTTGACTATCAAGGACACGATCTAATTAAAGCTAGAAGTATTATGGATATGAAGGATAGAAAGAGCAAGGAACTCCACGCTAAGACAAGACATAGCCCAAAAAACATATTCGGACCTGGATATAAAGGTAAACCTTGCTTACAAAACCCTGGTTTAAATCATCGAGTCATTTTTTAATTGCGAACTCTATTCCGATAAAGTTAAGGTACAAAAACTGACGTCAAACACGAGACTAATTTGTCAATTTTGTATTAAGAACTTTACCGTGCTCTGAATAAAGTTTATAATACAATAACGAGCTTTAAAGTTTGGGCTTGAACTAAAGTGAGAACTCCTTTTCTACTATGACGGATAACCTTAAGTTATAATATGTTTTGTGAGATGTCCTAAATAGATAAAGAAGATGTACTCACTCTTGACGGCTCCAGCGATGACTACGATGATGACGGTGACCAGGTTCAGTGCTGTGAACACGTTGTTGAGCTTCGTCGACTCCTTCACACCAATACCCAGGAGCACTGGAATCATATGGTCAAGCACTATATAGTAACATTCAAATTATTATAGTTGTTATAAGGGAGACAGCTTTCTATTCAGTAGATGAGTATTTAATTTATAAGTACTTCACGTACAAAACGTTTTTTGATATTTTATGCAAGGTAAATATGTAAATACAATCTAATTGTCGTTTTACTCATCAATGGCAGAAATCAATTGATTTACAAATCGTACTTCCAAAATCAAAGCACAAAGAATATTTTTTAATGATTATCATAAAATCTTATTATTGAATGTTAAGACCCGCTCAACTGTCGATTTGCTTTTAGAAGCTGATAACAATTAAAATTCTATTGTGTCTCGTTAGTGACAGTTGAACTCGTAGAACTTACTACCTATGTAAAGAAAACACACGTGTACAACAATACCTTAACAAAACATAAGTTGAACTCGTAGAACTTACTACCTATGTAAAGAAAACACACGTGTACAACAATACCTTAACAAAACATAATACAACACACTCACCAGTAATAAGCAGCACAAGCGCAAACGCAAAGAAATCAGGATAATCTGCCATGAATGCAATATTGATGGGAGCAGCTTCCGTCATAGCCTTGGCCATAGAATTGTTGCAGAGGCTATCAATGTACAAGGCCATGCCTTTGGCCACGCTGGCCGTGCCGATGACGTACTCCAGAATGAGGTTCCAGCCGATGGTGAAGGCTATGAACTCGCCAACACTGACGTAGCTGTAGACGTAAGCGGAGCCGGCTTTTGGCACGCGGGATGCGAATTCGGCATAGCAGATACCTGAAAGTTGGGAGAGAGTGTTTAGGATGCTGTCTATGTAAACTGATAAGGGGTAAGCGAGGTTTTACTGTTGAAAAGCTGATGTTTACTGCTGAAGAGTTAGTACATTAACTTTTTGAATTGTTACATTTTCTGGGGTCCGCCATATAACCATGCAACCTACAATTACTAACCTACACAATTATTAAGTCAATAAATATTTATAATTTTACCTCATTCAAAATGCACTGTAGCAGTAAATAGATACAATATTTTTTACCGAATATTAGACACGTTTTTGCAGTTGAGTTTTTTGTCACACTAAATACCTGGCTTTATCTATTTTAAGCTACATTATCATCATCATCTCCCTGTCCTTGTCCCATGTTACGTGGGGTCGGAGGAACACGTTTCCTTCTTCCATTCTCCCCTATCAACCGCCACATTATCATTCACTCCCTTCTCTTTCTCAGCATTCCTCATACAATTCATCCATCTTTTCTTTTGCCTTCCTCTCTCTCTCCATATCAACATTTATATTCATCACTCTTTTAGTCACAAGCGTTTTCTCACTCCTTGTCACATGCCCATATTAAGCTAAACGATTTCCTTTCAATGTTTCTGTCACAGGCGCCACCCCAACTTCCCCATATATAATCATTTCTTCCTTTATCCATTTTCGTTTTAAGCTTCACTAAATTATAAATAAATTGTCTGACTGTGTTGTTGATAAGTGGAATTTATAATATGTTACACGTTTCGACTTATTGTTAAATCCATCATTGTATCTTTTGTAAGTACCTATTTGAGTTCTTCATGATCATAAAATATTATGACTTATCTACGTCCATTGTCTGTCGAGTACACTATGTATCTAGTACTCGATACTTCTTCAGTATGAATACCTACTTAGAAATTGATGCAAATCATTGGGATTGTCTATAAGATTACTTTACAAAGGGTTTATTTGCCCTCTTTGTTGCTATCACTGCTTATCACTAAACAAGCCTCTTAGCCGCACTTGATCAGCAGAATATCAGTACCTAGTAAATGTTAAGGTACTGATGGTTATAGTAGATACTAGATAGTGTAAATTGCTATAAAGATCCACCTTGGCAGACAGATTGGCGATGCAAAATGATGTACGACACAGTCTGTAATGTTACTCGTAACCAATTACAGACTCCAATCACCAATGAGTAGCTGGCTACTTGTAGTGGTGATTTGAGTCTGTATATAACTGGTTTGGGCACGCGACATTCTTGTTTGGGCATTTTGGAATGTCATTTATGACACAACTAATCACAAATTACTTAAAACGCGTTAGTAATTCGCCTTGTATACGGACCATCATTGAAATATCTACTAGTGCTGTAACATTTTGGCCACTCATTGATGAAGATTTGAGTTTGTAACTCGTAACTTTTGAGTAGTGTCGTGCATGATGGGCCTAATAGTGAAACTCAGTTAAAGACAATTTTGGTTGGAGTGTTATATTAGTCTATGGGTTGGAGTTCATGGATAATTTCAACATGATATCATGCTAAAACACGGTTTGGAACTTTTCGACGATAGTGACAATGCTGTGTACCTTCATGTAGCCAAGTTTTTAGATGACACTATGTAAATTGCCATAGACACGCCAAGAAGACTTTTAAATTCTGCTAGCAACAACTACCTACATAATTTTAAGAAACCAAAAATATAATACTGGTCCTAAACATAGTACATGTAATGGTTTTTAAATCACTTGTAAATTGAAACAAAATGCCAGCTATGAGGAAGTGAATAATTTCCTCCAAATAAATGTCACAATATAATATTTGACCATGTTCACGTGTGTTTAGCCAATCAGTGGTCACAATGGACAACCTTGAGAAGGGACCGTTCTCTGGCCGTTCACTCTTGCACGTTTCAAATTACGAGTTTATAATGATTTTAATAGTCGTTGAGAAATTCTCATTCATGGGTTCTTTATTATGTATGTAAGTACTAATATTTGGGCAATTGAATTTGATAATAATATGAGCGGCTGTAGAGTAAATGTGGCGCTGTTTCACAAACGATGACACACTTAATATCGTGTCCAGTGTGTTCTGTTGTCTGCTCGTTACAGGAACTGATGGCGCCAAACTCGTAGCCAAATTCTGGACTGACTCTTAGATTGCCGTAGACACACTACGAAAAAGTGGCTATTATGATATATTATGATATCATTGGAAAAGGATAAAACTCATTTGACGAGATTTATTTGATAAAGTTAGATCACATTAATTGTTGGACCAAAATTCATGGATGTTGCGTTACTTTGTTTAAAATACTGTGGTTAAAGAGATTTGCATTTTGTATCCGCACGATTGAATATAAATAGATTCTAGCGGAACATAAAGCCTGGTTTACGCCAGATGAACTTCAATTACTGTCACACTGAAAGCATGCTAGCTCTTTTTATGTATCCTCAATTTACTGGTAGATAACAGGCGGCCCGCCTTAACTTGGCAATCGTTTAATTTGGATAATAATAATAATTAGCCCGTATTGTCCCACTGCAGGGCAAAGGCCTCCTTTTCCTTTTTCCACTCAACCCGATCCTGATCCAATATGGACCAATCCTTCCTATAAGCGTCAAGTTCGTCCCGCCATCTACGCCTGGGTCTTCCACGATGCCGCTGGACGTTTTCAGGAACTCATGTTGTAGTGGTCTTAGCCCACAATGTATCCGACATGCGGCAAACGTGTCCGGCCCAGTCCCACTAGAGCTTGGCTGCTTTTTGGGTGACGTCAGCGATTTGTGTCTTAGAGCGCAGTATCGTGTTCCGTGTCCGGTCGGTAAGTCAAACTCCAAGGATACTGCGCTCCATCGCTCGCTGGCAAACCTCGAGCCCGGTCCTCTGTCGAACTGTCAAAGACCAGGTTTGAGCGCCGTATGTAAGGATTGGGAGAATGCATATCATTCTATTAGGATAGGGAGAATGCATTCCATTTGTAATAAACTAATATCAACCTCAATCTCAAGCCTCAAGAATTTCTCTAATCATCTTCTTTCGTATCGATAGTGCGTCTTGTTAAATTACTTGGGCCCAGTAGGTAGCCACGTCAATAGTGTCGTTTTTATGTCCTCTAAAGAGCATGTGTGAGTTTCTTTTATTAATGGTGAACTTACCAGCAAAGGCAGACGCAACCGCAGCAACCAAAAAGCTGATACAGACGGCAGGACCAGCGACACTCTTAGCGACCGCTCCCGCCAGCACGTAGACCCCCAGACCGAGGGTGCTGCCGACGCCCAGCGCCGTCAGGTCAATAAGACCGAGGCATCTGTCCAGTTGTGTGGACGTGTCGCCGTCTTCCAGCTGCTTACAGCGTCGTAAAGCGTTGAATATCCGACCGCAGCCCATCTGGAAAGAAGAAAATAAATGGTTTGAGACTCATTATTCCCATTAGAACTCAGTGATAAACGGGGAATCATCATCTGCCTAGCTTTTTCCCAAATTCATTGGGGTTGGCTTCCAGTCTAACCATGCAATTGAATAACAGTATTTTACATAGCGCGACTGCCTACCTAACCTCCACACCCCAATTACTGGGTAACACGATACCCCTTGGTAAGACTGGTTGTCAGACTTTTAGGCTTCTAACTACCCGTAACAATGTCAAAAATCTACAAATGACTGGGACCAACGGCTTAACGTGCTTTCCGAGACACGGAGGGGTTTGAGGTTGTTAAGCGTTGCTTAACATTGAAGATCGACCCGTACTGACCGACTGTAATTACATTTTTTGCCACGAGCCCCTCTGTTGTCATGGTATGGGTCATGTAATGCGGAGGATTGAGGAAAATGTCGTGAGGAAAGATTTGAGTATGAATGTGGATGGTTGGGTTGTGGGGGTCAGGATAGGCAGTCTCTCTATGTAAAATACTGGTATTCAGGTGTATCCGGTTAGACTGCAAGCCGACGCCAAACATAGTTGGGAAAAGGCTTGGCAGATGATGACCATGACAACCGATTTCCACACAACTTTTCAGTCACCGGTGCCGCTTTCAATAAACTACTTCGCTGATAAGTGTCCTTCTAAACAAACTCACTACATATTTCATGGAAAATATGCTGAAAATACCGATGCCGGGTAGAAAAAAAAAAAATAATCTATTATTGCAAATACCAGTTTTATCTCAACCGTAAATTGTTTCGTCACGACTAACGTTGTTCTCGCGAATATTAAAAGATATTTTGAGCCACAGCCTCGCAGAGGTTATTTATCAAAGAAAAGTTGAAACGTCGTAAATATGTCATTGTATTGATTGCAGTCATGCCTGAGTACTTTACATTGTTAGACTAATCAACCACAAACGTTATGTTAAGTAATTTGCTGCTTGCAATTAACACTTTTCAGCTATGTTTAAAATATAGCTAAAAATTACGATGTTTGTAATTTTTATGGATAAGCCAGAGTGGACAGTATTCATAAGCTGTTACCAACCGATATTGATTTCGATGTATGAATCAACATTGCTACAAGTTCAATCACTGCCCCGTTCAGACGTTATAAATTCGTACTATATATTTATGAATATAATAGGAGTTCGTGGCTAAGTAATATCAGCTTACACACCGAGACTCCTCCGTGCCTCGGAAAGCACGTTAAGCCGTTGGTCCCGGCTGTCATTCGTGGATCTTTGACAGTCGTTACGGGTCGGCAGAAGCCCGAAAGTCTGACAACCAGTTTTGCCAAGGGATATCGTATTACCCAGTTACTGGGTTGTAGAGGTCAGATAGGCAGTCGCTCCATGTAAAATACTGATATTCAGCTGCATCCGGTTAGACTGGAAGCCGACCCCAATATAGTTGGGAAAAAGCTGGGCAGATTGATTGATGTCTCTATGAATATTATAAACTCGAAAGTAACTCTCTGTCTGTCTATCACGCCTAACCCACTGAACCGATTGCTATGAATATTGACGAATAGGTAGCCTGGGACCTGGGGAAGAACATAGGCTGCTTTTCATCCCGGATATTTGTACAAAAAATTATGAAATATACGCAGACGAAGTCGCAGGCACCATCTAGTAATCAATAAAAGCAATAGAAACATGCATGTAAACTCACACTGCACAGCAGCTTTACATGCATGCACATTGCACAGACATCGTTATCGTCATTAAAATTGGCAAATTTACGTCGCCTGCCAAACTTGGACTAATTGGCATAGATATTGGTATATTGACCATATTTAATTTAATGAAAGCAATCATAATATTGAGGGTTCAGCTGCCAAAGACACCTGCTCTCTTCAAGTGTGTAGTACTGTACCGTATATGGTGGACGAATTTTAATTTTCCACCCGGTCATTGCTTCTACCCATACGTTATTGGTCCCCGCCCAAGTTGCGAGTACCAACGCACCTAATTTTTTGAAGGGCATCACCAACATGTGTGGATATCCTTCCTGGCCATAATTATAGATTCTACTCTATATTAAAACCGGGTCAATTCCGTCTATCCGCCTAAAGCGTTCCATGCCATTGGTCCAATATAAACACGTATACAATACTGCTCCTAATGCATTAGCCAGGACCGTGACGTCACGACATTGTACGGCTCGCCCTTGGCCGTGACGTAGTGGCATTGTAGTATGCTTGCGTCATAATAGAAAACATTCGATAACATGTCGAGCGTGGTATTGAGAGTAAAGCGGAGTTTGCAATACTATATTGATTATTGCAAACCTACGGCCTTATCAAAAATACCCAGAGCCATCAATCCATTTTTGAATGTCGATCTTTATTTAAACCGACAACGATAAAGGTCTAAATACAAAAATTGATTTTTCATACCAGAACCTCAACTAAATATTTTATGAAAACGTGAAAACCACGAAAATATGACTTATTCCTAATAAAATAGGTACAGCTCGACCAAACAGTTCCCACTTCATAGGTTTTAATTGCCGTCGACTAACAAAATAATGAAATTACGCAATTTAATAGCAAAGTTATAGTGGAATATTAAGTACCATTCAATAAATAGATAAATAAAAAATAATTACAACAATAAAAACAATTGTTTTCTGTATATGGGCAAGTCCATAATAATAGAATCATGTTCTATATTATCTGTGGCACGTACCCCTGTGTTAGTATGTTGGATTTGGGCGCCTTAATTACGATAATATTTATTGTGTACTTGATCAAATTGCATGAGTGAATTCGGAAATCGACTTGATTTTTATTACCTCTCGCAGTAGGTGTGAAAAGTAGAGTATTCTCCTCGGGGATAAAAAAAAGGTGTAAAAGTGTCTTCGTTTTGGGCGAGCTTGAATCCCTCGCTGCACTCACGATTCTAGTCTTAACTCCCTTGATTCGCTCAGGGGTCAACTCAGAGCTCCCTCGCAGCGCTTGTGAGTCCTAGAATCCTTCGTTACGATCGGAATTCAAAATAGCACCCGTGACAAAAGACACTGCTTTATCCCCTGAGTGGATACTCTACTATTAAACCCGAGACTTGCATTCATTCATCATTCATCATTTCAGCCGAAAGACGTCCACTGCTGGACATAGGCCTCCCCCAAGCACCGCCACTTCGACCGATTCTGTGCTTTCCGCATCCAGCGGATTCCTGCGGCCTTCACAAGGTCATCGGTCCATCTTGTGGGAGGCCTTCCAACGCTACGTCTTCCGGTACGTGGTCGCCACTCCAGAACCTTTCGACCCCATCGGCCATCCGTTCTGCGAGCAATGTGCCCTGCCCATTGCCACTTAAGTTTGGCAATTCTTCGGGCTATGTCGGTTACCTTGGTTCTCCTGCGGATCTCTTCATTTCTGATTCGATCACGTAGGGAAACTCCAAGCATAGCCCTCTCCATTGCCCTTTGGGTGACTTTTAGCCTTCTGATAAGGCCCATTGTGAGCGACCACGTTTCAGTACCATAGGTCATCACTGGCAACACGCACTGGTCAAAGACTTTCGTCTTGAGACACTGTGGTATGTGGGACGAAAAGATATTGCGTAGCTTCCCGAACGCTGCCCAGCCGAGTCGGATTCGACGATTGACCTCTTTCTCGAAGTTGGACCTACCTAGCTGGACAATTTGTCCTAGGTAAACATACTCGTCCACAACTTCGAGCGTAGCGTCTCCGATCTTCATGGGAGTGGGTGTCACATGGGCATTTGACATGACTTTTGTCTTGTCCATGTTCATTTTAAGACCCACTCTTTCGGAGGCTCTACTGAGGTCATCGAGCATTGTACTGAGTTTCTCCATGGTCTCAGCCATGATAACTATGTCGTCGGCAAACCGAAGGTTAGTGATATACTCGCCATTGATGTTGATGCCTAACCCTTTCCAATCCAGAACCTTGAAGACATCCTCCAGTGCAGCGGTGAACAGTTTCGGAGAGATAACGTCTCCCTGTCTCACACCTCGCTGCAGAAGGATAGGTTTCGAGGTCTGGTCCTGGAGTCGAACTGACATAGTGGCGTTTTTGTACAAACACTTTAGCACCTCGATGTACCGATAGTCAATCTGGCACCGTTGAAGAGACTGCAGCACAGCCCATGTCTCGATCGAATCGAAGGCTTTCTCGTAGTCCACAAACGCTAAGCAGAGAGGCTGGTTATACTCTTCGGTCTTCTGTATAACCTGCCGCAGCGTATGTATGTGGTCTACGGTGCTAAAGCCTTTACGGAATCCGGCTTGTTTGGGAGGCTGGAAGTCGTCAAACCTGCGCGCGAGACGGTTCGTGATAACTCTTGAAAACAGCTTGTAGACATGGCTCAGAAGTGTGATGGGCCTATAATTCTTAAGCAGGGCATTGTCGCCCTTTTTAAAGAAGAGTACCACCACACCTCTGTTCCATGCCTGTGGCGTTTGACCCTCGAGTATGACGGAATCGAAAAGCTTCTGGAGGGCCTTAAGAACAGGTTTTCCCCCGGCCTTCAGGAGTTCAGCCGTAATTCCGTCATCACCCGGCGCCTTGTTGTTTTTAAGTTGCTTCAGAGCCATCCTAATCTCGTACAAGCTGACGTCCGGGATGTCTTCGGTATAGTGTCGGGTCAATCTAGCTCTTGGGTCGTTTGCTAGATTCGTAAAGGGGTTACTGGTTGACGTGTATAACTGTCCATAGAAACTCTCGATCTCTCTCAACAGCTCAGGTTTGGCGGATATGATTCTGCCATTATTGGTCTTCAGTTTCGCAAGCTGGCTCTGTCCAATAGACAGATCTCTAGCAAATACCTTGGAGCCCTTATTCTGCTCTATTGCGTCCTTAATACGGTTCGTATTATAGAGTCGAAGGTCGCTTTTCAAGGACTTAGAGATCTGTCTATTGAGCCGCCGGTATTTAAGCGCATCGTCTGAAGACTGCAGAATCATCTCGCGCCTCTCCTCCATGAGCTGTAAAGTAGCATCAGAGAGCCTCTTGTTTCGATTTGTGCGACGGGTCTTGAAAAACTTGGACCCGACCGTATGGACAGTTTCCACGAACCCATCGTTATAATCGTCCACGGAGCTCCCTAGGCACTCGAAACGATTCTGAAGTTCGAGCTGAAAGCTCTCGGGGTTTTGGACTTGGATCGGTGCTGGGCGGAGCGTAGACTTCATCAGTCGAGATCTTTCCAGCTTGATATTCAAGTTCAATGTGCCTCTTACCATACGGTGATCACTTCCGGTTTTCACCGCGTTGATCACAGAGACATCATTGAATACTTGCCTCTTCGTCGACATAATGAAGTCAATCTCATTTTTTGTTGCACCATCAGGGCTCTGCCAGGTCCGCTTTCTGTGCTCACGTTTTCTGAAGAAGGAATTCATCATAAAGAGGCCTTCCTTCTCCATAAAACTGGCCAGTAGGTGACCCCTGTGGTTTCGACGTCCAACTCCAAATTGCCCCACTCGCAGCTCATCATCGCTTCGTTTGCCCAGTTTCGCGTTGAAGTCCCCCATGACAACGGTGAAGTGAGTTTTAGAGCCATGCATGGCTCTGGAAATATCCTCATACATGGTCTCCACCTCATCGTCGGGGTGTGACGAGGTCGGGGCGTAAACCTGTACGACCTTCAGCGAATATCTTGCGGATATTCTGAGTATAAGGTACGCCACCCTGGTCGACACACTCTCGATCTTCACCACGTTGCTCACAAGGGACTTATGGACGATAAACCCGACACCACCTTGGGACTGCTGGTCGCCCTCCCGGAAATAGAGCAAGTTCCCGGATTTGAGGATTATCGAGTCCTCGCCCTCTCTTCGGACTTCAGATAACCCTACTATACCCCATCGAAACTTGCTCAATTCTTCCTCGAGTTCGATGATCTTTTCGTCGGTCCGGAGTGTACGCGTGTTGTATGTTGCCAGGTCCAGTTTCCGGTGGTTATGGTAGCCGGATCTCTTCCGGGGATTCTTCGCACCCCTTGCCTCACCGTGGCCTTGACCGCTACCGTAGCCAAGGGCCGGTGGGCCGCCGGGCACTAGGGGCCGTTTCTTTTTGGTGCTTTTCATTTTTGGGGGGGGGGGTATGCCATAATCGCCACGCTTGGCAGGCGGGTTGGCGATCGCAGTATGGTGTTAGAAATGCATAGAGAACGCTGCTGCCCATTCTCTAGTAAGTCCCTTAGTCGCCTTTTACGACACCCATGGGAAGAAATAGGGTAGTGCTATTCTTTAAGTCCGGCACCACACGGACCAGACTTGCATTACAAATCATTAAATGTATTTAACGCTAAACATAGGTATTTAAAACATTCTATAAATGATTGACGGAAACAGAACTATGTGTTTAAGTGATTTGTGGTGCAATCGGGCTTAAGTTGTCAATTTTGTATTAAGAACTTTATTTCAGTCGAAATAAGGTTAGAAATACAGAAACTGGCTGAAAGGTTTAAGCTTGGACCAAAGTTAGAATTCGTTTTGTAATAAGACGGATGAAGTCATTTTCATAATATTAGCCCGTACCGCAATCGTCACTGATGACAATCACGGGCCTCTTAATGACCGCTAGGTACATATGTCAGTCGGATGTCAATATGCCATAATCACAGCTGATCGCAGTTTGTTGTTATTGTGTTATTATTATGCAGGAGGTCGTTATGAGGCCTAATCCGTGTCGTGGCCCTGACGTTATAATTTGCTCACTCAGTTATCCCCGGTTTTGGTTATTCCGGTTTGAAACCCCCATCGAGACTCTCGTCAATAGATTTGTTAAATCTGATCCTAACTGTTGTGCCTTAATTAACTTGAAAATTGGCAATCCCTCTATGCTATCACCTTAATAATATTATAAACGCGAAAGTTTGTGAGGATGGATGGATGTTTGTTCAAAAACTACTGACCGGTGGCACACAGATAGTTTATAACCTGGATACTTTTTATCCCGATATTCCCACGGTATCGAGACTTACGCGGTTGAATCCGCGGGGCGTCGCTAGTATACAACATAGTTGAACAGCACATGCGAACGTCACGCAAAATTCTGCATCGCGCAAGCAGAGTTTACCACGATTATTATATACAAAGTACCGACATCAATCGTCGGGTAGTTGCCCACCAGACACGACACCCGTAGCCCGGAGGATCCTCTCTTTTCTATCGAGGATGAGTGAACTTTACACCCCGTTCCTCATACCTCTTTAAGCTTTTCGAAACGTATTTGAATCAGTTGGTGCGGCTGAAACTGCGGGCTGAAAGAATTGCGCTTTTATTCTCATCATCATTTCAGCCGAAAGACGTCTACTGCTGGACATAGGCCTCCCCCAAGCACCGCCACTTCGACCGATTCTGTGCTTTCCGCATCCAGCGGATTCCTGACGCCTTAAAGGTCATCGGTCCATCTTGTGGGAGGCCTTCCAACGCTACATCTTCCTTGCTTTTTTAAAAGAGTGGTTCTTGCCGGCTCTTCTCCATAGGAAGCGACCTATTGTAACCGTGCACCTAGCTTCTGACGTTTCATAAGTGCCCTTGTAGGTTTATGTGAAATAAAATATTTTTAATTTAGATTTTTTTTTAGTTTTGAAACTACGCAACGGATTTTGATGCGATTTTTATCACCATTAAGAAAATTTATTCCGGAAGGTTTGTCTATACATTTATATTAAATTTATATTTTAATAAAGAAATTGTGAAAAACCATGCTAAGCAAGGGTGGGTTGCTAGTGTCCAATAAGGCAGTATTTGATTGAAATTCACCGTATCAGATCAATGTCACGGGCCATGACGACGTAATGAAGCAGCCACAGTAACAAGTTGACCAGTAATTTAATGAACCAATCACGGTCCACAGAGCGTGACGGACCACGGAGGTGACAGGTAGGTATGGAGTGACGGATTCGTGCTGTGACGATGCTCTTTATTAAATTATGTTCTGACAGTCTCGCACGTTTTTGCTGTCACTATAATAATGGATCTAATTATTATGTATGCTGCACCTGGTATTTGCATGTACCTACCTCCATGAGGCCATTCAACTTTTTCTCATGATATTGATGGTAATATAACTTCTGTCTTGATAATTGAAGACAGAAGTTGTATTTCATTTCTACTTCTTCTTAGCTTAAGCAAATAATTATACAGTATGGCAGGTAAGAGAAGTGACATACTTTACGGGAGTGGAGTACTCATGAAAATGGACACCTTTTTACTATGGGACCAACTTAGAAATATGAAACTCTTAGCGAGTCAATAGCAATATTATAATATTTTTTTCACTCCTCTTGCTCAAAAAGTCTGTCATTGTAGCGTACCAGAGCGGGGAAAAAAAAGCACATCTTGCTCCAGGGGAAAAAGTTTTTTTTTTATTTGTCTGTTGCCTACAAAAACGAAAAAGTGTTTATTCTTATGTAAAACTTGCTTTTTCCAGCGGCTTCACTCGTCGGAAATTATCCTATGGAAACGTACTACCGCATAAAGGGATAAAAAGTTTCCTTAAAAATTCAGATTGAACAAATTGTATTTTTTTTTTAAATAAAATAAATTATTTTATATTGTATTGGATTATTTTATTTTCTCGCAATCTCAGTGAAAAGTAGAGTGCTAGACCCTACTACGAAGAAGAATTATAATAGAAGAGAATCTACTTTTATATTTTTTTTTTATAAAAATTTATTTTGACAGGTTCAAATAATATTATTTTCCATACATTTTGATCATGTATATTATTCCTGTTACTCCTTTGAGTACTGGTGGCTTGTAATTCAATGACACAGGTAGGGTCTGAACTTGTGGCCTCTGGTAGTCTAGTTCTTTCGCCAGCTTAACACTTTAGTCTTTGGAGCAAAGTAGCAGCCAGCCGGGGCAAGAGCTTACTTGACTGCTTACTGCAGAGTAGGTATTAAATTGTTCTTGTCAGCTCATCCACATAGCAACAGCAAAAACGTGTGAAACCAACAAACGAAGGTATTTCCGACTTTAATCTTACTTACAATTATTTATTCACACATGTGCGTAAGTTACAGATTACTAGTCCATTGTTCTCACGTTTTAAGATGATATCAGTGTCATTATCATCTAACGGAAGTTTGATATGTGGGAAATACGTGTCATAGCCCTCAACCCGCACTGTTCCCGCGTGGTGGAGACTGATCCACTCCCTCTCACAAAGAGGAGGCCTGTGTCCCAGCAGTGGGAACGTTATAGGCCTATTATGCTATGTGTCATAGTATGTAGGCATGGGTTTATGACATTGATTAGACATGATATTAGGGTATTTGCACCGCAAATTGAATAGACCATTATCGTTTCAAGTGAATTTGTCATAACAGGAAGAAAGGTCATGTGTGTGTGTCATGGCAAATGATACAATTTGACACGAGTAAATTCTAAGGTCATCATGATCATCATTGGTAGCCTTGATCCACCCAGGGCTGAGGATAGTTGTCCCTCCTTTTGTGCCATGTTTCCGTAATCTGTGCGGGCCCTCCCCGCTATCTTCTGTAGGTCGTATTTATGAGCCCAAAAATAATGGATAAGAGAGTTCGCCTTCGAAAATTACCTGCATCTGAAGGTCTTGCAATCAAATAGCTTTTATAGAGAATAGAGGGAAACAGAGATAGAGTTATTGCTCTAGTTACAGCAAATATATTTCTTAATATGATATATAGAGCCCGTGCCGCCACTGAAGTTCGGCGGAAAATTGTGAAACTAAATATTTTGGGTTCCGTACCTCAAAATGAAAAAAACGGAACCCTTATAGGATTACTTCGTTGTCCGTCCGTCAGTTTGTCAAGAACGCGTGGTGGTATCAATTTGAAATTAATATCAAATACGTAGAATTTATAGTCTCTTAGAGCTCTAAAAAAATCAAGCTTTTAAGTCAACACAATAAAAAATACGCCCATTTATGTGACATATTTTGATACTCGCAGATAAATCAAAACCTACTGGGTACTTCCCGTTTACCCAAATCATGAAATTTTGCAAGAAGCAAGGTCTCACAGCACAAGTATAGGAAACAGTCCGAAAATAGTTCATTTGTAGTTTTATCACATAAAAAAATCCATGTTCTCCCATACATCGGTATGGGTGAACGTGGTTTTCAACTACAAAGTTAAGTTTGTTTTTGGGATAAATTCATCCCAACTACGGAACCCTTCTTTGTGCGTGGTCCGACACGCACTTGGCCGATTTTTTTATGCAGATTGATGCAATGACATACACACTAGCGCCGCGTCTATCGGACTTGCTGAGTGGTGGCGAGGACTCTAATTTATGTTTGATCTATGGTATTGATAATCTGTCGATTGGCTTATAAAATTAACGTCAGTGTGCTACCAGATACCCGTCCTTTCCTTTCTCCTTCTTAAATCCTAGCAGGCCATCGCCCTCCGCAATATCCACACACGTATCAGTACTAAACTATTGTATTGCTCTATTTCCTTCAAAGAGTTTATCGTTCACCTCATTGTTTCATACTATAATTATATTAAAGTGTGGACTTACTAATCGTTATAGCCGACACGTGTCTTAAATGCATGATCCGACGCATATTATGTAAACCTCATTATTCATCTATTTTCTCACCTATTCTGTGTATGTTTTCCTTTCGTGATTGTAAAACACTAATTCTAATATTGTCTGTTATCATTTCAGTGTGTTTATGTTAAACTATGTTGTCTCGAGAAAAATGACAAGAATTCAAAATGACATCATTATGTACACTTTTGTCGTCATTTATTAAACAAAATAAAGTAAAGTTTCCGACTTTGTCTGTCAGAGATAATCTTACAAACAACTGTCTTAATTTGAGGAAGAACAACATCTTATTAGGTGACACCATTTGGGTATTGCAATAATACACTGATTTGGTTTTATTGGAAGAACACTGGTTGCTTTATTTACTCCTATAACACCCATATACAGGGTGGCAGGGACATCGACGCGAAAACTGAAACCATGGATTCAGTACATGATTCTGAATCCCACTGCGTTGAAATTTTTCGTCGGTTATTAAAAAAATCTGCCATTTCATAGAAAAGTGCAATACCTACGCGGTCAAAATGTATGGAACAGCAGATTTTTTTTGTTAATAACCATGTTTCAGAATCATGTACTGAATCCATGGTTCCAGTTTTCGCGTCGATGTCCCTGACACCCTGTATACAGTACTAAGTTAGTTTATAGGAAAAGCCGACTACAATAATAATTAGAAAGAAAAGAAAAACTTAATTAAGAAAAAAACCTTTGTATCCATCTTTATCGTCATTTTCTTCAGCATGGTAATAATTTTTATCTAAAATAAATATTATAAAGTAAACAAATATTGTCTTCTGTCAAAGCAAAACTTAAAACTTGGTTTATCATCTAGAGGCAATCAACCTGAGATTAGAGTAATTAGACTTGTTCTTGGGATTATTTAACTGTTTGTTTAAGCTAAGCGATGCAGTTAATTGTCTTCCGCGTGTCATGCAGTACTTTGAGTTATGTAGGTACGTGATTTTTGTGGATAAGAAAAATTGGGATCTCGTATCCTTGAAAGGCTTTCAGTGCGGTCTATTCTGACTCAGAAATATAATTGTTCAAGTCATCATTAAACGCCAAGTATACATTGGGCGAGCCTATCGCTTGGCCAACGTATACTGGGCCTTTTTGCGTTATTTGCCGTTTGATTTGCGTGTATTTTGCGTTGGTCGAGCATGCTCGGTCAACGTGTACTCGGGGCTTTAGAAGGCAAAGTGTAGTCAACATTACTTTGTCCAGTATAGCACAGGACAATTGGAACACGACCCGGTCATTTACCAACGTCAATATGCTAGAAATTATACAAGATGACAAGCAAAAGGACAAGATGGTACAAAACTAAATAATTATTATCCATTTGTAGTTCTTACACTCGCAAAAAACAATGTACGAACACAGACAGACAGGGAAAAACACATCAGTCAGATACTTCAACATTTTCCTTGAGCTAAGAACAAGAAAAAATCAAATGAAAACAAAAACCAATTTGATAAACAAAATAGACTCACCATTTTAGAATATTTATAATAAACAGAACTAGACTGTAAATCTAATAATTAATTAATTAAAAAAGCTGAATTGAAAGCAGCCAGTCACTTGACACCAAATAATGACGATGTAAAATGAGTGATTACAGCCATGTTTCGCCTCCGTATCTCTGTTATCACCAACTGATGGTAATCCGTATGCAAATTGAAGGAAACCTATGTCTTAGCTGATGATTTGTGCGTTTGTCTGTGATTTGAAGCGAGAAGAGATTGGAGGAGAGGGTATAGAAGCGCGACGGGAACTATATTGGGAAAACTGAAGGATAGTTATTGTTACAAGGTGAAGAAGCTCTAAAGTTACTAGCAAAAAACACAAATCTAGAAATTTAAAAAATATACGGAAAAGAAAATAAGCAGAACATGATGGGCATTTACCGCGAAAGTTAAAGAATCTTTATGAGAGAAATTGAAGAATCTTTTATAAACATAACTTTCTTTCTCACAATTCAAGCAAGGATCAAAATAACAATCTTAATCATGTAGTTATTAAAACTGCTTCGTCACTTCAATCTTCGCATGTCCTTCACATGCATTACAAAACGATCTTAAAAACTGGATCGCGTGACGATTATATTTAGACTTAAACTAAGTAGATCAACAACAAAAAAAAAACAGGTTTTTTAGAACCAATAATAATCGTTTACTACTCGCATAACCTTCGCCCGGTCTACTTTTATATATAAATTTATTATAATTCAACAGCAATAATAGATGGATATAATAGTGACACAATAAGTAAATTCCACATAAGGAATTGGTAAGTGTAAGGCTGCATGCCCTTTGGCTAGGTGGAACGACGGTGACAGTGGTTGAAGATCAATTTAAAAAGCATGCATTTGGAGAGATCTGCCCAGCAATAGACTGCCTACAGACAGATGATGATGGTGAAATACAGAACTAAAAAGGAAGAAAGAAATATAACCTGAACATAATAAATACAATCTAATATGTGCAACATTCACAGAATGGTCACAGGTTGCGTAAGATGACCAAGTTAAACATAAACAACATTCGCAATGTGAATGTCTCGAGAATTCTCTAAGGGTATTGACATACAAAATATTTATTTGCTGTTGATTTCTTAAGAGCTCATAAAGGAAATCCGGCATAGAAGCAGGATACACCTGAGCCATTGCGTGTACATTATACAACTGAAGTCAAACTTCAGTTCAGTCAGGTTTCAGGGTTTTCAAGATACAGGAGTAAAAAACGAAAAAGGTCCTACGTCAAAAAGTCTTCAAAAATTCACTTATTTGGAAAATAAAATTTTCTAAGATAGTAAGAAGGTATCCACAAGTAAAAGGCAGTCAGAGGCCCATGGGTCGCTTTAAAACTAAACGAAGGAAGGCCACACGAAAAGAAGAAGAAGACGAGTAAAAGAAGAAAAAAAACGAACGATAACAGCAGAGAAATAACTTTTTATCGAAAGATATCAAAGCTAAGAGATGAGGCAATAAGTAAAGTAGTAGCCGAATAATAAACAGAAGACATTTTCGTTATACCTCCAAAGAGTTAGCAAGAAAATCCAGCCTTACTTCCTAGTTTACAACATAATAAAAATGCAGATGTCTTCAAACAATGATGGCGATGACAATTGTCACAAAGTACTGTTTTATCATTGTGTGCAAAGGATTTGGAGGATTCCAGAAAACTGTTCATCATTGAGTGATAAGACCGTCGACCTTACTTCATTGGTTCACTAGTTTTTGACAAGGGTGATGAAGAAAGGGTGTCTGTTACTGTGTTGTGAAGAGTAAGATAGTGAAATTGTGATTTTTGTTGACATTCTCGATTAGACTTGGATGCCTATTGATTGTATTGTGACGAATAAAGTGTCGTCGTCGACTGGTATTATAAGAATGAGTACTATGACTGCAGAAGATATCAAAGTGTTTTTTATACGAGCTATATTTTTTGTGTAAAATTCCTCATGGATGTCCTCAACCTTGGGGCGAGGGCGAGCACTAGACTCTTTCTGACTAAAATTACACGGTGTTCTTCCAACAATCTCTGGCCTGGTGGCTGGAGAACTCACGCATTTATTTTCACTGGAATTGGCCAATCAGGCTTTCAGGTGGACCCGTCACCCTCTGCGGCCGTCACCATGGAAACCGTGTTAGGATTTGGACTTGGTCTGTATTTCTCTTCATAGCTGCGTAAAGGACTGCTGTCATATGACTTTTGACTATTTATTTTGATGTTACAAACTCCAGAAATACATTATACTAATTTATTTGCTTTTTCATTCAAAGTTTACACAAGGCTACTTACATTTCAATGTTTCTCTTGATATTGCTAAAGGATTAACAAAGACTTCCATAAATGGTTTTGCCGCATCTGTGTTAAGGATATCAGGTATAAATGTTATTCCCCAAACAGGTAAATAAAAAGAATGATTTGACCTTACAACGGTCGCGAGCGACGGTTGTCGACCCACGCGAAAAATAATGTTTTTTATAGTGATGCTAATGGCAAACAAAGATGTATCGTCGTAAATATTGAGAGAAATCATGTAATTTTTATCTTTTGCTCAAGTTGCTCAAGATATATCAGCAACATTGTATCATGTTTTTTCTTTGGATCCACAAGATTTTATGTGTGTCAATTCATAAGTCCAGAGAAAAATTCTGAAAAATAACGATTTTTTTATGGTCCTGTAATCTAGTGTACGTGGGTAATTTATTTATTTACTAAGCAGTACCTTACTTAGTAAATAAATAAATGACATATTTACAAGAATAGCGGATACCGAGATCAAGATAGCGGGAAACCAAAAAACCTTAATATTCCTTTTAATGTTTTTTAATAAAAGTCTACTTATACTTCCATCCCTATACGTTTTTGAAATGTGTAAATTCGTTAGAAACCATCTATCACTTTTTGAACAGGATGCGGTGAAAATTTATAGTAAACTACCCGAAAAAATAAGAAACATGAATAACTTAGAATTCAATAGAACTTTAAACAATTGGCTTTGTGATAGATGTTTTATCCAATAGATGATTATTTAAATTTTAAACAGACATGATGTAAAACTATATAAATTTACGAACACAATTTTTTTTTTACGATATTTATAAACCTAATCAATAAATTGATGAACTGTTTTGGCTGTGAGATATAATCTAATAAACAAATCTAATATATTTTATAATTTTAATGTGCCTATTTAATATTAACGAGGAAAGACTATACATTTTATTATGATTATGATATGTATGACTAATGACTTTGATGTAATTTCATGATATTACTATGTACTAGAAATATTTGCACTACTTGCACGAGTCGAATGTAGTGAGACTAAAATTTATTTTACCATGTTATTATGTATGTACCTATATTCTGGCAAATGAATAAATTTCATTTCATTTCATTTCAAAGAAAACGGGTAAGGAGAAAACGACAGTAAATTGCAGTTTATGCTCATTTTATATATATACCTACCACTTATAATTTTTATAGTGACTATAATGTTTTAATTAATTCTTAAATTATTTCGTAATATTTGTGTTACTAGCCGTACTTTTAACCCCCAACATTTATAACAATATGAAACTAACACATTTACATGCACTTAGCATTCTCGTCGCTCTAAAAGGGAAACCGTTCGTGAGGATATTTGTCGCAAACTTCTGATAAAATCAGTAAAAACAAAACATGCCATACTTCACCTAACTCTTGTGCTCGCATAATAATTGTCAAATATATCTTTAAAATTCATTGGTCGCACTTAATGCCTATATGTGAAAGTTACGACCAGAATGGTCGTGAATTACTAAGCATTTCATATACAGCGTGGCGCTTTAATGGTGACATTAATTTAACACACGTATACGGATTAGCGTTTTCTTTTTATGAAGATATTTTAATTTAATTAAACGTTAATATTTATTGATTTATTTTCAATTTTCTAAAATAGCATCTTGGAGCAACCTGTACTTAAAAACTGTAGCGCAGAGGTCATTTACCGGGATCACGGATCGTAACAACGAATCAATGAAAATGTGACGAATAACGTGCAAAGAGAAGACGAATTGAAGGAAAGGGAGAGCCCTATGTCGGCGAGCGTTTGAAATTTTTAATTTTTCATTTAACGAATTATTTTTCTTATGATATTTTTATGATTACTGGCCACTAGCCCTACCCGTGTGTTAAATTAATGTCGCCATTGTAGCGGCACGTTGTATATAATGTTGCATGTTGTTATGTAACGTCAGTGGTTACAAATCAAATCGGAAATATATAATTAGGTACTCGAGTGCTAGGCTGTCAATTATATATTGGTAAGTTATTTCCTTCAAAAATAAACATGGCAGAAGTGACCCTATTTTTTGCAGATCTTGGGTCACAAACAATCATAATCATAACATTACATCATCACAACTGTACCCGAATTCGTGCACACTTCAAACTCAAACTCAAAGCATTCGGCTTACTGGTGACTCGCCCGAGTCCGGGCGAATCGACCATTTTAATAAATATATTATTTCAATTAGGTTTAATTGCCTGTAAATGGTTATTTACAGGCACTTTTGTATTGTCAAAGGAGTCGGTCAGACAAAAGGATGAAGTTAGTTACCGATTCCGAAGCGAAGTAGGTACGAAGGAGAAGAACGGGTAAAAAACTCCGTGGACACACTTTTATATTATAGATATTACAAAGCTTATATACATAGTACACCCACATTTAGCCAATTATGTCCCCACCTATATAGGACGAGCTTACCACTAAACTGGCACAAATTCGGGCTTCGGGCTGCTACTAAATCTTTCTCGAAAGAAAAACTCAAAAACACTTTCCTCCACTCGGAGATTGAACCTAAGAATTCAACAATAAATTTAGTGATTTAACTTTTTATTGCCTTTGCTCTACACACATCAGAAATTATTTGTCAAATAATTGCCCTTTTATTTCAAGTGCAGCAGTTTTGTTCGCGTTAAAACCAGCTACTGCGGAAATAATATATTCAGAAAATCCATGTGTGTGTTTTTGTGCTTGTTTGTATGTTCTTGTGCATGTGTGTCTGCTTGCGCGCATGTGTGCATGTTTGCGTAACTCTGCTAATGATTGATTCGTGTTTTTCTATCGCGTGAAATTAATTACATAAGGTTACACGACAGACATTCGTGAATGTGGTATTTCAGAATTATTTTTAATTTGCACTCTTCTGTTAGATGTTTCAACTTTTCGACTTTATCGTTCTTATGTCTCCTGCACTTCAGTGTCATGTAAACTCCATAGTGCTGAGAAAATGAATTTACACCTTTTACTTTTACTGAAAGCTGTAGGTAGGTAAAGAGTATCTCTGTCTGTTAACTTTTCATGACTAAATCACTGAACCGATCGTTATGAGATTCAACAGACAAGTAGCCAGGGCCCTCGAGAAGGACATAGGCTTACTTTTCATTCTGGATATTTGTTTAAAAATTTATGAAATACAAAATACACACGCAGACGTATTCGCGGGCAGCAGACTTCTAGTTTATAATAAAAAACCTGATAATGTAAGCAATGTCATTAACCTTTTAACTGTCTCTACTATGTCTCAAGGCCTAAGGTTCAATACATAATCAGCCTACAATATTCCCACTGCTGGGACACAGACCTCTTCTCGCTGAGAGGGAGTGGGCCGTAATCCACCACGCGGGCCCAGTGCGGGTTGGTAGATTGCATATCTTCGAATTTTTGGTTCTAGGACTTGCTGGTTTCCTCACGATGTTTTTCTTCACAGTTTTGAGAATTGTCGTGACGAAATAATTTACACAAAGTAAAGCGCCTGTCAGGGTTCGAACCTACAACTGGTAAGGCGCGGCCGTTACCACTGCTCCGTAAAGTCATATAATTTCAATTAATTATCTCCTCACTTTGCCGGTCATAGATGGTCGTGAATCTTGGTGGCTAGGTGTAATCATATATCATAGTTTGTAAATTATTATAGTTTTAAATAATACAGATGTATTATTTAAAACTACAATAATTTATAATCTATGGGTATAACAATGTTAACAATGGATGTCGTAGGTGAGTGCCAATTGTTCTGCCGGACTTATTTTTTCAACATTGCTTCCATACGACTGTACACTGAACTTCGAAGTTTAAAATACCGATGTGTGGTATTCATAAAGTTTAAAATTACGATTTAAGTGAGTTAGAATGTACGCTATGACGAATTACTTTATGGAGAATGTTCATAATCGCGATGTACGGAACTTCGAAAGCTTGCTGTGACGAAATACTTAATTGAGAATGTTCATCAGCGCGATTTACGGAATTTCGAAATCTTGCTATGACTTACATACTCATTTTCTTCGTCTGTCTGTCTTTCTCAACATCAGAAGTAAATTCGGACTTCCTCAATGGTATGGTATAGGTAAATAATATGATAAAAACTTAATAAAAGAACTGGTTAATAATCTACCGAATTTTGCATACTTATCAGAAATTCAGAATACTTCTGTGTGTGATGTTTTAAATATTTACACTAACTATACCGTTTACGCTTGTTCACTAACAAAAAAAATACAGGTTCCAAAAGGAAAATGTCAACAAACATAACAGTTAAACAGCGGTTCTAAGGAAAGTGGTTTTAAAGTAAACCAACCTTTCCACCAGCACGCGTAGCATGACCACCGTAGAAACGGGTTTTGTCGACGGAAGAATAGACAAAATGATAGATTGCGATTGTTTATCTGTCATGTTGTCTATTCTTCCGTCGACAAAACTCGTTTCTATGGTGGTCATGCTACGCGTGCAGAAGTGATTTGAGTCCTTATCTCCTTGCAATAAAACAGAAAATTCCACAAAACAAATGCGAACTTCCTCAATTTACAATTTAACCTTAAACAATTTTTTTATTGTCTTTTTAATTGATTGTTCGATTATTGTGTTCCAAGAGTTCGTTAAACATGAGAACAATAGAAAATATAGTTAAGTAGGTACAAAGTCTTCCATTTTGTCACGAGACTCGTTATCTGAAAATAAAATACCTTATGGGAAATTCGGTTTTTTGTTACTTAGCAACATGAAAATGTAGAAAAGTAATAATATTAAACACATAAAACTTACTAATTAACAAACATACATACATACATACTTGCTAACTATTTCAGATTGAATTCATAGATTCAACTAAATATTTTAATTTTTTACTAACAGCGCCCCGCGGTTTCACCCGCATAAGTCTCGAACCTGAGGGAATATCTGGACAAAAAGTATCCTATTATTAACCCGGGTTATAAACCCAAATTTCATCCAAATCCGTTTTTCGTGATTAAGTAACAACATTCAAACTTTCACATTTATATTATATGTAGTACATAGTAAGATTATGCTTTAATTTTAAATGCAAATAAAATGGCATCTTCTCATACAGAGACGGAATATGTATCAATTACATTCCATTGCTGGTTTTCTGGTTTTAAGGTGTATTATAGTTAGAAAAGGTATACTACCTATATCATAATAATTTGCATAGCCTTTTCCCAAGTATGTTGGAGTCAGTTCCAGTATTAGATGCAGCTAAATACCAGTATTTTAAATGAAGCGACTGCCTATCTGACCTCCACATCTCAGTTACTGAGTAACACGATACCCCTTGGTAAGACTGGAAAGTCAGACACAGGGCTTGAAATACCGGTATTTTTGGGAACCGCTACCATTGGCCTTGGTGTGATACCAGTAACAGAGGAATACCTGTACTATTGGTACCGGTAACAGATGTAGTACCTATTAGAATTTCTAATGAGTATCGGTTCTGTATTGGTACCAAATAAATATTTCCGTAAGTAAGAGTGAGAAAACACATGTACATCTGTACCTAAGTAAAAAGGATAGTTGTAAAAATAACTTCAAGTTTGCTAATCGTACAAGGCTCCTCATACAAATGTAACATTTGTACGCGTCGAATACCTGAATTGGGTACCGGTACTTGTTAGATGGAGTACCGGTACCCGTACGGAACATAGGTACCGAAACGGCAAGAACCGTTAAGTACCGATACAGAACCTATACTTTTGGTAACGGTTCCAAGTCCTGGTTAGACATGACATTGCAAAAGTCACATTGGCACACATTTAGCCTGTCGGCTAAAAAGTAAACACATAAACCGTCATACCGTCAATAAGACTACGTTCACGAGACAAACAAAAAAATATGTCAGAAACAAGTCCAACTAGATGCTATTCATTCAGTTACACTATGTTCTAAAAATAGCTCGTAATAATATAGTCAATGACATTTTGATTGTAAAAATATAACGATCATTGCTGACACGTGTATTTTTTACACACATAAGAAGTTGTTAAATTTCATCAATCCATTACTAAGTTTGTATGGAGGTATACAATCTGTGGTTGGTACTTAGTGTAACTAATAGCATGTAGGGAAGCAACTATGTACGTAGTAGGTAACTTAAGACGCAGATATAGGTATAACAGTGACCTTGAATGGTTAGCTTGCGTCTTCTGTACTGAGCTCAAGCAACGCGTCGTACGTCCAGCCAGTAATAGGACTCGCCCATCAAGGAGCGCTGTCCCAAATTAGACGCATTATTAATTTATTACACGTAAAACAAAAAGTATTTTAATAAAACAAGTATACTAAAAGATCAACAATTTAATTATCTTTAAAATAGAGAAGTTTTCAGAAAAATACGCTCGATAGATTTTGCGTCATTCTCAGCTTTTTATCCGCGTTAGCCATAACTTTACAAATTAATTTCACTATGTAATATAAACATAATCAAAAATATGCCTATATTAAAATATTAAGAAAATGCTCTAATTTAACATATATTTTTTTCAAATCACTAACACTACTCGTTTAGACGTCATCTTCAGTATAAAATCATTAAAAGTCGGTTATCGTCCCCTTAATAAGAAAATTGGAGACAGAAACGAGATTTTGAGCTTTCAAGTTATCACAAGTATTTTCAGTGTTATTTAATTCATACTTAAGAAAAAAATATTTCATACAAGTGTGGGGCCATTTTACTCATCATTATGATCAACTATGACCAAGCCTGAAATTGCAATTTATGTTCGCATAACTTGACAAAATGTAGGGAACAGCTGATTTTTTTTCGCGATTTTAGTTTCTTAAGACATCGTAACAGTTGTTAATTACGTCTTGTATACAAAGTTACTATGAGTACCTTCTTACAGATTCATATTACATGAACCCGGATTTGTGTTCATCACTTATTTCGTCCTAAAGCAAAAAAAATACTGTAACTACCTACCTAACATTATTATCTTCAACAAACATCACTTAATTTAATTTCTGACGGCTGTTTATTAAATTATAATGATTAATGTTTTATTTTATCTGGCTATTGTCTGTAGCGTACATTAGCTTACATTGTTAACGTTACTCTATAAGTCAAAGTCCACTAAGCAATTGGTTACTTAATTACATTCATACGTCAATTGTCATTGAATATGAGCCTCCGATAGATCAAAAGAGGTTTTACAATACAGATGTGACCCTAGGCAGACAGATTGGTTAATGAACCTTGCAATATATTATTATTTGCAGACAGGAGGCCGGTGACAAGAAATGCAGGAGGCAACGAGAAGATTTTGAGAAAGATAATATGACTAAAAAGCAACTGAACACTGAGAAGATTGCTGGTAGAGATAAATGGAAGAAAAAAACATGCTGGGTTGACCACAAATAAATTGAAATAAAGGCATCAGGGACTGGCTGATGGGCTGGGACTGGCTGATGGGCTGGAACTGGCTGATGGGCTGGGACTGGCTGATGGGCTGGGACTGGCTGATGGGCTGGGACTGGCTGATGGGCTAGGACTGGCTGATGTGTTGGGACTGGCTGATGGGCTAGGACTGGCTGATGTGTTGGGACTGGCTGATGGGCTAGGACTGGCTGATGTGTTGGGACTGGCTGATGGGCTAGGACTGGCTGATGGGCTGGGACTGGCTGATGGGCTAGGACTGGCTGATGTGTTGGGACTGGCTGATGGGCTAGGACTGGCTGATGGGCTGGGACTGGCTGATGGGCTAGGACTGGCTGATGGGCTGGGACTAGCTGATGGGCTGGGACTGGCTGATGGGCTGGGACTGGCTGATGTGTTGAGACTGGCTGATGGGCTGGGACTGGCTGATGGGCTAGGACTGGCTGATGTGTTGAGACTGGTTGATTGGCTGGGACTGGCTGATGGGCTAGGACTGGCTGATGGGCTCAGACTGGCTGATGGGCTGGGACAGGCTGATGGGCTGGGACAGGCTGATGGGCTGGGACAGGCTGTTGGGCTGGGACAGGCTGATGGGCTGGGACTGGCTGATGGACTGGGACTGGCTGATGGGCTGGGACTGGTTGATGGGCTGGGACAGGCTGATGGGTTGAGACAGGCTGTTGGGCTGGGACAGGCTGATGGGCTGGGACTGGCTGATGGACTGGGACTGGCTGATGGGCTGGGACAGGCTGATGGGCTGGGACAGGCTGATGGGCTGGGACAGGCTGTTGGGCTGGGACAGGCTGATGGGCTGGGACTGGCTCATGGACTGGGACTGGCTGATGGGCTGGGACAGGCTGATGGGCTGGGACAGGCTGATGGGCTGGGACAGGCTGTTGGGCTGGGACAGGCTGATGGGCTGGGACTGGCTGATGGACTGGAACTGGCTGATGGGCTGGGACTGGCTGATGGGCTGGGACTGGTTGATGGGCTGGGACAGGCTGATGGGCTGGGACAGGCTGATGGGCTGGGACAGGCTGATGGACTGGAACTGGCTGATGGGCTGGGACAGGCTGATGGGCTGGGACAGGCTGATGGACTGGAACTGGCTGATGGGCTGGGACTGGCTGATGGGCTGGGACTGGTTGATGGGCTGGGACAGGCTGATGGGCTGGGACAGGCTGTTGGGCTGGGACAGGCTGATGGGCTGGGACTGGCTGATGGACTGGGACTGGCTGATGGGCTGGGACAGGCTGATGGGTTGAGACAGGCTGTTGGGCTGGGACAGGCTGATGGGCTGGGACTGGCTGATGGACTGGGACTGGCTGATGGGCTGGGACAGGCTGATGGGCTGGGACAGGCTGATGGGCTGGGACAGGCTGTTGGGCTGGGACAGGCTGTTGGGCTGGGACAGGCTGATGGGCTGGGACTGGCTCATGGACTGGGACTGGCTGATGGGCTGGGACAGGCTGATGGGCTGGGACAGGCTGATGGGCTGGGACAGGCTGTTGGGCTGGGACAGGCTGATGGGCTGGGACTGGCTGATGGACTGGAACTGGCTGATGGGCTGGGACTGGCTGATGGGCTGGGACTGGTTGATGGGCTGGGACAGGCTGATGGGCTGGGACAGGCTGTTGGGCTGGGACAGGCTGATGGGCTGGGACTGGCTGATGGACTGGGACTGGCTGATGGGCTGGGACTGGCTGATGGGCTGGGACAGGCTTCGTATTGATTACCGTACCATGACGACTGAAATATAAACTGCGATTTAAATAATTCATAGAATGACACAGCTTTTGATCAAGGTTGACAAGTTTGAATATTCGAGTCATAAACAAGTTTAGAATATTTTTCATGCAATACCATTAAATTGAAATAACTTGTAACAAGAATTATTATAAAGCATGTTGTGTATAGTTTTACTATAATTTATTACGAATGGGAGACATATTAATAAATAACACTCAAAGTGATCGTGCTCCACTTACTGAATAGATACAAGGTTTTTACCGACACTGTTGTAAATGTATCTTTAAAAATGTATAAAAAGTAGCAAGTGACGCTTGATAAATAACCGCACCAGTTTTATCAACCTAAAAGGTAAAGCTGCGGTTGCCACGGTGACACCTTTGATGGGTGACCGTTACTACGATCATTTGGATCACTCCGTGCCTCAGAACTAAGCCAACTGGTTAAGTTGTCGATGTGCAGTCGATCCCGACTGTGGTGCCTCCTGACATCCATTTGGTAGGGGTAACCAGAAAGTCGTCAGTCTGATCTAGATTATCCTATCCTAAATTAATATTATAAATGCGAAAGTAAGTTTGTTTGTTTGTTACGCTTTCACGCTAAAACGGCTGAACGGATTTAGATAAAATTTGGCACATGGGTAGACCATGACTTGGGTTAGGACAGAGAATACTTTTTATCCCGATATTCTTACAGGATCGAGACTTATGCGGGTGAAACCGCGTGGCGCAGCTAGTTAGTCAATATTTATTTCATGTCTTTTTACATTAATTACCATATTTATGTATCTGTCTGTTTTTAATTATTTCAATTTAACTGTTTTTTACATACATACATACATAAACTCACGCCTTCTTCCCATGGGGGTAGGCAGAAACTACAGAACGCCACCTGCTACTATCCTTACATAGTCCTTTTGCCTCGTTTACGTTCATACATCTGGTCAAACACGCACGCCGGTTGCGAGTACTATGCACCTGGCCTTTCTGAAGAACATCACCAATAAGGTCAGTATATGTCCTCCTAGGGCGTCCCCGCCCGGCCTTTCCCTTTACATCAGCCTTGTAAATACATTTTGTTAGTCGCCTTTCATTCAATGTTTTTAATTCTAATGAAATGTGTCTCTAAATTATTTTTTATTATTATTTGACTGTAAACATAACTAACTAATAAATACATCGCGTGCAACTATTATAAAAACAATAATCGAACTATACACGGTCGTAGTATTTGAAGATCGTTAGTTAACAATGCGCACACGTCACTTCAAGGTTTTGACGTTTAAGGTCGAGAACGAAAGGTTTTCCTCTTAGAACACGTTTTTTTTTTAATCGATTAGAGTGAGTGAGACTGAAATTCATGCCAGTTATTTACAATTATTAAAAATAATTAATGGGGTCATTGAATTTCCCGTCTTGTATATTGGACCTCGTAATGAGTAAATAAAGACAGCAGTGGTGGCTCAGTGGCAACGGTTCCGATCTAGGACTTGTATGTCGTGGGTTCGAAACCAGACAGGCGCTTTACTTTGTGTAAATAATTTTGTCACCATTGCTCTTAAAATGGTGAAGAAAAACATAGTGAAGAAACCGACATGTTCTAGAACTAAACATTCGAAGACATTTGACATCTACCAACACGCACTGGGCCCGCGTGGTAGATTATAGCCCACTCCTTCTCGAAGAGAGGAGACTTGTGCCTCAGCAGTGGGAACATTATAGGTTGATTATGCTATATACAACATACCAATAAATAATTTACAGGCGAATTTTCACAGACTTGTGTCTCATTAGACCAGAGCACCATGATTATGTGAGCACTATGTCACATAATTAATTTTTCTGTCATTGCTTCTTTTTACCTATTGTAGTATAGTAATTTTATTCCAGGTGCATGCCGTTTTCACATATAATTATATATTTAATGTATAAAAAATATTGTAAACATTTTAAAAGAGTAATGGTGGAGTTTCTTGCCCATTCATTATGCCAAGAAAACGAAATGTGTAAAGTTCGCTCTACCAAATGTTAGAAATCTAGGACCCAACATCGTCTTAGATAAAGAGGTGCTTGAAACTGTGAACTCGGCAGTTTTTCTGGGCATAACAGTAGATGCCAAACTTCAGTGGGGCCCACATATATCAAGCCTAGCGGGAAGGCTCAGTTCGGCCGCCTACGCTGTCAGGAAAGTAAGACAATACACTGACATTGATACAGCTCGGTTAGTCTATTTTAGTTATTTCCATAGCGTTATGTCCTATGGTATTCTGCTGTGGGGCAAAGCCGCTGACATTCAAAATATATTTGTTCTTCAAAAACGAGCTGTTCGAGCAATTTACCAGCTACGTGCCAGAGTTTCTCTAAGAGATTTTTTTAAAGATGTTGGTATTCTCACGGTGGCATCACAATTCATTTTCGCCAACATCTTATATATTAGGCAAAATATACACTTATACACTAAAAACAGTGATATTCACAATGTTAACACTAGAAATAAGGACAAACTACGAGCTCCCTTTCACCGGCTTCATAAGGTTCATAACTCATTTGTTGGGCTTGGTATAACCTTTTATAACAAGCTACCCTCTTCTATGCTAGATTTGCCTTTTAATGCGTTTAAAAATAAAGTAAAATCCAACCTTTGTTCAAAGGCATACTATTGTATCAACGACTACTTAAATGATAAGAATAGTTGGTCGCTGTGATTAACTTAAGACAATGTTTATGTTCTTTCTCCAGATTTAACTTACCTACTGACAGTTTATATAAGTTTATACAATTTTTTTTTTTTATTTGACTTTATGAGTCAATTTTTTAATTATTTTTTTACGAGTCTATTTATTTTTATTTTATTGTTGACATAATCTACTCATTACAATGTTTTTGTTATGAGTTTGTTTTGCAATTTGTGGTTGGCTAGTGACCTCGACAATTGATTATATTATTTTTTTACCTGAGCAACCGGCAGCAAGTTCGTCATGCTCCCTTAGATGTCAATGCTTGCGGTAGCGTCGGGAGTCGGGTTGCCTCCTTCCCTCAAATATGGCGAGGGGGGTAATGGCTGATCTTTGCGTTATGCTCGTGAACGGGTGCTGCTTGTGGTGACTGGTCGTCTTGCTGATCATGGTTTTGTTATTGTTACTAGTAATTAACTGTACATTTATTTTACCTCGATGGTCCTAGTTTATCATTTATAACTTCCAATTTACAGCTTTATGTAAGCGGGCACGCCCTTTATGCCTGGAGGCTTTTATTTAGATATTTAGTTCTTTTTACGTTTAGTTTTTATTTTTTAATTCTGCTTGAGTATAGTTCTCGATGTTTTTGGTTGGTATATCGGCGTGTGCTAGCTAACATATGGCCAATAATTTATACTTAATTAAAATAATGTTTTGTGTTGCATAATAATTTTGCATACTATTGTATAGAGTCATTTTTATTTTTTTCTAACTTGAACAGACAGCTGTGCTGCTGGGGAGTTTGTTGCGCCACTTCTTCTTCCCAGCTAAAGGCACTAGGAAGTGGTGAAGGGTGGGCGTTTTTGGGGGACTGTCTTATGTAATTTTGACGTTCGAAAAGTGCTGGTTCTCAGCCTAATTTGAATAAATGACTTTTGAATTTTGAATTTTTTGAATTTTGAATTCTTCTCCATACGAAAAGTACCTTTTGGAAGGGGCGACTAGAATCAATTCTATTTTTTTGTAAATTTTGGCGTTCAAAAGTGCCTTTTATGTACCTAATTGAAATAAAGTATTTGACTTTGACCCATATCTAATAACGATACACATGTCTGGAAAGTTTCGCCAATTACTTTAAACCGTATCAGACTATCTTCTAAAGCACAAACCCTTTAATGGCTAACCTGCAAAGATTTACGCTTTTCCAATGGCGAAATGTGGGTGTATCTATTATTAGATACCTCTATCTAACTCTTCGGGGAAAATAAGCGTAACGTTATAATAATAAATAGTAAAATAAATAATATAATTATAATTATGTGTTTTAAGTATAAGTCTCTTGAAGCTCAATTGGCTAATATTTATTACTAAGGCTTACATTTGCAATATTGATAAATAGTTGTTTGTATATTTATTGGTAACAAGATCCCAAGTAAAACATGTTGCATAACGTGAAGTGACAGATTGCTAGCTCACTGCCTAACATGAACAACAATGAAATACAATATTAAAATATGTTGCATTTTATCGAGCGTAACTTATAGATAACATAAATGAAGAATAATCGTCGATCGATTCATTGCAGTTTGCTGCATTGTTAGTTTCTTAATAAAAGTCTCCTGAATCGTCGTTAAATTATTTAATAAATATTGGATTTGTTTGTAAAGCAAATCTAATTAAAAAACGGATAGAGTATTCTCTCATCAAATACCGACACCGTAGTTTAAAACTGAATTTAGCAAACTCTAGAAGTGAACTTCTCAGAGAATAAAGCTTACTTACAATTTATCATTTCTCTGATCTTTCCTTAAATGACAAGTCATATTATAAGCTAAATGGTCAGTCTGTTGTTTTATCATCTTGAGACAAGTGCAGGAGATCAAACAGATTATAAATTTAGTTTTATGGTTCCGTAAGTCCGAATGAAAAACGGAACCCATAAAAGAACACTCGTGTGTTCGTCTGTCTGTTAGTTTGTCATCATAGCCAATTTGCTCCGAATCTAATGGACCGATTGAGTTCAGATGTGGTACACGTATGAATTTCTGTAACCTAAACACGGATGTGTAACGTAAATAAATGAATTTTGAATATGGGGGTAATTTTTGAGAGGGAAATTAGAAAAAAAAAATAGTTTTGCAAACTGTACCGTGACATAAAATGACGGGTTTACTGTGAGGATATAAAGTATTGTTTTACAATAATTTTAAATTAGTTTTGAAGTTATTTAAGAAAATAAATGAAAATCCATAATTCCGAAACCACTGAGAGTAAAATTTTGAAAAAAAAAATACAGAAAATTGTTTTATATTTATAGATTACTGGAAAACCTAGAAGTCTATGGTCTGTAAATAACATGGTAAATCTCTCAATATTGTACGTACAAATTTATTTTTGCAGTGGGAATGTATGTTATAATAATGTTTATCAACTACAATGTTAAGTTTGTTCTTGGGATAGTTCATCCCAATTACGGAAACCTTCATTGTGCGTGGTTCAACATGCACTTGGCTGGTATATTTTTATTTTCATTCTTCTTTTCAGTGTGGAAATACCCAAATTAGCACAAAAACTTCGCAGAATCAATTAATTGCCATAAATTATAGAATATAATTAATTAGAGAAATGCGTTGGTTTTGTTTTGCGGAATTTTGTCTAACAAATAATAAGAAGAGTCTTAAAGATTTTAAGTTCTTGCCTAATTACGTTTCGTCTCAATGCACCATAACTTGTTTCCGGAAACGAACCTACAAACTTTTCAAGGCAAACAACACTTTTTTTATAACGCATGGTTCAAGCCACAGATGCAAACCGGCTGATCGCTTGGAACGAGATCAAATTGGAGACTGATTAAGTACGATCGTTTGCGTACGAAATTACAGACAATCTTCACTTTACCACTCCATAATCCCTTTATGAATAGTTTTTACTGAATTATAAGCAGCCCAATCGACACGAAGGCTTATGTTATTTTAACTACTCGTGTCCGGATATCGAATAATCACGCAGGTTTTAGTACAGACGCTAGCACATCAAGCTACCCGAAACTGTCAAATTTTCCCAATCAACTTTGAACCTCATGGTTCAGCGATAAAGTTGAAAATCTATTACATAAATTTGACAGATTGTAGTAGCTTGATGTACTGGCGTCTGTACCAGAGGAATATTTTAACAGAGTGTATTCATTGATGCCATATGAAGCCATTGACTCGCTTCAGATGCAAACTAGGTATAACCATGTTATTGCCCTGACCGGCTCAAATGACTCATCACAACAACCCGTCAGAAGCTTGAAATGAGGACAAATATCAGATTCCTAGGACTGACTCGGCACAGTCGCAGCTTATCATTTGAACATTAAAAGTCCTGAACTTGCTTAAAAAGCCCTTAACTCAAATCGACGTTAAATAAATATGTTTTAGTATGCTCTAAGCGGTATTAACATAACTACTTTCTAGCACTCAGTAAGGCCGGCGACAACGAGTTAAACCTGTAGATTTTAGCGCTAACGAACGGACACAAGTATGATCGGCTCGTTTGTTAATTTCCTTCGAAGGAAATCTTGTTTCTCTTACAATATATATTCTCAAAGTTTCTCTGTTGATTGGGCTAGTTGTTTTTATCTGGTGATGCAGCCAGCCTTATAATTGGTCCTTTTTTGCTGCTCAAACTTAATCGCACCGGTTTCGAGTCTTCCTTTATGGGAGATGTTTGCGAATGGTCTGTTAAAATATTTTATGCGTCTTCATTATTTTCTTTACTTTAGTTGGTCGGTTTACAGTTACAGTCGCGACTAATTAGCAGTATTTTATATATGGCTTCTGGATATGTGGAATGCTCGCCCAAACAATGGCCGACCGCGGTGAGTCCTGCCTAAATAAATAAATAAAATTTTAATAAGCCCTTATTGCTGGTTCTTTCTACAAAGTTTTCTAAAATGTTTTTACTTTATTATGTCTAGTAAAAATTTCTTAAACAGCTTGTCCTTTGACAAAGATCTCCTTTAAAGATTTCTATCTCTCTCTGTCTCTCGCCCTCTAAATCCACTCTGGACCAGCTACTCTTTTGACGTCGTCTTCCCAACGTTTTGCTTGTCGTCCTTTGCTCTTTTTTCCATCCCGTGGGTACCACTCTGTTATTTGGTCCATTTCTCTTTTTGCTTTCTTAACATTGTCCATTCAATAATTATTTCGGTATTTACTTCATAAATATTCAGCTGCATCGGTAAGACTGGAAGCCGACCCCAACATAGTTACGAAAAGGTTAGGTTAGGGTAAGTATATGTGTATTGTCATATTTGAATATTTTATTTTTTATTCCTCCATTTTCGTAATTGCACCTACCACTGTTTGTCTCTGCATCACCCAAAGGTTGACTGGTAGAAAATACCTATGGCATCTACCTCTGTATATTTCTGTGCTTGAAGTATTAAATAAATAAATAGGTAGGTGATGATGATGACTTCATAAATATTCAGACCGGTTAGACTGGTAACTCAAAATGTTGCGGACAATGCCACCGAGTATTGCAGAGATACATCCCACTTAAGACATTCAAAGAAATGTTACAAAAAGTTTTGCATATTACATTGAAAAATGATGATAATCAATAAGTAAATAATGAAAGAAGAAAGAAAGAAAAAACATTTATTTGCGGTAAACATGACGCAGAAAAAAATTGTTTGAAATACAAAAATGAGATAAGGTTGGGGGAAGCATGCGTCACATCCACGCAAATCGGCTGTCGCTCAGCATTATGCTACGACCCTATGCGAGACAGAGCCCCAGCGCTGGTTTTCAGCGACAGCCGGCGCCGACGTAATTATATAATACTGTCAGGATTGTATATTGTAACGGAAATATTAAATGGTATTGTGCCGGTAGAATGCAAGCAGCCTTCGACAAAGGGGCTATCATAAAAGAGCTTGTAAGTAAGAAATATTAAGCCTTGGATGCCTATTTTAGAGTGTTTCATCAGGGGCCTGTAGGATATTGGGTACTGAGAAAATGGCACAGTCCTTCAGCAGACAGATGATGGGTGTATTAGAATAGTTTCCACTAGAGTTAAATGTGCGTACGAAGAACCCTGGGTGGTCAGCCAGCACCTTTCTGACCAGCAAATATTTGAACTACCACAGCGTATGCTATTATTATGTAGTTTGAGCCCATACGAGAGCAGAGTTTATTATCTACAGGGTGGCACCTGTACATTATAAATTTCTCTCTTGCCTTATGGCGCGCCACCTCTTACCATGGATGCAGTACACAATTCTGGACCCCTTTTTTTGTGTGGGAAATTATCAAATAACTTCTCCCGCTCTGGGTGGAACGGGAGGGCGTGTCAGACTTTTACTGACTAGAACCTACCCGTGTTCCTTCAGTTCCCATGTTGCCGGCGCGCGGCGTTGAAATTTTTACATTTACACTTCTGTAGGACACAGCAGATTTATTTTAATTTTTTATAACCGTCGAAAATTTTCAACGCTCCCGCGTTTAAAATTTTTTCGTCTAGAATCATATACTGAATCCGTGGTAATAGTTGTCAATATTGTACAAACAAATCCACGTGTTACTGAGACAATGGTTCCCAGAGCTGTTGAGTTGTGTGAACTGAAGATGATTATTTTGTAAATTTCCACATACCTACAAACATTTCTATGAAACGATTGTATAGCACTCACGTAACTGTATTCTATTGGCATTATAAGTTAACGGGAACGTATCCGTAAGGAAGATTGTAAGAGCTGATACTTCCTGTGAGAAGGAAAGAACGCAATAGAAGAATGAGGGTATACAGCATGTATCAGAAGGGTGGTCAATATAAGAGTGTGGTACAGAGACCATCAAGTTGAACAAGTTTCTCCAAAAGACCGACATCGTAATCGAGAAAAAATTATCGATTCGGGACACATTTATCGATTTAGCCGTCCCATAGGTACATTTGGGTTGAGTAGGTGTGGGACGGTTGAATCGATGTGTGTGTAAGATTAACTAAAATTTGCTTAGTTTTAGACGACCCACGTTTAGTGGTTGATTAACGTAAGTTAATTATGTATAAGCATAATATTCCCACTACTGGAACACAGGCCTCCTCTTCCTGTGAGAGGGAGTGGGCCGTAATCCACCACGAAGGGCCAGTGCGGGTTGGTGGATGTCGCAAGTCTTCGATATTTTGGCTCTAGTACATGCCGGTTTCTTTACGATGTTTTCCTTCACCGTTTTAGAGCAGTGGTGATGAAATCATTTACATAAAGTGCCTGCTTGGGTTCGAACCCTCGACTTACGACTCATCCGTTACCACTGCTCTCCTGTGATTATATAAACGGCTAATAATATAAATAATGGAATACTCAAGTGGTTTTATAGGTATGGGTATTCGCTTCAGTTGAGCTTATAAACATCTGGTACTACAGATACATTTGATATTAAAATAAGCGTGAAAATGTAGTCGTTATGCCTCTTTAAAATGCTCCATAAACTTAATTTAATGAAGAACTATTATATTTACAGGAAATGAAAACGTTTTCATAAAGTATAGAACCAGGCGGGAATCCGCTGGATAAGAGAAGCAATTGTTGGGGCGACGCTTGGGGGAGGCCTATGTCCAGCAGTGGACGTCCTTTGGTGAATGGTGCAAGGATCAGTGGACCGAGGCTCCGAGCACGAAATCGCGAAGAAAACGTAACGTTTTTAGATTGGAAATACTCGTTTTTCACATAATGGTGCCGATTCCCTTGTTCACAAACTTAACTAAATTTAAGTTCAGTGCATCTTTTTCTTTCTATTTCATTAGGAAAAGGACAGAAATAAATTTTAGTTTAGTCCTGTCAAATTAATCAGCGCTTGACGTAAATTGAAGTAATTTTAGTCGGCAAGTTTTTAATCACGTCTAAACTTGTATGGAGAGTGACAGGCGCTGATTAATTTGACAGGACTAAACTAAAATTTATCCTCTGTCCTTTTCTTAATGAAATAGAAAGAAAAAGATGCACTGAACTTAAATTTAGTTTAGTTTGTGAACAAGGGAATCGGCACCATTATTTATTTAGGTTAAAGATTTTATCCACATCTATGGGTGATCATTATTATGCTTGTCGCATAAATTTTAACCAAAATTCTATAGGATAGTTGTATTTACGTCGAGCGTTCGTGTTCTGTCATTGTCTGATAACTCTCTTTAAATTTTGGAAATAGAAATTGATATCTATACCGGCTGATTTTTTTTACCGTCTCGAAATTTTTACAGGATGTTCTACCCATGAATATAAATAACTTTCATTATTGAAGCAAGTCTGAAATCTCGAAAAAAAAATCTGCTGTTTATACAAAAGTTCAATACCTACTTGACCAAAATGTATGAAACAGCTGATTTTTTTTTCGTGATCTCAGAGTTACTCCCATAGTGAAAGTTGTTTATATTCATGGATAGAATACCCTGTAAAAATGTCGAGACGGTAAAAAAATCACCCAGTATAAAGGTATGAGGAACAGGGTGTAAAGTTCACACATCCTACATAGAAAAGGGAGGATCCTCCGAATAGACGGGTGTTGTGTTTGGTGGGCTACTGCTCGACGATTGATGTCGGGACGTTTTATATATGCTAGTCGCGTGGTAAACACTGCTTGCGCGATGCAGGATTTTTCGTGACGTCAGTGTGATGTAGTTCGCATGTGGCGATGGAGATGCCACCATATCTATAATTATATGGCAGGTCTTTCAACCAGAACCAGTACAATAAGTACCATTTTCATAGAACAATATTAGGCAATGCTTATCGACTCAAAATGTTGTTCCAGCCATGAATTGTACTCGGTCTAGTTTTATAAGCAATCTAAGAAAATCACAGTCAGCGGAAACAAAATGTTTATTCTTTTTTCTAGCTCTTGCAACAAGAACTCTAGCAACGGAACCCGTTATATATTTCTACCAACTTGTGAGATTTTTACGCCTAATCAGTATTTTCCACACTTAGAAAATGGCTCATACTTAAACATAATTGGTAAAATGTGGGTGTACTAGGTACACCTCTGCCTAACCCTTTGGACATTACAGGCATGATATTAGGTACGTTATGCCATAAAAATCGGCCAAGTGCGAGTCGTACTCGCCCATGAAGGGTTCCGTAGCAGCAAGTAACATTGAATGAAAGGTAAATTGCGGTTTACGATTTATGACGTATTAAAAAAAAACTACTTGCTAGATCTCGTTCAAACCAATTTTCGGTGGAAGTTTACATGGTAATGTACATTATATATTTTTTTTAGATTTATCATTCTCTTATTTTAGAAGTTACAGGGGGGGGGACACACATTTTACCACTTTGGAAGTGTCTCTCGCGCAAACTATTCAGTTTAGAAAAAAATGATATTAGAAACCTCAATATCATTTTTAAAGACCTATCAATAGATACCCCACACGTATGGGATTGCTGAAAAAAAATTTTTTGTGTTTCAGTTCTAAGTATGGGGAACTCCAAAATTATTTGTTTTTTTTCTATTTTTGTGTGAAAATCTTAATGCGGTTCACAGAATACATCTACATACCAAGTTTCAACAGCATAGCTCTTATAGTTTCGGAAAAAAGTGGCTGTGACATACGGACGGACAGACAGACAGACAGACAGACATGACGAATCTATAAGGGTTCCGTTTTTTGCCATTTGGCAACGGAACCCTAAAAATGGGGGTAGATTACGTCAATGGTAAACGATGTTTATTTCTGTAAGTACGTTTAAAAACCTTTGACATCTCAAAGTAAGTCCAAGCAGTACGTAAATTAAAGATTCATTATGTAAGATGTTGATCTAATAAACATGACCTAAGAAAAAGCGAAAGCAAAAAAAAAAAAATAACAATTGACATATACCAAAGATTTAAATCGTTAGATTTGCCCTCGTGTACAATATCGAGCAAAAAAGTGTCTATACTGAAAAGAGTGAACTCACACAATAATAATGGCATTTCCATGACAATCAAGTCAAGGCTCCGTGACATTGTGTCAGAGGCGTCAAAAGGAAGCAGAAACACGACCATCTTTTGAAGCGACACGGCGAACCTACGATTGAAATGTTTGACATAAACGTTATCGAAAGTCACGTTTAGCGAAATGTAACTTCTACATTTTTATGACTTTTTTATTGCTTATTGAAATCTGACCGAAGTTTTAGGATTTAGTCAAGTAGCCAAGCCAGTAAACATCTTTAATGTGATGATTTTGATTGTTTTTAGGGTTCCGTAGTAAACAAGGAACCCTTATAGTTTCGTCATGTCCGTCTGTCTGTCTTTCTGTCTGTCCGCGGTCTAGCTCCGAGACCCTTAGTACTAGAAAGCTGTAATTTGACATAAGTATACATATTAATTACACCAACAAAGTGGTAAAATAAAATTATGAAAAACATTTTTTTTTAGGGTACCTCCCATACACGTAAAGTGGTGATGTTTTATTTTTTATTTTTTATCCCATAATATGGGGTATCATTGGAAAGGTCTTACAAAAACATTATGAGTTTGTAAAAACCATTTTTGGATTCAGGGATCTGTTTGCAAAATATTAAGCTTTAAAGTGCTAATTTTTGTTAGAGTCAAGTGTCCCCCCCCCTGCCAGCTAGATGGTTGGTTTTGGATGTGTGGAAAAAATCACAGCAGAAAGAAAAAAATTGCAGAAAGAAATTAAAAGAAAAACTATCACAACTAAGTAGGCTTTACTAGTTATCGAGTAATAATCGACCAACTTAACTTTGCAGTTGCAAAAACATGTTTTCCCATACATTCCGTATGGGAGAACATGTTTATCAACTACAAAGTTAAGTTTGTTTTTGGGATAAATTCATCCCAACTACGGAACCCTTCATTGTGCGTGGTCCGACACGCACTTGGCCGGTTTTTACAATTACATCAATGAATAGTTAACTAATTATAATAGCTTTAGGTACTCATCCATGGATAAATTAGTGTTCGTGCGTTAGCTAATAACTAGACGCACGATATATTTCTAAGTTTCGCTTCCATAACCAGTGTAAACAAAGAATTAAAAAATAACGAGACGTTACATGAAACACTTACTTACGGTCAGTAAAATACAGGAACCCGAAAACAAAACATTCCAAAAAGATTAATGGTTGGTAGGTTACAGGAACCCGTACCCTAATTGCGTAACTTATTTTCGTAAACAATTTTGCCTAATTTGTTTCATTTTAACAGTTCAACAACATTCATTGCGTTATTTACGTTGCTGATCAGATTTTTTTTTCTAACTTATGAAGCAATGGATTAGCAATCTGTTTCAGATTGAAACAAATTGTGATTATGTTGCATGACGCAATTAGGGTACAGGTAAAGTGGCTGTGTATTTTAAATACAATTATAGTCAGACTCATTACGAATAGTTGGTGTATAATTAGATATTATGGTCAATTATCATTTATAAGTAATTGAATTTTAATCAAATTATAAGAATTGTTTCTTTGTAAAATCGTGTAGTTACGTAATGTTTGAAATTAGTAGGTACCAATTTTTGTTGATTCATAAATAATTGGTCCAATGTGTAGAATTTTAATTGGAAATCCTTCTTCACTCAAATTGTACATGGTAGTAAAGATTGCAAAGAAAACTTTTTATTATTTATTTTATTTATTTATTTATTTATTTACCTCAGACACAATGATCCATATTTTTGTTAGTAGATATACTTAAGAGTTATGTTAGTATTTAAATACACACCACAATCATACTATTAATAAGACAAAAATAATAAATTAAAAAAATCTGAAACTAAATTATTAAAATGTTTAAAATTATCAATAATATTACAAATTAAAATTAAAATTCATTGAAATCTTTAAATTAATTAAATTATAAACAATAAAATAAATGCATAAAAATAAAAATAATTTTGTCAATTAAAAACATGTAACTGTATACAATGCCACAATATTGGACAGTCAATTCTGCCAGCCACAACGCTAAGAATGCTGTTGCCACTGGCGCGGGCACGGCTTAGCAACGATGCAGCTCTCTTTCTGAGGATGGCATGGAAACCATCAATACGAGCGTCGGCAAACATGCCCGACGCGCTGCAGTGCCTCGGCAGCCGCATCAGCATCCTAAAGGCATTGTTGTACTGAACGCGCAGGGCGTTGATTGCCTTTTGCGTATAATTGACCCATAGACTGCACGTATAAAAAGATTGGCAAAACGCTCGAAACAAAGTAACTTTTACTGCTTTACTGCAGCGTGCAAATCTACGAGCCAACATATTGCATCGGACAGCCAACGCCCGGCGCTCTCTCTCAATATCCTCGCAGTCTGATAGGTCATCCGAGACCCAGTGGCCCAGGTATTTGAATCGCGAAACTCTGGGTAAAGGAACACCATCTATGAGGACGGGTGGTACTTGAGTGACCTTATGACCTGGTGATTGGAACACCAAAAGCTCGCTTTTCTGTACATTATACCTGAGCCCATGGGCCCCGGCGTATTCCACACAAATCGCGAGGAGTTTACGAACGGCGCTTATAGAGGGACCCAGCAACACCATATCGTCTGCGTAACTGATGTTGTTGATGAATTTTCCGTCTATAGAGCAGCCAACATTGGTGTTGCTGAGTCCCTCGATGAGTCCGTTTACGTACAGATTGAAGAGACGAGGCGAGGTTAAACCTCCTTGCCTTACACCACACTTCAGTCTGTACGCATCGGAGATCTCGCTCGCCCACTTAACAACATTAACTTGGTTGTTGTACCAATAATCAAAAATGTTGACGACTTCTGCTGGGAGGCTGGTTTCTGTCCTCATTTTGTGCCATAGCACATCATAGGACACCAAATCGAAAGCTTTCGAAAGGTCTAAAAAACAAGCGTAGACCGGAGTCTTTCTATCGGTGTAGTACCGGACAGTGTGCTTGAGGCATAAAACTGCCGTTTCTGTCGACAGCCCGCGCCTAAAACCGAACTGAGCGTCATTCAGCTTTATGTGGCTGTTCAAAATGCGATCAAGCAGACTGTCCAGCACTTTCGCCACGGTAGTAGCTAACGAAATGGGCCTATAATTGCTATTATCTGATGCGTCACCAGTTTTATTTTTGATTATTGGCACAACTACGGTCTTCATACACTCATCAGGCAGGTATGAGTGTCTTAAACAAAATGTATAAAACATTGCCAGAACCCTTGGCAGATGAACCCCTGCATGCTGCAAATGCTCAATACTAATTCCATCGTGGCCTGGGGACTTACCCCTCGTCATATGTGTTATAACGGTAGAAATGTGTTTAGGGGTAAAAGATGGTATAACTGCCGGCCCAAGCGTATTTTGCCTGATTTCATTAGCATTGAGCATTCCCGGCACACAGGAAGCAGGTTCTATCTGAAAAAGACTTTTAAACATGTTCGCAATGTCACGCGGCTCGGTTACTCCGTTAACATTTAAAGGAACAGTGGGTTTGCAGTTGAGTTTTCTCGTGCCTTTCCAGAAGCTTTTGAAATTTTTATCTGTGTGGTGTGATGCAAGAATATCCATCTTAATTTGCTCGGCGTTACTTTGACACCATCTTAACTTTACTTTGAAACGACGACGAGACTCTACCATGTTATTATAAATAGGTCCATTTGCAGGCTTACTGTATAGTAACCAGGTTTGAAAGTTTAGCCTGGCAACCTCGTGAGCACCACGAACATGCTTATTCCAGCCTAACACCGCTCGTTTTCGTTTTATCATATTATTATCTCTGCAATTTGAACTAATCACAGCCGCTTCACACATAGTCGCAACAATGTCCGTGTACATTCGATCTATAACTATTCTATGATCTTTATTGTTACATAAATCGTCACAACATTCTGACAGTTCTGATGGAAAGTCAACCGTTCTAAAATGATCATTGCATATCTTCTTATAAACTTGCTTTTGTTGCTCATCCCTATCGGCCCACAGTATACCGTTAGGGATATTGTCAAGTAATATAAACTGTGGTTTCATAACAGAAAGATTACAAGTTATTTCTAGGGGATAGTGGTCCGACCAGGTACAGTCATAGAACACTCTTACATTCAGTACAGACTGCCACGCAGACTCCGTTACCACACAATGGTCAAGCCAGCTTGTGCTGCCGTGGGCATCACTAACGAATGTAAAGGTATCCGATGAACTTCCCAATTTTTCTATATCCGCACACACCCATTGTTGATCGTTACAGAATTTTAGAAGTTCTTTTCCAAACAACGCACAAGGATTAGCATTAAAATCGCCTAAAATGTACACATTCGCAACTTCAGTGTTTTCGATTATAGCGCTTATCTCACTAAGGCAGTCAGTAAATTCAATTAAATTCTCAATGGAGTTCACAGGCATGTACACAGAAAATACTACGAAGGAACGATCGCACACCACTACCTTAATTGCCGCGATACGCACACTATTGCACGGGATCACTGTCACCGAACTAAAAGCACTTTTACGCCAAAGCAGAGCGACGCCGCCATACGGTCTGCCTCGTACTAAGCCCGCCGACGAGTCTATAGCCGATTTGCCACAGTAGTCAAAGTCAGAGTCGACTGTTCCAAGGATCGGCAAGTCGTGCGGGAATAACCACGTCTCCTGTAGGGCTATTATGTCTGCTTGACGACACAGGGTTCTTACATAATCCACCGAACGTACTAATGACTTACAGTTAAAGGTAATAAAACTGCTAAGTGAGGGTCTTCCTAATAGTTGACTGTCCATTTTGATTTTTAGTAAAGTGCCTTTTATTTCCAAAGTCTATAAAACGCCGGAAAGATATCCCTTCGGGCCATATACGGTCGTCCAAGAATGTAGCCAACTTGTGCCTAGGAACTAATATCTTATAAGCATCATACTCCTTATGTTGCTTCATTATAATTTTTTCCAATGTTACACAAACGTGTGTTTTAGTCATAATATAACTGGCAATATCAGCAGGTGAAGTTCCTTTGTCAACATTGTTTATAAACAAAGGGAGTCTGATATCTGCAGCCCTAAACTTACATTGTGGTGAGGTAACAGCCACGCCTTTCTGACCTATAAACCTATTCTTATGTCTATTTCTCTGTACCTCCGTCCATTCACCATCATTTACTGGCTGTTTCCATTCACCCGGCGCACGCGCAATATCTGCAAACGAGTGACACGACTCAGGCAAACAGCTGTTGCTAGGCGCCACAGCTGACGCACCACTCGAACTGCAAGTGGGTTTCAATACATCACACACCAGATGCTCTGTCTTTCTCGCACCCCCCGCTGTCGACACCTCACTAGTTATATTTTTCTCAACCTCCTGCTGCACTATTTGTTTGTTAGGTGCAAACGAAACCGCTTTATCGCACTCATTCACAACATCAATGCTACCGCGCAACGGAGACGAACGAACACATTCATGCTTATCAGGCCGAACATTTATATTATTTATTTGGTTTGGAGAGGTCAGTGATATTGACGACATGTGCGGGAGACCCATGGGTCCGCTATCATAAGCAAAGCTAGCTTGCATACATGATGCACCTCTCCTTAGGTTAATGTTTCTATAGTCATTCTGCACAATAGTTTCATTTAAACTGTTTACAGTTACACCGCAATTATCATGGTCAGTGTTAATTTTTAACAATTCCTGCTTTGTTTGTAACAGCTGATCCACGGTTACATACGTACTTTTAAACAATTTGACCTCGTTTTGTAAGAGAACGATATCTTTTAAAAGTCTACTGACGTCTACATGATCAAACGTAATTGGAGGTAGTTTGTTTAAATCATGAGCTACGAAAATAGGAATCTTCTCAGGGTCTACATTCTTAATAACTTCTATGATATCGAATAGGTCTTTCTTGCTTTTTCCTTCTTTGTGCTTACGTTTTATTTGACGTATATTAGTAGACACGGATTGAAACAGTAATGACTTAGCTTTTTCGATGTCTTCTGTTGAAAAGGCAGAACTACATATCCTCACTAGGCTTTCACTGTCCATCACTTCATGTTTATGTTGCACAAACGTTAACAGTTCACTAACCACGAGATTACAATTATTACATTTAAGCACATTAGCCGACGACATTTTTTTTTTTTTTTTTTTTTTGTTTTTTTTTTTTTTTTTTTTTTTTTTTTTGGAACCAAGAAATAAGTGTATTGTATGTTCCAATAATCTATTTGCAATAATTATTTTAGGAGAAAGCCTCATTGGAGTAAACTTTTGCAGAAATCTATCCAAAGAAGGTTGAACTTATTTTGAAAAAACATATCGTAATATAAAATACTGTTGAATAATTATACCTATTGTGACCTATATGGACACGAAAATGTACCGACTCTTATGAAAGTGAAGAAACAAATGAGAATTTAAGTAAAAGATAAACAGATGGATCCAAAATATCTCTCTCTTGAAATAATGTAAAACAGCATTACATTATTAATGATATGGATAAACCCGTATGTCAAGTAGGTACAGTGGGCGACAGAAGTCGATCAAAACTACAGTATTTAAAATTTAAATAATTGACCTAAATATTAAATAAAAATCGGAATAAAATCAATCAATCAATATTCTTTATTTTGTAGACATAGGTTACAACAGTGTGCAAGATGTTACAATTATTATATTAAAGGTTCTCTGTGTTTTGCCATTTGGCGTACAAATAAATATACATTTATTGGAGGCTTTGCCAAGTAAATTAAATCATTATAATTCAGTTGTATCAATAGTCTCAATGTCAATTTTTTATTTTACTGGAACTGAAATTAAAAGAATATTAACTCTTATAGGTACGGTATCGAATAATTTTGTGTCAATTTAGGTGATGCGTGAAAGTAGCAGTGTTAATGTTCGCGTGTGCTAGCTGACATGATGGCAAAAAAAATTGTTTGAAATTTTGTTTCTTTGTTTTGTTGTTTAACATTGGTGCCGATACCCTTGTTTACAAACTAAACTAAATTTAATTTTAGTGCATCTTTTTCTTTCTATTCAATTAAGATAAATTTTAGTTTAGTCCTGTCAAATTAATCAGCGCTTGTCACTACTCCATACAAGTTTAGATGTGATTTAAAACTTGCCTACTAAAATTACGTCAAGCGCTGATTAATTTGACAGGACTAAACTAAAATTAATCTTCTGTCCTTTTCTTAATGAAATAGAAAGAAAAAGATGCACTGAACTTAAATTTAGTTTAGTTTGTGAAAAAGGGAATCGGCACCAATGCATACTATTGTATAGAATCAAGCTTTTCTAATTGAACAGACAGCTGTGCTGCTGGGGAGTTTGTTGCGCTACTTCTTCTTCCCAGCTTAAGCACTAGAAAGTGTTGAAGGGCGGGTCTTTATGTAATTTTGACGTTTAAAAAGAGCTGATTCTCGGCCTAATTTGAATAATTTTGATTTTGTATTTTTGAATCGGGTTTTGTTGCTGACCGTACCTACATAACATTTGGGCTCATCAGCTCATCAGTTCACCTTGCTGCGTCGCGTGCGTCGAAGTTGGTTATACACCTGTTTTGTGTCAATGTCGCGCAGTACTCAGCCAACGTATTACCGTAATATTGCTGTTATGATGATAAAACCTGCTGAAGTTAACGATGTTTTTGCAGTTGTCGAGGTAAAGGTTTTGTGCAACTGTGCTGTTATCTGGGAATGCTATGTTCTTGAACGATGGTGAATTATTTAGGTTTTTGAGAGACATCACAGAATGGGGCATTCGGGCAAGTCCCGATGTGACTTTTTCAATTCATATGTACTTTCTGAGTTCGGTGAAGGAAAAACATCGTGAGGAAACCTGGACTTATAGATAATATAAGTTTAACTCGAAGAGGCGTGGTGATCAATGCTCGTGCCTTCTCTGTATGAGAAGAAGACTTTGCCCTACAGTGGGACTAAATACGCTGCTATTATTATCATAGAATGGGCTAGGTTAAAAGAAAGTTATAGAGCGAGGAGATAATGAAGGTTTTCATGAAAATTCACGCCACCAGTTGGCGCCACATTGATAAGAGGTCTTCCATTTCGACAATGAATATAAAATATATGATGACGTTCATCATTCGTTGCATTCATTCGTTCATCGTTCAGTCGCGACTAAAGAAAATATAGGCGCTTTGACCCTTTTGATAGGGTGCCCGGACCTGACGGCTCAGTGCTGCCACCTAGTGAATGTAATCAAATGCACACAAATGTACAGAAGCAGGCTTAATGCCATAGGTATTTTCTACCAGTCAATATTTAATTAGTGCTCAAGGATGAGAAAAAGAGCATAAAAATATTGTAAAGATTAAAGACAGGTGACGAATAAGAACTGCAGAAGACCCTAGGAATCTTAGGAGTAGAAATCTCGGAAGAGAGGAGCATCACTTCTCATCATAATAGTACAGTGAGGTTGTGACACAATCCATTATTTGCCCTTTTCAGCAGAGAAAAATTAGTGAGGAGTAATGAATGAATGTATCAATGAAATCAAAGTACTACACTAGCTTGTATGGTAAGCAGTCATGTATTATTTTATTGCCTTATGGATAATGTCAGGATTTTGCAACTCGTTTTATAAAAATGTAGAAATAAAAACATTTCACCTTTATTGTGATGGGGCTGCCTCGGTTCTGCAGCGCCTCGGGTATGTTCGCGGAGGAGCGTACCGCCTGTTTTTACGCGACTATGCGCAGGCGGAGCATCTCTCTGGTGCGCAGAGTACGGGCCAGCTCCAACACAGTCCTGGCGATGATTGCTGACAGGCTGGATTGCCCCTACATGCTGCATTGCTGCAGCAGGCATGTTCCGGCAAGGCCATTTGTCAGGAATGATTAATCCTTGTGTGTGTCTTTGTATGTATTATTTTAATTGTAATTGTATTTTATTTCATTTTGAATTATTGACATAATTATTATAAATTTTGTTACTATAATTTTATTCTATTATATTATATTTTTAGTGTGATATGTTTTATAATATTGACTTCTATGGGCCCAGTTACCCGAAATAAATGAATTTTATTTTATTTATTTAAGGTTGAAGTTATTTACACAACTTTCCGTGAATTTTACAAAAACTACTTATACTTACTATATAAAATAATAGCTGATAAAAATATGAACTATATATTATGTTGCTCCAAGGGTTTGATACGCTGATACAACCTGTGGGCCCAGACAAGCGGCAATTCATTTCAAAGCGTGGCGTGTTTCTATAATGACTTTCAACAGGATATGTTCAAGTTTTTCGGTGGCTTATCATCGTTATCACTGATATAGTGGCACCTTGTCTAGGCCCTCGGGGGCCTCTTCAGAAAGTTGCTTATTTTAGATCCAAGGTCGTACAATTCAAAGTTGGAGAGTCTTTCGACTAGAAGAAAAAAAAGAAGATTTATATAGGTACATCCATACTAATCTATATAAATCAAAATGAAATGCTGGTCGTTGGTAAGCGTATATATCACTTGAGAACGGCTGGACTAATTTGGCTACTTTTATTTTAAAATAATCGTAACTAGCTTCTGCCCGCGACTTCGTCCGCGAGCCTATAACCTTCCTTAAGAATTAGGCTACCCAATGCAAAAATATTTTTTTAAATCTGGCTGGTAGTTCCAGATATTACCCCCTAGAACATACAAACTTAAACAAATTTTACCTCTTTATAATATTAGTATATATAATCCGAATTAGATTGTTTAAAGAAAAAGAAGAAAATTCGATAAAAACTGAACGTCTATTTTTCTATGGGATTTTTGTGTGAATTCAAAAATTTTAACAGGACAACATCTGTCGGGTCTGATTGTATATAATAAAAGCAAAAGTAACTTTGTCTGTCTGTTTACGCTTAAACCAATAAACCGATCGTTATGCAATTTGACAGATAGGTAGGTAGCCTGGGACCTGGAATAAGACACAGGCTGCTTTTCATCTTGGAACGCAGACGAAGTCGCGGGCTGTTGCCAACATTATAATTATGTAGAAAATGACAATCTAAGCAATGTCTAATGCTTTACAATGAAAAAAGAAAAGCCATAAAATTTAAGTTTCTACTTCAAAAGGTTTGTTAAGGTAAAGGAGTCTTATGAAGACTCTTGTTGTGGATCTCAACAACGATTTTAACTATTCCCTTTCCTATTTAAATTTATTTATTCAGACAACAAAAGATCCATTATGTTAGTAATATCTTAAACCTAGTGTTAGTAGAATATTATTATTATTGAGAATGAGATTGGGACATTTTGCACAGAAGATGACCAAGTGAGGTACAAATTTCTCACTTGGCCATCATCTCCACAAAATGCCTCAAAATGGGAGAATAAAAACTCTCAGACACTGTCATCAGAATGCCGTTGCTACTGCATACTATACGGTGTGTCGAAAAGTTGACTAATGGATAAAGGTACGTCAAGAGGAAAACCAGCCATGTCTTCCTTCTATGCGATCGCTCAGATATCTAGTAAACTGATGATTAAGGCCATTTCCCCATTATTTTTATTATAGAAACCGTCATTACTAAATGTTCAGCTGAGGCTGATAGCTGTTCTGAAAGTGTTCCGACTACATTATACGCCACTTTCTACAATATTTCAGTTAATGCAATCTATGTGAAGGACAGTTGAGATAACAATAAGTACGTACTTGGTAAACTTTGTCATGTTCTCGTGTCACAAATAATGTAACTTGTGGAACGTATAGTGATAAGGATAAACATAACTTTAGCAATTTACAAGAACTCTTTTTTTCTTTAAGAAACTTTTTCTTGAATTTCCAGCGGTAAGAGCAAAGATACGTCAGTGATCGTGCGTTCAAAACTGGCGTCGTGTCTTTTACTTTTATATCTCTATTAACAATCATCATTTGCTATCGTAATTCATTTGATCAATAATCGTTAACGGTATCATTATTATAATGGCTCAATCGCTAAATGCCAGGGTTTCCCAACCTGGGGTCTGCAAATTTGGTGGGTTCCGACAGCAATTAGTAAGTCCCAGGGTCTATTGCCAAAATTAAACTAATGTATTTTTTGCCAAACAGGACCTTTTACCTTTTGGATTACCGATGCGCTGCAGACCTTGGAGACAAAATCAAGACAAGTTATTCGAATCGGAAGAAAACAATATAACTATACTTTACTGAAACAGGCACTGTCCTATCACGTACGAGGTACTTCCCTCGATAAACATGTCTGTAAAAACGTAACAAGCGTGTTTCTACTTCATATTATCGAGTAGATCATTTGAAACGAGTTGCTACAGGTTGTAAGTTTGTACCGAATCTAGGCTCCCAACTTAGCAACTTTCACTACAACCGCAGACATAAGAGATAACAAACAACACGCCAGATTATTTTCAATTGCATCAGCTGTTCTAAGTCCACTGTTGGGCAAAGACAGCTAGTATAAGAAAAGTCTATTGTGTTATTTTTTTTAATAGCATCCTGCAGGTCATCCTAGGAGGTTGTCGGCTGTTAAACCGGGCTATCCTGTGGATGTATTAATAAATTAAGGCCTCCAGCCCGGGCATTAAACTTATAAAGCGATTACATGTTAAGTACCGTCTATGCAGTACGGACTTCAGCGTAGGGCATCGCTGGGGGAGGGCAGCAAGGGACTGGCTGGATCGAAATAACAAATTCTATGGTGTACCGTGTAAGGTACATTTATTGATCCATCAGACCAGTACAAAATTGAAAGTAGTAATTTTGTCTTATTTCTAAGGTGTTATATTTGGAGGAGGCCTATGTCCAGCAGTGGACGTCTTTCGGCTGAAATGATGATGATGATATCATCAAGCTATGTCTGCTGATTTATGATTCTTTCATTGGCTTGTATTGTAATATGGGGAAACTATAGACCTATAAATTGGATTTGTTAAAGTTCTGTTTTATTTTATCATCCAAAGATTCGACATGGTTTTTGTAATAATATTTCGCCATGATTTAAAAAAAATAGCTTTAATTTCGGAAGTCGGTGTCAATAAACTAAAATATTGATCCAAAGACACCGACTTCCGAAATTAAAGTTAATTTTCACTTTGTAGTTTGGAAGTCGGTTGTATTTTTTGAACAAAAGTTTTTGTTGTAACATTTAACACAGTACCCCAAAAAAGATGTATGTACTTTAGATAATCTGAAAAATGGTTGATCTATTTTATCTTTATTTCTAGTATTAAAATTATGTCTATCACTTATTTTATTAAAAAGATTTAGATTTTTTCTTACATACATAATATTTTCATAAATGAATTGGCAAGGTACCGTCATAATATTAATCTTTTTAAATAGTTCCCTGAGAGATTCGCGACGACGTAGATTATGAATGGCTCTGTCAGCTCTCTTTTGCAAAATAAAGATGGATTCAATGTCAGCGAACTTACAGTAAAAATTAAATGCTAAACGACGTAATGCTGTGGAAGTAGCTAAAATAAACCAAATTCGTGGTGTCTACATCTGTAAATGTAAGGAAATATGAGAGGTGGATTTGTTTTTCTATGTGAACTCCAAAGAAATTTTGTGAAGTTTTCATAGCAAATTAACCGGTTTAACATGCTTATGATTACGTTGTAATAATATTTTGCTACAAATTCTAATAAAAAAGGTAAAACTGAACGACTAATTATTTATTTACAAACACCTACTTTTGAAACTAATCGCGATACTCGGATTACAGAAAAAAAATGTCTTGAAAAAAATTAATTAATTATGAATTCTTTTGTTATTTTTCATCTCAAACTCAAAGCATTTATTTCAAATAAACCATTTACAGGCACTTTTGAATTGTCAAGGAGTCGGTCAGTCAGAAATATGAAGCTAGTTGCCTATTGTAATGGAGAAGAACAGGCAAGAAACTCCACGGACACTCTTTTAAATTAAAGTTGTTACTAAATATTGGTTACATAATCATAACTTAGAAATCGAAGCGAAATGCCCAAAAATATTCTGAAAAAGAAAACCGCAGAAAAAAAACAAAGTAAGATTTTCCAAACTCCAACGATTGAAACAACAACTCACCTTAACGAATAAATAAAAAAATATCCGAATATTCACTCACAGAACACAACACTGTTACCACAAAATAAATAAACAACGAAAAAGATCGATGACTTTCGACTCCTGCGCAACAATTTGCGCGCGCGCTCCTTGTAACAACTGCCCGCCAACTGTCGGTTAGTTTAGCTCCTACCTTGTTTTTCACTTCAGTGATAAATCATACAAAGTTATTTTGTGGTAACTATTCGTAATTTCATACTTGTGACGTTGGTCTGAAACTCCAGGGAAACATGTGATGTGGGCTGGTTACCTACGTCATAGGTTTGGATGCTATCATGTTTTTGGTGAATAAGGGACAAGTATTGTTCTTTTTTCTTAGCCTTCCTTAGCAACTTTTCTTTATTTATCGTCAATAATTTTTCGCAGTCCATCTTATTCGAGTCGGGTTTTGTCGTTGCTGGCGCCATAATAGGACAGTTTTTCTTCACATTTGGTTGTCGTTAAAAAAGATTAAGGAGTTTCAGAGGGGTAGCAGCGTAATTACAAATACCAATCAATCTGTGACCACGGGAATGTCGTCTGTAAAATCTACATCTGCTGAACTAAGGAATGTCACTCTCTGAAAGAGGAACATATTCATCGCAGCGACCCTTCTCAGGTTTTGGCAGTCACAAAATTTCAGTCAAAAGACATGAAATGCCAATCAAAGGGGAATTGAGGACACCGAAGATTTGATCGGGTAAGATAACTGATGTTTCGTTACATCTTTGTGAAAATGGCCCATTAAATTAGACTTTTGCACCAATTTTTTTTCTTACATTTGCTCCTCATTGTGTTACTTCGTTTCATTGTCACAGTAGAAATATACTTTCTTTTTGAACCGACTTCCAAAAAAGAGGAGGTTCTATGTTCGTCTGTATGTATGTTCATCGTTATTTTCGTTTATTGTGGACCGATTATAAAAAATATTTTTCTTTTCGTAGAGGAACCTTCGCGGTGGTCCCATATAATTTTATTATCTTTCGTTGGGTAGTTTTTGAGTTAGCTTCAATAATACGTATTTTTCTCATTTTTCACGCAACCACAACAACAAAGAGAAAAATTAAATTTTATACACAAAAAAAACAAGCGACTTTAAAAAAAACAGTATAAAGTGAAAAATAACTTTAATTTCGGATGCCGGTGTCTTTGATTTCGAATTTTCGTTTTATGGCACCGGCTTTCGATTCCGGTTGCGTAATACAACACAACCACAATCTGTTTCGATTTGAAACAGATTACTAATCCATTGCTTCATAAGGTGGAAAAAAAAATCTGCTCAACAACGTAAATAACGCAATGAATGTTGTTGAACTGTCAAAATGAAACAAATTAGGCATAATTGTTTACGAAAATAACGCAATTAGGGTACAGATTATTCGAGTGTTTGACAGTATCACGAGTTCTTTCCTCAAAAAACCATTTCAGACACTAATCTGCATGGTCTTCATTATGGCCTGACCAAGATTATGTCTGAACTTTTTCTTTTTTTTCTCTGGGTTTGTTTTGGTCTCTCTTCTCAGAGTAGTCGATACGAAACACCGATCTCATCTATTTTAAAAGCATAATTTATTTTTGAAAGGTGGTTTCTGAACCAATTTACAGAAATAAAGAAAAGAAAAAAAAGAAAGAAAATACGTTTATTTGCGGTAAACATGATGCAAAGAAAGAACACAACACGAAAATAACAATTTGGGGTAAAATATGCGTCACATCCACGCAAAACGGCCATCGCTCAGCATAATGCTGCGACCCCATGCGAGACAGCCCCAGCGTTGGAATATATCATTTATGACAGTGACATGCAAAGATAGTGCAAAAAGCAGTATACAGGAGAATTCAGGATATTGATGATGTTTCTATTACATACCTAGTCAAGATTTTCTTAGCTTTGTTTAATGAGTTATGTTGTGGTCAGTGACGCGGAACGACCTTAGAAAAGGGGAAATACCTAAGGTAAATACAGTTCGATGGTCAGACTTTCATGTAAGAAGAAAGAAAGAAAAAACGTTTATTTGCGGTAAACATGACGCAAGAAAAAAAAAATTATATTACAAAAATGAGAAAAAGTTGGGGGAAGCATGCGTCACATCCACGCAAATCGGCTATCGCTCAGTATTATGCTACGACCCTGTGCAAGACAGAGCCCCATGTAGCTGGGTACATGGTGCAGGTAACTGCTTTTTTGTACGGTAGTAGACAATTTATTTGAACCCAGCGAGATACAAATAATAATTGGTATGAACTTGGAAAGACCGATAGATGATTAGCTGAAAAACTCACTAGTTATTTGTTCTCAAACTTGTTTGTTTGAAAATACGACTTCATTTTAAAACGTCAATAGCCTTAAGATCGAGATAGAGTATATTTAAGCAGTTGTAATTAATTATTTTTCTTTTTGTGTGATTAATGACTAACCTGGTGTCAGAGTTTTAAAGCCGAACATAGGCCTCTGACTTGGCTTCACATGCCGTCGAAAAATATATGTCAGGCATCCTCACAAAGTTTTCCTTCACCGTTTTTGAAGCAAGTGATAATTATACAATATACACATGAATCCTAAAAGTCAGAGGTGTCTGAACGAGTAGTGTTAATGATTTGGAAAAAATATATGTTAAAATAGAGCATTTTTTAAATATTCTAATATTTAAAGCATATTTTGGATTATGTTTATATTACATAGTGAAATCAATTTGTAAAGTTATGTCTAACGCGGATAAAAAACTGAGAATGACGCAAAATCTATCACACGTATTTTTCTGAAACCTTCATCATTTTAAAGATAATTTAATTATTGATCTTTTAGTATACGTGTTTTATTCAAATATCTTTTGTTTTACGTATAATAAATTAATAGGCGTCTAATTAGGGACAGCGCTCCTTGATGGGCGTGACCTATTACTGGCTGGACGTACGACGCGTTGCGTGAGCTCAGTACAGAACACGCAAGCTAACCACTCAAGGTCACTGTCATATATCTGCTTCTTAATTAAAACACGTCCATCATACATGATGAATGATGAAAGCGACAGTATGCTTGACGACCTGAAACGTCCAGTAAACTATTGATTTTCCGGCAGTTGAGTTAAGATCGTCCATGGAGTGTCAATAAGATTTCTTGCCCGTTCTTCTCCATAGGAACCTACTACTACGCTTTGTAATGGGAAACTAGCTTCATTTTTCTCTTTGACCGATTCCCAGACAAATTAAAAGTGCGTTTAGGTTTAATTGAAATTCATGCTTTGAGTTTTGAGTTTGAGATTGATCGTCTTGCACATTATGATAATCGGGCATACACAATGCGTAAGGCCCTTTATTTCGGTAATCACAGATTACACCATCATTCAAAGGGTTTCAAGGGTAATGTGTACCTATCAAACCAATGCACGTAGTTTCAATTGTCAGCAGTACAACCATAGAGGAAAAACAAATATTTCCTGTTTGTTAGGCTCGTCACAATGGGATTAAAAATGACGTACCTATGTACCTGTACACGCAGATGATGACGTTTTTGATAAGTCTTCTTTCCCATAGGTGAAAGATGATACGTAACAGGGATTTTCGTAAGGATAATCAAAGCATGACCTACTAATCAACAGACAATGCTAAATGTTTAATTATCAGGAAAGAACATTAAATAAATATTTCTTTCTTCCTTGTGTAGTTTTTTTCCGAAACGTTACTGTGCAAAAAGTGTATGTCAGCTCCGACGCACTACTGGAGTATACTCTTTAAGGGGAAGCGTCAGGGTAGCCCGCGAAATTCAAATTTCCTTACATTTTTTGCATTTTGCAGGTCAGTGTCAGGTTTTATCTTGATTAAAATATTATTCGCAGTCGTAGTTAATATGGTTTTACTCAATTATAATCATTACAATCAGCAATAGTGATTAAGAAAAAGATAAAGGTGTCAAATGTCATGATTTCATGAAATGATGACATTTGACACCTTTGCTAACTTATGGAGTTGTATTGCTGATTGTAATGATTATAATTGAGTAAAACCATATTTGTTACGACCGCGAATCATATTTTAATCAACATAAAACCTGACACTGACCTGCAAAATGCAAAAACGTAAGGAAATTTGAATTTCGCGGGCTACCCTGACGCTTCCCTCTTAATACGATTGTCTTTGAATATGCTATAGGCAAAGAGGGTAAACAAACGCATCTCTTAAAAAAAAATAAGAAAAAACCCTACTTTAATGTAACTCAAATAAAACAATAATTAGATCATAATTTAAACTTATCTTTGATATTTAATTGCATGCAGTAAAGTGCAAGTAATCGTGTAAGTATCGTACGGCTGAAATATCTAGATCGAAGTGTGAAATGATGTAATATATTTTTTGACAGCCTCGACAGCTTCGTTGGTCTAGTGGTTGCAAGCGCTACTTCTGAGCATGAGGTCCTGGGTTCGATTCCCGGGTCGGGCAAAGTGTTATTGGGTTTTCTATCTGAAATTTCTCAGCTCGGAGTCTGGATTTGTGCCCGGTTGATGGCAATAGCCTCGCCCCCTATTACATGGGACTTCAAACATAACTGGCTAAATGTAGGTGTTCCTGCTACAGGGACACCTCTGCCCAATCCATCGGGGAAACAAGGCGTGACGTTATATGCTGAGTATGTTATTTTTCACAATTTAAATCCGTGTTATCACTACATAGTATAAAACAAAGTCGCTTTCTCTGTCCCTATATCCCTATGTATGCTTAAATCTTTAAAACTACGCAACGGATTTTGATGCGGTTTTTTTTAATAGATAGAGTGATTGAAGAGGAAGGTTTATGTGTATAATAACCCGGTTTATACCCGTGCGAAGCCGGGGCGGGTCGCTAATTTACGAATATATACAAAACGTAACGCTTTTGAGTTAACGCTTGTATAAATTTCACCCATCATAAAATTTCCATACCGGGGGCATTATATGAAAATGAATTCTTAAGGAGTAAACTTCAAAGAACATCAAACGTTTAAGGAAAATAAATGGCAGCTAATTGCGATGTTAGCTTTTATGCCCGGCAAGAAACGTAAGATTTTAAACAATCTGAAACACAATTATCCAGCAGTAACATTGTAAAGCAATGCAATGCATTACACCATATTTATACACCATGTTTATATATATTATGTTTATGTATGTATTCCTTGTTTATACAAATAAATAAATTTACTTACTTACTTAAATTACAGCAACCTTAGAAAAGGCATGTCGCGTGGCTTTCCTGCGAGAAATACCAGAATCGACATACCAAAAGTTCGAATGGACGAAGATCACGAATTCGTTATGCGCGAGAATCGCCTGCCAGATAAATTGAATTAAATCAAATCAAATCATTTATTTGCATAACACAGGTTCAGAGGATGTTACAGAATGATTCTTAAGGCTCACTGTATTATAACCATGTCAGGTGTGCAAATACATTAGGAACATTATGACATAATAAAATTATTCTTATTCAGTTTTCTTATTAAATTAAATTGTCATTAAAAATATACATAGAAAGTCAATTTCATTTCACATTATATTATAACTGAACTAATAAATTATAACAGTAATGTCAATATTTAATTTTAAAATCATCCACTTTTTATTCTTTTCGTGTAACTAATCTGGTGGCACAGTTTTAAAGCCGCCCATGGGCCTATGGCTTCACATGACGTCGAGAAATATTTCTCAGGCATATCGGTTTCCTCACGGATCATCCACTAATGATGTGGTTTCGGTTAAAAACATGAATTATTACAGAAGTTGTGTGCTTTTAACTAAATGATATAATGATTTCAGGAAACTAGGCCAAAAACCGTGGAGTATTTTTGGTGACAACAAGAGCGTTTTGTGTAATTTTGTTTCATGTTTTATATTTTAATTATTAGCCATCTTTATTTCGCCTCTTTAGGATTTCCAGCTGAATCCACAATGCTCAAGAGACGTGTTTACTTGCGCGACTCAACATTAGTAAGGAATATAGTCGTAATCCACACAGAAAGTTATATTGCGACGCTGTTGACAGGATAACAATGTATGTATGCACCAGAGTAATGTCCTTTGAGAACTGCCACGCTCTCTCCTACCAGATCGATTTTTTCATGGTTGTTTTTTATATTTCTATGGTTTGCTACTTGTTATCGCCATATACATGGCTGATATCCAAATCTACCTACTACAAATCTTTTCAACTTTAGTATATTAGAATGTGGTGGTAGTAGGTATGTTTCCCATCAATCACCTTCCTTCCCATTCATTCCTGCAGCGTCTACCATAGGTCAGAGCGAGACAGCAATACAAGGCTCGAAAAAGATTGACCTCAACGGACGCCATTTTTGAAAGGAGTTTAAGTTCGTCCTAATCCGCCGCAGCGGAAGAATCTCTCCAGAGCTTTTACCGCTATTATATCTGGATTTCGTGATAAATCCAGGTTTTCGGGTCTTTATATGAAACTAGACCTATCTACTTATCAAGTTATATTGATTTTGAAGTGCTGTGTAAGAAATAGGAATCGTTTATCCGTGAAACCACGCTGGCATGCCGCGTGGTTAACCTACACATCGAGGACCTACGAAGTCCTAGCATCAGGAAGGCGACTCCAGACTTCTAGAAAGGTAAGGCGCTGCATCCTGTGTCCTTCTCTTATTCCTGTTTCTCCATACCAAAATAGCCTCATTCCAAGTCGATGTATACTGCCACATAAAGTTTATTACAGTCCACAAAACCGCCGATTCTCATAGCAAGGCTTTGAATCACCGCTCCAGGCTTTTAGAAGCCTGGAAAGAGCTGTTTAGGCAGTTCTATCCATTCTATGGTAAATTTCCCGCACCCCCTCATGTTAGCGTTTAAAGGTTTCACAGTGAGCTCATGGCGCTAACATTTTGGTCCTCCGTAAGCCGGATTTATTTTCTATTTACAATCTACTATATACATATATTGGACGATCTTCATTTCATTCCCTAGGGAACCCCGCACTCGGATCTGAATTCGTTCAGATTCAGCTAAGTAATTAATAACATTCGTGTCATTAAATTCATCTAATCAAATCTTAGATTAGTTTATAAAAATACGTTTAACAATACGTTTCAATTGTATCTAATATTCAGTCATTCTTCAACTTCATTCAAAGTTGCATTGCATCGTAGTACAAAGTACCTACACATTCCACTAAAAAGAATACCCGCGGTTTAATTTATCAGTTTTCTACATTAGCTGCTTGTTACCGCGCGCATTATAGTTATTGAATATAGGTTGTTTACGCACTAACTAAAGACACCTTTGAGAATTCACTCAGTGCATTCCGTTCTAATTACTTGAGCAGATTCGATGCATACCTACATATTTCATTGTAATGAATCAAGATGCCTCGACCTGCGGCTGATGCTAAGGATGGGAAAACTGATGAATACACCTCATCGCATTTAAGTTTTAGAAATTAATCCATCCGCGAAGCCTAACTATCAATCATTGATTTCGTTTGATGATCTTTACTGTCGTATCAAACGTGTGTTAAAGCAAGTTGAGCCTGTGCCTTCGAGGGTGAACGCTGACGATGATCAGAAAGTCATTAGGTCTAAACGGCCTACTTTAGCGCCGATCGAAATTGTGTCATTTGACGGAGACGTTCGAAATTGGCCCTTATTCTATGAAAGCTATAAATCCACAATACACGAGAATCCATCGTTGACAGACGCTGAGAGACTGTACTATTTGATAGGAAAGCTTTCCACTAAAGCACAAGCGGTATTTTCAGGCATCGCGCCGTGTCTTGAAAACTACCAAATAATCTTAAAGTGTCTCGTGGATAGGTATCAAGATAAACGCATACTCGCTTCTACGTATCTAGATCAGATGATCAATCTTAAAATAAATGGCCCCGCTTCTGCATCTAATATGCAAACATTTATGTTCTGCTATGTTCTGCTATGTTCTGCTATGTTCTGCTAGGTTCTGCTATGTTCTGCTATGTTCTGCTATGTTCTGCTATGTTCTGCTATGTTCTGCTATGTTCTGCTATGTTCTGCTATGTTCTGCTATGTTCTGCTATGTTCTGCTATGTTCTGCTATGTTCTGCTATGTTCTGCTATGTTCTGCTATGTTCTGCTATGTTCTGCTATGTTCTGCTATGTTCTGCTCTGTTCTGCTATGTTCTGCTATGTTCTGCTATGTTCTGCTATGTTCTGCTATGTTCTGCTATGTTCTGCTATGTTCTGCTATGTTCTGCTATGTTCTGCTATGTTCTGCTATGTTCTGCTATGTTCTGCTATGTTCTGCTATGTTCTGCTATGTTCTGCTATGTTCTTCTATGTTCTGCTATGTTCTGCTATGTTCTGCTATGTTCTGCTATGTTCTGCTATGTTCTGCTATGTTCTGCTATGTTCTGCTATGTTCTGCTATGTTCTGCTATGTTCTGCTATGTTCTGCTATGTTCTGCTATGTTCTGCTATGTTCTGCTATGTTCTGCTATGTTCTGCTATGTTCTGCTATGTTCTGCTATGTTCTGCTATGTTCTGCTATGTTCTGCTATGTTCTGCTATGTTCTGCTATGTTCTGCTATGTTCTGCTATGTTCTGCTATGTTCTGCTAGTTCTGTTAAATCTCGCAATAATGTACCAAACCCGCAGAGTTATGTAGCCATCGCGACTGCTAACAAAAAATGTTTATGTGAAAATATTGTGCATGATCACTTCTTCAAGTGCCAAAAGTTCATTGAGATGACACCGTCTGCACGCTTCAAATGCGTGAAAGATAAAGGTGCATGTATTAATTGTTTAAGCATTAAACATAAATCACGCGATTGTAATTCAACGCTCAAATGCCGCAACTGTCATCAAAAACACCATTCTTTATTGCATTTCAATACGGCTCAAAACAGTGGATCGGTGCCGGTGTCCAGACCCGAACCTACGATCCTTAGCGAGCGCAACCCGCCGTCCGCGCCGCAGCTGTCGCCGTTAATCAGTGCACCCGTACCGGCGGCGCCAGCGCATACTGCGAGCGAGCCGAGAGAATATTCCTTGCACACATCCATCGCTGCGCCATTGCAGTTTAGTGCTAATGACAGCGACCGCGCCGCGCGATGTATTCGTCACACAACGATATTGCTATCAACCGCTGAAGTTGTTATCTGCGATCGAAGCGGACAAAAGCATATTGTAAAATGCCTTTTAGATTCTGGATCGCAGAGCAATTTTATAAGTACAGAATGCTGTAACCGGTTAGGTTTGAATTATAATAAAAATACGCAAATGATTGTTCGAGGGTTTGGTGGTTCAGAAAAACCTATCAAAGGTTCCACTGACTTTAAAATATTTTCTCGCTTTGACAAAAACGTTTATTTCGATGTATCGGGATTTGTAGTAGATCGCATCACGGATGACCTGCCCACAGTTCCCGTGGACGAGACTGCCTTTACTCACATCGTATCATTGCCGCTCGCGGATAGTACGTTCGCCACTCCCACCGCCGTTGATGTTTTACTAGGGGCATCTATTTTTCCGCACCTGTTGATGCCTGATACGGTACATAGCAGCATGCATGGAATACCACCCGCCATACAAACAGTGTTAGGGTACATTATTATGGGTTCCGCGCCCGCACTGCTCCCCTATAAGACTACTGCCGCATGTTGCGCTATCGTAAAAGACGATTTAGGCCACCTCCTCAAGCGTTTTTGGGAACTCGAGGAAATTTCCGCTCCAACCCCGACCAGTCAAGATGACAATGAATTTGAAATTCATTTCCGCACTACCACTACGCGTGATTCTAGTGGTAGGTACACCGTTGCATTTCCATTTCGCGACGATGTTTATAAATTGGGAGATTCTTTCTCCACAGCGCGTCGACGTTTTTTGTGCTTAGAAAAGAAGTTGGAGTCATCAAGCTTTCTACGCACTGCCTATGACGATATCATTCGTGAATACATTGAGAAGGGTTATGTAACCGAAGTAGGGGCTATTGACAGTAATAGTATAATATCCACCGCCGCTTCCTACTTCGTACCACATCATTGTGTTCAGCGTCTAGATAAGGCATCCACAAAGGTCCGCATGGTTTTAGACGCTAGTTGTAAAACTAGCACAGGTTTATCTTTGAATGATGTTCTTCATTCAGGCCCTAATTTACAGGGTGACTTGAATAACATTCTTTTGAATTTTCGGCTATTCAAAATCGCCGTTTCAGCAGATTGTAGACAAATGTTTCTTCAATTGGGAATGTTAGAGCGAGACCGCAAATATCAAAGATTCATTTATCGCTTCCATCCGGAAGATAAATTGACGGTTTTTGAACTGGCTCGTGTTGCGTTCGGCATGAAGTCATCCGTATTTCACGCAATCCGCGTTGTTCATCAGCTGATTGCTGATGAAGGTGAGAAATTCCCAACTGCAGCTGCCATAGCATCCACTTCCACGTACATGGATGACGTCTGCTACAGCATTATGTCAAATGATACAGCGCAGGAAAACGAGAACGTCGCTATCAATTCATGTATCGAACTTATACAATTATTTAAATGCGGTCAGTTCGACCTCGTGAAGTGGACAACTAACTCGGCCGCTGTCCTTCGCGCTATTCCCGCCTCGCATCGAGCTTCGTCAGATCTCGAGATTGATAAAAATGTACCTGACAAAGTTTTAGGTACACATTGGGACAAATCCGATAACGTCTTTAAATTCAAGGTCGCAAAACCTGACTCAAGTTGTACTAAGCGCAGTATCTTGTCCGTCGTAGCGCGCTTATGGGACAATCTAGGGCTGGTGGCCCCCGTCATACTTTATGCCAAGCTCCTGATTCAGGAGCTTTGGTTATTGAAAGGCGACTGGGACGATGCCCCCCCGGAACGCATCGTAATACTCTGGAGGCAGTTCTGTAGCGAACTTCCCGCACTCAACGAGATACGCGTTCCGCGGCATCTCGGGGTAGTGCAGGGTTGTGTAGTAAACCTCTTAGGATTCGCTGATGCAAGTGAGCGTGCTTACGGCGGCGTTATTTACTTGCAAGTCAAAGATAACGCTAATACGACCGTTAGGCTTGTATGTTCAAAATCGAAAGTTTCGCCGCTTAAAACTATATCGATTGCTCGCTTAGAATTGTGTGCTACTGTTTTATTATCCACGCTTATGCGTAATGTGCTGAACAATTTTGAGCCAAGGTACAAAATTTCGAATGTCTTCGCGTTTACCGACTCGAAAATCGTTCTTTGTTGGATCAATTCGTCTCCGCACCGCTAGCAAACTTTTGTGGCAAATCGCGTCGCAAAGGTTGTCGATAACATTCCCGCAAGTTGTTTTCATCACGTGGAGGCTGTTCATACCTCGAAGGATGGCACAACGCGGTCTCTTACCGTTAGAACGGCTAAGGGTAGCCTGGTCCGTCCAGTTGTCCGTGTGTGCCTTTTACCGAGCCAGTGGGAGTGTAGCTCACTTACCTTAGGTTAGTTTAGAGATAGGTATATTGCAAATAGGTAAATTTATGTTATATTCTCTGACTCTTTTTAGAGCAAACGATCCCGCAAATAAATTGTTGAGGACTGACTCTGTCAGGATCAGATCCTATCGCTTAATTGTATAGCGGTAAGCTTTGTAAATTTTAGGGTTCACATCTTTAAAGGCAACCCTTTAAGGCCGGGAGAATGTTATCGCCATATACATGGCTGATATTCTAATCTTTTCAACTTTAGTATATTAGAATGTGGTGGTAGTAGGTATGTTTCCCATCAATCACCTTCCTTGCCATTCATTCCTGCAGCGTCTACCATAGGTCAGAGCGAGACAGCAATACAAGGCTCGAAAAAGATTGACCTCAACGGACGCCATTTTTGAAAGGAGTTTAAGTTCGTCCTAATCCGCCGCAGCGGAAGCATCTCTCCAGAGCTTTTACCGCTATTATATCTGGATTTCGTGATAAATCCAGGTTTTCGGGTCTTTATATGAAACTAGACCTATCTACTTATCAAGTTATATTGATTTTGAAGTGCTGTGTAAGAAATAGGAATCGTTTATCCGTGAAACCACGCTGGCATGCCGCGTGGTTAACCTACACATCGAGGACCTACGAAGTCCTAGCATCAGGAAGGCGACTCCAGACTTCTAGAAAGGTAAGGCGCTGCATCCTGTGTCCTTCTCTTATTCCTGTTTCTCCATACCAAAATAGCCTCATTCCAAGTCGATGTATACTGCCACATAAAGTTTATTACAGTCCACAAAACCGCCGATTCTCATAGCAAGGCTTTGAATCACCGCTCCAGGCTTTTAGAAGCCTGGAAAGAGCTGTTTAGGCAGTTCTATCCATTCTATGGTAAATTTCCCGCACCCCCTCATGTTAGCGTTTAAAGGTTTCACAGTGAGCTCATGGCGCTAACACTACTTATGGCAGTTTCTTGAATGTTGCAAAGGGTTTGCCGAATTTTAGAGACAATCAAATGTCTCATGAGCAAAGGTAAAAACCTTTAATCATATACAACGTATAACGTTAAATGCGCAAAACCTGAAAATAGTTTGATCAGAATAACGAGCAGAATCAATTGAACCACTTTTTAATATAGGTCACATTTTTCAAAAAATCTTCATTAAAAACGTTGCCGTGTCTATTTATTAATAGGTCAAGCCATCACATGCGCAAACCTGCCAAAATAGGTAAACAAACATAAATTGTTGTCGATTAATTAAAATTTTCTCATACGCGGGATAATAATAATGGCTTTTCTTTCAATGCAAATACGAATCTTACGAACTAAAACAGCACATTAAACCTTTACAAATTTTGTTATGATTTTTTTTCTCTGAAATAGGTCAATTGAATTAAAAATCAGTTGGGGTGTCTGAGGTTTTGCGCATTTAACTTTACACGTTGTATTTAGATTGTTATGGGGTCTTAATATAATGGGTGTGTATGTAAAGACACTTAAGAAGCCGAGAGTCACATATTATGTTCTTTCCTTTATTGTGATCATTGTATTTGTACTGTACTATACCTGGGAAAAGGTCCAACACTTTTTAACGTTTTTATATGAAAACGAGTTTTAAATGCTCTAACATAACTTTAAATACCCCTCGACCCCTTTGCCTACGGGTGCATGCAACGGGCATGCACCCGTAGGCACCATGTTAATACTTTTTCTTTTCTATGTCTGCGTGCACTACCGTCATAATCAGCTTATAATGTTCCCACTGCTGGGACACATCGTCGCCGTCCCCGCTAACTGTCGTAACTAGCAATTGATATTTTTCCAGGGCAACAGTTTTTCGGTCAGGCCCTACAATCATCATGTTAATATAGTTGCGTTAGCTGTGGCTTCAATGAATGAATTAATATTTTTTTATAAATAGCTCTTGATTTAATCTTTAACTCACTAACTGTAGATGTGTGCAAATACGACCGGGTGGTGAGAATATTTTTTCCCTCTTTTTGGACTTACGCAAAACAAAACACGTGATTATCTTCGAAACAAAGTTCTGGACACGTAGGTAATGTCAGTGCAGATCCGTCAGTTTGTGAGATACGACAGTTAGCGGGGAGGGCGACGACATGAGGCCCTCTCGGTGAGAAGGAGTGAGCTGTAATCTACCACGCGAGCCCAGTGCGGGTTGGTGGATGTCACATGTCTTCTAATTTTTTGGTTCTAGGACATGCCGGTTTCCTCACGATGTTTTCTTTCACCGTTTTGAGAGCAGTGGTGATGAAATTAAATACACAACACACAGGTCGTGGGTTCGAACCCAGGCAGGCGCACTACCGTAAACACACCAAAAATAATAAAAGTCGTTTCCTTTTTATTACTTTGATGTACCGAATGTATAAATGTCGGCTATGTGTTGGGTCTTTTAACACCGTGTATTTTTTATTATGAACTAGCTGCGCCCCGCGGTTTCACCCGCATAAGTCTCGATCCCGTGGGAAAAAAAAAGTATCCTATGTTCTTTTCCAGGGCATCATCTATATATGTGCCAAATTTCATCCAAATCCGGTCAGCCGTTTTAGCGTGAAGGCGTAACAAACAAACTTACTTTCGCATTTATAATATTAAGGATTATGAAGTTTTTTGAACTTGAATTTACGCAAATAATAAATAAAAACAACTTATTTACATTAGGTGGTATAGGTACCTACCTACTTCCTTGACAAATACCAGGTGAAAGTGATGTTCGCGCTCGACAATATTACCATGACGTCATCCAACGGTAGTTCTTTTTATTTTCCACTCGCTAATAATACTAGTAGCGACTTGTGGGGCTTGTGATAACACCCGCAAGGGTCGATCCAACAGGTTAAGCTAAGCTTGCCGCGTTTTGTCCGTGGATGGGTAACCATCTTTACATACCAAGACCCCTCTGTGCCTCGAAAGCACGTTAAGCCGCTGGTTCCGGATGTCATTTGTAGATCTTTGACAGTTGTTACGGGTAGTCAGAAGCTAAGGGGTTACTCAGTAACTGGGTTGTGAAGGGCAGATAGGCAGTCGCTCTATATAAAATACTGGCATTCAGCTGCATCCGGTTAGACTGGAATGTTGGGAAAAGGCTAGGCAGATGCAAGGGCGGATCCAGTCTTCGAGTCAGGGGGGGGGTCACATAGTCGGGGTCAATCAGGACAGGTTCCAATCAGTGGCGGATTAAGCCTATCGGGGGCCCAGGGGAGCAAAACAAAATAAGACGACGGCGGCGGTCTTCTCAGTTTATGTAGGTATTTCTAGTAACACTTCGCAAAAACATTATGATGACAGTAAAAAAAAAACAAGAATAACGTATCTAATTATAATCTAACTACACCATGGACCTCGCAACAGGCAGGAGAATTTTTTTCAGGGAGGTGCATTTTCGTCTCCTCATCAATAGGATACGAAAAGCAAAAATGTAGGGGAGCGCGAGCAAGGCGAGCTCGAATTTTTTGCACATCGTCTCGGAATTCTCGGTTAGGTTTCTATTAAACACCCTTACGGAAATAGGAGTTGCTTTGTCGACTTATGCAGAAAAGTTTGAGAGTTAGAAAAATATAGAATTATTCGTAATTGGTCGTTTTCTATGGAAAAGAGCCGGCAGAAAACTCCACGTTCAATCATCATAATTATAATAGCAGCACATAGTCTTATTTTGCATGTCGTTCGCATGTGTGGCAATGGCAAACATCCTACGTGGCAACATCATAAAAAGTATTTGTTTGATTAAATTTATCAATGAGATTAGAAAAAATATCAGTGGTCGCCCTAAACGCAGCCCAGGGGGGGGGGTCATGACCCCCATGACCCCCCCCCTGGATCCGCCCTTGGGCAGATGATGATTATAATAATACCTACTAGCGACGCGCCCCTGCACCGCACGGTATACTAAACTTACGACTAGACAAAACATCGGGATTTCTTTACTATAATGTGAGTTTTATGTTAATGTTTTATACACATAAATCTTATAGTTCTTCCGGTATTAATTTTCTATAAGACGAAGAAAACGGCATCAAAATCTATCGCGTGGTTTAAAAGAACAATGCGGTCATAGAGACACCAAAAGCGACATTAATTTTATAATAATTATGTACTTCAAAATAATGAAACTTGTTTAGGACATAGCCGTGAAGAGAAAAGTAAGCAAATACTATGGCAAACCCTGTCAAGATTGAATAGAACTAACGTTAATTATACAAATACAAAATTATTTTAATAATAAACAGGGATGGGCCGAAATTCGGTTCACATTCGGTTCAACCGAATTTCGGCAGCTTGAACCGAACTTCGGCATTCGGTCGAACTTCGGCATTCGGCCGAAATTCGGTTCAGATGCCGAACATTGTTCATGTTGAACATGTTGTTGTTGTTGTGTTGATGTTGAACATTGTTCATGCCGAACAAGAAAAATAATACCTACTTGCACAAAAAAATTATACCTATTTTGACTGAAATTTTATAGAATTAGAATAGCATTACTGTAAAATAAAATTATGTATTTTACTCACTCATGGTCATTTATTTTAATTAGGAACATTGTAAATGTAAAAAAAAACAGTTCTTATTAGTCTTGAAAATTTGTTCTTCTAATTAGGCCACGCGGTGGAAGCGCGGTGTGCGGGCGGAGTACATCTAGCAATAACTGAAGTAAATGCGTAAAGAAGTCACGACGTGTCACTCTCGAGAAAGCGCTCGAAATTGAACCGAAGTTCGGCCGAAGTTCGAATTCGGTTCAAACCACATTCGGCCCATCTCTAATAATAAAGGATGGAAACTTAACGGTAGGCACATAACGGTATTTTGTCAGTAATAGGTAAAAGTATACCTATTATTACATTATTCTTATTACACAGAAATAGCGATAGACTCGTGGCTCTACGTAATAACAGCTGCATGGGTCGATCTAAGGTCAAGGCACGCTTGTCCACGTCGGTCCTTGGATGGGTGACCATCCATTACATATCTCGATCCCCGCGTGCCTCGGAAAGGATGCTAAGCTTATTTGCGCCGTTGTATGTAGCTGTTGGTCCCGGCTGTCATTCGCAGAGCTTTGACAGTCATTACGGGTAGTCCAAGTCAAGGGCCAGAAACTGGGTTGTGGAGGTCAGATATGCAGGCGCTCCATGTAAAATACTGGTATATTTAGCTGCATCCGGTTTGACTGGAAGCTGACCTCAACACAGTTGGGAAATAGCGATACTTTTAATTGATATGCTTATGTAGGCAATTATTGTAGGCATATCTTCTTTATCATAATTACAGAAGCTCCTAACGGTAATATAACTATCCTAATTATCTTTATACAGGGTGAGTAGATAGGTCTTAAAAAGTAAATAAGGTGGGTCTCGGGTACTGGCTGAATGGCTTAAATGAATGGTATAACCCAGTGCTAAGTGGCTGATAATATTATCATAGTGATCATTACGGCCATGATAATTGGCCCGCAGTATTAATAAATCATTGGCATTCGCACATAGTTTCGATATTTCCTGTTCTCGTCAATCATGCCTGCGTTTTAATTATACCAGTATTGATCTAGCTAAGATTTGATCAATTAAAAGTGTTGCTCTTTATATAAGACTGCAGTTAAATTGTAGGTAACTCATAAACTGATTTAGAACATAGATAGGTAGGTTAGTAACTTTGTAACTGCAAGTGGGCTCATTAATTTGGTTATTGCTTTTCTATTACCTTCCTGGAGGTTTTATAACGCAAAGCCAGAATTGTAATTGCGGAAAACGAATGTAGAGGTAATAAACTAGGCCACGGATAAATATGTTTAAAAAAATTTGAAATGTGTACATATATTATGGACCAAAAAACGTAAAATATGAAAAAAATATGGAGTATAAAATAGCAATATCTTTCATATTAAACATTGTTTATTGTGAAAACTTACTACAGTAACAGTTACATAAAAAAAAATATAAAAAGATAGCGAAATGTTTAGGTAATTCAAATGAAAAGAGAAGTTTTATTCATCTTCCACTAAATCTGTCTTATTAAATTGATTGCAGTACACAATCATATGCTTTTTTAAATTATCGAAATTAAAACTCTGTCGATTTTTTATTTTTTTTAGTTTGTACAAGGATCACCCATATTTTAACTGTTACATCTTATTTACTGTACCTGCAATCTATGCAAATAAATTTTTACTTTACTTTACTTTGGTCTAAATATAGCCTTATATTGGCTGAAAGATCTTTCCACGTCACATGATGTAATGGGAGCGTACTTAAAGACGCCTAGTTCCGTAATTGTGTAAGACACGTCTGCAGTACCCTCAAAACTTCCGCACAGAACTTTATTAATTGTTTAAAAATCAAATTACGACGAATAATAGGTACCTACGCGAGAGAAATGAAACGCGCTAGGCCGTGTGGTGGTGAGAATGCAAACACGTAAAATTATATAAATTTTTGTGAACTAACTCATGTTCTATGATATAAAAACGAAAATATGGATAATTGTGATATTTTTTTTTAGTTAGTTAATTGATTCAGGCGTGACCTTGTGGAAATCCATTATAAAATACAATAGACGTGGATATATTTAGTAACCTGTTCCGCTTAGCTATTTCTAAAGAGCCATAAAAAACTCCTGAAATAAATCTACACGTGTTTCACCTCTCAACGAGGCATCCTCAGGATGACGATGGACTTGTTGCGAACTCGAACACGGCGTGTTGCCACACCGAGCACTGAGTGTTTTTTTTTTTTTGTAAAATATGGACTTAACTATGAAATATGGAAAAATATGGAAAATAAAAATTAGTTTTTCACAATCTATAGCTATATGATAATCGATGTAGAGAACACATTCGAGATCGAAAATCGTATAAATTAAAAATATCTATTTACATATTAATCCGGGCCCTAGTAATAACAGTTGCTTTAATTGTGACAAGAGAACAAAATCGTTTGCGAACGACGAAAAAATGATGACGAAATCGTTTAAAAGGGATTGTTGTTATATGAGTGATTTGTTACTGATTGCCTACTTAGCAGCGGGTTGCCTTATTACTGTTGAATTTATATAATGGACAAAAATCATTAGGCGCTTAGCAGGTAAATGATAATAATTAATCTTTTGTTTTCATAACCTCTGAAATAATCACAATCTTAGGTAATCGTTTTGAAGGATAATACCTAATTCATTGTTTCAATGTTCGAATCTGCTCAGCAACGTAAATAACGCAATGAATGTCGTTGAACTGTCAAAATGAAACAGATTGTGATTGATCCTGTATTACGCAATCAGGGTGCAGGTCAATCATCTAATTTAAAAGATTTATAAAAATTAAGTGCCGCAGTAAAAATAAATGTGAAGTCGCAAAGATTATTAGTGTTAGAATTTTATCAGGCGCTTCAGTACCCAGCTCAGCCCAGCTGCTGAATTGTTTCCATCTATTTTACTCGGAAACCGTACCTATTGACGGTAATCGATATTTAAAAGTTTTCGGGAGAGGGATGTTAACAGTCGTTTCCAAAAAAGGTCTGAAATTAAAAAAAAAAAAAACAACCAATAAATAATTAAAAAAAGATGAATGGATTATAAAAAATATCTCAAGCTTTTTATAGTATACAATATAAGTTTTAAAGGACGATAGTAATGTAAATAAACTGAAGTCGCATTCACAATCCTAACTACACTAACGCCATCTATCGACTCTCACCAACACTACCCAAACAAAACTTACTTTATCAGGTAATGCAGTGTTATTAAAAATGCTAATTAACTTACGTATAAACTGCATGTAGATAACAAATCTACAAGATTATCAGCGATCGTTATCAGTAACGTCAGCATATCCGGGCGACCGGTGACTTAAAGGAAACGTGACGCGGTCTCCAATAATGCTATCATTATTGAATTTAGGAGCGTGATTATATAAAAACACATTGAAAAATTAGATCACCAATACCTACATAGCAAGGCACGTAATAAGGAACAATAAGATCTTTTCAGCAGAGCCTGCAAATAAGATGTCTGCGTGATCACGAAAAATAATTTCCGTCCCATAAAAACAATCAATAAAACCCAAAGAAAAACACTTAGGTACTAAATATAATCTGTAATAAAATCTCTAAATAAAGAAAGGGAATTACTAAGTCGAACTTCCATCAGAATGTAGATATGCAGTAAAATAGTTTCAGGAAGGTGGTATTTTAAATGTTGTTTGGTTATAGTTGGTCAAACCATATTGATCCATTGAGCATTATTATATCTTACTGTTATTGGTTTATCTCTACATATCTACAAATACATTTCAACATCTGCGGTTTGTCATTAGATAGCCTATTTTTTTAGTATTATTCGGTCTAGATGATTTTTTTTTTTATTTGACACAAATGCACAAAATTATTCACATAGATGTAACGAATAGATAGTAATTTCATTTTTATTAAATACAAATCAATGATAATTAGGCATTTATCACCAAAGGGCAACCAAAAACCTAATCAAGCAGGTATAACGAACGATAAACAAAATGGTTCGCCAATTTACGGAGTGTTCATACTAAAACAAAGATAATAGCTGGTAACTAATCGTCGACTCTATCTGATAACAGCATCAGTGTGGCTACACCTTTCGGAGCAAACGCCGACTTTTCAGTTCAAAAAGTACCAGAAATGAGTTAGTGACAGTTCTGAAGTGGTGCTAAAAGTGTCAAACTTTGTGGCTCAGTGAATTTTTGTGTTTTTTTTTTTCTTTGGAAGTTCTTTTTAAGGTAATGTTTTGTGAAAGTGTGAGCGTGCGTTTAGTCATGTAATGTGGTTCAATTGTTTTTAGAAATTAGATTAGATGTTATAAGGTTATAGAGGTGTTTATTGTTACATGGAACTAGTACCTATTTATTTGTGATAATGTTTGATATGCCTTACCTACTATAGCACGCAAGCAATCTGTAATCTAATGGAATGGAATCCGCAATATATCTATCTATGACGGCTAATCACATGTAAAAGTATCAAAATAGGTAATGCTGAGTAAACAAATAATTGGTCTTTAATATAAAATAAAAACCCAGATTAAAATTGAAAGTCAAGGAAGGAAACTTGGTCTCATCCTGTGGTGCAACATGAATGCAAAAGAATGCCAGACTGAGTGTTTTCTTGTCATATTTTAAGAAAAAATACAATAGATGTGGATATATTTAGTAACCTGTTCCCCTTAGCTATTTCTAAAGAGACATAAAAAACCCTGAAAGAAATCGACACGTGTTTCACCTCTCAACGAGGCATCCTCAGGATGCCGCGATGGTGACCGCGTTCTCTGCGTTCAGCGCTCAGTGTGGCAACACGCCGTGTTCGGGTTTGCGACAAGTCAATCGTCATCTTGAGGATGCCTCGTTGAGAGGTCAAACACGTGTCGATTTCTTTCATGGTTTTTTATGGCTCTTTAGAAATAGCTAAGCGGAACAGGTTACTAAATATATCCGCGTATGTTGTATTTTATAATGTATTTCCGCAAAGTCACGCCTGAATCAATGAACTATATTTTAAGAAATCTCTTCTACGTAAACATAACCTCCGTGTGCCATTTTAAACAGTATGGTGATGGCTTGATGGTCGAATAAAAGTTTATCAAAGTAAGGTAGCGGAGCCGATTGCTCAGGTTGGATTCTAGGTACCTTTTTTTTTTGGGTGGAAAATTATCAAATAACTTTTCCCGCTCTGGGCGGAGCGGGAGGGCGTGTCAGACTCTCACTGACTAAAACCCACCCGTGTTCCTTCGGTTGCCCTGTTGCCGGGGGCCACGATTTCCCTATCGATTTTCTTCGAACCCCCGGCAGGCACTGGCCCTAGCGGACCCCGTCAATTCTGCTGACATCTCTTTGAGGCGCGCGTGGAACACAACGCGCCGTCAACCCGGGCTTGGTCCTTATCGGACGGCGAACTACCCATTGCTCACCGTCCGCAAGCCCGCGCCTACGGTGGCCGGAAATCGGCTCGCGATTCCCGCCCCGGGAGTCTCCTCCTGCGGCGATTAGGGGCGTGAGGGCGCGAAATTTGCCTCTCCCTCACGCGTTCCGCCTCCTCCTTCGTGAGCATTACCGCTTCGCAGAAGGAGGTGACGGCCTGCCATTTCCTCTCGCTCCGTACCATGGCCTGAACCAGGGCCAAACACTCGTGGAGGTTTTTGTTTATCGGTTAACAGCGGTTAAAACTATTCACATTCTACACACCGCTTAGAAGTTGATACTGAACCAGTTGACCACTTTCCATTTATTAAATATAAACAACGCAACTAAAAATTTCCAGTTGTTTATTATTATTTAATAAGCTGTATACTTTAGAAAATAAGGCATGAAATAAAAGTTTTAACGACTCACTGTAAAAGTTAAAATAAGCATAAAAATTTAATTTAACGAACACGTAACTACCAATACCTATTAATCAATACTCTTGAATCTGAAATTGAACATGTAAACATGAATCGAGTCACCGAGTAGAGTCTAGAACTGTAGAGAATGACAATGTGTTGCTAAGGCTAAATTCAGTATTAGACACTTAATTGATATTCTGATAGCCGAATATTGTATAGAATCATGTTTTTCTAACTGAACTGACAGCTGTGCTGCTGGGGAGTTTGTTGCGCCAATTGTTTGTCCCAGCGAAAGCACTAGGAAGTGGTGAAGGGCAGGCGTTTTGTAGGACTGTCTAATGTAGTTTTGACGTTCAAAAGGTGCTGATTCTCATCCTAGTTTGAATAAATGACTCTTGATCTTGATTTGATTTTGGTCAATCCGCCCTGGAAATCATGAATCACATGATTGAGGTTTTCAGTTATATTCGTTAGCAGAATGCGTAAGCCATTGGTGCCGATTCCCTTGTTCACAAACTAAACTAAATTTAAGTTCAGTGTATCTTTTTCTCTCTATTTCATTATGAAAAGGACAGAAGATAAATTTTAGTTTAGTCCTGTCAAATTAATCAGCACCTGTCACTCTCCATACAAGTTTAGACGTGATTAAAAACTTGCCGACTAAAATTACGTCAAGCGCTGATTAATTTGACAGAACTAAACTAAAATTTATCTTCTGTCCTTTTCGTAATGAAATAGAAAGAAAAAGATGCACTGAACTTAAATTTAGTTTAGTTTGTGAACAAGGGAATCGGCACCATTATCGTTTATCTCATTTCTATGACTAAATCTTATCAGTAGATAAGAATACTTCGTGACAATATTAGTTGGAATGTCTAAGAGAACCTCATTAATTTAATGAAAATCTCGGAAAATGGTTCGTATCAGTTTGTTGAGTTTAAATTATACATACATTCTGCAGTAGGTAGACTGTAATTAACATAATACGCGATAGTTTATCTCCTTTCCAGTTTAGATTAGATTTTTCCTTATATGGGTAACCCACGTCTTAAAAGACTGTAGGACAGAAAGAGTAATGACAGACATTCCCACAACGACGATGTAATACGTGGAACTTTTTTCTAGGATAAAACGCAAGTAACAATTTTTTGTAAAATAATAAATAATATATAATCGAATTGATCCAATTTGATACACCACGCATGAGATTACGCTTCTATATTATCTCAATTTCAAAAGCGATTGGCATGGGTGCAACAATGGAGTCCTCACGAGCAACTATCATGTTAACAGTTAACATACATTCTAACTCAAAATCAAAGCATTTATTTCTATTAAACCATTTACAGGCACTTTTGAATTGTCAAGGGGTCAGTCAGTCAAAAAGATGAAGCTAGTTGCCCATTCTAAATCGTAGTTGGTTCCAAATTCAAAAGGTTTAATTTCACATAACCTACATGGGCACTTATGAAACGTCAGAAGCTAGATGCACGGTTCCAATTGGACCCTGTTAAGCAGAATAGATCCAACCAACAATTTTTATGAAATTGAGTTACGTACATGACGAGAATCTACACGTCGAGTTTTATATTTGCACAAAAGATCCTGGCGGCCTGATGACATTGCCCTAACAAAAACTACCAGATGATTATAACTTGGCCTGATATTTTTGTTTACACTTCTAAACTTCAAATCGCATTTACTAAAAACTAACAAAATGTTGGTTGGATCTAATCTGCTTAACCAATCGTCGCTTCCTATGGAGAAGAGCGGACAAGAGACTCCATGGACACTCTTTTAAATCAAAATAATGTTACAAAAATTGTGTACCTAACTCATGGTGACACGAGATATTAAGAAGAACCGCGATCAACATTCAAGACTAGACGAAAACTCATGCTCTCTTACATCTATAGACACTTTGTATGACGTCTAAGATAAACAATATTCTTACTACAGTCAAGTATCTCGGTGAAACAAGTTAAAAAGATCTTCCGATTATTTTTTTATCTTATCACGGGGACCTTATTGTTATCTGTTGTTTAGTTACGCGGTGTGCGCGGGCGCAGTGTCACGTTAACATTCTCCTGTTGAGAAAATGTGTGGAGAAGTGTGAGGGATATTTGGGGTGAGTTGGGGTGGGGTGAAAAGTGAGAGAGGGTAAAAGGGGAGGGTGATTGGAGTTATAGTATTTTTAGGAGTTAGGAATATGGTTGTGCAATTCCTAGTGTAAGGTTAGCTCTATTGTATCAACACATAAATTAGATACATAATGCTTACATGCATTTCAGGGAGTAGATTTTTGTGTGAATTTTACTGTTCAATACTTTGAATGGCTCATAATCGGAAATCAAAGAATTTGCATGTTTGTCTAAAATGTGCCGTAAGTTTACCAACATTTGCTTAACGATTTTTACAGAAACCAATGTTTGTAACATTAAGTAATCCATTGACATTAAATATCCATTCTCTTTCTAAAGGTTATACTACAATTGATAGTTCCTGAAAATTTCTTAATTTTTCACATCGTTAATATCAAGTAGTTTCGCAGAAACGTGCTTCTACCATACGTGCAAACACGTGAATAACACAACCTTCGTTTCGGCGCCGCGGAGTCGGGTTTGTCTAGTTATCTGTCTGTTCACGGATGCGATATTCACTGAAATCATTATAATTGCGTTAATATGCATGAAATGATAACATCTCTTGTAAAGACATGAATAGTTTTGAATTGAAAGACGAGATAAATAAAAAACAGTGGCACTCCGGGAGTGCCGACAGAAGTGAAAACTTGAAAAAAAATTGGCATCGCCGTAATCAACGCGTTGATATCTTTTACTCGACGCACCGTAGTAATCAACGCGTTGATGTCTTTTTAATGGTCAAAAGCTGATGTCGTCACAGTGTCGCGAAATCAATGGTTTAGTCCCATCTCCAAAACTCCCAACGCGCCTAAAGAAGTCTTCACTTCAAAATGCTGCATTGCTGCAGTTAAGCCAAGGTAAACAAAAATTGCGTAACATTTGTACAAGCTGTTCTTGCAACACGGACCGTTGCAGTAATGCTAGAACGAGGAGAGAATGCTGAAAACATTGTTTTAATAATAATTACGGTTTAGAAATGAGGAGCTCGTGGCTAAGTAATTACAGCCGCACGGGTCGATCCAAAAGGTTAAGCTACACTTGCCGGGGTTGGTCCATGGATGGGTGACCATCTTTACATACCGAGACTCATCTGTGCCTCGGAAAGCACGTTAAGCCGTTGGTCCCGGCTGTCATTTGTAGATCTTTGACAGTTGTTACAGGTCGTCAGAAGCCCGAAAGTCTGACAACCAGTTTTACCAAGGGGTATCGTGTTCCCCAGTACCTAACTGGGTTGTGGAGGTCAGATAGGCAGTCGCTCCATGTAAAATACTGGTATTCAGCTGCATCCGGTTAGACTGGAAGCCGACTCCAACATAGTTGGGAAAAGGCTAGGCAGATGATGAATTACGGTTTAGAAATAATTGGTGCTCAGCTTTTGATAAATACTATGAAACCGAGGCCTTAGTTCCAATTTCAATGAGAGAAGGTCAGCTGGAATCACAACCGGGAGATTTTATTTTGGTTAGCTACACTGGGTCGGCTTCGATACTTCTTACACCGTGTATGTTGTCTATTGCTAATGCACCAATATACGAGTCTGTTAAATCATATGTAAGCAGTGAATATATAACAAACAGACCACAGACCCTTGTTTATATAATGAACCTATCAGGAATATAAAGGATATTCCAGGTTAAAATTTTCATATCTGAATTCACAGTTACCTACGCATTTCGAAAAACCAACAGCGATGAGTCATTCCACTATAATTAGTGTATCATAGTGTTAAGTACATAACGCCGTTCCACAATTAAACAGCCTGATAGCACTTCACACTAAACATAATAACACATAACCTCAATGTTATGTAATGTAACATTCTTGTAAGTCTGCTTCTGATTGTACCTCGGAAACAGCTGTATCGATTGTCATGAGTATGCTTTTGTAAGTGAAGATCGATAGAAATCGTTGATTCGTAACGAGTTATCTTGTGTTCTGAATTCGATGTTAGGTAGGTCAATGAGTTTTTGAACGAGTCGGGTTCCTGGGTACTTTTGTTTGTAAAGTGTACATTCATCAGCACCCACATGGAAACAATTGACTTTTTTATTTGTTGAGTTTAAGCGTAACACTTGTTTTATTCGTAAATAACACGGACTGATATTTTGGAAAAAAAAACATAACATACTTATTTCACACTTTGATCTCCATATTTCGGGCGTTTTTTTTAAATGTGAAACATCTATAGCAGCGGTTCAGGACCGACTGTTGGCGAAGCGACGCCGCGTCGCCACGCCAACAGTGCCAATGACAAACCAACGCCAACACCAATGTTGACGTCGGCAAACTATCCTTTTATGCATATTACCTGTACATAATCATTTCGATGTTTCACATCTGCCAGGCGTCCCGCGACGGCTTATTTTTTTAATAGTTGCGTTTATTACGTTCTTTGCCTTTTACATAATTATTCAAAGACAATCGTAATATGGAGTAAATTTCAGTCGTGCGTCGGAGCTGACACACACTTTTTATTTATTTACATAAACACATACGTTCCCATTGCAGTGTCCCAATTCGGTAGTGTGTAGTTAATTAACGGTTCATGAAATAATTTACAACATATTAATATCCATGCCATAGATTTACAAATTAAAAACATAACACGTGTAACGTTACCCTTGCGAACTTCTCCTCAGTGAACATGAAAAAAGATCTATTCTGTCGGCAAACAAAAGCGCATTGTCACTGCCTTTGTTTCGTAGTTTGAACCATGCCCTGGGGGCCTAAAACGGCTGCTTTGGCAAAATCATAATATGATAATATTTTGAATCATATTAAAAGTCACAAGGTGACAATTCATATTATCATATCATCTTCGTTCAATTTATATTACGTAATTCATCTGTTTGACAGTTTTTTATCATAATTAAATAACATTTAAACTGTAAAAATAAAATAAAAAAATAATTTTATTAATAAAAATTGTAAAGAATTTACCGGTAAAATGACGGTGTTAATTTTTTTCAAGCGGCAATATTTATAACAATTATGATTCTAATATGAATTGAATTGAATATGATTCAGCTAAAATATATGTTACCATAGAGGATTGCTGGGAATTCAGAAAATGAATTGCTTTTAGATGGCCGTTTTAAGCCGACTGATCTTGTCCCCTTGTATTATGTAAGCTGTTGTAGATAGATTCAGTAAACACTGGTGATGAAATCATTAGCACCTATGCGAGAATAATTATCTTGTGAATCTTGTCTTGCCAGCTGACGTATTTTTTTGAGAAAATAAAGTACCTACCTATTTAACTGAAGAAGAAGCACGTTTCTATCTCATATGCTTAATACAGCGTGTATCAGACATGTGTGGTGTTGACCATCAATTTGAAAAACTATTTCCATCTTAATAACAAAAAAAAATATCAGCTGTTCCATAACTATACAAAACTTAAATACCGACGGCGAGCAGTGCTGGTCTACTAGTAACTATCCAGACTTATGAGTTGTGGTCGTAGGTTCGAACCCTGACAGGCGCTTTACTCTGTGTAAATTATTTCATCACTATTGCTCTCAAAACGGTGAAGGAAAACATCGTTAGGAAACTGGCATGTCCTAGAATCAAAAATTCGAAGACGTGACATCTATCAACCCGCAATGGGCCGGCGTGGTGGATTACGGCCCACTCCCTCTCACAGAGAGGAAGCCTGTGTCTCAGCAGTGGGAACATTATAGGCTGATTATGCTTACAATACCTACTTGATCCAAATGTATGGGACAGATGACTATCACTGTATACTGTTATATAGCCAACGAGATTCCTAGCGGGGCTAATTGCTAAGGGTGAGAGGACGTAGCTATAACTACTCAAGTATCGTTACTCGTTGAAGGTCTAAAGTCCCCAAAGGTAAACGTGAAGAAGTACCGAATAAAACCATAAAAATAATCCAACTTTGAAATCTGTATACTTAGCTATTTCCTACTGTTAAGAGATTAGAGTTTTTCTTTCACTGCTGATAACTAGAAGTAACTGGCTATCAGAATTGTGAAACGCTCTGGAACGTAAGGTTACTGTAAGTTAACCGCCAGATAAGATCGCAGATTATGTGAACGAAGATTACGCAGTAACACTATCTGTTTGTCTTACACATTGTTGCTTTAGTACTGGAGCAGGGTAGGCAGAGATAGTGGAAAACTCAGCCAGTGTTGCCATGATAGATCCATAGAATTGCAACATCGGATGCAGTTTGGGTCCATGCCACATTCAGCTCTACCTGTCTGGATTAGGTATTCCTCTGGTCATTTTTAAGTTCAGAACGATAACAGCTAATCTACAACTGTACTGTATTGAACTGTAATAAAGTGGATGTTGGTAACGACCCGGCTCTGCTTCACACGGGTGCAGTGGTGGTGTCAAATCGTCGAGATTTTTGTGCAATTATTCCATACTATGGTATATCTAAGTAAAATATTAATGTATAGTTTAGAAGATGTAAGCGGTGTAAGACTGACACGAAAGCGACTTTGTTTTTTACTATATGAACAGCGTGTATCAGAAAAGTGTGGTCAAATTTTAGGGTCTGCAGCAGAGACTGTAGCATACCCTAAAATTTAACCACACCTTAGGTCTGTCTGTGGTACAGACCATGAAACTGAACAACTTTTCCATGGGACCCATCCTATATTATTTGGGTCGAGTAGGTATTGAAGTTTTGTATAGGACAGTTGTTCATCTTTTCGCGATTAAGATGTTGGTTTCATGGAAAAAGTTGTTTAGTTTGCTGGTCTGTACCACACCTTTAAATTTGATTACACCTTTCTGATACACGAAAAACAACGATAGGATTACTTGCAACACGACTCCTCAGTAGCCAATACAATCACCTAGTAGATATTTCTATAAGCAGAGTACTATAGAATAGAACCTTCTTTAACACAAGCATCCAAATAAGTAGAATCTCATTTTCTCTAAACTCTTTCTATTCCATACGATATATTACTTACCTCTATGATCAGATTGGACAAACTGTCAAATGATTGTCTGAATTTCTCGCTGCAAAAGTCTTCAAATGTGCTCAAATGTCTACATTGGCTGTTCCTTGGTCGTCACCTGATCGTGATTCTGTTCCAGGTGTTTGGCGTGAGTCCAGATGTGGCAGAGGAGGTACACCCTGATCAATGGCTGAGGGGAAGTGGCGGAACATCTGCAGGATCGTTTGGAGGAAACGAGTGTTTGAACCTAAAGAGGCAGGCCCAGGGAATCTAAAGCGGTGAGGAGTATGTTATGTGTGTTCTGCTTGCGTATCGTTTGGAAGTTAAGGGATAATAAAGTTGTAGAAGTGCAAACCATTATTTTTAAAACGCACCCAATCATAGACTGTATAATTTTTGTTAAATATTTGATTTGTTTCCAATAAGCTTCAACAAACTTAGCTTAGTGACTCTATAATTCCCGTAAAGGTCCACGTCCATAGACTGAAAGCAGTTGTTAATAGTAGTCGGTTGTTAAATAGTTTTGCAGCATCAGCGTTCGCTGTTAGTATAAAACTTGTTTCCAATTATTAACCGACTTCCAAAGAGGAGGAGGTTGTTATGTTCGTAGCGTATGATAGTTTTTTTTTTAAATGTATTTCCACCGATTTCTCTGTCAATTGTGGACCGATTTTGAAAATGCTTTTTTTGTTTGAAAGGGTATGCTTTCAAAGTGGTCCCATATAAATTTTATTAATATTTGTAAGTTCCCGTCACTGTTATTTACATAGCAGGTGGTATTCGAATTTGTTTGGGGTAGGTACCACAACTAAAAAGTCAAAAATAAAAACAACCCACTTCCAAAAAAAAAACACTACAATGTGAAAAATAACTTTAGTTTCGGAGTTATTTTTCACTTTGTAGTGTTTTTTTTGGAAGTCAGTTGTATTTTTTTTTGTAAAAAGTTATTTAATTGTGTGATTCCGCCTTTTTTAGGGTTCCGTAGTAAACAAGGAACCCTTATAGTTTCGTCATGTCCGTCTGTCTGTCTGTCTGTCTATCTATCTGACTGTCTGTCTGTCTGTCTGTCTGTCTGTCCGCGGTCTAGCTCCGAGACCCTTAGTATTAGAAAGTTGTAATTTGGCATAGGTATACATATTAATTACGCCGACAAAGTGGTAAAACAAAATTATGAAAAACATTTTTTTTTAGGGTACCTCTCATACACGTAAAGTGGTAATGTTTATTTTTTTACCCCATGGTGAGGGGTATGATTGGAAAGGTCCTTCAAAAATATTGTGAGTTTGTGAAAACCATTTTTGGATTCAGAGATTCGTTTGCGAAATATTAAGCTTTAAAGTGCTAATTTTTGTTAGAGTCAAGTGTCCCCCCCCCCTGCCGGCTAAATAGTTGATTTTGGGTGTGTGAAAAAAATCAAAACAGTAGTTTATATAACGAAATTAAAAGGAAAACTATTACAGCTAAGTAGGCTCTACAGGTTAACGAGTAATAATCGACCAACTTAACTTTGCAGTTGCAAAAACATGTTTTCCCATACATTCCGTATGGGAGAACATATTTTTCAACTACAAAGTTAAGTTTGTTTTTGGGATAAATTCATCCCAACTACGGAACCCTTCATTGTGCGTGGTCCGACATGCACTTGGCCGGTTTTTTTCTAAATTCATAAGCAAACCAGTTTTTTTCTTAGTCACCTCTTTGTAGTTTATTATAAGCTTCTTCAGCGACGATGAGTATGGAAGAAAAAGTCATCACCGACTCCAAATGAATTGGGATAAGGGCAAGCGTAATATCATATTACGCTTCTTCAGCGAACACTACATACACGGTGTAAGGGACATACAGATTGTACAATCCACGAAGACGCGCCCCACTCCGCGATTACTGTACTGTAAGCTGTACTTTAGTACGAAGTGGGGCGCGTCTTCGTGGATTGCACTATCTATGGACGCGCAAACTGTTATCCCGCATTCAGCACATCATTCTAAACACCGTGTAGGTATTACACTTTTGTATAAAACAGCAGATTCTTTTTTAATAACTGGCGAAAATGTTCAACCGTTCTGGTGGTCTAGAATCACGTACTTTTTCTTCTTTTTTCGTGTGGTTACCGATTAACCTGGTGTCAAGAGTTTTGGTGCCGCCCATGGGCCTCTGACTTATGGCTTCACATGCCGTCGAGAGTTCCCTCACGATATTTTCCTTCATCGTTTATGAAGCGAGTAATAATTATACAATATGATCATGAATCCAAAAAGTCAGTATCATCATGTACTGAATTCATGGTAACAGTTTTCGCGTCGATATCCCTTACACTCTGAATATTTCCTATAGAAAATGTATAATATCTAATCGTCATATTATTATGTAATCCTCAGATGTCTGAACTACTGGGACCTGACATCGCTGGGCGTGGGCAACACGCTGGGCATCGGCATTTACGTGCTGGTGGGGTCGGTGGCGCTGAAGACAGCCGGGCCCTCCATCCTGCTGTCCTTCCTCATCGCTGCCGTCACCTCGCTGTTTGCCGGTAAAATTTAATTTTACCCAAAAATTCTTTAAGACGTGCGACATCCAACAACCCACACTGAGCTTGCGAAGTGGATTACGGCTCACTCTTATAGAGAGGAAGCATGTGTCCCAGCTGTCTGTGTGGATATTGTAGGCTGATTATGCTATGCTATATTGGTTATGATATTTTAATAACAACTCTAAGTAAGTTACACATAAATACTCATTGTATCCTCTCCAAATTTGCTTTATGAATAATATGCTTTTAATATGCTGGTTCCGTGTAGCGGAAGACGTAGCGTTGGAAGGCCTCCCACAAGGTGGACCAATGGTTTTGTGAAGGCCACAGGAATCCGCTGGATGCGTGAAGCACAGAACCGGTCGAAGTGGCGGTGCTTGGGGGAGGCCAATTTCCAGCAGTGGACGTCTTTCGGCTGTAATGATGATGATGATGAATAAGTGCAATGGTTTAAGTTGAAACCCATGTTCGAATTCAGTTACTCAAGCCAGCTAGATGCTTCAGCTGTTGCTATTTAAAAATAATTTAGAAAGAAAGACATCAAACGTAATATCGTGTGGCAATGTTGTTGGTTGGTGGTTCAAACCCATGTACGTACAGCAGGACTGCGATAGATTGAGATGACACAAATTGAAACTTGTTGTCCCACAATTTCTGTTCCTTGGAAGCAGACTTTCAATGGGATAACCTAGCAAAAGGCACTACTCGAATATTATGGAATAATTGTGTAATCGTGTTCTTATTGTAATCATTTTACATGGCATTGTTTGTCGGCACACCCAGCTTTGATAACGGTCTAAATCTTTATAATGAAACATGAAGAAGGTTATACACAAGGATATTCTGCCAACAGTAGGTACCATCAGCATATAAGTAGGATCAGCTAACTATGAGTGTATGGAGAAGACTTTCTTCCTAATTACATTCTTTCTTAACTCTGAGTTGTGTCGTCTCTCGGCACATTTGTTTCACAAAGTTATAATTTTGTATATTTTCATACAAACATCACTTCAGCATCGTCATAACTTAGGAATTACTGTTATCAGACAATTATTATTATCGATTCGATTGTTTGAATATCGTAAATAGAGATCGAATACATATTATTCAGATATGAAATGTATATCCATATTTGTGTATAAATAATACACATTGCAAATTTACAGCTAGCGTCTATAACAAGGATATTTATTTGTGTCACTGAGTTCTTCAAATTTTGTATGAAATCGAAGCTTCTATAATTGATAACAATCATTGTTTTGTTTTTTTTATGTTATCTAGCTTGCATACATGACGATGCGACGAGTCGGTCACCTGTTTGAAAGATATAACAATCTTCAGTAACAGTTATTGAACATTTTTATTTGATTTCTACGTAAATATCCTTCAGCTAGCAATGTTAAAAGTTTCACTTTGACTGAGCTCAACCTATAGCAGTCTATTACTGGACAAAGACACTTCCATGTGAATAGTAGATTGTTTACCAAGGGAGCAAACAACTATTTTTAAGGCGAGAGTGTTTCTTTGAATCCAGAGCGGAGCGAAGGATTCTAGAGTAGAATCCTGAGCGCAGCGAGGGATTCAAAGTACTTCACTCGAGCTTAAAATAGTGTTGCTCCCGAGGTGAACACTCTACTTTTTATCACACTCTATGAGAAAAAAAAAACGTGTGCGGTCTGACCCCGTCAGGAACGAAGTTCCTTCTCACGTATGATTTAAAACAAAAATCACTACCATCTTGGACTTACATTTTGACCTCACTATTAGCTTTAGCACCCTCGAAAACTATAAAAACGACACTCATGACGAAAAATTTGAACATTTCAGCAGCCGCTATCTTGGATTTACATTTTGACCTCACTATCGGTTTTAGCACCCTCTAAAACTATGAAAACGACACCCATGACGAAAAATTTGAAAATTTTCACAGCTGCCATCTTGGATTTTGATTTTGACCTCATTATCAGCTTTAGCACCATTGAAAACCAGGAAAACGATACTCATGATGAAAAATATGAAAATTTTCAGAGCCGCCATCTTGGATTTACATTTTGACCTCACTATCGGCTTTAGCACCTTCGAAAACTATGAAACTGACACCCATGACGAAAAATTTAAAAAAATCACAGCCGCCATCTTAGATTTTGAATTTGATCTCATTATCGGCTTTCGCACCATTGAAAACCATGAAAACGATACCCATGATGAAAAAATTTGAAAATTTCCAGAACCGCCATCTTGGATTTTCATTTTGACCAACCTCACATTTTCTCTCTCTCTCTTGCCAGCCTGATGCTTGTTCATACAATGTTCGTGTTTGATCTCTTTGGTGATTAGAACTTTTACTAACAATATCCACGTTCTAAATTCAAATCACATTTAATCCCTAGGGATTAAAAAGCTATTTTAGTCCCTGTTTACGAGGATTAAACTACCAATTTTTGAATGGATGTGATAAAAAATAGTTTATTGTCCAGGTATTACTGTAAGCTAGTTTACAGGTTAACACCAAGTTGAGACGACGTGAGTAGCTTAAAACATTACATATAGCTAGGTTATAAAATATTATTTACCAGTGAGCCCAGTGATTTCAGGTGTTGTATGGTATATCTAGTGTGTTTGTGTATGTGTGATGTGAGTATGGTGTATGTGTGAGGGTGTGTGAGTATGTGTGAGTATGGTGTATGTGTGGGGGTGTGTGAGTATGTGTGCGTATTTGTTCCCATTGTGTATCGTTTGATGCAGTGTCAAGTCAGAGTTAGCGTTATAGCGTTGAGACCTCTTCATCATTATATGCCAGTTGGCGTGATGGTTATATTTTTATCAAGACGAACGTGTTTTAAACATTATTTCAAATCAGACATGAAGATGGGTTATAACACCAGCGTATTATTGTGCCACTGCAAGGCAAAGTTCTCTTATCACACGGAGAAGGCACGAGCATTGATCACCACGCTTGCTCAAGATGGGTGGCCAGTTTAAGGGTCTTTTTAAACCACCCGCGCCGTAAATCAGCATTATGTTAATAATTATATATGGTATTTCAGGACTATGTTACGCGGAGCTGGGAGCCAGGGTCCCGCTGGCAGGGTCAGCATTCATATACACGTACGTCACCGTTGGAGAACTGGTCGGCTTCATGGTCGGATGGAACAACATACTTGAGTTTATACTTGGTGAGTCAAATTGGAAAGTGAGTACTATCGGGTCAATAACGAATTTACGAGGAATAGTGGCGGTGACGTTAATATTGTGAATAGTTAACAAAAAAGAGATGATAAGAAAGGGGAAAGCGCATATCAGCTCCCCAAATATACATCCTATTCAGCACACCCGATACATTTTTTTCTTTTGTGAGTAATCTTTACCCTTCATAAGGGCCCCCAAACAAATTTTTATACGGGGCCCCGCCAAGGCACGCTACGCCACTGTCTATAGAATCAAGTTCTTCTAAGTTAACAGACAGATGTGCTGCTGGGGAGTTTGTTGCGCCACTTCTTCCCAGCTGAGTGAAGAGCGGGCGTTTTGGGGGACCTTCTTTTATAATTTTGACGTTCACAAAGTGCTGATTCTCAGCTTAATTTGTATAAATCACTTTTGATTTGATTCGATTTACCTGATTTTAAATTTACTTTTCTAAATTTCAGGGTCAGCGAGTGTGGCGCGTGGTTTGAGCTTGTACATCGACGTGGTGGCGGACTACAGCATGTCCGGGTGGTTCCAGGCGGCCATGCCCATCCCTGTACACTTCGGCATCTCCCCCTACTTCGACCTCTTCTCTTTTCTCTTCGTTTTATTAATGGGAAGTAAGTATCTGTAAAGCCGATATCAGACGCTTCTTTTTCTTCATTTTTAGGGTTCCGTAGTAAACAAGGAACCCTTATAGTTTCGTTATGTCCGTCTGTCTGTCTGTCCGCGGTCTAGCTCCGAGACCCTTAGTACTAGAAAGCTGTAATTTGGTATAGGTATACATATTAATTACGCCGACAAAGTGGTAAAACAAAATTATGAAAAACATTTTTTTTTAGGGTAGGTACCTCTCCTACTAGTAAAGGGGTTATGTTTTTTTTTATCGCATGGTGTAGGTATCATTGGAAAGGTCTTTTAAAAACATTGTGAGTTTGTTAAAACCATTTTTGGATTCAGGGATCCGTTTGTGAAATATTAAGCTTTAAAGTGTTAATTTTTGTTAGAGTCAAGTGTCCCCCCCCCTGCCAGCTAAATTGTTGATTTTGGATATGTGAAAAAATCACAGCATTAGTTTATATAACAAAATGAAAAGGAAAACTATCACATCTAAGTAGGCTCTACAAGTTAACCAGTAAAAATCGACCAACTTAACTTTGCAGTTGTAAAAACATGGTTTCCCATACATTCCGTATGGGAGAATATATTTTTCAACTACAAAGTTAAGTTTGGTTTTGGGATAAATTCATCCCAACTACGGAACCCTTCATTGTGCGTGGTCCGACACGCACTTGGCCGGTTTTTGCCTTTAATCACATCTTTCACTCGAAATTTGAACACGACGTGTGACTCGAAGTGAAACGTCTGAACACAAAATGAATTCAACGTTTTCGGATTTCCACTCAGCATCTTTCACACACCTACCCAATGATCGGAAAATTAAATGAAAGGGGCTGTTAAACGTTAATTCCTAGTAATTTTGTAAACGTGGAATGAAACAAAAATTAACTTTTACTCGAGTGAAGCATCCTGATATCGGCTTTACGAAAACCTGTTTCTATTTTTTGAAGACATCAGTTGTAGCCCAAGTACCTAGTAATTTTCGCTTGTGTTTAGCGGTTTTAATTTCCATTATACGATCGATATCTGGCTATGTTGGCTAGCTTGCTACTGTTTCGGCACATTTTTGAATTTCACTTTATTCATGAAATAAGTAAAAGGATTCGTAAGCTTACCTACATTTTTAAAACATTGAGACATGTGGTCAACACTATAATCCTAAAACAAATCTATTATGCGCTTTGTCAGTCACTGATTACTTATTGCATACTGTCTTGGGGCGGTGCACCAAAGACTACGATAAAGCAACTAGAAGTTTCACAGAGAACGTTACTGAAACTATGTACTTTTAAGCCTTTCCGATACTCTACCACACTTCTTTATGAATACTGTGAGGTGCTGACTGTGCGACAACTGTTTGTATTAAGCATTGTTTCAAAACAGCATACTATCTTGGAGTACAATCCAACCCTAATCAGGCGGAAGGGTTTACCTGTATGCAAGAGATTAACACACTTAAAAACGGCTTTAACTCGTAGATTTTTCCCCTTTTTGGGCCCTTATTTATATAATAAAATTAATAAAATTCTTGAAATGTACTCTATGGATAAAGTTACGATGAAGAAATCAGTATCTCGGTGGCTTTGGAAGTTAACGTACGATCAAACTGAAAATATACTTACCATCTTAAAGTAGTGATACAACTAATTGTCGGCTTTATATACTATGGACACTATAAAAGAATCTACTAGCTAAATCTATTTAATTCTCTACACACCCTCTCACACACATACACTCACCTTCACCTTACACACTCAGAGGACAGCAACCCTTTCATTTTTCTTTTTTTAAGTAAATTAAGTTCATATTTTAAAATAAACTGTTTCCTTTTGTTCGTAAGCTCATACTTGCATATCCAGTTCAAGGGCTTGAGGCGCTGCATGCTGAATCACAGGCTATAAATCTAGTTCGGCTGCAGATGCTAATAATTGGACACAATTGTTACTAAATTAATTTAAGCATAATAATTTTAAGTAGCTAAAACAAATTGTGTTACATGTTTACTATTTCTGGTCTAATAAATAAATAAATAAAATAAGAGAAGTCTGTTTACTTCTAGGATTCAATTTGTTACGTTCAACTTTTAACTTAAAACAACAGCAGGATATGCTGCTGTTTACAATTATTGGTTTACAGCACTTACTTTGTGTCCAGAAAGACGCTTGACTAATTACAGAACCACTTCAGCAACTGTCAATATCATCATCTGTTTATTTTGCATACGTGTGTGCGGTGTCTGACAATAGTGTTTACCTTTCGCAGCGATGTTGTCGTTCGGCGTGCGCGAGTCTTCGGTAGTCAACAATGTGTTGTCGGCAATCAACGTTATTATCATCATCTTCATTATCATTGCTGGAGCGTTTAAAGGTTAGTTCAACTTATGTAAATATAGCACTGGAACATTCATTTTTTTTGTGACTTCCGACTACTTCAGACAAAATATTTTTAAGTATTTACCTATTATCCTTTTATGAATTGATTCCCTCGACTATTTTAAGCTTTTAATTCGGTGACCGTTTGTAAAATGTTGGTTTTCTTCTCGTGTTTTTGTAGAGCTTGATGGTTTATCAAGCTTGATCGTTTATCATCCATCCTGGTTCGAATTTCTACAATCTGTACTAGATAAAGGCTGTTAAAAGTAGGTATATTATCAAACAGAGTAGAGTGTGAGACCGGAGTGGAGTGGAGCAGTGATAGACTAGTGGTGTGACTGTCGGACTGCCAAGTCATAGGTCTCGAGTTCGAACCCAAGGCACGCACCTCAGTTTTTTCGGATTCATGTGCGTACTGTATAATTATCACTTGATTCAAAAACGGTGAAGGAAAACATCGTGAGGAAACCGGCATGCCTGAGAGATATTTTTCGACGGCATGTGATGCCAAGTCAGAGGTCCATGCGCGGCTTTAAAACTCTGAGACAAGTACCCTAATTGCGTAACTTATTTTCGTAAACAATTTCGCGAAATTTGTTTCATTTTGACATTTCAACAACACTCATTGCGTTATTTACGTTGTTGAACAGATTTTTTTTTTTCTTTCATTACTCTACACTTACACAAAATCACACGCATATACACACACACTAAGACACACAAACTAATTTTGTATTTTTCCAGTTTTTTTCAATTTTCATGTTTGTTTTAAGATCATTCATTGATGCATCTTTTCGCATGTCTTAATATATGTATTATTGTTTGTTTTGAGGGGTCTGGCGCTGTATGCCGAGATACAGGACTCGTCCTAGTTCGGTTACAGATGCTCCCATGTTATATACTCCTAAGTACTAGCCTAGAAGTATGTGTAATTGTATTTTTTTTTTGGTGAAATAAATAAATAAACTATATATATGTATAAACCGGAGTCCGAAAATGAAAAAGGTTTCTGGTTTTTGTTTTTAATAATTTACAAAAACGTTTTAAATCTGATCCATACAATGATATAAAGATAACTTACAATAGATACAGAAATTACTGTAACAATTTGAGAAAAAACTAAAACGTAAATATGAAGGATCCCTTTCATATTTACGTTTCAGTTTTTTCTCAAATTGTTACAAATAATAAGCTACTCTGGAAAAATATGTAAAGATATCACTGATTCCACCAAATTAAATAATCACAACTCTGAACTACTAAATATTAAGTCTTCTCCTCTTGAATCAGTAAATTTTAGTAACGATCATTTCGCTAACGTTGGTAAACAGTTGGCTCAGCAAATTCTGCCTAGTAATAATTGCCCTATAAATCAACATACCAAATTACCTGTACAGTGTAATTCTTTTGTCCTCCTGGATAATGACCCCAATGAAGTTGAACGAATCTTGATAGGCCTTAAGTCTGATAGTGCCCCCGGTTGGGATAATGTCTCGACTAAATTTCTAAAGCACATACGAAAGGAAGTTGTTCCAGTAATAACTCACCTTACAAACCTCTGCTTCCAAAGCGGCACCTTCCCTGACATACTAAAACATTCCATTATTACTACCGTTTATAAGGGGGGGACAGAGATGATGTCAAAAATTACAGGCCTATATCTATTTTGCCATATTGTCATAAAATACTGGAGAAATTAATGAATAATAGACTAATAAAATACTTTTCTAAATTTAATTTACTATACCTCTCCCAATTTGGCTTTAGACAAGGCTTATCCACTGAGGATGCAGTTACAGCACTCAGTTCTCTAGTAATTGAACATCTTGACACTGGCAATAAATGCCTATTTTCCTAGACCTTAAAACAGTAGCTTTTTTCTACTGACATCATCTCTGTCCCTGTTCTTGTGAGTAAACTGGAAAAGCTGAAATTGCGCAAAGACTATCTCTCGTCTAGGTAACAAAGGGTTAAGGTGGGTGAACTGACCAGTAGTAATGCTGAGGTCACATACGGCATTCCCCAGAGCAGCGTACTGGGCCCTACACTGTTCCTGGTATATTTAAATGATCTCTGCAACATGCATATCAATAATGCAAAAGCTTTTTAAATGCCGATGATACCGCTGTCGTCTTCTTTGGGAAGTCCTGACAAGATGTGAAACTCAAAGCAGAGATGGGTATGCCACAAGTAGCCAATTGGCTAAATAATAACCTGCTCACTTTAAATACATCAAAAACCGATTACATTTGCTTTAGTATTAACAAAAGTAGTCAACCAAGTGAGGATCTCAATCTGAGAATACACACATGTGGAGATACCAATAACAGATACTGTAATTGTTGATGCATTAAACAAGTAACTCGGACTAAATATCTAGGCGTGATAGTCGATCAGCGGTTATCCTGGTATCCACATCTAGAACAGGTCTCAAATAGGGTTAGGAGATTAAGCTGGATCTTTAAAACACTTCGACATGTTGTTCTAAAAAATATTACCAGTAAACGAGACCTCCCCAAGAAATGTTCTTAATGAGATCTACAGGGCTTTGGTGCAGTCTGTCTTGTTATATTGCATCCCTATTTGGGGAGGTGCAGCGAAAACTAATTTTATAGACGTGGAGCGATCCCAACGAGCTCTGATAAAGATAATGTACTATAAAAATAAAAGATATCCTACTGATATCTTATATAAAATGAGTGATCTACTTTCCGTAAGAATACTGTACATTATCCAAATAGTTTAAAAAAAGCATAAAACCCTGCCACATGATCCAAACTTATTACGGTAAAGGAGAACTGACATTGTTGCACAAATTCCAAAACTAAAACCATGGTTGCTTGTAGACAATTTAATAAACGGTCTGCTCAACTGTACAACAAAATAAACAGACATATTTACTTATACACAAAAAAAAGTAATGAATGTAAAAAAAAAACAATAACCAGTTGGATAAAGACACTTACATGTGATGAAACGGAGGCATTTTTAGAGCACATAAAGTAGCAGGTATACTCACACATACACACAATACAATCTAATAATAAATTTTGCTGTGCCCTGACAGGGTCTACAATGGCTCTTAGCTTTAAGCCTTTTGTTAACATCTTGTTTTTACCTTGTGGAACGCAAATAAATGAATATGAATACACTCTCACTTACATTATAACATATACTCTCTCATTCACTCGCGCATACACTCTCGCATACACTCTCTCATTTACTCTCACAGACACTCTCATATACAGACACACTACGCACTGGTATTGACACTCGTCGAATCTCACTCTCACCAACATACTTGTTTTTATTTGATATTTTAAGTACCTACGGATTTGTTTTAGTAGATTAAAATTATGCTGTACTATGGAAAAGCGGAGTCTCCTAACACAGGCATTGTTTGCTTAAAAGGAGACTCTAAACACGCAACGTTTTTTTGTAAACTGAAGCATAAAAAGAAAAGTTCATTTTTTGTTCTTTTAACTGTGCTTGGGCACTGTAAAACTTCTTCAGTGTCTTATAAGTTAGCAGAACTAATCATCAGGTGGTAAAGCAGACCCTCAATGTAGTTAAAAACTGCGTCATAACTTCGTCATTGGTCAATGTAATTAAGTAGGTACGTTTGAAATGTTATTTGTACATTTCTAGTGAACCCGGACAACTGGAGCATACCCCCAGAACAAGTGCCTCAAGGCTATGGGGACGGGGGGTTCTTCCCGTACGGGGCGATGGGCATGCTCAAGGGGGCCGCCATCTGCTTCTACGGCTTCATCGGCTTCGACGTCATCAACGCCTCGGGTGAAGAAGTGAGTGGACTTGTTACTAAGGAGGTTTTGAAAGAGAAACTTTTGGACGGTTTATTGGCTTCCGAAAACTCCACTAAAGATTCGAAAGACTATTGCCGTAGAACAAGATTAGTGTCAAAATAAGATACATATAATAGGCACGGAGAATCATAATTAAATAAAGAACCTCGTGATTGGAGAATTTTGCTATGAACGATGATGTTTATTAATAATGGTAGAAAATAACGTCACGGTGCAGTCATCAATCATAATACTAACGTACCTATTCAATTAGATATGCTATGAATTAAATAATCCTGCTTGGTTAAGATTTTCTGCTTGCTTGCTTTGGCGGTCGGCCGAGCATTTGCCCGGGTGTGGTAATGTTATGAAATGAAATGAATTGGACCTCTCTTCCAATAGTTATAGAACAGTGATTCCCACATTTCAGGTCAAAGAGCCGAGTAAGACGATACCTGTAGCGATCCTGTCGTGTCTGTGCATAGTATTCACTGTGTATGCTGGCGTGAGCATCGTCATTACTATGATGGTCCCTTATTACGAGTTGGTGAGTTACTTTTAAATCGTGCTTGAAATACTTGAGCACTAGATTTGCTTAACAAGTCCTTTCAAACTGGCTTTCGGCTCTGTAAAACTAGCTTCAATTTTTTTTACTAACTGACTGACTCCTAGACAATTCGAAAGTTTCTGAATGATTTAATTGTCAAAAATGATTCGGCTTCGTTCCCTTTTCTCAAAAACTTGCACGGGGTATTTCATAATTTTGTTCATCTTTTTTGTACACTGAAACTTTTTAATAAAAAGCTGTCCTTAAAATTCTACTAAAAAGACTTGTCAGCATGTCTATGTGAAAGCCTGCTCTGAGGCTTTTGCATAAACACTGAAATACAATAGAAATGGATATATTTAGTAACCTGTTCCGCTTAGCTATTTCTAAAGAGTCATACGAGGTGCATTCAATAAGTACCTAGCCTCATCGCCAGAGGGCGCTGTACTTTCAAAAGAGTTTTACCACAGTGTAGCACATTCTTTTTTAATTCTTTTTTCAAATTTTCATTCCAATCCCTTCATTTGTTTTAATTTGACAACTTATGGAAGCGAACGTGTCGATCGGTTTTACAAAAATGGAAAAAGAGCAATATCGTTCGGTGATTCGATTCCTATTTTTGGAAGGGAAAACGCGCATCGAAATCAAAGAGCGCTTGGATGCTGTGAACGGTGACTCTTCTCCATCGATGGCCACCGTCAAGAATTGGTTCAACGAGTTTGCACGTGGCCGTACGTCGGTTTTTGATGAACCACGTCCAGGTGCACCGAAAACAGCTGCTACGGAGGAAAACATTAAAAAAATCCATGATCTCGTATTGGCAGATCGCCGATTGAAGGTTCGGGAGCTAGCTGAGACTGTAGGCATTTCAGAAAGAACAGTGCATCATATTCTTCACGAGGAACTCGCATGAGAAAGCTGTCGGCGCGATGGGTGCCGCGTTTACTCACACCAGAAAACAAGCGCAACCGTGAGACTACGTCGGAGACGTGTTTGGCGCTGTTTAAGCGGAATCCAGCGGAGTTTTTGCGTCGTTTTGTGACCGTCGATGAAACCTGGATCCACTGGTACACACCAGAGACCAAGGAGCAATCAAAACAATGGATCCAGACCGGGGAACGTGCTCCAAAGAAGGCGAAAACTGTAAAATCGGCCGGAAAAGTTATGGCCACCGTTTTCTGGGATTCACAAGGTGTGATCTACATCGATTACCTCGAGAAGGGTAAAACAATTACAGGGCTTTACTATGCCGATTTATTGGGCCGATTCGACGCCGAATTAAAGAAAAAACGACCCCACCTGGCGAAGAAAAAAGTGCTGTTTCACCACGACAACGCACCGGTTCACACGTCTGCCGTTGCCATGGCCAAATTGGTCGAATTACGCTACGAATTGCTGCCCCATCCACCGTATTCTCCAGATTTGGCCCCTTGTGACTTCTTTCTGTTTCCTAATCTGAAAAAATCACTCGCCGGGAATAGATATGGATCGAATGAGGAGGTCATCGCCGCCACGGAGGCCTATTTTGCAGAGTTTGACAAAAACTATTTTTCGGACGGGTTAAAAAAGTTGGAGCATCGCTGGGCTAAGTGTATCGAACTAAAAGGAGACTATGTTGAAAAATAAATTGCCACTTTTCCAAAATTTTCGTTTACTTTTTGTAGGCTAAGTATTTATTGAATGACCCTCGTAAAATACCCCTGAAATAAATCTACACGTGTTTCACCTCTCAACGAGGCATCCTCAGGATGACGATATACTTGTCGCGAACTGGAATACGGCGTGTTGCCACACCAAGCGGCGAGCGCAGACTGAGCCTTATCGCCCGTCGAACCCACTTATATACTGCTCGGCCCACCTCGGCTCGGATCGTTATCAGTGCGATAAGGGGCGAACAATCGTAGTAAAGGTGACCTTGGCTTACTCGTATTTAATTCGTTCAACAGTGTAACGTTTCCTGTATTATTTTTGACAATTTCTAAAGTTTCTTAACTTTTAAATATATCCAATTCTATTGTATTTTATAATGGATTTCGGCAAGGTCACACCTGAATCAATTAACTATCAGAAACACTGAAGTAACACATAACATGTTAGAAGAGTTTTACAGCGTGGGAATCAATATTTCGCAATTACGTACAGTCAACCACACATCAGTAGTAACAATTAACAGCGCCTTTATGCCGTAGCAGTAAGGACGATTTTCATAGAGCAAGTTTACGGAAAACTGTACGGTTTCCGGTGTTTACATCTTGGAAGCAGACTATGTCCAGTTGTGGGCAACAGTAGTGTCTTGATAATAATTTGTTCATAATTCCAGACAGATGTTGCCTCAATCTCGGCAGTGTTCGGTCTAGTGGGATGGGAGTGGGCGCAGTGGGTGGTCACCGTTGGAGCCGTCTTCGGTATTTCCACGAGGTAAGTTCAAAAACATGGCACAAAAGGAGGAAGACCTTTCCTCAGCTGCAGTTGGTGCAACAATTCTGCCAATGATGATGCAGTTTGGGGATCGCTCCTAACGATTATTGTAGTTTTGGAATGCACGTGGTATTTGAAATTCATAAGACAAGGTTATTTACCAATCTTAACTTCTGAACGAATATTATAAAGAGGTATAATTGTTTGACTGCCTCGTTGGTCTAGTGGTCGCAAGCGCTACTGGTGAGTATGAGGTCCTGAGTTCGATTCCCGGGTCGGGTAAAAGTTATTGGGTTTTTCCATCTGGAATTTCTCAGTAGCAGCCCGGAGCCTGGATTTGTGCTCGGTTGATGGCAATAGGCTCGCCCCCTATTACATACATAATTGGTGAAATGTGGGTGCCTTATGGGTACACCTCTGCCTAACGCTTCGGGGATTACAAGCGTGATGTTATGTTATGCTTGTTTGTTTTTTGGTAAGAGATAATCTCTGGAAGTCCTGATCCGATTACAAATAATATTTCACTGATAGAAGGCTACACTATTAAGTGCTAAAGTCAAATCATTTATTCCAAATAGGTCATTAACGCATTCGGTTTGAAACCGCGTTATAAAACACTGTTAACGAAGTAAATTGTATTTTCAGAGGGTCTTGTCGCTATACGTAGTATCTCTGGGGGTATTTTCATGTACTGGTCCCGACGTGAAATGATAAAAATTAAGAAAAGTATAATAACTCGCTCTGATCCCGATACAGGGGTTGGGGCGTGGAGCAATAAAAGAGTGGACTGTATGAAATAGGCAATGGTTTAATGTCGTTGGTACTTATTTACAAATTATAAAATGTCCCGGACAAACAGTTATTATAAGAGGCATATCGTCCGTCGCGGTGGAGTCCATGGAAGCGAGTGGTCATCGGACCGAGCCGTATCGTCGCCGCGTCGCCGCGCCTCGCCTCAGCATGTCGATAACACGTTGATCACGCAGCCTGCTCATGCAGACAGCGCGCAAGGGGTTGGGTTCGATTCCCAACAGGGGTATCCAACCTTTTAAATTTTTTGTGATTATTTGTAACCGTGAAAATGGTTTTCCACACCTGAAATGCTGAACTCTGACACAAAAAATATTTTGAATATAAAAATACTTGTATTTTACAACCAACGCATAAATTAATAAAAAACAAATATTTTCACAGTCTATAATGCTGGATTTGGTAAGAAAAACCTAGAGTGGACCTAAAGTGGACTCCAGAAGGACTCCCAGCACTGAACGTGTCAAAAGGAACTTAGGAAGTCAAAATTTACAAGAAAATTAGAATTGATTCTAGTTGCCCCTTCCATGGGATATATTGTATGGTATAGTTGACTTCCAGGCAGACGGAATTCGCATGTAACAGCTAGTGTTTTAAAAAGTTACCAATATTATGTGCTCCATCAGTAAAATCCATATATGTTAATGACCGTAACTGCTATGTCTGAACTCAATAAGAACCGTAATATTGACACTGTATCTTCTTTTTCCAGTTTATTCGTTTCGCTGTTTCCCTTGCCGCGGCTGCTGTACTCCATGGCGCTGGATGGCCTGTTCATACACTGGTTCGCTAGACTCAGTGCCGCCAGGCAGTCGCCCGTCATCGCCACTATTGTACCCACTGCGATTATTGGTAAGTCGTTTTAAGTTAGTAGGAATATAGAATTCTTTGTGAATAAAAAGCTTGGGAAATATCAACTTAAATTATCCATAATACAGGGTGTTTGGCAGAACGTTGAACATACGAAAATGGTGGATAGGTGGGGTCATCTGCTACTTACTCAACCCTATTTTATTTTGTCCTGGCCCCTGGATATAATAAAAAAATTTTTTTTTTGCTTTCTTCTAGTTTCACCACTTTCTTAACTTAAAAGTGTAATTTTTATTAAAAATGGGTAAAACAGGCAATTTTTTTTTTAAATCTTTAATGTTGGCAGCTTCTTATAAAATTATTGCTTTATTCAGATGTTAGCTAGAAATAAAGTTATGAGTCCTCAAACTTACAGAAAGATGTAAAAAATACTTAAATCTTAATTTCATTAAAAAAAAAATATCCAGGGGGCCAGGGCCAAATAAATTAGGGCTGAGTAAGTAGCAGATGACCCCACCTAACCACCATTTTCGTATGTTCAACGTTCTGCCAAATTCCCTGTATATTCAAATCCTAACTGTCATTTTTTGACAGTTGTATGAAGTGGCTATTTGACGTTTGAGTGTCAATTTGCTTAACAATTAATTTCCCTGACTGTACCTTCTCTCTCATATTTATTCTTGCCGCCAAGTAACTTTGCTCTGTGGTGGTCAAGACTTTCAACCAATGGCGAACTACGTTTGGATTGGCTCTTGATGATGTAAGAGCCAGTGGAAATGAAGAATGCAATTGGCTCTTATGCAGCCTTGATCGCGCACTTACGAGTGTAATTAATAAACATCAGATTAAAATAAGCTGCAACAGACAAACTGACGCCAATGTTTATATCTGTATACAGGAGTAGGCATGGTGACGTAGTTTTATTTTAGAAAGGATTTATGAAGGACATAATCTCTTCTTGTCAAAATATTTTAGGAACAAGTTGAAATGTAGACAAATTAATGTTGGCATAAGACCAAAATTAATGCCAAAATAAGGTGAAACTATAGTTTTGTCAATGTCTTTTTGTTTTCTATCAAAGCTGTCACATTTTTGTGTGTTGGAAAAGACTGCTTTTCTATCAATAGGTAATTCTTTTGCAATACGATACAGCTGCACGGTAAGTAGGCTATGCCAAAACACTTATTTTGCGTGATCATCATAATAATTCGGAGTCACGATAATAATATAAGGATTTTGTCACGTTACCTATTCTCTTGACATAATCTCTTGAACACAGAGGATGGAAAAATGGGTTTGTTGAAAATCATTCTCGAATAAATTTATAATCAGCTGCCAGTCCATCTAGATACGCGCCTGAATAATTATATTACATGAACCCTTCTGAGATCTATAGGTACCTAACCATATTTTGATCCTGTAAAAGCTAAAATATTTCTTTACTATGTTTCCAGCACTGCTGGCCGCCTTCCTAGAACTGGAGCAGCTGGTTTTGATGATGTGCATCGGAACTCTCTGCTCCTACACCATCGTCGCCACGTGTGTTGTGTTACTCAGGTAGGTGCTCTCACCCAACTGCGGCGAAACCAAAAGGAGGCTGATGTGTTTATCATCAGTTATTTAAGCTTTGTTGGTGTGAACTTTTTCTGAATTATCTCTCGACTTAAGGTTTGAAATTATTTTTTGTTTGTAATCCCCTAAGGGTTTCCCGAAGTTACAGGTGTAAATATCTATAGTACACCTGTGGCGGCATCTACAACGCCACATGCGAACTACGCATCAAAGACCTGACGTCACATAAATCCTGCATCGCGCAATTAGAGTTTACCGCGCGAACACCATATTTATAACTATCCGATATCAATCGTTGGGCGGTTGCCCACCAGACACAACACCCGTCTGGTCGGAGAATCCTCCCTTTTCTATATAGGATGAGTGAACTACACCCTGTTTCTCATGCTCCTGAACAAGCCACCAGTTATGTTAAAATCCCATGTAATAGCTAGGAGAATAATATTCATAGTGATGGCATTCTAAGGTTCTAAGATACCTGTTACTTCCATAGAAGTATGATTCAGTAAACATTTGACTTTTAGGGGCATGAGGAACAGGGTGTAAAGTTCACTCATCCTTCATAGAAAAGGGAGGATCCTCCGACCAGACGGGTGTTGTGTCTGGCGGGCAACTGCCCATCGGTTTGAAGTTGAAATCTTGTATGCATGTCGATCGCTCGGTAAACTCTAACTGTCCGATGCAGGATTTGTGTGACGTCATGTCTATGATGCGTAGTTCGTATGTGGCGGTGTAACCGCTACAGACTCATCTCCACACATTATAAAATAAAGGAATTGCACGTGGTACTACTTTTTGACATAATTGTATTAATTTGGCGACTCGCTCGATGTCATGACTCCTATTTTAGTCCAGCTCGTCATAATCGTAAAGTTTACTTACAATGTTACAATGAATGCGTTCATCTTTGAGTGTTTTAAACTCACAAGACAAAAGATTTATATATATCACATACCATTTCCCCAAATATTCATTCAACTCGGTGCGTAGCGCATAAAATGATTTTATTTAGGAGATGAGAAGCTGTCAGCGTTTACCACTTCAAGTCGTGTGAACGAAGATTTCCTAACATAAAACATGACATATTACTGCTATCACTCTAGCAACCACTACTTGATGCTATATCCATTTTTTGGAGAGGCCCAAGTCCAGCATACTGCGATATGGAGAGTTTATGACTGATCCTAGTATTTGTGTTTCAGATACAGTTCAGAATATGGGGCAGAGACTTCGCCAAGTATAATGAAGCAGCTCATCGGGCGAGGAGACAGGAAGGCTACAAAAACCACCTCCAGAATCGTGAACATAGCCATGTTTCTGTTCAGTAAGTAGCCAATTGTAATATGATTCTTGTCCCCCATGGTCTTCTAACCTGTACAGGTTTACAGGGTGGATTTTGAGATGGGGCAGTAAGTGCAGATGCCTTAACCGTTGTTGTAGCTACAGGAAAACGTTCTTAGGAGATTGTCCTTAACTTTTTGAGTAATTCCTATTGCATTCACGATGGACAGATTTTTTTACAATCAGTTAGAAAAACATACCTAACTTATCACGTTTTATTTTTATGATGCCAATCGATGCAGTTTCGTATATGGATGAAAAGCTCTAATCGTAAAAAAAAAAACCATCTATTTGACACCTTTACACTTTACCAGTAACTTCCAATTCATCGCGCCTGCGATTCCTAGATGTCTTTCACATTATTTTTGAATTTAAATAGCCTACTCAGCCCGCTTTTTAAGATAACCACAATGATACCTAGGCAGGTTTTATCCCGGCTGTTCTTTTGTTTCAGTCTGCGTTTGTCTAGCGATAGCTTTGGTGGTGGTCAACGCACCGGAGCCTTTGATCCCTGTAATCATTCTGCACGTGTTCGTTCTACTTATCGTCGTTGTCATGGCCTTGCAACCCTGCAACCGTGAGAATTTGGCATTTAGAGTAAGTTCTCTTCTTTATTGGTTACAAGCTGCGCCCCGCGGCTTCACCCGCATAAGTCTCGATCCTGTGGGAATATAAGGATAAAAAGTATCCTATGTCCTAATCCAGGTCATCGTCTACCCATGTGCCAAATTTCATGTAAATCTTTTCAGCCGTTTTTGCATGAAAGCGTAACAAACAAACTCACTTTCGCATTTATAATATTAGTTGAGATTTAATTAGTCTTTTTAATAGATATTCAGATTCAGTGATTGAAGTTTTTTCCCGATGATTATGGTGAAAAAGATATACAGATTATAAAGTATATTAGGTTTAATGAGAGACACGTTCAGACCAACGATAGTTCATGCGTAATCAGCCTATAATGTTCTCACTGCTGGGACACAGGCCTCCTTTCGGTGAAAGGGAGTAAGATAATATTAAGGACGATAGTTCATGCTTAGGTATATGAAACTAATTTATTGACACCGACACAACCACGCGGGGTCGTTTTTGTGATACGCGCGAGCGCATTACAGATGTGGAAGTAACTGCAAACTTGCAGACTGAGCGAGAATCGAATAATAACACTGTATAAATATATTTCAAATAATATCTAATGTAGACCAATGAGATGTTTGTGTTTCCTAGAATGTAAATTAAAATATTTATTTTCAGACACCGCTGGTTCCATTCATTCCCTGCATCAGCGTATATACTAACCTGCATCTAATGGTTCTCATCAGTTTTTACACATGGATCAAAGTTATGCTGTGGATTTTTATAGGTAAGATGATCGTGCCATGTGAATTCAATTATTTATCGATTATTCCACACTGAAAATATTATTATTTTTTGTAAATTTCAGGAATTCCAATTTATCTTATATGCATATGCTGCTACAAACAAAAGGCGGGCAAAGTTATACCTGAAGATTCAAATAATAAACCGCACGCTAATAAAAATGGAAAATCACCAATTGTGAAAATCGTAGTGGAATCACCCACCCCTCCTGATACATTGGCTCGGACAGACGAGCATATGGCACGATATAACGATACGAAGGAGATACATCAGGAATTAAGAGATAAGGTGATAGATACGAAAAAAGTTGAAGAAATTATTTTACAACAGGTACAAATCGAAAATAATGAAGAAAAAGAAGCAAAAATAATAGACTTATTAGATCAAGTATTACAAGCTGAGGAAGATACTTATGGAGAAGATATTAGCTTAAAAGAGAACAAAGAAGACGATACTGTAACACATGAAACTGGCATCCCTCATAGAAAGTCTTTGAGCGAACTGTCAGATGCTGGTTCCGACGCATCATTAGGTAATCAAGGATTATCTAAATACGATGTGATTGCACAAGTGCACAGGGAGGATTTGCCAAAAGTAAGCGAGGAAGAGGAAAGATTAGACAGCAATGAAGATATTCATAACTTCGAAGATGAAGAAATAACTGCATTTAACGACAGTGACACGAATTCACGAACAGATGAATCTGGATATTCAGACACAATCGATAGACATGCACTCAGTGAATCATTAGATGACACACAAGAGTCTACAATACCAGTGCCGCCACCGCCGCCTCCACCACCACCACCACCTCCTCTAGATGAAAACTATTTTAAGCCTAATAATAATTATAAGAAATTTTATACAGTAAATTATAGACATACTGAACCAGAACTGCCACGAAAAGTAGAAGACAACGAAGTCAGTGAGCCTAGACTAAGTATACAGTCAAGCAATTCTCAAGGTGACGGCAATATAAGATTTGGGAGCGATCGACAACTCAAGTTCATGTCCAAGTTGAACAATATATTCCAGAAAACAATAGAACCTGGCGAAGAGGAGGAAGTACCTAGGAGAAGATCACACTCAACCGGGAACTTCCCTGATGCAGAACTGTCAGTGAGTCGCGACCGGCCAGCTATGTTTGACGATTTAAAGAAAGAATTGTTGTCTAGAGAGGTAGCACAAAATTTACGACCTGTCAACACAGAAGAAAAGACTCCAGAATCTGACCCATCCGAATCCGAAGAAGAAGATATGTCGCTGAGTAGACAAGACTTAAAGCATAAATTAGAAGGAATATTCGCAGTAGGTGGTCCACAGCTTATGAAGCCGCGACTTATGAAGACAAGTTCTGCAACACCAGAAGAGTCAAACCAAACTGGTAACAATTTCTCAGAAAGTATAGCAAAATTACCAAAAGTTGACAAAAATGATACTTTAAAGAGACAAAGAGCGAAATTCGGTTTAGTTTTGAATTCAATCCGGTTAAGTATGAATCAAGACGACCAAGTGTAGTTTGTTTAGAGATATTAGTGATATTAAGTGAAGCAGTACAAGGTGTTTGGACATATTGTTCTACGAATTAAGTGGCTTATTGTTACAATTTGTATTGACGTTTGATCCTAAATTACATGAAGTTATAGCCAATTTGGATTGATTTCTATTGATCGTAAATTATTCAACAAACTTTTTAAATATTTTGATACCCGGGTATAATACCTAGTCGTATGATAAGTGCCTTATTTTATACAGATATTTATGTATGAACGCATTCACGATTTCCAACAAAATCACAAAGCGACTGAATGGCAGTGTCTTTTTGAAATGTCTTTTATTGTACAGTGACTATTTTGTAGACGATAATACGGATACGAATTTTAGTTTGTAAGTAGTGTGTTTTCGAAGTATAGAGAATTATGATCAGTAAGACTGACGGAACCATTGCAGATAACTTGTCGATAAATTCAACAGTGATTCAAGAGTGTATGTAGTCGCCAATTTTAATAAAAATACTTATTTAAGTTTTACCTTTTGTTTTTTTTTACATAATTTGGGTTATTGACTACCTACAGAAAAGAATAAATGAATCATATCAGGTAAACAAATGTATTAAAATAAAAGAATCCAATTCACACTGGGCAAATAGTTCAGTCTCTTTCTTGCACATGCGATTAGAGTCAGCACGTCTCCTTCTTGTAAAAGTCTTGTATCATTTCCCGGAGTTCCATCTTCGATACGCAGCTTAGTAGGACCTCGTCGATTATCTGTTCGGAGACGCTGCGAAGAAATAGACCATTTATAATATAGATCATCATCATCATGTTTTGCTCTTATCCTAATTTAACAGGGGTCGGCGCAACGTCTTCTTTTTCCATACTTCTCTTTTAGTCATCATCTTTTCTAATAGTCACCCCCTTTCTACTATTACCTATACTATTGAATGAGCCATATTGCACGACTCATAATGCGAAAGCATTAGAGTGTTCTGCGATCGAAAAATTTGTTTTGCCTCCTTTCTGCAACTGTTTTTATTGTTAAACTCCTGCTAGTACACAGAACCTACTTAATTTATGTACTATTGTATAGATAATTTAATGGAGATTAATACTGTACTTTTCAAAAAAATATTTATTGCAGCAGAAATGAAAAAAAAACATCAAAATAGTTTTTTTTATTAAATCCCGTCAATCAATGTATGAAACCCTTTTAAATAGATTCGTTTCTGCTATAGGAGGAACTCTATTGAAAATGGCTCGTTTATTCAAATTAGTTTAATCATAATTAATAAAAAAACTAACTAATATAATATCTATATAAATTCAAATTCATTTATTAATTTTGTGAACATAGGGTAAAAAAATATATACAGATGTTACAAATAAACATATAAAAAAATATATATAAATAAAAAATAAATATAAATTGTTTAGGTAAATAGGTAATCAAATGTAACATTAACAAAAATGAAAATAGAAATATAAAGTCAAGGTACATGTCACAATTTCATGCCAAACACTAATAGTTACTAATAATAATAAAATATCAATAAATTAAGACGGCACATAAACAAATAGGTATTTAGTCACATTCTCGTCTAAAATAATAAATTAAATAAATAGAATAAAAATATCAATATGAAGTAATAATTAGAATATAAGCCATAAGGGAGCAACATTTCAGCAAAAAAAATTCTCTGATAAAAACTCAAGTCACACTGTAGTACGCCTTATCCTTTAAAAATGACGTGGTTACTCTTAAACAGCACTGTTGTCAAGTCTTTCCAACCACTTGGTAATTTAATATTGTTCTTTTTTTATATTTCCATTTTCGACTCTCTTCCGTTGCCTAGCAACCAACAAAGCAAACCTAAATAGTCTTTGACAGTACGTAAAGATTGCGAGGAGAGAAATTTTACCCTTATTGATTGGGTAAAAAAGCAGTCAAAACATACTTCATGAAAAGTCGTTTAAATATTTTTCTGTTTTTGAATGAGCGTTATGAGGCGTGCACTTTTGGATTTTTCAAATATATATATTTGTAATCACGTTGTCGAAAACGGCTCCAATTTCGATAAAAGTTGCAATATAGGGGTTTACGGGGGGGGCGAAAAATCGATCTAGCTAGGTCTAATTTCTGGGAAAATTAGTTTTCTCTATTTTAACCCGAGCTGAGCTCGGTCAACCAGTACCCTAATTGCGTAACTTATTTTCGAAAACAATTTTGCTTAATTTGTTTCATTTTGACAGTTCAACAACATTCATTGCGTTATTTACGTTGTTGAGCAGATTTTTTTTCCAACTTATGAAGCAATGGATTAGCAATCTGTTTCAAATCGAAACAAATTGTGATTGTGTTGTATTACGCAATTAGGGTACAGGTACTCAATATTTATACGAGCAAAATAGAGCATTACCACCATTTATTTTAGTAGTATTTTGGTAAACTGGTCACGCGTTATCTTGATATCTGCTGGTCAACTACCATGATTGCTAAATCAGCAAAATATAGCTTAAGATAAAATAGTCTTCTTTTGTGTCCTATTTAGTAACATGAAAATAGCTCATACTCTTGTATAGAGATCAGCTAGTCCGGAGGATGGTAGCGAAGATATTATCCCTTATCTTGAGCACTGGGCAGGGCCCCAAAATGCGACGGAAGTCTACTTGGGGAGGCTCCCTACTTGCATCTTGTGACACAACGTGCCGCTAGGGTTATAGTGGCACAATAATCATAAAAAATCATAATAAAATAAAATATTACGTAAATGGTTTTTAGGGTTCCGTAGTAAACAAGGAACCCTTATAGTTTCGTCATGTCCGTCTGTCTGTCTGTCTGTCCGCGGTCTAGCTCCGAAACCCTTAGTACTAGAAAGCTGTAATTTGGTATAAGTATACATATTAATTACACCGACAAAGTGATAAAACAAAATTATGAAAAAATTTTTTTTTTGGGTACCTCTCATACACATAAAGTGGTGATGTTTTTTTTTTTTACCCGTGGTTAGGGGTATTATTAAAAAGGTCCTTTAAAAACATTGAGTTTGCGAAAACCATTGTGTAAAAAAAATTACAACAGTAGTTTATATAACGAAATTAAAAGGAAAACTATCACAGCTAAGTAGGCTTTACAAGTTAACGAGTAATAATCGACCAACTTAACTTTGCAGTTGCAAAAACATGTTTTCCCATACATTCCGTATGGGAGAACATATTTTTCAACTACAAAGTTAAGTTTGTTTTTGGGATAAATTCATCCCAACTACGGAACCCTTCATTGTGCGTGGTCCGACACGCACTTAACCGGTTTTTTTTTTCAAACACTCGTTGACATAAGGGCTCTCTCTTTCTTTAAATTCGCCTACTCTTTGCACGTTATTCGTTTTAATTGCATTCATGCGATGTAATGATCTGTGACCTCGGCAAATGACCTCTGCGCCCTGTCTGCCCTCCAAGATGCTATTATAGAAAATTTAAAATAAATAATGACGTTAAATGAAATTAAACGTGGTGGTCCAGTGGTAACGGCTGCGACTTACGAGTTGTAGGTCGAAGGTTCGAACGCTGAGAGGCGCTTTACTTTGTGTAAATTATCAAATCGGTGAAGGAAAACAACGTGAGGAAACCGGCGTGTCCAAGAATAAAAAAATCGAAGATATGTGACAAGACTCTCACCGAGAGGAGGCCTGTGTCCCAGCAGTGGAAACATTATGGGCTGAAAATGTTAATTAAATTAAAATATCTTCATAAACCGAAAATGCAAGACCGTATGTGTTAAATTAATGTTGCCATTAAAGAGGCACTCTGTATAATTCCCACCAATTCATAGATTGACTAACAGATTTTCCTGTCCAGCCAAACAAGTGTGGCAAAGAGCCATTATTCACCGTGCCTATAGCATATTACACTCTTATTCAACGGAAAGCGACAATTTATTCAATCTAACTACTTACGCTATTGACATCTTCAACCGAAGCCTTGACTCATATGAACAACATCAGGACATCCACTTTAGTTTTAGCAGTTACGTAAATTTCAATCATACACAAATTAACTTCATAAACTTATGCATTTTTCTTATAAGGGTTGGCAGAAACTACAGAAGGCCACCTTCTTCTTCGTCCACATTCAAACATAATTTCTATCATTCTTCAAAAACGGAAAACATAGGGGGAATCCAATCCAGGCATCCAAAACCACTCTCAGACATTGGGATGTAGCTTTTACTACGTAACAATAAGGTAGACTTCGAAGGGGGATGGGATAGAAATGCAGACAGCCCGTGACGTCATCTTTCGTCCCCTAACTACTCTCCTCGGTCACGTCTTACCATTATTTGGATGTTTTATGATTTTGACATGGTAGATAACCTATTGACATTGGATGTCCTTTAGTGAGATTTTCATGAAATAATTTGCTTCCAATTATTTGTAGGTATGGAATCGGCATTTTTAATCATTATGCTTGTTATTTTTGCTGGATATCATATTATTAAGTAGATCATATACATGCAAATTTCAACGCAGGGGGGTTCAGAATCATGTACTGAATCCGTAGTAACAGTTTTGGCGTCGATGTCCCTGCCACCCTGAATACAAGATTTATCGTAATTTTCGTCTTAAAGCATTATGAACAGCCTATTAGTTGTACTACAACTAATTTGAAACTATCTTTTGCACGTGAAGGAGGAAGGGACTACACAATGCTCATGTTTAAAGTGCATTAATCTGGGGAGTCATTTCGAACGCCTACTGATGCCGTCTGATGATCGTGCACAACTCTTAAACAGGTGTCCAGTTAAATGCTTTGGTCTACCATACATTTTTACACGTAGTAGAAGGAACCTAGAACCGCAACTCCGTAACACACTTTCTTTCACAATCCAAAGGATTTTGAAGAAAATTCCTAATTCATTGCTTCATACGTTTGAAAAATTCGTCTGTTCGACAACGTAAATAATGCAATGAATGACAACGAATTGACAAAATGAAAGGCATTGCAATTGTTAGTGTGTTACGCAATTACCCCGTTGGTCTAGATAATGGAAGACTTACTTTCCAATCATCTCCCAAGGCTTCCCGACTGCGCTGTTCGCGTACATCGCACTGGTCAGCATGTGCTGGACGAACTTGGTGCGGTACTGGAACAGCGAGTCGGCTGTCTTCTCGTCGATGGAGAACTGCAGCCGGTACCGGTCCGGGCCGTGCACCGGCGCCGGATTCTGGAAGAGCGGCTTTGGAATCTTCTTTTTTATTGTTTCTTCTAGTATCTGTCAGGAAAAATTTAATTTGGTAACCAACATTATTGACCTAACCAATTTTTTAACAATATGATTCTTACGTCACGGATTTTCTTGCCCGTTCCTTCAAGGTATGTAAACACACTTTCGGAGTGAAGTAAGGAAATCAACTTGTTTTCGCTTCACTCATGATCATCACATAATCATCATCTCATTTAATATGTAGGATTCTAAGTGCAGAAAGACGTACGGTTAACGGCACGTCATTCGTAGTAACTAGGATGCAGTCCAGGTTCGACATAAAGGCACTATTAAAGTCTAAAATAATGGTGCAGTTGACTATTACTTTAGATTATCATGAATTCTTTGTATAAAGAAGAGTCCCATCAGTCAATCTATTAAAAAAAACTCACCGTGACAATTTTGGTAAAGTGAGCTGTGATTATACCAAGCTATAGGGTTTTACACTATTGACCTGCACCCTAATTGCGTAATACAACACAATCACAATCTGTTTCGATTTGAAACAGATTGCTAATCCATTGCTTCATAAGTTGGAAAAAGAAATCTACTCAACAACGTAAATAACGCAATGAATGTTGTTGAACTGTCAAAATGAAACAAATTAGGCACAATTGTTTACGAAAATAAGTTACGCAATTAGGGTACAGGTCCTACTTACTCGTAGCAGCTGTGGAGTGCTCGGTTGCCGCGGACTGTTCCCGCTCACGTACAGCAGCTGAGCATTCTTCACCCCCGTTACTCGTTCTGTTCTTCTACAGAAACAAAAACAAAATCGTTTTGGAAAAAACGAACGGCAGTGCAGGATCAGTCACTGTGTGGATTCTTTGGGAAGGCCTATGTCCAGCAGTGGATAGCTTATTGCTGACAAGATCATAAAAATAATAATAAATGTTGATGCAGAAAGCGGTATTTCTGGACACGGCGCGTATTGTTAGGAGGTTCCTTTCTCAGGAGCCCTGACCACCGGTGGCTTGGACCCTGTTCCCGACACCGTTTGGCTACAATTTGTTATATTTTTGTATAAAAACGTAATACAGGAAATTATAAATGTTAATTTTATCTCCATAAATTAGATTCTTATACTAGTAATATTAAGTTGACTAGTATTTTGACAAAATAAAGTAATTTGTGGGAGATCTGAAGTATCTGGAATATTTTATAATGATGATGGCAAAAAACCGTCATAAACTAGGTATTTGTGATTTGGCTGATTAGCTATAACCACCTGAAATTAAATTTTTAATTCTGCTCATTACATTACAAAGGCAACACCTCATTGTTTGCATCCATCTCGAAATTTCCCTACTCACTATTATTTTTCCCCAAAAGAGAACGTTGATAAGTACAGTGGACTGCATCAGTTACCACAATACCCAATTGATGCAGCCCACCATACCATGAACTTTGCTGTCACTTATTAGATAGTATTACACTCAATTTTTTATTTAAAAGTGTTCATAGTGTTTCTTGCCTGTTATTCTCCATAGGAACCTACTACATTTTGGAAAGGGAAACTAGCCGCACCTTTTTGACTGACCGACTACTTGACAATTCAAAAGTGCCTGTAAATGGTTTATGTGAAACAAATGTTTTGAGTTTGAGTTTGCGTCATCAAACTGTATTTTGCACTGAGAGTAGCATGTACAAGTACACTAATCTCTATTAATTGTACAGCCGGACACTTCAAGTGGCGTACAAACAGTAATTTATCGTGTTACCTTGTTAGCAATATCATCATCAAGCCAATGAAATGATATCTGGAGTAACGATAAACTAAATACATTATGATAGAGGTCCTTAAAACCCCATCATGGCATTTACTAGCTCATGTCTTTGGCACGTGTGACGGTACCGTCACAGGACTATTAAATGAAGATATTGTGATATAGGGGATAGTGATATTGTGTGTGTGATTATGTTATTATGACTGCTTCGTTGGTCTAGTGGTCGCAAGCGCTACTGCTGAGCAGGACCTCATGTTCACGGGTTCGATTTTCGGGTCCGGCAAAGTGTTATTGGGTTTTTTTATCTGAAATTTTTCAGTAGCAGTCCGGAGTCTGTTTTTGTGCCCGGTTGATGGCAATAGGCTCGCCCCATATTACACGAAAAAAAAAGAAAAAAAAAAAGAAGAAAAATTGTTTATTCTGCACAAAATAAACGCACTTTACAAAAAAAAAAAACATTACATGAAATACACATTCACCAAAAGCCTCGTATTCAATATTCGAAAACTAATAAAAGTTTCACAAATTTTGTCAAACAAAATGGGACACAAACAAAAACAAAGTTATGTTTAAGTCTCATGTAATAGGGAGTGAGCCAATACATGGGACACATGCAATGTGTAAAAATAACCCCGTCCGAAAGGGCCACATAGGTACTGCAATAATATTACTAATAAGTCTTTCTTTTTTATTATTACTGAAAATAAAAAAGTTATTGCTCAAACTCAAACTCAAAGCATTTATTTCAAATAAACCAATTACAGGTACTTTTGAATTGTCAAGGGGTCGGTCAGTCAGAAAAATGAAGCTAGTTGCCCATTCCAAAGCGTAGTAGGTACCTATGGAGAAGAACGGGCAAGAAACTCCACGGACACTCTTTTAAATCAAAATATTGTTACAAAATATTGGTTACATCATTCGTGTTGAATTTATACATGTGAGAACAATGTAGAAAGACGTGCACGTTAAAAGCGTCCGTAATAAAAATATAATAACAATTCAAAAATTTAAATAAATTAAAATAAACCGTGGCAGCTAAGAGATGACCAGCTGTTTAAAATGCACATTTTTTGTATCCATATTACCCCCAATCCATAAAAAAAAACACCTGCTAAACGACGGCCGCCCGCGCCCCATGTAATAAAACGGTAAAATTCCCCATTGAAAAAAAAATGTGGCGGTTTTTTTTTTTACTTTGTTCCTGAAATTTACCACATAAATATACTCTTAGTACGATTCCTAATAACTACGCCCTTAAAAATCGGCCAGGGTTTGTTACATGTTGTACAGTACACCCATATTTCGCCAGTTATGTTTAAATCCCATGTAATAGGGGGAGAGCCAATACACGGAACACATATACAGCCAGCCTGAGTATCCAGCTCTAAAATGAACCAGCAGGGTAGTTGCGCAACACATTTGTAATGTTAATGCAATTCATTTCGACAATTCAACAATATTTATTGCGTTATTTACCTTGTTGGAGGCCCATGGGCGGCATAAAAACTCTGACACTAGGTTAGTCACTAACCACAGGAAAAAGAAAAATAAAACCTTGTCGAGCAGATACATTTTTTAAAAGATAAATGAAGCGACATTAGGAACTTCCTTCAAAATTCTTCAGATTTTAGTTAAGTGTTTTACGCAATTGCATTACAGCAATGCAATTATATCATATCGTCATATTATTATATTATATCTATCTTATTTTTTCCAGTTGGTGTCAAACAGAACTTAGTACTTATTTATCTTTATTTAAAACCCCATTAGCAGAGGACACTAGAAAGTTAATTATAAGGGTGTATCTACACTATGTTCGAATCGGCAAAATGTATGTGGGGTAAAAATCATTCGTAATTGAGTTAATGTCTTGCACCTTCAGACTTTTTCTCCACATGATTTTTTTTTGGAAGGCTTCTCGCTGGTCATCCTATGAGGAGGTTGTCGAGTGCATAAGGGAAGCGTCCACAGATTTAAATCGTGGGAATGACGGATTGTCTCAAACAGATTTTAGATCATACTTTATACTTTTACATAACCATATCCATACTATTATTTACTAAGGTTGAAACCCGGGATGTTACGGAGCTTCGGTTCCGGTTCCGAAAGATCGGAACTTCCGATTAATTTTACACCTCCGATTCCGACTTCGGTTCCGATTATTTTGAATCAGAGTTATACCGAAGTTCGAAATGCAGCGATGCTTGTGACTAGAGCGCGTACAAACAAGGTTTCAACTGGTCGCCAGTGTAATTTTAGTTTATTTTATACACGCTCGCGCTCGAAGTCTCAGTTTATTGTTTTGTTTGTGGATGTTATCGCTAATATTTGACTGATTAAAGAGACTGAATTATATTTCAATTGTTTCATTAAGCCTTCCCATAACACATCTTTCTTCTACTTCCACCTTCCAATTTAAAACTACCGATTCCGGATCCGGTTCCGGTAAAACAACTTCCATAACATCCTTGGTTGAAACTATCTGTCATATAGACATCAAAAAGACCTTAAACAAACAAGTGGCAGTCGCTTTCAAAGCGTTTCGTATTTCTACAACGACTTACAACAGGATTGACATGTCATAAGTTCATGTCAGACCCAATACATACATATTTGACTTTTCCATCATCGCAGATAGAATCTCACTTTGTCGTTATCGTTTTATGACGTGGAAGTGAATTTTAACCTTAGGGTGGTAAAGCAGTTATAAGGTCGACTATACGTGTGAAAGCACCTTAATGCAGCTAGACCAGGACATCAGAAGGGCATGTGACATGACGTACGGGAGGGAGACACCCCAAGGCGCCGCCGCCCGTCTAGACAACACAAGAGCATTGCTCTATGCGACATGGTTTGTGTGTTATAAACTTTACTTCATAGATTGGACGTTTTACCATTCATGTTTGACATCACTCAAAGGTTATGTAGAAGTATCAAATAGCTACAGATTTAGGTACAGTCAACAGCACATCAGTGGTAATAATCTAAAATTGACGGCGCCTTTTATGTCAAATTCAAAAATATTATTATTTATATTATTATCAGATAAGAAATTAATGATGGAATCCCCTAGAAAAGCATACCGTAACATGAATTCTGTTACCGTGTTTAACACCTTCGCGTGTTCCCAAATCAGTACCAGCCCGTTCCTAACCCCAGAACACCTGGCTTCCCTGTTTACCCCCCAAGGTCACGGTCACGGTCAAGGTCAAACTTCAGACATTTGATGCGATTCGCGTTTGTTTTTAGCTTTCGTGACCTGCCTGTGTTCATCATAGCCTACCTATCTGTTGTGTTATTGGCAATTTCTTATAGAACTTGGTGGTTAAATGGAGGGTTTTAATAGTCGATTATTTGCAATCCTTGGTAAAGTAAAGCTTAGATTTTTTTGGAGTGATAATTCGCGTGCTGCTTATAAATTAGGGGTGATATTTGTTTTGTATTCTGCCCTTGTTGTAAGAAATTATTGATTTAGATAGTAATTTTTTATTTAAAATAAGCTACACCAAACCGTTATGAATAACAAATCGCATATATGTTGTGGAAAGAAAAAGTTACATTAGAATTGGCATTGTGTGCTTAAATCCTTGCTTGTTCTAAATAGCTTCTACTTTCCTTTCATGTTAGGAGTTTTAAGAGAACTGAATTATTTCCTTTTTTCTTTTGAGACGGCTTTAAGTCTTGTTTAACCGTACGACGAAATAACCATGTCTCAGGTTTTTCACCCACTCAAAACTAGTACTATTTTTAGTCCATATTTGTTACAAAACAATAAATCCTTCAATCTAAATCTCTCAAAACACATCTGACAAATCTACAAAAATAACTGTGTTCTGCAACAATATCAGTTTGGGCCATAAAAGTGTTTGCTCCTAACCGGTGACATCAACTTCACTCCCAAGGTCATCTCAATCTGCTGCAACAAACGACTATTATCTCATCAAAGTCGCATCTTACCGACTTTATGGAATCTGGTCTGAAGGATTGTGTAATGTGTCTGGACGTGTGACACCTACGGGTTAATTTAAATATATTATAAAGGTATTTAAAACCAAAATTGCAGTTTGCACGGAAAAAAGGAATCAATTCTGTTCCGTACGCAAAATATGCCCATGGACGTGGAGTTGCGGCCACCAGCCCGTTATACAATACAAGTATAGAAGTTCGCCGAGCTTGATCCTTTTTTTTTTTCTTGGTTAGGAAATTATCAAATAACTTCTCCCGCTCTGGGTGGAGCGGGAGGGCGTGTCAGACTTTTACTGACTAAAACCCACCCGTGTTCCTTCGGTTGCCCTGTTGCCGGGGGCCACGATTTCCCTATCGGTTTTCTTCGAACCCCCGGCAGGCATTGGCCCTAGCGGACCCCGTCAATTCTGCTGACATCTCTTTGAGGCGCGCGTGGAACACAACGCGCCATCGACCCGGGCTTGGTCCTTATCGGACGGCGAGCTACCCATTGCTCACCGTCCGCAAGCCCGCGCCAACGGTGGCCGGAAATCGGCTCGCGATTCCCGCCCCGTGCGTCACCTCCTGCGGCGGTTAGGGGCGTGAGGGCGCGAAATTTGCCTCTCCCTCACGCGTTCCGCCTCCTCCTTCGCGAGCATTACTGCTTCGCAGAAGGAGGTGACGGCCTGCCATTTCCTCTCGCTCCATACCATGGCCTGAACCAGGGCCGGACGCGAGAGATCACCGCCACCGATCGCCTCTACGAGGACACGGCGTTGCTCCGCCCAAGCCGGGCAGACCTCCACCGTATGCTCCACCGTGTCCTCAGGCCGATCCACACAATGGTGACACCCGGGTGTTTCTTCCCGCCTTATCCTGAAAAGGAACCTCCCGAAGCAGCCGTGTCCGGTGAGGACCGAGCCTGATCCTCAGGTTTTAATCTCGAAGAATGCGTGTTTAATTTCATCACCCTCTTTTACAAATTATCTCTAGCAGTCTGTAATTAGTAAATCTGCTCTCAAATCGCATAACTCATTATTATAAGTTAAAATTACACTTATTTAACAAACGACTGAAACAGCTTCTAGAAACTGGGTGTAGTATAATGGTACAATAATACCACACCAGACTTAAAGCGTGTCTACAATGCCAACAACTCCAATGCATCATCTACCTAGGGAAAAATTATGTAAGCACATACCTAATTAACTAAGTACCGATAGATGGGTCGTCCTTCAACCGTAATAGCGTGATTAGCATGGAGGCACACACATACATACATCATGGCGGCATCGGTAATGGGTGCAGTGTAATGCAATGACCTAATCGCACGTGAGAGTGGCCGTGTGTTGTGGCTAAAGAAAATAGGAAAAATAAACTTGCGAATCCAACAAGTTGGAAATATTTTTAAAGAAGCACAAAGAGACCAAAACATTAAAAAATATATTTACAAGTAATTTGATTTCTGGAAACATAAAAAAGTGGAATACATTCTAATAATAAAAAAAATATCAATACCTCCAAAAATCCATCCAAATCCTGTTTTTATCTCGACTAATTCTAATGCGACTTCTGTTAAAAATGCGGAAAAAATTCAGAACATTTTTAGCAGCTTTCCACCAACTCCGTACTAGATAGATCAGAAAAAGCATAACAAACATATTCCCTTTATTCCGCCCCACTAAAGTGTTATTTATTGGCCCAACTCCAAATAATCAGTAGTATCATCTCTGAAAACAATGGGATGTAACTACCATGGCTGCGGGCACATAAACAGTCGCGAAAGGCAGCAGTACCCATAAGTATCGTAACGGTACGTGATACACCACGATGTGGTATCGCAATGCCATCAGAACTCCGTGATCTCATCGGGGCACGGGAGTTATGGTGTCATTTAAAACTGTTACGTGCACTTGTAGTTAAATGTACTGGTTGGAAAAACCGAATACCGTTGTTTTGGAACCAGTCTGGATGAAACTATAGTTATTATAATCATAATCATCATTTATTGCATTCATGTAGTTTACAAGTTTAAATAGGTTTCATACATGAACCCTGCTAGGGCACAGCAATATACATAGTTTAATTTTCTACAGTGTCACGTCACAATATTAAAACCACTGTGCTTAATCAATTACCTAATACTAATTTTACATGGTTATTAGATGTCCATAATTTATCATTTAAATATAATATAAATAAGTTACTGTCATGATATAATATAGGATAGGGTAAGAACAATTAATTTGTCATCATTTCCATTCATAAAATAAGATAAAGAAATTAAATTAAAACAAATAGCGATAACAATAATAATCAGAACGGGTAGTGATGGTAATGAAAAGGATGCGAAGGCCAAGATATGTATCATATGTTGCTATAGTTATGGGAAAAAATTATGTCTATTTTAAAACTTTTGGAGCTGTGCAAGAGCAAGTCAATGAGCAGCAGAAGAGCCTTACGACAAGCTGTCGACATTCGCAAGCCGATAATAAGGGATAGAACATGCAAAAGAAAAATATGTTAGAAGATGTAGGTATAGCAGCGTTCTCCAGTCTGCTATAACCCGTATATCAAATGTGATTTTTATAACAATGTTTCTCTTGGTCGCCAACAGATATTGGTGGGACAAAAATAATTTAAAAATTAATGATAACCCTTAATACTGATAATTATGACGTACGAGGAAAATTATAGCATTAATTAAAATTGGGTAGTCAAAATTATTTATAATAATATTGTACATACACTAATGATCAAAAAACTATTTTTGGAAACGGACCTGGCAGTGTTAGGTATGTTTTCGAGAAAAGTCCGATCATACAGATAATATACGCTTCGGTGAAGTGTTGATAAATGGAACGATAATAATGTATTATTTATGTTTAATAACAATGATACTGCTGTAGCTGGGAAATTAAGATTATTTGATAGTGAGTGGGACTTAGGAAAGGTAGTGTCAGTAAAAATACAATATAAATGTTCATGAAATTGTTCCTAGTATAAGTATATTTATACAAGCCCGTATGTGATTTTCCCGATGGGATTCTCAGCGGCAATTTTTTTTAAATCTTCCGTTGAGCAGGGTGGCAGGGACATCGACGCGAAAACTGTTACCATGGATTCAGTACATGATTCTGAACCACGTTGCGTTAAATTTTTTGGTCGGTTATTTAAAAAAATATCTGCTGTTTTCCATACATTTTAACCGCGTAGGTATTGAACTTTCTTATGAAACAGCAGTTTTTTTAAAATAACCGATGAACATTGTAACAGTTTTCGCGTCGATGTCCCTGCCACCCTGTATGTTTAAGGAACTCTTTTGCAAAATTTCATACTTAGACCCAGCGGTTTAGTATGTGCGTTGTCTGTAATGTCTGTCAGTGAATTAATGAATTTAAGATTTTTATTAAGTAGAACTATTCTTTACTACCCTTTGTTTACATACTTCATTGACATAACCTTTTCATTATTTGACATTATATACCTACAATTTTCTATATTTTTTTAATCAAATGAGATTTGTTACAGCTGTAGTGGCAATCATGTCATTTGGTTTAAATAGGTTCTTATTTTTATTAAATTCAAAAATTCAAAAGTCATTTATTCAAACTAGGCTGAGAATCAGCACTTTTCGAACGTCAAAATTACATAAGACAGTCCCCCAAACACGCACCCTTCAATTATTTTGTTCATCTTTTATATAGATTCTTTTCTTTTACATTTTGTGAATGTGAGAACGTTGTAGGCTTGTGGACCATTTTCTATTTTTCATTTTGAAAAGAGTAACCGTGGTGTTTCTTGCCGGCTCTTCTCCATAGGAAGTGACCAATTAGATCCGTGCACCTAGCTTCTAACGTTTCATAAGTGCCCTTGTAGGTTTATGTGAAATAAAATATTTTGAATTTGAATTTTGAGAAGTGTGATAAATTACATTTACCTCGCAAATTAAATGAAATTCTACATATTGTCGTTATAGATATAAGTTGCTACTAACGTTATCCGCCTTTGATTAATACAAAAAACAGTCGGGACAATACAATGATAAAGAAATCAGTACAGCGGATGTTCGTTAAATGATCATCACCTCAACAATAAAGGCCAAGTTCACACACTACGTACGCACTCCAACACTATCAGATAACAGATTAGGCTTTGTAGAACTAATAACACAATTAAAGCAAATGTACTACATATCAACAGTATTTACCGTGTGTGACCGTATCTCAGGATTACAAGTGGATTTACACTTTAGATAGAAAACAAATGAATTCCTAGGAATTATTGTTACTGTGTTTTTATGTAGATTCTTATCAGTTTGTTATGAATTTATCCTAAGTTGTTAACGATTGTGTAAGATGAATTGATATTTATTTACTTGGAGGTTAAGGAAGAAGAAAATATAGATGAGCCTGAACTTGCACAAATGAATGATGAAGAGGTAGATAATTCTCATAAAATAGTGTTTGGAAAACTTTCAAATAAGTTTCATATCACAGTGTATTAATTTTAATCATGTATCGGTAGGTACCTACTCTCAACCTTTAAGATTTGACATCTGCCTGCTAGTTACATTTTTTGATGAAGTGTAAAAAAAGAAAAAAAAAAAGATCTAGCATTTTAGGTTACCAAAGACGAATGAACTTTTGCATTCGGTATCTTAAAGGTCAGCTTAGAGATACGTTTGTAATGGAATAGCTGACAAATATCAAATATCATTAAACAGGCAATCTTTAGGCGCTGTAACAAAACATTTAATATGTCACTAACTGAAGATATTGGCAAAGCACTTCAAATCTAGCCTACTTTGACCCAAATTCAATAAAGCTCACAACTCTGCCTACCTCAAATCCCACAGACACGAAAAGAAAAAAAAAAAACAAACAATTTAGGCACAAGATCAGCACAAAGCTAGTTATAAACTTGATATCCGCTATAAACACCGTGGGTGTAGTTTGTCATGCTCTAAGTACTCATTTTGAGAGGATCAACCCACTTCACAATTACTTTTTATTTGTATAAAGTGATTTCCGAAAAAAAATGGCACTCACAACTCGATGCTGACGAATCATATTGAAAGTATTGAGGTTCCGTCGGTCTTAGGACTTATTTATTTGATTTTATTAGTAAAACGAATATTATCTGCTTATTAATTGTATTGTTTGATGAATTTATTGTTATCATCTAATATTTTAATTGGACATCACTTGACAGTTTGAATGGCAGTGACGATGCTGTTTCATAGTTTTAGAAACTCTTTCTTAAATATGGTTTCTTCGTCAGTGTTCCTTCATGGGAAGCCACTCTTCAAGTCTGTCTTCTAACGAAAGTAATAGTGATCAGGCAAAACTGTTGTTTTTGTTTCTTTATTCATACACAATTTACAGCATATACATATAAAACTATGCCCCACAAAATCGTTTTCACGGTTTGTGTGTGTGAATGGACAAACAACGCAATTTTAATCGTTGTATTTCTTTAGTTGTTTTCATATTTAATTTATGCATAGGAAAAAGTAAGACGGGATAGTTTTAAAGTATAGGGTCCTACGTATGTCCCTGAGGCATTCCTGGTTTGATGGATTTGTCAAGTGCTTTTGATAGCGTTTAATTCGTCTAATTTGCAAAAAGTAAACTCACAAAGGTTTACTAGTTAATAAAACGTTCTAAGATAATCAGAACATCAATAGAAATAACAAAGCATAATCAGTGTTTTCTTGGCAACAATTCAGTTCAACGGAACCCCACGCCATAATCCTTTACATGCCTTCTCCAAATTTAGTATTCACGATCCAGTCGTCTTACACCTCGTTTCGTCAGGTGTAATTAGTCACACCACCCGATACGGACAATATGTGGGTGTTACATGCCACTAAACTTTTGTCATATCTCTGTCTTTGTCTAATCCTAAGGTAACGAGAGAGAGGAAAGAGTTTGCGCCCGTTACTCGACTCTGTAGTTAATGAAAACCCCAATAAAGGTAAAGCGATTGAATGGTTTAATTAATTGATTAAATTTTTTAGTGTTAAAGGTCATATTTAGATTATTTAGGTATTTACACGCAATGCATACCTAAATGCTTATCTCTACTCGGCTATATTAGCACAGGTAAACAAGTTATGGAATGTAAATAATACTACTATCAGAAACCATTAAAACCTATCAGATAAATATTAGGAATAAAACATTATAGAAGTGAGAGATTAAAAATTTTCCTCAATAAAATAGGAAAAAAACAAGTTTCCGTCATCTCTAAAACTCATATGAAATTTCCCATAAAGTTACCTTATATTATATAATACAAAGTTGAACGAGTTGAAAAACAAACAAAAAAGAAAAACATGTTTGTAAGCAGGAAGGAAATCCATTTCTAGTAATTTTATGACACAATGATGATATTTATGGCTTCTAGTCACGCTTCGGTTCAATATATTTCGGTTCAGCGGTTTTTGTACTAAACTTATGAGGAAAGTTTGTATATTTTTAGGGTTCCGTACCCAAAGGGTGTCAAACGGAACCCTATTACTAAGCCTCCGCTGTCCGTCTGTCTGTCAGCGGGCTGTATCTCATGAACCGTAATAGGTAGACAGTTGAAATTTTCACAGATTGTGTGTTTCTATTGTCGCTATGACAACATATGATAAAGTTACAAATTAAAGGGGGTCCCCATACAAGAAACATGTTTTTTTTAACTCAATCTGCCTAGCCTTTTCCCAACTATATTGGGGTCGGCTTCCAGTCTAACCGGATGCAGCTGAATACCAGTATTTTACATGGAGCGACTGCCTATCTGACCTCCACAACCCAGTAACTGGGTAATACGATACCCTTGGTAAGACTGGTTGTCAGACTTTCGGGCTTCTGACGACCCGTAACGGCTGTCAAAGATCCACGAATGACAGCCGGGACCAACGGCTTAACGTGCTTTCCGAGGCACGGAGGAGTCTCGGTATGTAGAAATGGTCACCCATCCACGGACCAACCCCGGCAAGCGTAGCTTAACCTGACAGATCGACCCGAACGGCTGTTAGTATGTAGCCACGAGTGTGAGTGTGTGAGTGTGTAACTAAAGTATATAAAAAACTAGCGACCCGCCCCGGCTTCGCACGGGTATAAACCGGGTTATTATACATATAAACCTTCCTCTTCAATCACTCTATCTATTAAAAAAATCCGCATCAAAATCCGTTGCGTAGTTTTAAAGATTTAAGCATACATAGGGATATAGGGACAGAGAAAGCGACTTTGTTTTATACTATGTAGTGATAGTGATTTAGTCTTAAATATTGTACGGTTACCACTGTGCAATATTTAAATACTACATTTCCTACACCGTACAATACTAAATTTTATTTTCGGCCTGCGTGTCCGTCTTGCATTTGGCTGGTTTTTCTTGTGATTTCGGGTCGTGATTGCATCAAGGAGTGGGACCGATGGACTGATAACCCTTATATTCTGTTAGAGCGTTATTTTGGTTTGTATAACGTACAGGTTACTGTAGTTGCCCATATTTTCTTTTTGTGACAAATTCTCTTCACTATTCTCAATCATTGTAACTCGCCAGAATCACAGTGTGGACTGACCAAAACCGCTGAGACAATGAAACGAAAATTATAACAAAACAAAATTGGAGGAGTAGAAAATAATCGCAGTTCTACTTTTTCAAGCAGCAGACACAAACTTGAGCAAAAGGCAGTTTACAATTGGGATGTGCCCCAGAACTTTTGAGGTAGAAATGAAAAGTGGGTTATGCTTAGTGGGATTAACGATTTAGTTTTTTCCATTACTAATCTAGCTATAAGTCACATCCGTTTCGATATCACCACATCACCTTGTAAATAGAACAAACATTACTAATAGGACTAGGTACTAATCTACAAGGTTTATTGTAGGCATTTGTAGGGTGCGTCTAATCTTTGCTTTGTCAGCCATATCCAATAAAATTCTAATGTTTTTTGTCTTGAGGTCAATTTCTTGCTTATTTGTGGCAGGTTTTAAAAGTTGAATCTAATTTTTTTTTGTCAGACTCATCCGGAGGCGAATTTTACTTTTTCCTTTATGTATTTCCGTCATTGGTCAACTATAGGTTTTAGCATTACCATCTGTTGGGTTTTGCTTCATTATCATCTTGTCTCCGAATGACGATTGGACATATGCCTTCCCCCAACATCGCCCCAACGACCGCTCCTGCGCTGCCCGCATCCAACGGATTTCCAACAACTACACCAGGTCGTCAACCATGTAGGGTTTTACTTACTAGTCTAAATTTACAAAGCTATTGAGTAAATGTAAAATTAGTTACCCCGATCCATCTCCACTGCATAATTGTTTGAGTAGTCTCGTCACCTCGTAGCGATCTGGCGAACCGTTGGACATCTGCGAAAATATATTCATATTTAGTTGATAGCTTGAAATGGTTAAGGAATTAATATCTATTATCAATAGGCTGAGGAGGGGTTTGTTGCTAAGTAATAACAGCCATACGGGTCCATCGATCAGGTTAAGCTACGCTTGCCGCGGTTGGTCCGTGGATGGGACCATCTTTACATATCAAGACCCTCGGAAAGCGTTTAAAGCCGTTGATCGCGGCTGTCATTTGCAGATCTTTGACAGTTGTTACGTGTCGTCAGAAGCTCGAAAGTCTGACAACCAAGGGGTATCGTGTTACCCAGTAACTGGGTTGTGGTGGTCAGATAAGCAGTCGCTCCATGTAAAAATATCTGGTTAAACTGGAAGCCGACCTTAACATAGTTGGGAAAAGGCTAGGCAGATGGTGATCAACAGGCTGTTAATTGAAACCTCGTTGAAATCTGGAACACAGATCTTTTGTTGAGTCCTTAGGAATGGTGGCAAGACAATTGCCATAATTAACATGGTTGGCAGACTGATTGGTATATGTATGAGGATATCAGACATGTCTATCTAGAATAAACCATTATTCGCATTAACTAGGAATTATTCCGTCGTTCTATTATTGAATTCTGGTTTATCGTAACGCATTAGATCAGTAGTTTCCATAACAATGGCGTCAGAATCGTTTTGTTTTGGCCTTTTAGCCTAATCTTCAGCAGGCTTTGTTTTAACCATCTCGCCAATAGACATATCAAATAGCCGCTCAACTGTCGATTTGCCTTTAGAAGTCGATAACTATAAAAATTCTATTGTGTCTTGTTAGTGACAGTTAAACTCATAAACAACCAGTTTCTTGTGTCGAGATGTTGCCAGCTTCCGATAACGTCCTTATATCAAACCTTGATTGCATGCTCAATAATTAAAAACGAACAAAAGCAACAAGTCCATTCATTCTCTCTAATGACCATCATCACAAACAGCACCATACAAAAAGTTCCATAAAACAACTAAATGATCCAATTTCTTCGACAATATCGGCACACATCGCACAAGCTCGAGCGTGCAGTCCGAATGCAAGGGTTACGTCATGCCGCGATAACAGGCCGGTGTGCCCGCGAACGCCGCGTCGCGAGCCGGCTCCAGCCAGTCACAAACGACACTCCGTACTGGACACACGTTGTATACCACACAGACAATGGTAAGTGTTTATAAAGTTTTGTACTTACGTCTTATTTTTATTATATCAATTAACAATATCAGCCGATTGTTCGAGATTTTAGTGGTAATTTGAGAAGTAAAGTTGATGTTTTTGACAAGAATGTCTAAGATTAGAATGGAGTCTTGACAAAATCTGTGAAATTTGAGCAGTCGAGTGTTTTAAGGAGTTTATAGGCTGACGTATTAAATAGTCGCTTTGATCGGGTTAGTTTGTTATGTGTTGTTTTTCAGGAAAAGTTAATGTACAGCGAGTTTTATTATCAATTTAATTCATAAACTGGGACGGAAAGGATGGTATAATTAACAACAAACAAAAACAAACAAACAAGATTTATAATAATTTCCATCGCAGTTTCAATTAATATGTAACAGGACTTAGTTTTTCCGGCCATCATGATTAATTTTCGCGAATAATATAGTATTTCAGAACATACATCTACTTTAAATTTAAAGAAACGACAAAACAGTGACAAACCGCTTTAATAAGAATTAAAATAAAATGTCAAGTTTATTTTCTTGTAAATAGCATATCTGGAACTAATCAGTGTGTACGAAACAGCTCATGTAATTGAGAGGAATGTGCATCTAATCAGTGGAAAGCTATCGACATCTGTTTCGCTACTTCAATGTGTGATACATAATCGTGGTCTACAAATTGACCGCCAAGTAGACACTTTATTGGTTGCAATGCAATAATTGACAAGCAAAGTACTGATACTTAGACGCATCTGGACGATAAATATAACAGAACTATCAAAAGACGATAGTAATGAAGATTTAAACATTGAAACGAGACTAGCAGATTTACCGACCTTACTAGTGTGTTTGTCAAAAACAAATCAAAGACTTGACAAAGCACGAAAAATACTGCGATTCAGCCAGTGGACAAAGTAAAGGTTTATAAAGATGAAGAGAATTTATAACATAAAACGACTAAATAAAAATATTTATCTAGTGACAAAGCGCCAGTTTTAATGAAGCCAAATCCCAAATTGTAGCGATTAGATTAATCATGTAAAATGTACGATAACACCAATATTGCGTCACATCATCACCTGCATTTATTCATTTATTTCAACGTGAACTCAAGATAAAACACGAAAATCTAAATCTATATAGCAGCGTTGAAGGCCGAAACGATAAAGTTTAGAAGTACAACAATAATGAACATCAAAATAGGTAGTTATAAATACCGACTGTTTATGAGTCTAACTCGAAATCCTTCCAAAACATTTGAAATCTCTACATCTGCTTTTACTACTGCAGCATCCAGCTACACAAGATCTAGTAAAACTTCACGTTCTACATAAATGAAATGATGTTTTAAATCCGTTTTAAAATTGGGACAAGACTGTAGGTTGACATTTTTGACGGGCATTTTAGTATGTTATAAAACTTTTTTAATAATGGATACAGGAGCAGCTGTTGTTACAATTCTGAGAAAGTTGTCGTGTTGTGGAAAAATTACAGGAAAATTTTGCTTTTATTGACGGCATAGAACTTTTGACAAATAGTTTTGTGTTTACCAGTAATCTGGAAAACTAACATAATGAAGTAATGTTCCCATTTTTCCTTTCAAGTATTTTGCAGTGTGAACCTAAGTTACTGTTTTAATTTTTTGTAGGTTTGTATAATCACCTTGGCTTTTTCTTTTCTATACAAATATGTTTTTTTTGTGTCTCTTCAAACGACACGATCATCGATTATCCTATTTATTATTGTATCTACTTAACTGATCATAACAAAGTTTTTGTTTTCATCCTTCATAGTATGGTACTTGGTATCTGGTAGTCACTGTCATAGTTTTCAATATCATAAAATTCAAATAAATCCAACACTAATCATCATCAACACAAAACTGTCAAACCTATAAATAATTTCATACAAAAAAAAAAAAAAAAACATTTTGTATATTCAAGAATAGACAAGGAAAACTAAATTACCTACATGCCACCGATCATACACGCATGATTCAACAGTTATTTTTGTGAGATAAACTCTGTTCTGAGTATTTGTAACGTTTCAGTCGAATCAAAACAAACTGTTCACCTGTTTGTATATGTTTCATGAGATTTGTGATGGTGATGTATAAAGAGGTGATGAATTTACTTAAAGAGTTTAACATCGTTTTTTTTTTTCACATTAGGATGAATTTCAACCTATGAAATGTTGACACAACTGCTTTGAGCTTTGAACAAAACCGGCAAAATGTGGGTGTACTATTGGTACACCTCTGCCTAACCCCTCGGGAAATACAGACTTGATGTTAAGTGAAACTTTGACACACGAGAGACAAAATTACATAAATTAAACAAATTATGGGGGCCAATGTGCATCAACGTGTTAAATGGAAAATGTGGTCAAAATCTTCATCAATAAACTAACATTGTCGTAAAGACAGTATGATCAGGCTAATTTTAATAATAATTACCTTCGGGTATATACTTTTCTTTTTCTTAAATACTCTGAAACACTCGCTAGATAATAATAAGCACACCGACATAAAATTCATCGGAATATTAATCCATTGAACCCAAAAAAATATTCGCGCAAACATCAGAAATAAATAGAGCACGTTTATAGCCCAGCATAGGTAAGGCGTCCCCCAAGGAACGGTCATAGGTCACGCGGTTGCATGGTCGCGTAGGCAACGGTTCTGAGTCGCGACCTTCAACAGGTCGGGACGTCTGAGGGACGGGGCTTCCGTTTTGTATGTAAAACAGGGTTAACAATACGAAACTCAGCGGAAATACTCTTTGATAACTTTCAACGTGACCCCAACTTGATTTGTTTTGGATTTTATTGTTTGATTTAATGCCTACCTATGTTTATATGAGAAGAATTAGGGCTTTATTTACTATTTTTTTAGAGTTAATATAGAGGATGGTAGGGACATCGACGCGAAAACTGTTACCATGGATGCAGCAGTTTTTTTTAAAAATAACTGACGTAAAATTTCAACATCATGTACTGAATCCATGGTAACAGTTTTCGCGTCAATGTCCCTGCCACATTGTATGTATACCTACGTAAGTACTGTTTTACAATTGGTACGTTAAGATAAATTGCCAGCATAGTGGGAAGGTTATAGGTATATAATTCAATAACAATGATAGACAGACTGAAACCAAAGAAAAGATAGAAAATTCTCAGCAGTAAGCCTGATCTTTGCATGTGTGCTCAGTTCATGACTATAGGATTGCACCCTAACTTGGAATAATGGAACTGATAACATTACCTACTGGTGAAATGTGGGTTTATTTCTCACGCCTTCTCCTTCAGGGAATACATAGGAGGTACCTACATTAATGTTGTGTTGTGTGTCATTTTAAACTACAGTATAAAACTACTTTCCATACGTTAGTCACTCCTGTTCTAATATAATGTATCTCTATATCCAGCGCGTCCCACTCGGCTTGTTTCACATTCGCTTCAGTAATTTATTAGTATTGCGACATTTCTCCACCATTTGGGATTACACACACCCAGCGTATTAGTAGATTATTCAAACTATTTGTCAGACATGTCGTTCTACAATATGTTAAAAAAACCTGTCCGATCCGAAAGAGGCACTTAGGTACTGCAATAACATTATCAAAAAGTATGTTTTTATTATTATTATTGAATATAAAAAAGTTATTGCTATTTAAAATTCACATTTTTAATACCAAATCCATTACCCCTAATCCATAAAAAATTTGGAAATTTTCAACAGGGGTCCATAATAAGTTACGACTTGGACGGCCACCCGCACACATGAATTTCATTACTTAGTCATGTGGCCCGCGCCCCATGTAATAAACCTGGTAAAATTCTCCATTGAAAAACAATGAGGCGATTTTTTTTTTCTTTTTCCTGAAAATTACCACATAAATAGAACAACACACTCACGGGTCGGACAGGGTTTTTTTTACATGTTGTATACCTACTTCTATTGCTAATTGTACGAATGTTCAAGATTCAAAGACATAATGTTTTACCGTTTAGCAAACGGTTCGGTTTGGTTAGGGTAACAAAGTGTTGGACCAACTTTTTATGAAGATTATAATGGTACTTTTCGTACATAATTATTGCGATTTGCGATTCAACATCATATAAAGAATAAATAAATAGAAAAAACTAATGTCTATTCTAAAATCACAGTCTACATGTTTCCCTACGGTATAAATTACTTCAGTTCATTGAACTAATGATAATAATTCTAATCCGTTGTCCTATGTAAACAAATGATTTTCATGTCATCGATTCTGTATCACTTGATATGCTCTCTCAATGTGAAGGTTAATATAAATGCATTCAACAGTGTTTGCGCGCGCGCAATGTTGAGCTCACGATGTTCGTCCTGAGTAAACTATGGAATGAAATCTGTAAACATGTTAATAAGGACTGAATGACTGGTGTTGTTAGTAGTGTTCATGTTTCTATAAACGTATTGTATTTTGTTTCAAGATTGAAAACTTACTTTTTTTGTTGTTTGTATTCCTTCTTTTCGTTAACTTATTTTTATCGATCAATGTAGTGACCCTAATTTTGGGTCATCATCAGGCCGGAATCACCCACTGTTGGGTGTAGGCCTTTCTTCTGCCACACTTCTCGTTTCCATACGTTCCTCACCCAAGTGTTTCCACAATTTTGACGATATCGCCCAATCGTAATTTTGTTTACCTACTGTAAAGTTAATCAATTTCCTCGAGACTTGAAGACCACCAGGTCACAGCTGTATGCTTAGCTTAGCTTTAATGAAACCGGGCGGAATGCAGATCTTTTGAATTTGTACCTAATTCTCAGTGGTGACCCAGTAGTAACGGCAGCGACTTACGACCGGTCGTAGTTGGGACCCAGACAGGCGCTTTACCTTGTGTAAATTATTTCATCACCACTGCTCTCAAAACGGTGAAGGAAAACATCGTGAAGAAACCGGCATGTCCTAGAACCTAAAATTCGAAGACTTGTGACATCTACCAACCCGCACTGGACCCGTGTGGTGGATAACGGCCCACTCCCTCTCACAGAGAGGAGTCCTGTGTCCCAGCAGTGAGAACATTATAGGCTGGTTATGCTATGCTTATGCTACCTATTTCTCATATGAAATTACCTACTTCTCATGTCATTTGGTTTAAATAGGTCTTTAATTTTATTACTTTGTTTATCTTTTACATAGATTCTTTTCTTTTAGATTTTGTGAATGTGATAACGTTGTAGGCTATAGATTTGTGAACCATTTTCTATTTTGCTAAGTACCTGATACTTGTTGATAAGCTTACACTGTTCTCTCATACCTATTAACACTGTAATTTGAAAAACATTGCAAAAACTATTTATTTTTAAAAAAGTAACCGTGGAGTTTCTTGCCGGCTCTTCTCCATAGGAAACGACCAGTTGGAACCGTGCACCTAGTTTCTGACGTTTCATAAGTGCCCTTGTAGATTTATGTGAAATAAAATAATTTGAAAGGCCTATCTAATTAACCTACTATAAATACACTAATATTTACCTCTATCATAGAAATATTTTCAAGACCTGGCGAAGTAAATCATTCACCTGGAATTAACCTGCTTAACCTTACAAAAATATCTGACCGGGCAATCACAACTTACGTCTTACGAGTCTTTGTCCGTAGTACGTTTTACAAATATTGCTCGCGTATTGAATATTCAGATGATAAATGATCTGATGTCGGCGTGACTGCCAACTGGTGCCTACATAGAACGTGATTTAGTGTTTGTAGAGATGGGTTAATTTTTATATTGTGTTGACGATCAGGGGCCCAAGTCTGCTATTTTTATAAATTCGTCATTCCAACACGATCCCATTGTCATTTTGCTAAAAGTTCGTAATCTGCTAAATTCATAATGGTCGATCATTGGTCGGTCAATGGTCTCGTAATAGAATTGTGTTATAATGGCATTGTCGTACAATACGACCAATGATACCGCCTAAGTCAGTCATTCATTTGTCATTATGTACGAGATTACCAATAAGTGCCATTTCTTTCAAAGGAGTGTCAGTGGCTGACCATTGGAAAGTCATAATGACGCCATTATATTAGTAGATTACCAAACTTGTCAAAATCAACAATTATGAAATCAATGATAGACCATTCTGACACTATTGTAATAGCAGACTTGAGGCCCAGTTTAAAGATTCTGATGAGTGACAAACATGTTCGGGTCGGCACATTTGTCTCGGCAGTATTTGTTGAACAACAACGCCAACCCGAAGAAGTAAAATTATATTCGTTCGGCTTTTATTTAGCTCGTGATGATCGGCAAACTTCGTTCGGCCATCTATACTCTCGCTTTTAATCATGTTTGGGTCGGCACGACACAATTCGACCTAAGCCGAGAGGCTTTTTTTAGAGGAAATAGGAATCATTCAGATTGGCTAATTAGAAACTTAGCCGTTTTAAGTCGTATCATAAATCCTTTTCTGATGTCTAGTTAGGATTGCTAAATTCGGGTAGTGTATATTTTTCTTCATAATTATATTTATGCGGTTTTTCGCTCTCTGTGTCATTGATAAATGATATCGATGAAGATAAGTTGTGAATGATATAAATCATGCATGAGTCAGATACCTTTACACAAAAAAGGCCAATTTTATCAACATAAATATTGCTCTTGTCGGAAGGAATTTCCGGCGACAACTGCTTATGTATTCACGATTTTTTGTCATTGGTCATGCATGACAGTTGTTCGTTTGCCTACATTAACTACGTAGCCTATAGGAAATATTTATTAGACTCAAAATAGTACTGCAACTGAGTTAAAACTGCCAAAACCTTTTACTTTGTTGTTACTTTTATGGTAAGTTGCAGTCTGAACATCATCCGAGGGCCAAAATACTCATACTTTGAATTAATTGAAAATCAATGAAGGAGTGAAAGTAATCATTCTTGAATTTTAACAACTTCAGCTCTTCATCTGCCTAGCATCTATCCAGTCTAATCGGATGCAGCTGAATACCAGTATTTTACATGGAGCGACTGCCTGTCTGACCTCCACAACCCAGTTACTGGGTAATACGATATCCCTTGGTAAGACTGGTTGTCAGACTTTCGGGCTTCTGACGACCCGTAACAACTGTCAAAGATCTACAAATGACAGCCGGGACCAACCGCTTAACGTGCTTTCCGAGGCACGGCGGGGTCTTGGTATGTAAAGATGGTTACCCATCCACGGATCAACCGCGGCAAGCGTAGCTTAATCTGATAGATCGACCTGTGCAGCTGTCATTACTTAGCTACAAGCCCACACAACACAACTTCACAACTTCAGCTAACTATTGTAAAAACTATGAAATATAAAAAATAAACTGCTTTTCATACAAAAATGCAAATCTAATGATAACGTTGACTCTTTTTGATATTTTAGAGTTGGTCCCTTAGTAAAAGTTTATCCTATTAACGAGTATTTTCACCTCCTGAAAGATAGCTGAAGAACTCAGTCATCTTGTATACTGAAGTCGAACATTTTATTCCAACCAATAATTCCATGATAACTATTCAGGTGTTGGCGGGTTTGCCAACACTACGGCATGACTAAGTGTTGTACAAATCCGCGGCCGGTGGTGATGCGTATCTATTATTGTTACAATTGTGTTGGTGTCGTGTGTAGCGGGCTTTATTCTGGAATAGAATTTTGCTTACAAATTCGTCGACGCGTAATCGCGGTGACATTCGATGTCTTGATGACCTTTACAGAGATGTGTTAGGGAAAAGGTTTGTTATTTTGTTATTGTTAGTGTACCTACATTTGGAGAGGAAGGTTTGATACACAGGACGAACACTGTAATTTATGATAACAGGTATTTTTCTTGCTCACGTACGCAATTGGTAAGGTATCTACTTTAAAACTTGTGAGCAAAGATCTGAAATTGTGACAAATGTTCTTCCTTGGCGATATTATAATTGGAAGAAAAAAAAATTGTCTACCAGTAGACCTAACGATGAGAAGAAAAAAGGAAAGAAAAAGCTTCAAATGTCAGCCACAACCAGAGTGCATAAATTAAATAAATCATTATCCATTTAACAATTAACTAACCAAAGCAAACTTTGGCAGTAGGCCGAAAATACGCCTAGAAGAACAAATTCAACAAACATTAAATAATTTAACGTGTGCAGATAAAATTCACACGTTTACGTCAAATGTGGGCAGTTATACAAGTCTAGAATAGAAAGCGAGATCACAAATACCACACAATTATCCCCAAGTATTTCACTAGAAATTAAAAAAAAAACATTTAATCTAATGATTGATACGAGATTGTCTATTTTTTCTGGCATCCAGTTTAAAATTAGCGAAATTATCGTTCAACCCAAAAAAGATTTACATAATAAATAAAACTATAAATACGGCACTGTCGCCTATAGTGATGGGACAAGCGCGATTACTTATAGGTACGATAAGCACGATTTTTTCAAACTTCGTTGACATTTTGTTCATTTCTTTGTATATTAGATAACTTTAACTATTTATTTATGCAGGACAATAAATTAAGGAGACAAATATGCAGGAAAAATTAAGTGTAAAGGTACTGCATATTTTTAAAGAATTTTATTAATTACTAATGCCAAAAATGTGTCTGTTTTCGTCGGATAGGAAAATAAACTTAATTTGCAGACACAAATAGCTAGAAATTAATAACTCATGCATTTGTGGAATGCAAGGCTGGTTTCTTCATTTTTTCTTACGTCGCTATTAAACAAAAACCTTCAAGACGACAAAAAATATACAGTTAATAAAACATCTTTTGAAAACTTACAAAGAACACGTGAGAATTTGGTTGTAATGATTCAATTAAAGTAATTTTTAAAGGTGTTTGAACTTTCAAGGATTAACAGTAAATGATGACACGGGGAAAACTAAAAGATGCTTACCTATACATAGAAATAGAACAATAAAAATAATTGATATGACATAACGAGTCCCAAGTTATTAATGATTCAGAAGGTAGCTGCTGTAATTAAAAACGCCTATATGTCATATTTTTAGGCACATTAGTCATACAAAAAACCTATTAAATTAATGATCTGTTGTTTTCAATGTTGATTCGATGGCACGCGACTTAAACGGCACAGACACGGAGTTTCCGCTTTTTGAGTTCAAGGTTCCAATTCTGCAGATGTGTTACAAACTCGATTGATTTTGTATCAAGTATAGCACCTTTAAATGCAAGTAAAAACAAACTTGCGACACAATTGCCATGCGTATAAGAACAATATTTTTAATTAAATGATAAATAACACAACATCAAGCCTGTATTTCCCGAAGGGTTAGGCAGAGGTGTATGTATAGTATACCCACGTTGCGACAGTTGTGTTTAAGTTCCATGTAATAGGGGGCGAGCCTATTGCCATCAACCGGGCATAAATCCAGGCTCCGGGCTGCTACAGAGAAATTACAGATGGAAAACCCAATAACTCTTAGCCCAAACCGGGAATCGAATCCAGGACCTCATGCTAAGCAGTAGCGCTTGCGCCCAATAGACCAACGAGGCAGTAAAACGATAAATGTATTATTTATTTCAATCATAAATAACATCTTCCTTAGAAGGAGAACACGTCAGTTGATTCCAGTCATTTTGTTCTAGGCAATATTATTAAAATACCTGGTTAGTAAGTACTTTTTACCTTGTATGGATTAACGTATTACAAATGATTCACTAATTCTGTTTGGACAAGAACCGGACATTTGCATAAATAACCAGTTTGTTTAAATATTATGTGTGAAGCTTAATGTGTTTGAATAAATATTTGTTTGTATTCAATATCGAATGCAACGTAAATTAATTATTTATTTAATTCATTTGCTAAAATTAGTTTAAGATTGTAATCTGAGTACAAAATTCAGTGTACGGTTTAATAGCTATTGTTCATAATTAAATATAAAATAAATTGCAACAGCGAGAAATAGGTAAAAATTTTAAAGTGTTTGTATAATACCTAATAAACGTTTAAAAAAGACAAATAAATCAAATTGTAACAATTCTACACTGAATCTCGTATCATAATGCTTCCCACGCGCGATCTTTTTCAGTTTTTTGTAAACGTTTGGCTGCAACTGAGTTGCTCAGTCAATTAACATTCACTCAACAACATTATGCCAATGACATAACATACAAAACACATTAACAAAAGAATCGAGAGGAAGGAAGAACCCATGCTTGTTACGATGACACATCAGCGATGCATACGCGATAATGTTTGTCAAATAAATTAAAATAAATTATAGAGCGAATTTTTTCACTCTCGATAATATGTCTTTACTGGATAACAATGTAGCTACTAATAAAGAGTATTCTATTATACTTATAATGATATTTCCGATAATCATGAACAAAATAACTTCTAGAAAAAATCACAGACAATAATAAATTAATAATAAACCCGCTGGTATACCTACATGATTTAAATTAATTAATTTTCCTGTTTCACGTAGCGGTAGTTAAATAAGTAAATAAATAGTTTTTAAAATAAAAATAAAAAATTTAAGTCCTAAATCACTACAGACCTATAAGATTTATATTATCGTCACGCATTATAACGCACGGCACATCACTATTCGGGACTGAGGTCGCGTATACAATGCATCCCACGCGCGAACTATTTCAGATTTCAGTGTAGCCCCCGCTTGATTGCAGGGCTGCACCAGAAGGTCGGACCGATTTGATGGACTGACCGAGCAATTTGTTGTGATGCTGTCAGTTGATCTGAATGGAATGGCTTGATGGAATGATGACGGCTTACTGTAATTTTCAGCATTATATTATGGATGTTGAAAATGTAAGCGATATGCAATTTTATCATCATTTCAGCCGAAAGACGTCCACTGCTGGACATAGGCCTCCCCCAAGCACCGCCACTTCGACCGATTCTGTGCTTTCCGCATCCAGCGGATTCCTGCGGCCTTCACAAGGTCAATTTCAAGGTCAATTTTATGTATAGTTCAATTATTATTGTTTTTTTAGTTTTCATTGCATTTTATACAAACAATGTTTGGTTGTTCTTGTTTTTGTTATCAACAGAAAAAAAAAACTTATAAATAAAACCGCCAGTTAAAAGTAACGACTAATAAATTGTGTGGAATATATAGCACATTTCACCTTTCTTTCAGTCTATAAATTGTAGAAGATTTAGGGAGCCTACAGACTAGATGCGTGGGTAGAACCGCGGTCACTATGTTATAAAAAAATACACTTCTAAATAAAACTGCGGAGCGAACAGTAGATTTATAATATTATTCTCTGCAACACTAACAAGCTTCGGAAACAAAAAGATAAAAGCGGTGAAAATGCATTGAAGAGTTATGTAACGTTGGCTGGCTCTTGTTTGCATATTTTTTTGCAATTGTGAGCAAAATCAAATAGGACATTTTTTTATTAAAAAAAAAAACACTTTCTTCACGACACACAATAAAAGACAGTTTCTAAAAACGCTTCTTAACTATCTATTCTAAATGTATCGCTATCACGTGCTAACTGAAGAAAAGCTCATGCTTGCGTTCAAATGTTTGGCTAGCGTTTGAACGCAGCATGAGCTTTTCTCGTGTTGTTAGAGACAAATAAAATTATTGTTTATTTATTTAACCATTTGCCTGGAAAAGGATGCATGGAAGGATTTGGACTTTGCTCAGCAGTGGGAAAGTGTAGACTAAAAAAAATATTTAACCATTTATGTACACACATATAATAACACAGACAAGACAAAAGGAACAGAAAAATACGTACAAAGGTGATGCTTATTTCTAAAGAAATTTCTAAATAAAAATCTCTGAAATATATAGTTTAAAGATATAATTAAAATAACCCTTTTATCGCGCACAAAAAATTAAATTGTTATAAAATAATTAAATTGTCTTTTGTATTAGTGACAAGCTGCATCGGCTTGTCACTTTTTTTATATCCAATGATTAAATCAAAAAATGATGTTTTTTTTTTTTGTAAAATGTTTTTATTTTTCACTTTTTAGTTGCGGTATTTACCCCACACAAATTCGAATATGTATGTAAAAAACAGTGACGACAGGAACTTAACATATCATCCACATACTAAGTGGAAAAATACGTATTATTGAAGCTAACTCAAAAACTACTCAAGCGAAGTTATTAAAATTTATATTGCCTCTGAAGTTATGAGTCTCAATTCATAATTGGCGGAGTAATCGCGTAACAGACATACAAAAAAAAAAAACATATAGTTGAATTGAGAACCTCCTCCTTTGGAAGTCGGTTAAAAAGCGTGGAGCGCTTCTTATTTGTATGTACTTTTATTTAGTTAAACAAAGCGCTCCACGCTTTTTAATGTTACATAGATAGATACAGGTCAAGCTAATAAAAGCGTGTTAAAAAGAAGGGACAATTTTAAATAACTCAGCTTTTCGACACTCAAATAAACAATTTTGCGTAGGTTTAAAAGCCCTACTCCATAAAACTTTATTGGCCATGAAAATTATTAAGATCGAGAAGAAAATTCGTATAATCGGCAAACTACAGAACGAAGAGATTATTAACCTGAATACTTAGTTATATACCCTATTGTAAAATATTTTTTACGGTTGAAAACCGACACAAACACGTCTGTCCTACATTGTTGATATTATTAGTCTTTAGTCTATAATCCTTGGACTTTTAGCCATAGATTATTATTTTTAACGTGACTGTTTACACGTAGTTCAGAAGTCTATGAAAACGGAAATGTTTTACGCGTCGAGTAAATTGCCCGCCTCTGTTATTCGATTATATCTTCTGTAATAATTACCTAAAGGTTTGTTTTCATGTTAAAGCTGGAATTGAAATGAATGAATGTGAATCTACTACGCTTTGAAAAGGGCAGCTAGCTTCATATTTCTGACTGACCGACTCCTTGACAGATCAAAAGTGCCTGTAAATGGTTTTATTGAAATAAATGAGTTTGAATTAATTTGCTGGAATTGTGTAATATCCCCTATTTCTTTGTTTTTTAAATTAGGTTGGTTTAGTGGTCTTAAGCGCTATTGCTGAGCATGAGGTGCTGGTTTCAATTCCTAGGTCGGGCAAAGTGTTATTGGGTTTTTCTATCATTTTCCAGTAGCAGCCTGGAGTCTGAATTTGTGCCCGGTTCGTGGCAAAAGGCTCGCCTCCTATTACATGGGACTTAAACATAACTGGCGAAATGTGAGTGTACTATCGGTGCACCTCTGAGAAATCCTTCTGGTAAACATGGCGTGATGTTATGTTTTTTCAGTAATCAATTATTATTTGAGAGACCAAGACTCCTCCGTGCCTCGGAAAGCACGTTAAGCCGATGGTCCCGGCTGTTATTCGTGGATCTTTGACAGTCGTTACGGGTCGTCAGAAGCTCAAAAGTCTGACAACCAGTCTTCCCAAGGGGTATCGTATTACTCAATTTCTGGGTTGTGGAGGTCAGACAGGCAGCCGCTCCATGTAAAATACTGGTATTTAGCTGCATCCGGTTAGACTGGAAGCCGACCCCAACATAGTTGGGAAAAGGCTAGGCAGATTGATTGAATTATTATTTGAGAGACTGTCCGATGTTCACAATGACAATCATCAAAGCTGATTGAGACAAAAATAGACTTGTTTATAACGTTTCTTCTTGTACAATGTCACAGTACTTAAGAGTTATTGATGCCTACCGCCACATGGAAGTAATAAAGCTAATGACAGAACGCTTGTTACTCAACGGAGTGCCGATAAAAGATAACGTCGGCTATTATCTAGTTTTTAATAATAACTAATAAGTAATAACGCTTTCGTGGAAACTTTTTGCTTATTAGGTACCATAGCGGAAAGCCATAACTAACCACTATAAGGATTATTCTTGCGTGCAGCACTTGGCTGCTATAGAACCGGGGCGGTAACAGATGTGGTTATCGTGTGCACGGGATTTTGTTTTCAAAATGGTTAGTTATGGGCTTCCTCGATGGTACTATTTGGTTGGTATGTGAGTAGTCTATTACGGGTATCGTATTGCCCAGGAACTAGGTTGTGGTGGTCCGATAAGCAGTCGCTCCTTGTAGAATACTAACCTTCAGCTGCTGAAGGTGGAACTAGTCGATATTATTTCCATACAAATTTCGGGGTGTTCTACTTCACTGTTTGACATTGTACATCCAAAGTTTAACACGATATCGTTTTGTCTCATTATCAGTTTTCTCTGTGCGGAAAGAGAATAGTAAAATAATAAGCCATTAAAAAGTTAGAAGCCTACAAATATGCCTTTTTCTTGATAATTTTAACGAACTTTGGGCGAAAATAAGTAATAAAAGAAGTGTAAAATCTCCAAAACAAAATAAGCACCGACAAAGCTCAATTACCGAAGAGTTCAATTAACTTTATTTGTAATTGATTTATGTAGTGGTTTTTTCATAAAACTCGTTTTTGCAAAAGACTTTTCGTAATTTTTTACGCGCCCGTTATACTCAAATAGTTTCGAACGGTGTTTGTGTGCGCACAAACTAGATGTTGTGCATGTAGACCAGCGTCTAACTACTCATCACTGATACTATCTCTGTCGGACACGAAGCCAGGTGAGACAGCTTGCTTTTTGGCCACGCCCACCTGTGAGTCTGAGCCCGCGACTAGTTCAACCTTAAGAAAGCACATGATGATGAGGTAAATATGTGCGCAGTAAGGGAAGAAAGTAATTAAAAATAATATCTCTTTTGCGTTCCCACAAATTGAATCATCTTTGATGCATAGGTACCGTACCTGATAAAATTTTAGTTTTTTCTAATTACGTTAATAATTATTATTGTTAAGATCGGCTTTCTGCTGAGGGAAAGGGATCGTGCTCCTGTGATTGTTGCTAAATTATTAGGCTGATGAAATTTTTGTTTTTCCTAATTTTGTTAATATTAGTGTTTAGGTCGGTTTCCTCCATAAGGAAAAGTCGGGTTCCTCCAACCGCACAGCCCTGGAGAGCTTGTTTAGGCTAAAGACGAATAAAGTTAGGGAAAAAACGCGTTTTTACTTATATGGTTATGATGGTAAAATTGAATAATAGTATAAAAGCAAACCACAACATTGTATGGAAATAAAATAAATCATAAGGCAAAGGGAAAAAGCTGTCTTTCATTCATTCCCATAAACTAATGGAAAACTACACCATATTTAAAAATAAAGACACTTGTTACATTATGCAAAATCATTCATTATGTCCAATGTAGTTGATATTATTGCTCGTATGGTGGTCACACATTTTCCTCGACCATTTTCCTGTAGTAATCAATTTCATTTACAATCATTTTGATACCGTTTGAAATCATTGTAAACATTATCGGGGTCTAAAACAAATAGTATAATATAAACTTTCTGATTTACCTAAAGTGTTTATTTATGTGGTAATGCTCGAGCTGTTTTATAAACAATGACACAATTTCATACTACATTGGTTGAGTGATCCTAACTAATATTATAAATGCGAAAGTGAATTTATTATTTTATTTGTTTTGACATCGTTAAACGTCCAATACCTTTGCCGATTACACACTAGAGCGTTAACAGATTATTTTAAAACGCACTCAGGCCATAAAGTCCATCTAAACTAAACCATTCCCTATTTTCACACTGTTAATATATTCGTGAATAAAACCGTTCACCGCGGACATCAAAGCAAATCAATTGTATCAACTCACACAACTTTTAATAATCCATTGTACCTAATTCAGTACCGCACGCTCCCGAAATCACTAACCCAAACACAAAACGGACTGCCGGCATTCTTTCATTCCCAAACCAGTAGCCGAACGTGTCCTTACTCTTAATGGGGCCCTAACCGACGTAAATAGACGTCAGATAAGGAAAGTACAAACAAAAGAAATTGTGCGACGAATACAGACGCCCTAAAAACCGACCACAATTAAATGATGCCTTGACCTTGTGGGCGCCCTACATCCCAACTTAAATGACGTGTGGTGCAAGGGAAGAGAGCGGCGAGAAATATTTTTTTTTTTTTGAAAATATAAGCAGAAACTTGATTGTTTGCATGATTTAACAGAAGGCTAGAAAACTTCAAAAAGTGTAAGTTAAGGGAAAACAAAACGCAATAAAAGAACAGAAAACTTCTGAAAATGGAATAGGAAAAGAACGTTTTGTTTCATCTCAAAAACTAATTTGAAATGAAACACTGCACGATTTTTCAGGAAGGAAATTTGAAAGTGTCACTGTACCTAAACGGCGTTAATATAATTAGGTACTCTCGGTACACGCTGGTTATTTAGATTAAGAAATCCCTTAACCGTTAAACATGTTAGGGTTTAAGGTTGGACACTAAAAGAAAGACCGTTCTAAGGATTTCAATAATATGTTTATTATCCTTTCTTTATATATTGGAAGGTGTGTTTTAATAGTATTATGTGAGACGTGTGATCCTGTATAAGGCTAAAAGTATAGTACAATCACTATGAGAAAGTAAGGATTTCATCAAGTGGTTAAGGGCGGGCTCGGATAGTAAAAAGTAATATTTATAAGTTAGAAAGAGAAAGACTATAGTGTTGAAGTAGGATTGATTTGTTTTTGTTAGATTCCAACAAACACACAAAGTATTTTTCATAGACCACACCTATACTCCGTTTGAAATAAGATTAGACATTTAACTAAACCTTTTTTACAGTCCGTTCAACCGATTTTGACTTCTATTGCGATGGCGGCATGACAAATGACAGCTGCAGTAAACAGTTGGTTTGTAACCACTTTCTTTGCTTTTAATGCCATCCTTATGCCTACGATATAGAAGTCAAAATCGGTTGAACGGACTGTAAAAAAGGTTTGTTTAAATGTCTAATCTTATTTCAAACGGAGTATAAGTGCTGTCACCAGCCTATATCCCTTTATTTTGTTTCTATCTTAATAAAATCACTTTTTCGACTATGTAAATTAATTCTGCCATCACATTATACTCGCCAGCTGTGAGTCTACAACTCGCCCCAATAAAGTGCGTATTGTTGTCCCGGACTCGTCACACTTGCCCGACATTGTAGCTCCAACCAATGTTTACGGCCTGGCATGCCACTTAGATCTATTTAGTTTTGATTTAGGAACAGTCTAGCAATGTTCAGACTAGTTATGAGCTAGTCTAGAAATAAGACCTAGTATTGTATGTTATACAGGTGCCAGGTGACAGCTGACGGCTTGATTGACCTAGTTTTGAGATTTAATAATTTGAGGACAATGTTTGAAGATTATAAATAAGTTGAGGTGGCCTCAAATTCAAATGATGTTAATTTAAGAACGTAAATATTTTAAAAATATCTCTTTTTTCGAATCCTTGCTTTTGTGTTTGATCTGATTATTATTTGAGAAAATCTTACTCACATTTGTGAAACGTAATCAGCTCTAAATACACCAAGTGTACGTCCAACAAAAATACATTATTTACAAAAGAGAATTGATCAATTAAATGCAAAGGCGTTTACGTAATTTGCTTGTTTATTTATAAAACAGTCACATGTCTTTGAGAACCAACGACAAACAGAAGGTGCATTTCGAACAACTTTCGGTTTTTTCAAAATTACTTCAAATTCAGAATTAATAAAAAAAAAAAAAAAAAATTCAAACACAATTTTACTATCAACACGAGTTCTGAAAGAAGTTTGATTCATTATTAATAATTTAAAAGAGTACCCGTGGAGTTTCTTGACGACCATTTGGAACCATGCACCAAGCCTCTGACGTTTCATAAGTGCCCTTGTAGGTTTAAGCGAAATAAAATATTTTTATTTTTGATTTCGAAGTTTTCAGTGGCATATGAGTTCCACATAACCACCCATTTTCCAAGACTGTGTGGTACCTAAGTATAATTATAATGTAGTGTAGATTTACTAAACCCTCTCTTATATAGTTCTGCGCCGTGAGTCATCTCGTTAATACTTATGAATAATGATAAAGGTCACTGCAGCCGTTTCTTCGCGCCGGTGTGTTTGGTTTAGCTTTCCTATAAGTAATGCGTTAATTACGGCAATTAATTTGATTGACTTGTTTGTAAGGGATCTCGGCTGTATTAGTTTAATTGTGAGAAATGTATTTTTATTTTATTTTTTATTTTATTTATTTGGCTCACCAACAATTGAATACACCGATACAAAGATATGAGATACATGCAATAAACTTATAGACTAGTGTACCAATTTCTTACAGGTAAGCACATCATGCATTACTTATTTGTTGTTTAGTGCCTACTTAAAATTAGATGAGTTCTTACACTCACCGAACATAATTATTATTTCAACAAAATTCCAATTTAAAATCTATAATTGAATTTAAAACAAAAATTTATATCATAATTAATTAAAATCACATAAAATTTAAATAATACTAAAAATAAAATCTAAATCAAAACAAAAATTAAAGTTAAAATCGAAATTACAACACTGAAATTTTACAAATTTTTATATATAATGCTTCGGAACTTACTAAGTGAGTCAGAGTGCAATGTAAGGTTAATAATATGTTTTAGTGTTAGATTATAATCTTGTATCGACGCGATGCGAGTTGACCGTGTCTATTATCGCTAGCGGGGCCGGTAGCCTAGGGTTTACTGGGAGAGCCATGGTATTGGAAAAGGTAACCTATAGAGACTGATTATGCATACAGATATTTGATAACTGCAATGAAATTTTGTTTATTTACTTTTTTTCAAGATAATATTTATATGATTTAAAAACTTACACACTTAAAATAATAGTACCTAATAATATGTACAAGTATATCAAAAAGAGGGGAAATAATCATAGGGTGGTTGGTCGACTCTTCACGTGACCAGAGGGCTGGCCTATTTTTTGGCCATAGAATCAGCATTGTCATACAACGTGGCAGTGCTGCAAACCTTTTGGGCACTTTTCCTGTTGACAGCGATGTGGACGAATTTTTTGATGCTCTTCTTATAATTATCACATCCTAAAAATGTACAGTTTACAAATGCTATTTACCTACCTAAAAGAGACCTTTACAAGCTGTCATGTACCAACAAATAAATCGCAAATAAAAATCTGCTCTACCTACATTTTGTCGAGTTACGCGAACATAAATGTATGGAGCAGGTGAGTTATTTTCGTGATTCCAGGGTTGATCCCACAGTAAAAATTGTTCATAATGATGAGCACAATGAACCCTTAAGAGGTTTTCAGTTATTTCATTTCCATCTTGTATACCTATATATTACCTACACTAGACTCAACGTGAGTTTATGTATGTATGTATGTAGACTCAACCATAATTGAAAATGTACGACACTGACCATGAATTATTCCAAGCTTTAAGAATTCCAAACACGGCATTGTCCGTGCTCGTTACATAACTCTTAAGTGTGACAAATATGACTAATAATGACAATGTGACGTGACAAACTGACAAGTAGACTCGCCCACTTCTTCCCGTAACTTGTGCGCTTGGTTTGGTACCGTTTTGTACATTAGTAATACCAATTTGACATCACCATTTGAGTGTGCTAAAAATGCCGTGAGTATGTGATGTAAAACGTATGAGAGTTGAAAGTCGAAGACAAAATTCAAAAGGTGAAATTTCTCAAAAAAATAAACAAATCTATATAGATAATACACAAATCATCAACATTTAGCGTTCTAGTTACGTGCGAGGAATCGCTACGCAAAAAGGATTTACTTGTAGTTAAATCGACATCAGTTTCCTGTCAGATAACCAGTAATATGTAATGGTAATGATTACTAATACCTAAATAAGTTAATTAACGTAACATCTTACAAATCACATAAAAAGACAGATACGAGATAAGGCAATCACGATAGAAGATGACTACAGAACAAATTGAATGAATTAAAAAGAGTTAGTGAAACCATTTCAATTTACATCTAAAAGATTAAAAAGAAAAACGCATTAACTACAAGAATACGTATATCAATGCTCTTAAAATAAAACTGAGCGCATCACCTCTTATAAACAACAGTATAAAAACTATTCTTATTTTTGAAATCATTGTTATTCTTTCTCTGTCTCCATTAGAATATATTTTCCGTCGCAAATTGCATTATTATCACATTTGATTCTATATTTGTAATCTCATATGAAATTGACAACGGATATACTCACTTTATATGTTAGGAACGTTTAAAGCGTCGATGCCCAAATGAGGACCGTACGAATTGGGACGTACTATGTCTACTTTTTGTTGAGTATCTTGTGATGTCATAGCTTAAATTTTAATCGAACAGTATCCTAGCTATCGTTGTTTATCGGATCTTTGTGCATTGACCGTTCAAGGTGTATGCTAGGCATTTAGTTTGTATTATTATGACAGAACCTGTTTAACCTTTCCTCTGGCTGGAACACAGTTCTTCTTTCTATGAGAGGGGAGGGTATTAATAATCCACCACATGGTGCCGGCAATATGAGACAGATCACACTTAAAGCATGCCGATAGGTCAAGCATTTTCCCATTCAAGAGAATATTAATGACTGAATTGGAATTATTTATGTCACTGTTTTTTCCTTAAAGGAAAATTATCTGCTATAGCATGGTTTATAGTTCAAACACGGGCATTGGTTCTTCCAAGATTGTTCGTCACCGGCATTCCAGAAACTGTGTATATAGTACAACTTTTTTGTATTGATGAAGATCTTGTTTTACGAGTAAATATTAACGATACTGTTTTGTTTCAGTCGACCAAAGCAGAAGCCCCTGCCGTGTGCAACAGCTGTAACTCAGTGATCAATGGAAGGGTGAGTGTCAAAATTACATAACTTGAACTTTTGAACTACAGGATATATATTTTTGGCCCCTTTATTACCTCTGTGGCTACACACAACGATCTTGCAAAAGAATAAGCAGGTGATCTACTAGGATTAAGCTTTTCTTTTATACATACGAAAGGCTCTATTTAACTAGTATAGAAAAAGAAAGTGCGTAATAAACGGAAAGATAGTGATAGAGTAGCAGGTGAGGGTCAATTCAAATTCAAAACACCTACTTCACTTAAAGAAGACGATGAAACACTGGAAATTAAACACTCATTCTATCTGGGAACTACCTACACAGCGCATCTACTTTTTTTATGCACTCGGCACCAGAGTACTCGATAAGTACCTACCTAAGTACATGACGCCGTTGTCCATAATGATTCAGTATCAGTGATAAGTCCTTGATACCAGTCGATAGCGTTACGTGACATATAGCAATATTGTCAACTTGTGTTTATTAGGAATTGATAGCAGCTTGTTACACGGCTGTACATACCAGGAATTTTGTTGTGAGTGAAGGTCGTTTTAAATGAATCGAAGGACGATAGTGGATACTTTGATGAGCATATTAAATTATGACTATATGATGTTGCTAAGCAAAAGGAAGGCGAGACAAAAGCCAGTTCTTCTAAAGTCAGAAACTCATCTGGATGAATACTGAGATGTATGGAAGAAGACGAAATGATGCGCCGATTCTAAATAAGAGTATGAAGATGGTGATGATAATTAATAAATGTAAAAGGAGGTAAAGCTTAGGGTTTACTAAAACTGCGATAGCTATGAAGTGGATGTAAACCTTTTAGGCCACAGTTCTTTAGTGACTAGAGATGATACTAGAATTGACATCTTTGGTCGCAGTTATAATACACCAGAAAGAGTATTCTCTACAAATATTCTGTCTATCCAAGAAGAAAACATCACAAAGTCTCATAGCAAAACAAAACAAACTCGTTGATAGTAACAACCGTATGCTTGTAGAAACATTGTGGTGGGAGCGGTCAAGGCGGGCAGGATGCTCCCCACACGGTAATTAGTTGGCAACCGACTACAACAGACAAAAGACTTGGAAACTTGATGATGGATTCCGTTGATGAAATACTGGAAACATCATGGCTTAAAATAGGATTAATTACCGAAGAGGAATTCGTGAAAAACTGGGAATTTATGGAAAGTTGATCTGAGATATCGACTCATTTTAAACGTGGACTATTTCTTCAGGATTTGGTCCAATGCAGGTTCAATAACGAAGGTCATGTAGGTCATGTTGTTATACATCTTATAACAAAGAAAGCAAGAAAGTTATTCAAATATGGTATGCTCGAGAGTTAAAGAAAAAATAAAATATCCAAGAAAAAGAAAATAATGACGCAATAAGATAAGATAACAAATCCACCTCCCGCGAAAATAGGGGAATTCTATAAAAAACGCGAAGTTCACGGTATATGGACATCGACATAAATACACGAACCACGTGGTCAAGCGCGAGCGTAAAATAGATATGTGTTACGTAACAAAGGTAAACAAAACGCGTTGTACTTACAAAGATTTAGAAATAGACGAGAAAAGCATGTGTTTTCTTATTTCAGAGGATAAAATTTTCAATGAGTTAGTCAATGGACTAGTGTGGATGTTATTTCAGTTGGTATTTAATGGGTGTATCCGACTATTAGCGTTGAAGAGGTAGCTTAAATAAAATAAATAAAGGCGGAAGCGATATAAAGCTCAATTTTGATAATCCTATTGAATTTACAGTTTTTTCGTTACCGCAACTTCAGTACTTACTCAAAGAAAGCCAAGATAGAAAACCAATGGAGCGAGCAATATAAAACAGTTTTATGGGAATCTCGGGAAATTGTGCACAACCCGGAAACTGTGGCTAACCTGATAGTTTTATATCATGAGACCGCAGCATTTAATTATTATAATAAAAGATCGTAGCTTTTGAGTATTCGGAAATACGAAAATTATGACTACAAAATACTGTTGCTACTACGGAATGCTATTCAGAAAAAGGAAAACTATACAGGGTGGCATCGGACATCGACGCGAAAACTGTTACCATGGATTCAGTACATGGTTCTGAATCCCCCTGCGTTAACATTTTCCGTCGGTTATTTAAAAAAAAAACTGCTATTCTAAACATTTTGACCGCGTAAGTATTGCACTTTTCTATAAAAAAATAGCAGATTTTTTTTTATAAACGGTGAAAATTTTCAACGTTGGGGGTTCAGAATCATGTACTGAATCCATGGTAACAGTTTTCGCGTCGATGTCCCTATCTCTCTGTATACATTAAGGCAACGGTTTAGACATTTTAAGACTCTGGATTCGATCATTAGCTCTGGTAAAGCACCGTAATGAATAAAAGTTTTTTACGGTACATTTTGGTATGTAACCAGAAAGACGACGTCGAGTACCCAGCACTGTACAGAAATCTGTACCTAAATTACGTCAAGATTCCGTATAACAAAATTCAGCTTTCATATATTTCTATCTGTCGTATTTTTAGTATTCACTCCCTTACTAGCCATATCATCATTCACACAATCCATGCTCCGTTTCTTTGCTCCTCCTCTAATTATCTATGTCCTTCTTCCACAGATAGTAACAGCACTAAACAAGAAGTGGCACCCGGAGCACTTCACATGCAACACATGCCGCAAGCCGATAGATGGCGCTAAGTTCCACCAGCATGATGGAGGAGTCCACTGCGTGCCCTGTTTCGCTGCCCACCACAGTCCCAGATGCCATGGATGCGGGGAGCCTATCACTGACGTGAGTTTATTTTGTTTTTTTCTACTGAATGGGCATGCTCATGAAAAGCGATGAGGTCAACTAAGGAACAAGCGTGCTCAAAAGATTCCTGTTCACTCTTGCTTATGGCTGACGGGTTATAGAAGGATTTTACCATTTAAGACTTTAGAATCTATTACTTGAACAGACTTGTTGGATGTCGCAAGGAAAACCTGCTCAGGTGGAGATTATGTACCATGATTTCAACATGCAGTGTAAATGTGGCGTGGTCGTGAAACGATGGAACACTTAAAATCATTTCTTGCCCTATTACTTGTATGGAATTATGGACTCTACTGACAATGCAAAATTCGTACTATAAGGACAAGAGCATGTTGATATTGTAAAAATCGTAGAAAAGGTGCAGCAAACCTCTTCTTTAGAACAGAGCGATCAGCTTATGTTTTTTGTGAATTCGAATCTTTGCAATGGTTCCTGATCTCTAAACTAAACGAACATAGCAACAAGGATAAAATCATATCTCTGACATCACTGCCGCTCCACAAGTTCACAGTGATATTCAGTCTCTAGGTAAACCATGCAATGTTAATTCAAATACACATGATAAGCCAAATAGGTATTCATTCTCGTTATGGGTTTCAAATATTTGATTGACGGAGACAAGGTCACAAAATAATAAATAAATAAATAAAATCTTTATTTATACAAAAACATACAGAGTTTGAAAATACAGTGTGATAATACATTTGGTTTAGAAAATACATTTATAGTTTGTTGCAAAATCTGTACAAGAATAATATTCACTACCTCTTAAGCTAGGGTATACCTGTATTATAAGAGGTAGTTTACGGTCAATAATCAGCAAAAACTTATATCTCAAGTGGACTGTGTCATTCTACTGTATGGTAATAATAGAGTAAAGTTGTATGTTGTGTGTTAGTGTATGTGAGTGGTGTGTGTGTAGGTATGAGTTCATGTGTGTGTGTGTGTAGGTGTGTGTGTATTATACAAGAAAGGTGAGTAAAGACTCCGTGTAAGAGTAATCCTTAAGGAGCAGCCACTCTGTTACTTTAGATTTTAGTGCATTTGAGTTTAGATTTATAATATTTAGATGTTTGTTAATGTTTTTATAGATATGGGTACTTAGTATATAATATTGATGTTTGGCGAACGCGGTCTTATGTTGTATATTTGGTGGAACGTACGTGCGTTTGTTTGTCATATGGGGAGGAAGGCCCGCGTGCTTTCTAAGGGTGGATTTAAGCACATAAAGCTGACGGACCGTAAGTACTTTACAGTCAGAGAAGAGTTCAGTTGTTGGATACCGGTAGGGCTTTTTCGTCATGACTTTAAGAATAGCTCGCTGTGCTCTTTCCACCCTCAGAAATCTAGTCTTAGCCGCACCGCCCCACGTAGCTATGCAATAACCAATCACTGATTGGCATAGTGCAAAGTACACCATCCAAAGTATATTCATTCTCGTTATGGGTTTCAAATATTTGATTGACGGAGACAAGGTCACAAAAGGTCGTTCAGACAAATTCCTTCATCGAAAATCTGGAAGGCAGGTTTAGATCTCTACTATTCATACATGAAATAACCCCAGCGTCTTTGCAGTGGAGAAATCTCTTGCATTTTATACTTTTTTGTAGGAGTTTAAAATAGTTTTCGAAATGTCCTAAAGCAGCCTATGCCACCATCAAAAGTCCAACCTAGCAACCAAATTCACAGCCTAAAAGAATCGAGACATCGTTACATCATAGACTTTACAAGTTTACATACCTCTAACATAATACAACCAATCAATTAATCCAAATACAGAACTAAAACTAACAGCTTTATCGAAAAGCCAACGACCGTATAAAATAAGTTAAGACCTCTGAATCCCCAGTGGGTGATGACTGGCAGCAGTGACGTCACGGCGGCCATATTAAAGAGCTGTTAGTAAGTCAGGAGGCTCGCCCACGAGCCCACGACCCACTAATATAGACATAGATGAAGTAATTCAGTTAGAAGCCGTAAAAATGTGAAAACTGGCGCTAATGACTCAATAAAGTCTCGTTTACACGAGTAGAGTTACTCGGCCGTCGTAAATGCCGAGCGATTTATCGAACTAGTGTTTACATTCAGCCGTGAAAGAAAAACTCGAGTACGATCATGTCAAATATGAGGCAGGTGATATTCTGGAACTGTGATTTGACAACTGGAAATATGATTCTGAAAAACGTGGCGACTTCGAAATGCCTATTCGAGTCGAGAAACTCTCATCGTTTACATGGCACTTCGTTATGATTCTGTACTGCTCTAGGAATGAAGATGGGAAGTGATTCATGTTAACACATATGTTGGCAGACAGAGAATTGTTTGGGTGTGAATTACTCATGTTTGATCGTTTTGCCTTATTGGGTGTGCAGTCAAGCGGTGATATGTTTTCTTCTGGAACGTGGGTCTTTAACACTATCGATCACCCAGTTCCTTAATCGATTACTGTTTTGTCATAAGGATAAACAGTTTCCTGTATTTCTCGATCCCCGTAAAATTATTGGAAGGTATATAACCTTGCTTGGTAAAAACTTTACACAAAAAAAATGTAAAAAAGTTTTTATTTTTCACTTTTTAGTTGTGGTACCTACCCCACACAAATTCGAACACCACTACCTGTTATGTAAATAACACAGGAAGAGTTATTCGTCCATTTTTCGAGCATGTAGGTACATAATGCAAATTTAAGTTTTATATGGTTTTCTCATGGATGCCATTGTCAGAACTGGACAAAATTGAAATGGGACCACACGGGAAGCACCAGCTTTCAAAGAATCATCAAAATCGGTTTACTCAGTCGAAAGTTCTGAGTTAACAAACGTCGAATTGAGAACCTCCTCCTTTTTTGAAGTCCTATTTTGTTTCAATAAGCAATTGCTACAAGTATGTTTTCATTCTGTAAAAACTTCTAAAGCAATCGATCGTCTTAAAATATGCCTATAGGTACATGTGGAAGCTTGTAATTAATAAATTTCCTGACCTATGCTTTAAGTTTGTTATTAGTCGGTAAGCATTCAAAAAATAAAATAAAAAGGTCGGGATAACAATGCTTGGTGAACAGTTTGGTGGTGATGTGTGTCATCAAACTATATATTGATATGATCACACTCGATGTCAGCAGAATTGACGGGGTCCGCTAGGGCCGATGCTTGCCGGGGTTGCGAAGAAGTCCGAAAGGGAGATCGTGGCCCCCCGGCAACATGGCAACTGAAGGAACACGGGTGGGTTTTAGTCAGTAAGAGTCTTTTAGTCAGAGAGTCATGCCCTCCCGCTCCACCCAGAGCGGGAGAAGTTATTTGATAATTACCCACCCGAAAAAAAAAAAGGTATTGATATGATATTTTTCAATAGAAACCATAGAATTGTATATTTTAAAGTCTAGGCTATTATTCAACATTGCAAAAATACTAGGCAACAATTTTTTTTAGCTGTTATCAATATGTAAATAAGTCCACACTCCAAGGCCACGGATTAGTTCTATTTTATGGCCGATCGAAGCTAGGTGAGTCACTATATTGTTTACTACTTAATTTTTTCTTGCGTAAGATCTAATTGATTTTTAATAGCTCTCTTACTTTAGTTTATTGCTTCACACCTCTAATTAAAGCAGAAAACCTGTACAGGAAAACTTAGTTCTTCATACCGAAGAGTCTGCCAGAGTTTACCTAACAGTGGTAGTTTAGTTATAATTATCATTTGCTTAAAAACGGTGAAGGAAGGAAAACATCGTGAGGAAACCGGCATGCCTGAAAGATATTTCTCGACGGCATATGAAGCCAAGTTAGAGGCCCATGGGCGGCTTTAAAACTCTGACACCAGGTTAGTTACTAACCACACAAAAAGAAGAAGTGGTTTTAATAATGTATGAAACAAACGAAACACTATGGGCACCTACGTTAAAGTCAAAGTCAAATCATTTATTTCAAATAGGCCCTTATAAGGCACTTTTGAACGTCAACATTTACAAAAAAATAGAATTGATTCTTATCGCCCCTTCCAAAAGGTAGTTTTCGCATGGAGAAAAATGGGCAAGAAACTCCATCGATAGTAGTTAGATAAAACAAGAAAGTGATGTAGGAGAAAATTAAAACTGAGTATAAACTTTTGGAAACCTTAGAATATTCCTACCTACCATCTAAAACAATACCGACGTGTAATTATCTCATTTATCTGTTACGACGCCTCATTGAGGTAGATAACAATTAAATTTCTATTGTGTCTCGTTAATGACAGTTGAAAGGTTATGTGAATTAGGTGGTAAAAGTTTGTTTATTTTAATTTCTATCTTTTTAGATTCATATATTTTATGCACGCGAGTACTGTGGTCGAGTCTGTTATTAGAACCACCTTTATCATTAAACCCACAATTATTTATATCTACTAACAAGTAAGTTAATATTTATAAAACCTCATAATGAATCAACAGGAAAGTTGATTTACTCTAAGTGGCAATTGTCACCGACATTAGGTACTATTCAATTTAAATATAGTATTCAGTTCAATATTTATTGTTCAAACTTCAAATGTTCCTTGAATAAATGCAATGACAACAACGCAGGAACGTTACTGTGCTTATACATCGTAGGTCACGTCCACACATTGAGTACGTGACGTGTCACTGCATTAGCATTATGCCCATCACCCAGAGACAGATTGCAAGTTTTATATGACTGATATAAGGTGGTGTTGGATGACCACTGAAAATCAGCGCTGTGCTGTGGGTCCCCCATAGCACGGCATCATGCTGAGTGGAAGCCTTCTTTATACCTATTTTGTTTTCTGTTTACCTACTCTTGTCTTTGTTTGCACGTGTTTCTGTGATAAATATCTGAATCTATTTTTCTTTCGTATTGTGAGTTTCGTCTACTACAATCGTCCTCCTGTCCTCTAATTTATTTGGGGTCGGTACTAACATATCTTCTTCCATACAACTCTTTTAGCCGTCATCTCTTATAACCATATTATCTTTCAAATAAGCCATCCGTCGTTTTTTAGTCTTCCTCTGTTCTTCTTACCATCTCCATTCATACTCTCCTTACATCTCTTTTTCACATTTCTTAACCTGTGCATAAGAAACAATTAAAATTTCATGTAAATCCGCTTTCTGGTGGCAGAAATATGCGTTATGATAGAAAGCTTTGTATTAAGCTTGGAATCTTGCAAGTAAATTTTTTGTAGGTACGGTAGTTAATAGTACATACGAAGCACACTGCTCTCTGGTTACATTTTAGTTATTACTAGCATTTGTCCACAGCTTCCATCGCGTGGTTGTCGGAAAATATCCCACGGGAACGTAGTAACAGGATTAAAATTACTCTATATCGACGGTTGAAAGGCTAATTGATCTAAGCGACATTTTGTAAAACTTGCAGGAGGACGGATTAGTTTTTTTTTTTTTTTAAATCATAATAAGATCTTATTATGACTGATTGATTTAAACAAATAAAAGTCTATCAAATAGTCGTTTTTTTATGAAAAAAAAAGTTACTATTATCCGTCCTCCCGCAAGTTTTACAAAATGTCGCTTAGCTCAATTAGCCTTTCAACCGTCGATATGTATTATAAACTAAATCTATAACCCAGGTTATAAACTAAAACCGTTTTTGGGCCAATTTGGAACATACATCCAGACAAACAAACAAACGGACAAAAATTCTAAAAACTATATTTTCGGCATCAGAATCGTTCTTATTTATTTAAAAAAATATTTAATATATAGATTAGTTAATACGAACAGAGCCGGGGTGCGCTTAGCTAGCTTGGTTACTAATAACATTTTTCCAAGGAATCCCACAGCAAATAACGCATTTAATTACAAAGCTGTGCTAGCACACTTTGCTAATTAGATAATTGAGTGCTATCATTCAACGGAGCAGTGAGTGACGTAATCAACGCACATGAATTATTAATTTCTATGCCGCCACATCAACAAGCTTCATTGCATGTTGCGCTTGATTTATTAAGCTTTTACAAGGAATACAATTTGACGAGAATGAATCAGAATATGATAATTACATTGTTAGTGGGACAATAGTACAGGTTAATAGTCCAATAGATAGCCTAGTTGCAAGTTAACTTGGGATAGGGAAGTATGATGTCATCATTTTAGACTTTGAGCGTTCATAGTTCAGTACTATATTTTAAGATTTTTACGAAGAAAGTTTTTAGGAAGTAAATCATCTTTTCTCGGATAAGGATTGATCAAATAGCAGTTCAAATCTTTTCAAAATGAGTGATCACCCTGATTGGTAAAAGTACTGACACAACTGATAATAGACCATTGTTCTTATAAGAACTTGTGACTTCTGGGATGATGCTACAACACGCTAAGGAAAAGAAGTATTTGGGAGGATGCTTCTGCCTCTATGTCGCATAAAATCACGTTTAGTGACACCTATTTATATCCACACGAAGAACAAAGTTCGCTTTTTATTCGTTAAGAACTCATCTGATTTCAATTCCTATATAATTTTTTTTGGTGACATCATTGAACCGAGTCGAATCACGTGCTACAATCCACACTTCATTTGCATACTTAAAATAGCATGGTTACAAATACTACGTACACATCTGACCTTTGTGAAGGATGTCACCGATGTAGGTAGTGCATATCCTTTTAGGGTAGCGTTTCTTAACCCGCAGTCTATTGTAACTATGACCTTTAAGAAGGATGGAACTAATATGGATGGTGTATGTCCTAAGACTGTGATACCTGTGGCAAGTTGCCAAAGAATGTGACCTTTTGGAAGGACATTACTTATTAACATTCGGTGCATATCCTAAGGAGAAGAGCTCCTTGTGGAAGAGCTCATTCGGGAACATAATATACTTCTGCCACTAAGCAGCTTTGTTGTCTTCTCGTTAGAAATATGCTATGTCGATATAATGACAAGCATACAACATGTAAAAAAATCCTGTCCGATCTGTGCAGGGGTTGTTAAGTATACTGAAGAAATTTTCAGGAAAAAAAAAATCGCCACATTTTTTTCAATGGGCAATTTTACCGGGCTGTTACATTGGGCGCAGGCGGCCGTCTTTAAGCTGGTGTCTACAAGTCATAACTTAAGATCCCTATTGAAAATTTGCTACTTTTTTATGGTTTTGGGGTAATTTTGGTACAAAAAATGTGAATTTTATAACTTTTTTATTTAAATAATAAATAATTTTAAAAAAATACTGCTGGTGGTGTATCAAAAAGGTTCTTTTTGGTTTTTGGTTCGGACAGGTTTTTTTACATATTGTATAAGAGTTTTCAACTTTGTCTCTTTCAACTCAACGGACACCAGTGTTAAAAGTAAAATGTTCAAACTCAAGCTAATAAAATATTGTTACTCAGGAGTTCCTAAAAGCTGCCACGTGTTCCTAAAAACTCATCGTGTAGTTGATAAAGTCTCTGATCTGAATCATTCTGCTGCCAGCCGTGATTGATTGGCCAACTACATAAGTTGACACTTGATGTGACCACAAACCGGGGTCGTAAGGTTCAAAAATAATAATTACCACGTAATTCTCATTAAAACCACCATACATACACACATATAAGTAGGTATGATATAGTGTGACGTGTGAATAAAGGCCAGGTGAATCACGCCGGTCAGGGTCTTCCGCGAACCCTACAAGGTATGAGGCTCCAAGTAGCGAAAGTATATTTGTCATCGTATACCACCCACGACGGTAGTCTGCTATGGCATATTATGGCATAGGCATATGGCCATGTGCGATTTTAATTCACTCTAATATTGGTTTAAGTAGCCAATATTTGCAAAGAAATCTGAGAAACTTGTAAAATGTGAGATTCTTCCGTTCCACAGTTCCCAGCCCCAGAACTACTGTCCCCTAGTTATCATCATCATCATCTTCTTGCTCTTGTCCCATGTTACGTGAGGTCGGCGAAACACGTTTTCTTCTTCTATTCTACATCCTTCTTTCAAATATTTAATCAGCGCTGGGGCTCTGTCTCGCATGGGGTCGCAGCATTTATGCTGAACGATGGCCGTTTTGCGTGGATGTGATGCATATTTTCCCCCAATTTGTTATTTACGTGTTTTTTTAAATCTTTCTTTGCGTCATGTTTTCCGCAAATAAACGTATTTTCTTTCTTTTTCTTTATATAATTCCTCACACAATCCATCCATTTTTTCTTTGGCCTTCCTCTCCCGCTCCAACCATCATCATATTCTGTATTCCCCATGAACTGCACTAATTTTTGGAAGTCTCGGAAGCAATGTAGCTATCGCAAAAACAATCTGGACAAATTGGATACTTATGACTCGTTTTATGTTTAGTACTAGTTTGAAGTTGATACGAGAGTTGATGGAGAATTGAAATACTATAAATGACATATCGATCAAGTTACATATTGAAACAAACGCTACTGAAGCCGCAATAAGCGTGGCCACCTACTGAGCCAAAGTAATTTAGTTAACTAGACGAATGTTGCATCATCGATTTGAAAAGAAGATAATATTGTAAGTATTATGAACATTTCGGAATCTAGTGGCATGAAAAAATCGTGTGAGGTCTCGGCTAGAATCGATAAAAGCTTTAAAAATAGAAGCTCGTATTTAAATAGATGCGACTTAGAATTCTGCTCACCTCACACACTTAAATATTTAAAGATAACGACCAAGTAGTTCCAAATTAAACAACTCAATAAATTATTGACACATCACGATGATTAGTGAATGACCAGTCACTTCCGCAGGGCACTGTGCTTCGTAATTGTTTTAATAAAAAATACTAATTGCTTTTGTATAAGCAACGTGTTCTATGTCAATGTTTTGCACTGACAATGCCAAACTCTTGAAATGTTTACTAATTGCAAATATTGTTAGTGGTGATTGAAAATTAAATATTACTGCACATGTTCGTTACATAAATAAATACACGTGAAGACATAGGTTTTCTCTAACCAAAGAAATTTAATGGATATTTGGTTTATTATTATTTGACCAAGTCTAATTTAATAGTCTGTAGGATAGTAAAGTTAAAAGGTCGATTGGATCAATAGCGTTAGCTTTCAAAGCAAGAGTGGACATCTTCTGTGCACGCTCGTTCCATCTTAGACCTCATCTATCATTTTCCTTCAGCCGAGAAATTCAAGGGCAGGCCCAATCCGCAATAAAAAAATATATTAAAAAAGTTAAAATTTCTAAGTATTTTGTACGTTTGCATTCAAAAGGCAAGACGCAATAACATCTAAACTCAATTAACAAGCGGATACGATACTGCCACTCCGTGCACTGCAAAACAGGTCTTAATTACCTATTAGGTATCTAGACATCTAAATCGTCTAAAACACCAACCTCCTTTCAAACCGGTCGGCAAGGTAGGCAGGCATAGGCCAAAACAATGGCCCATCGTGTATTGGCCGCCATGGAGGTGACATCATCATGGGAAACAACACACCATGATACGTCTACATTGTGTTATAATCGGTTCAGTTTTTATCTCCGAGCAATTAAGAATTATTTATTTGTTTTTGTATGACACATTACTATGTTAAGATTTATGTAGTTAGTGTGTCTGAATTAGAGTTGTCTCTGTACCTACTGATTTCGTTTATTTTGATCAAATACCGAGTGGTTCGCAGAAAATAATGGGTCATCTCTTTTCACGTAAATAGGTGACTAATGGATTTTAATCAGCATAATCCTGCGTCTTCATGCTTGCTGATAACAACATATAACTAAGGTGTGTTATGCATATGGATAGTAATTTATCTGTCAGCACGTTGAGTAAGACAATATTATGACGTTTCTTTTGTTACAATAGTCATCGAGAGTCCCTATGCTTAGCACTCATTTCAATACGAAAAAATGCGGTGCGGCCCGCTTGTAGTGTATGAAAGTGATGCACTAGGGCTTATGCAAAGCGGTGCAGCCTGCCTCAATGTGCGCTGCGCTTTATTGTTGACCATAGCATTAAAAGGCAAGGGTTTTTGTCTACCTAAGCTAGCTGTCAACTTCGCACCCAAACTAAAGAGCTTTTGTTCTGTTACAGCGCGTGATCCAAGCCCTGGGTGTGTCCTGGCACGCTAACCACTTCGTTTGCGGTGGATGCAGGAAGGAGCTCGGTGGAGGCGGATTTATGGAACAGGTGAATATGTGATTGATTTTAAAGAAAATATGAGGTCAAAGACATTAAAGCTAGATCAGACTCGCTTGACTTGGTGTTATCAGAGCAGACTAATGTGGAACTTCATACGGACAATACTAAAAGTGTTCGTTCGGAAAGTGAATCGTATTCTGAAAGTTTATGCAGCGAAACAATAAATAACAATTTAAATCCGAAACATAATCACAATTTAATCAGTGACCGTTAAGAGAAGTTCTCAAGCAAAGTAATAACTATACCGATAGATTACGATAAAGATGCAATGAAAGAAGAAAGCAGATGATGAATTCTAGCTAGAAACGGGATGTATACTGAGATGACGGCTGATAGAGAATTTATTTTATTTTATAGCGATGTATGTAAGAAGAAGATATTCTGCGTCGACTCCAAATCATTGGGGCATGAGCAGAAAGATGATGATTAAGTGCGTAACTATTTTTTTTTTTCTATTTTCAGGCTGGCAGACCCTACTGCTCGGCATGCTACGCTGACAAGTTCGCGGCCCGCTGCAATGGATGCGGCAGCCCCATCACTGACAAGGCCATCATCGCGCTAGACGCCAAGTGGCACCGTGACTGTTTCACTTGCATGGTAAGTGCATAGTTGCATATCTACATTGAATTATTTATAGTCTGTGCGTTTGTTTACATTTTTATCAAATATTTTTGGGACAGATTATAATTATATCCCGTTTATTCAACGACTTGAGACATTCAACAAGGTTAGTTTAAGGTTAGTTTAGCTGGCGGTGGACGGCTCGCTTTAGACTGAGCACTGTATATGGGAAAAAGATTATGAAATAATATTATAAGCCCTGTCTGTATCTATTATTATTATATATTATTATATCTGTAGATATTATTAGTCCCTTTTCCAATTATTAGAAAGATTGCAGGTAGTCGCAGTACAATGTTACTCTTTGTCCTCATGACACAAAAATCCAATCTCATGATAAAAGAAACATGTTGGAATTTCTGCAAAATATGATAAATAGAGGGAATGACAACTAAAATATCTTAGTACAAGAGCAAAAAGCATCCTTCTAGCGCCAAAGTTTGCAGATTTGACCCACTATATATAAGATGCTAACCCAAAATGCTAATAGCCTCCTTCCTTTCATTCCAGAAATGCAGAAACCCGGTAACAGATGCTACTTTCTCCGTGATGGACAACAAACCTCTTTGCGGAAAATGCGCCTAAACGCACACAATGACATAATACACACACAAACATATTTATACACCCATCGAGTAGCCAGGATTACGGTACCATAGCTTAGCAAGATGTGCTTCTCAAAGATCGAAGGAAACTTAGAACATCACAGTTTAAAAAAGGAACAATTTTTTTTCATAAAAAGTATTTTTGAGATTACGAACTTTTTTTAAAAGTCTTTTTGACCATTGTGTTGGTTGTCTATTGCTTTTAACATGAACCGTTGTTAACAGTCATGCTTATTATTTATTGTGTTGGCATGTTTATAAGAACATAATAATATGTTTAATTTAGGACAAATCCGTCAACAAACTTACGATCTTTGAGAACACAAACATTATGCTAACTTAAATAATAATAAATTACTTAGGTTTTACGTTGTTACAAAGATTACAAAAGGATACAGCAGTTATATGACAGTATTTTTTAAGGAAATAATACATTTTGTTCGTCAAGAATAAAGTATTTTATTAAGGAATGTATGGTAAAGTCATGTATTTATGCTGGACAACCTTTACGAAGTAAAATGTTGTTATAGCATTTTCAAATAAACGTTATTTTGTATGTTGGTTGGCCATTTTGTGACAAGCAGCGCCATCTAGTGGCGAGATGGGATACTCAGTCATTTTACTTTCTATTTCAACTTGAAGCCATATTTTTCTATTGTTTCCCCTTTTCGGGTGGTTTCGTACAATTGTATTTAAAAAAATATGGGTTTTGAAGAGAATTAAGTGCTGAAAGCATTTAACAAAGGTATCCCATCCAATGGCTGAATAACACATATTTTTACTGCGCAAATACGATTGCACAAACTAAGCTACTTTAATATAAGTTATAAACATTAATTTAAACTTTGAAAATTGTTGTAAATAATTTTAATTAAATTTTAAAAAGTCGCTGTGATGCTTTTTGGCTTTCGATTGTATTTATTCAATTACACATATACATAATTAAAAAAAAAAAAACAATTAAAATGAGCTAGACTATATTTTATACGCTTTTCCGAAATGGTTATTTTTTCCAATAAATTATTTAATTTTGTTTTTGACGATATTCATATTTTATTTACTTTTTACTTTCCCTGAACCCGTTACTTTTTCAGAATAAGTGTCTTCACACGATGTTTTACCTTGCATGCATTGCGTTATGCATTGATCTGTCAATCACATCTTACCATAATAGGTAAAGTAATAAAGTAGGAAAAAATCTATTGATTTGAATCTGGTATATTTTATGACACGCCCATTTGTGTTGAAACCAATTAAAAAATATCATGGATTACCTGATTCCTTTCTCTCATAAGCTCGCGGTTTTGGTATCTAGTAGGTGATAAATTGCGTTTCCTAGGTGAACCGTCGCTTTTATTGCATTCCCCGGCGTCTGTGGAGGCCTACGGAAGAATACTAGTTATTCGCACTGTAAATGAATTATATTAAGCACGCTGAATTTCCGTCGCATAATTTTCGGCAGGTACGTCACTAGGGTTCACTAAGCGCAGGCCTGACGAAGCACTGCACAGCATGGTTGTCAAACCCAAACAACTATTGATCATGCAACAGTTATAATAAATTTGAAAATAAAATATTAACTTCCAATAGCCCCATATCAAAGCGGCTCGAGGCGCGCGTTTCAGGTTAAGTCAGGTTATTTGTTTTCGACTTTATTTTAAGGAAGTCAATGCTGACTTTTGTTTGAAAGTTATAACTGCGCTGTGCTTCGCCTTTCCATGTGCGTCAACCCTAAGACTAAGGTAGCGAACATTATTTCGCATTATGAAGAAAAACCGGCCAAGTGCGTATCGGACCACGCACAAAGAAGGGTTCCGAGTTGGGATGAATTTATCCCAAAAACAAAACTTAAGATTGTAGTTGAAAAACATGTTCTCCCATACATTCGTTTGTACGTACAATATTGGGAGATCATGCTATTTTAAGACCATAGACTTATTATATGGTTTTCCTGTAATCTATAAGTATAATTATGTAGAACTATTTTCTGTATTTTTTAAAATTTTAGGCTTAGTAGTTTCGGACATAAGAGGGCAGAATGGTAAATTTTAATTTATTTTCTTAAATATCTTTAAAAGTATTTATTTTAATATTATTTAAAAAAAAAAATGAGATTTTCACAACAAGCCCTTTCATTTGATATGTCACACAGTACAGTTTGCAATTATTATTTTTTAAATTTGCCATTGAAAAGTGATCCCGTATTTAAAATTAATTTACTTTCGTAACACTTCCGTGTTTGGATCACAGAAATTGATATGTGTACCAAATTTCAACTTAATCGGTCCATTCGATTCGGAGCAAATTGGCTGTGACAGACGGACAGACAGACACACAAGTGATTCTGCAAGGGTTCCGTTTTATCCTTTGGAGGTACGGAACCCTAAAAATACCTACAACAACACATACATATATACAACTCATGCCTTTTTGCCATGAGGGTAGGCAGGAACTACTGACCGCCACCTGCTAAGATCCTTACATACTCCTTTTGTTTTATTTACGACACACGCACGCCACTTGCGAGTACTAAGCACCTGACCTTTCTGAAGAACATCACCAATAAGGTCAGTACTGCAAATATCCTTCTAGGGCGTCCTAAACAAATCTCACCTTTTTCTTCTCATTGGGGTCCTCCCGTCCGGATGACGACGATGTGCTCTTCGGTGCCAGCTCCACCCTGATTGTATCTTGCTTCTCCTCCACCTCCTTCAAGTCTTTCTTCATGGCGCATTTGATTGTGAGCACTGGCATCACCTGCACAAAGAAAAATTACATGACATTAGATGCATTTGACAAATTAAACGTTGCGTCCTCTTGACGTCGACCATTGATATGCTAGGAAAGATATTTTATTTCTGTAAATTGGTTGTAAAAAAAACCCTTTTACACGTCAAAATACTTTTTTTTTAAATTCTGTTTAATCGTAGAAACACAGAAACAAGCTCAGAATTCAGTCTCTTTTAAAGTTCAGACATTATCTTGGTCACATAATTGAAGGTTGTCAGATTGTACGACTTCAGAATACCCGCGAAATTTCGCGGATTTAAATATGTATTTTCGATTTTTAATTCAAATTCTTTATGGTATTTCTGTAAGTCATAGTTTAGTATAGTTTTTTTATTTTTTACAACAGTTTTGGTGCCCCTGTTGGATTGGCGCATTATTATCGATCGATATTTGATGAATATGTTGCTGGCAAAATTTTCATTTTAAGAAAATTTGAATTTCGCGGGGTACTTAGCGCATCCCCATAAAAGATTGGCGCGGGGGGTGGCAGACGGCAGTTTTTGCCCCGCCTCAAAAAATTTTAGATCCAGGGCTGAGTCATCTATCCGAATATCAAAATATATTTGGCCTAGGTCTTAAGTGAGAGGCGTGAAAATTGATTCGCTGTTATTATATCGCTTTTTTTATTTATCTGTGCACAATAGATGGTAATTTTCATACAACTTTATATAATTAGGAATATAAATTTTTCAACGTTTATATAGGTATTTGTACAGAAACTGTCAAAACTTTCTCAGAAAGATGGCGTTGGAAAAATTAGACCTAAAAGTAGTTTTATTAAGTGACATCACCTGCTGTTCTTCAGTATCCTCGCTTCTGTTACAGCTCAGGTATTCTTTTAAGGCGTCGACTGATTTTGGACTCGAGTCTCCAGGTTTTGACTTCGAGAGCGAAGGTTGGTCGGCGGGTTTCAAGGGCCGTGGTGTAGGCTGGTTCTTTCTATGAGGGAAAAATATTTTGATAAATAATTATAACGAGTGTTAAAAGACACACCTCTTGACAGTTCGGTGCTCTCCTGGAGATCGATAACAATTAAAATTGTATTGTTTTTTTTTTGTACTGTTGATGGTTTAACGAAGCCGAGGGTCACTTAAACAAACTCCCCGTCATTGTGATAATTTTATTGTATGGAAACATACCTGGAAACCTTTTGGTTACGGAGATATTGAAGGTCAAAGTTCCAACATTATTTTTTTATGTTTTAACTTCACTTTAAATGGGGTATTAAAGGTGAAGTTAAAACATACAACACACTACCCCCACTACATCTCCTGTACCGTTGCATACTAAGCACAATAAATAAGCACTTGCGTTACATTGCACGCTACCATAAACAGCGATTTTTCACACCAAATATAAAACCCTGTATTGTTTGGAAGCACAGAACCGGTCGATGTGGCGACGTTTTGGTGGAAGCTAGTTGACGTCTATCGGCTGAAATAATGATGGTGATATCGTTTCAGCTAACAGGGTTAGAGACTACTATCAGGTACAAATAAGTGAGGGTAAATACTTCTGTGATTGTTTTTTTTTCACCCTTACAAAAATAGAGTAGTAGAAAAAGATACCTATGGCCTTTTAGAATCTATAATGAAATAAACACATTATTTTTTTCGCAAAACAATGCCCCAACTAATTAAAGTGCAAATTACATAAAATACAATAGACGTGGATATTTAGTAACCTGTTCCACTTAGCTACTTCTAAAGAGCCATAAAAAACTCCGCGCAGCGCACTCCGCGCAGCGAACCCGAATGCGGTATGGCAACATGCCGCATTCGGGTTCGCGACAAGTCCAACGTCATCTTGAGGATGCCTCGTTGAGAGGTGAAACACGTGTTGATTTCTTTCAGTTTTTCATGGCTCTTTAGAAATAGCTAAGCGGAACAGGTTACTAAATATATCCACGTCTATTGTTGGCAACTAAAAATATTTATTAACAGCTTGTACTTTACGCCACATAATTGTGACTTTCAGGTAAAAATGGTCACTTGGTGGTCGTTACGTAACGTTTTACTAGGAGGAGGGGGGATGTATAGATTTGGGTGGTTTATTTACCTCAGAGTGGTGGGGTGGTTGAGCGTGTTTTGTGGCCGCGGCGAGCCTTGCACGGGCGTCGCGAAGTGCGCGGCGTGCAGCGAGTGCAGCGTATGCGACGCCTGCGACGCGTGCGGCGCGTGCGACACCAGCGACGCGTGCGGCGCCAGCGGCGTGTGCGGCGCCAGCGACGCGTGCGGCGGGTGCGGTTGATGAGGGGGTTGCGCGCGGCTCAGCGTGGAGCGCTTACTGACGCGCGCGGCGGCTCGCGGACTGTCCTCACAGCTGATGTGGCTTGATGCGCACTGCACACAATAATGGATTTTAAAAGAGGCATAACGAAGCCGAATGTCATTCGTAGTAGTTATACTCTCCGTTATTACGATGATTTTTTTGTACTGGACCATACCTGGGAACCGTCTGGTTACGAAGATATTGAAGGTCAAAGTTCCAACTTTTAGACTTAAGCCTAAGGGAGGAGCCACATTTACCGTTTCAACAGCTTCCACCATGGTTTGTATATCAGTCTCGTGCGTAGGCTTTGGCGCGCGCGGGCGGCCCGCATGCGGGTCACGCATCAGTGGACGACGAGACCTGATGGAACCACACGTTAATGTCACGCTCCCTTTGATCCCTAAGTTCTTGCCAGCCAGTTGAGCCTTGGCCCTGATGTATGGGTCTAAGTTTTGTGACTATTAGAACTCTTTGTGAACGCGTTATTCCGGGGATGTACTATCACCTACCACTATACATATTTCCGTGTTCCGGTTTTAGTGATATAGGTATCGGTGAAATTACAAGCTTAGGAGACATTTTATTTATTTATTAAAACTGTAGAACAAGTAAAAAATACTGTACAAAGGTGGCTTTAATGCCTGAGGCATTTTCTACCAGTCAACCTTAGAGTGATGCAGAGACAAAACATGGCAGGTTCAACATAAGGATTACATAACTCGAAAATAGTATATACTAATACATAGATACATACATAAAAACACACACATACAGGTAGCACAGTTAAGCCATTCAGCTTCCTCATACTGTGAGGGCTCCCTACAATGATAGACTGACACTTGGTAGGATTAACCGCCAACCCAAATCGATTAGACCAGTTTTTAACCACACCTAAATCTCAGTTTAGCTCCTCAATCGCATCGGATATGTTGTGGACACTTGCCTGGCAGTAAAGCTGCAAATCGACAGCATAAATAAAGATGATACGCAGTCCGAAGCTCGGTGGTAATGAGATTAATAATAAAAATGGAGAACTAAAGAGGAGATAATATACCGCCTTGAGGGACGCCAGCTGCAAGATCACACCAACCTTCAGACACCAACCCGACGAAGAGTCTCCAACACGAACAGACTGCTGATGCCCATGAAGATAAGAGGAAAACCATTCCAATACTTCCCGAGAGACCATAAGATAGGAAAGGATGGATAAAAGGACTTCGTGACTGACGGTATTAAAAGCATTGGAGAAGTCAATTAACACCAAGACTAATTTTAGTGTCTTCCATTCCCCGCCTTATATCGTCAGTCACTTTAAGGAGACCTGAAACGGTACTGTGCCCAGGCCTGAAACCGGATTGAAATGGACTGATGAGGGAGTAGCGGTGATTAAAGTGGGAGAATTGTTCATGAACACTGGTCTCGAGCACTTTAGATAGAAAGGGCAGGGACGAAAGTGACTAGGAAGAGAGGAATTAGGTATCTTAGGCAGGGGCCGTACACGGGCTTTACGCCACAGGGAAGGGAAAACACCGGTGTAAAGGGAGACGCTTATGATATGGGAGATTGCAGGAAGGAGTTGATCAAGAGCCGCTACGATCATATGGTGGCTGATATTATCGCAGTATTTTAGCTCCTACTCTTTGATGACAACGCATCTGCGGTACCTGTTGCAGATGCTGACGGCTTGTTTGCTATCTGGTAACATTTATTTAATTTATTTCCTCGTAGTAACTATCTTTACAGGTCTTAACCTAATTTGATAGTGTGGCAATCAGTTATATTTAAAAAAACACATGACAAAGTTGACATCTACCTCGAGCTTTTCGACTACTTTGAGCTTCTTGGCCAAGAAGCTCAAAGTTGTCGGTTATCGGCACAGGTTAAATCACAGTATGTTATTGTTGGTTAAAATTTACTCCGCATGCATGGAACTTGCAAGTTTAAGTGTAATAAGTAATGAACACAAAACGAACCTTCTCGTGCTCTTAGGCGGGTCGGCGTTCTTGTCAGGCTGTAATTTCTTCAGGTTAATATTGGTACTAGTACCAATACGCATCTTTGTCGAACTTCTGCACGAAGGGGGGCGGAATGATGAACATTTTATAGATAGGCTCTTTGGAAGGCTAAGACTATTTTGGTACCACGGCTTGCACACCAAAATCTTAAGACCTAAAATCTTCTTTCCACCTTCTTTAAACTCTTTCCGGTTAAGTGGTTAGTCTCACTAACCAGCTCTTTCAATTTTTTTTATTAAGTACGTTCATGTTAAAAGTTGGCAACGTCGCAAATAGCTGTCAAATATTTACCTGTTTTGATTAATTTGGCAAAATTACCGTATGGAAATAAGAAATATGGCTAACTAGTGAACTAGAATATCATCATTCATAACAATGAATTGCAATTATAACACTGAATTTGATGTTGTAACCGTTTTAGGTGTAAAAAAGGTATTTGGAAAGTTTCCAAATACTTTTTTTACATCTAAAACTAAATATTCGGTGTTATGATATTAATTATTGCATTTACTAGAAAGGGGGTGACCCTTTCTAAACATATCATCTTTCAAACGCCGAGATGACGACTACTAGAGAAAGAAGTATGTAGCTGCCGGCGCCGGCTCCCAAAAATAACGCCATTGGGAACCGCCATGACATTACTGCCGGCAGCCGACATTAAAAACATCGGCTGCCTGCACCGCCGACTCCCATAAAAGACACCGGCGGCGTGGCGTTTATGGAAACCCTTCCAGTATTCAGAACTCCAACTAACTAGTTAAAGTATTTTTTTCCATAAATTCTAGTCGGGTCGGTCTAGTTTTGGGTCGTAGGGGGTCACTGTTCTAACCTAACCTAAACTTTTTTTGCGAGTATAAATATTTAATCTAATCTAACTATCGGTTCCGGGTACTTAGTACTTGATTATGGAAATAAATCAATGGAAAAAAATAAAGCTTTATTATTTATTTTTTAAATTATGCCTACCCTGACTATCTACTCCAATATACCAAATTGCCAACTCTGTTTTCCGCTTTTTTTTCTCCAATCTCAGCGCCGGTAGCCAGTTCAGCAACCGGCACTGGCAGCCAATTCGGGAGCCGGCGCCGGCAGCGAAGGCACTCCCTATTATTTATACTCAGCTTACCCCGCTTGATTGTCTTTGGAGCTAGTATTCGACTTCGAATTGAGGTTAAGTCGCACGGTGTCCATGGAATACATGGACAGTTGTGACTCGGTCCCTATAATAAACATTATGGTAAGTATTGTCTATACCTTGTTATTGCTTTACAACTTTTGTCAAAAACTCCCAGTGAATTGAACCTTCACTAAGGTTGAAATTATCCCTGCATTCGTCAAGGGGGTGATTCTACTTGTTATACTAAACAACTTTCACCATGAAACTCATGTCCGATTCGTGAAAAAATTATCAAATTCCTACATAAGACAGACTATTTCGATTCATGTATGAAAACTTTTTTTTACGAATCGTATAACTGTGTTTCATAGCTAAAGTTGTAAATGATAAATGATTTTAATTCTGTAAATGGGTTTGTACAAACACTTTCACACGATAATCATATTTTAAAAACTAGATGAGGTATACTACTCTGAGAAGAAAGGCCGAAACAAACTCAGAGGTCACAGTCTCTTTTAAAGTCCAGACAATAGTTGTGTAATATGACAGGTAGAATCACCCCCTTGATGGATGCAGGTCACTAAATCGACACCCTGTATATCACGTTATATATAAATGAATTGATGTTTATTGTCAAAACTAGATATTTAGCAGATTCAAAGTTTACCTTAGCAAAAAAATATCTTTCCCGAAGTGGAAAAAATCATAAGTTTCGGAGATTCCCTAAATAACGTTCAAGTACAGTATTTCTATTTTCTCAATGTCCCTCGGGTATTATCGGATTTCCGAATACAAACGAATGCTAATTTCCATGTCCATCAATTATTAGATTTATCGTGTATAATAATTTGAATTCAGAACTTAGTACTTAAATAACTACTAATAAAGTTATTGTTGTTTTGTTTTGATTTCCGTGTGAACTATATAGAGCTGTAAAACTATTTTCCTATCTGTCGTGGCTGCGACTACAGCAGCTTTCCTCCCATTTTTTTATAAATTACATTAAGTTAAAAGAGTGTTACCAACTCTAATACTTCCAAGTCGATTGAGAGCGTCCGGTCTGCACCAAGTGCAAAGAGCAACTGATAGAAATCCGACAACTGACGAAACACGAAGTTTGCCGAGGGACATTAAGAAAATAGAAATACAGAACAGTCACGAGCATTAATATTTATTTATTTATTTATTTATAAAAACATACACTATCATCACAGGCTTACCTAATACAATAGTGTAGCTATAGTTACATTTAAGATTAGAGTTACAATTTTATTATATAATAATTATCAATAACAAAGAGTAATTTTACAAAATGTGGCCCGTGTGAATTCACTCAGAGTACAATTGAAGCAGTCAATCTGTTGTGACACCATATTGAGTGTATGCAAGGCGCGTGTCAGCGGCGCGTGCTGCAGCAGGTTGGTGCGAGCGGGCGGCACCCACAGCAGTGGCGGTCGCCTCCGTCGCCCCACGTGCCCATCCGGTACACATAACCCAACCGTGCGTAGAACGCCTGGGTTGTGTATTTTACCACGCATAATCTTAAATAAGTAAGTGGCAAGAGCTACTTCCCTTCTTACTTCCAGTTTATTATAGCCTACCATCGATCACTAATAAAGAACTAGATACACAATGCCAAGCAAAAGTTCTCTTAAAACTGTCATCAAATTGTGTTTAGGTAATTCTAGTTGAAATAAATATACATTCATGTAAATTCAACCTTAAACGCAAACTTTAAAGTTGTTTTCACAAATCTATGTACAAAAAGCAATAAATTTTTACGACCTACTCACTGGTCAACATACATCAAATCAAATTCAACCTTACACGCATGTTTTAAAGTTATAATTACAAAGTGCCAAAAAAAGCAATAAAGTTTTACGACCCAGGCTCGCCACTAGGACAAGAAATGAGTGGAGTCGAATTGTCCAATATTTTTTGTTTATACTGTAATTATAAATGATCTTTTTTTAATTTCGTTAAGTTTAGTGTATAAAAAAACATGTGTGCAATTCACACGCGGTAGAAGTGAAACCTTCAAAAATGTTGACTTTCAGATAATCAAAATTTCAGGAAGAGGATAATTGTAGGTTTTAGTAATGATCATAGTGATACAAAGTTTGATAATTAATTTATATTTTATTTGTGTATATTACATAGATTTATTCAGACTCAGAGCTTACATTTTCGATACACATCTACTGCGCGCGCATTTATGATGACTTGATCATTATTTTACTGCGATGTTATTTTAAAACTGCGATATCTCCTAAGATATTCATTGAAATCGTATGATGGAAAGAGAAATTTTGTTTTAAATTAAATTCTTCTGATGAGTAATGTATTTATTTGGATAAGGATTAATATCGTGTTTATAAAAACACCTTCGCAAATAAATTTTAGAACAAATTTGGTTAGCATAAAAAAGGTTATAGTGAGCCAACCTTAAAAGATAGACATATGCTGTCGCGGACTTTTTTTTAGAACTTTTAAAGGGGAACAATTCTGTCGTACTTTAACTGTTTACGCAGCGCACGCAGCGGAAGCTCTCAAAAGGAAAAATAAAACCCCCCGATTTTGAAACATTCTTCATTGGTGCTCCGCTCCTATTTGGTCTTAGCGTGATGATATATAGCCTACAGCCTTCCTCAATAAATGGGCTATCTAACACTGCAAGAGTTTTTCAAATCAAACCAGTAGTTCCTGAGATTTGCGCGTTTAAGCAAACAAACAAACTCTTCAGCTTCAGAGAACTACGAACATAAGAAACACTGTATAATGCTTCCTATCTCATTTTCTCCCACGTTAAATCTTCTGAGTTTGTGTCTGTCTCTTTTTACTGTCGCTTTTTCGTTTCATCGACTTTCAAATCACAACGATGCTAAAGAAGTTTTCACTTTAAAATTGTGAAAGCATATTTTATTCTATTCCATGGTGTATACAGGGCGGCAGGGACATTGTCTCACACACAACATCTTTGACGTGCTATAATTGATATTCATTTTCCATACCTCACTGGATCTCGAGGAAAGCTAAAAAAAATGTTAGTGAGTATGTGAGTTTATCTCACATCTTTAATTTGATTACATGTACTTAGTCAAAATTAAATGTATAAAATCATACTATAATATTTATAGAAACAGCAAAGAAGGCTCATTAAACTAAAAAAAACACTGGTACTCTGAGAGTACCGATAGAAGTGAAAACTTGAACAATTTAACTGTGCAGGAAATACTTTTAATGAGGTGTTGGTAACGCTGTCGCGAGTTCAATTGTTTTTTCGCATCTCAAAAATGTCCAACGCGCCTAAAGAATTTTTCACTTCAAAAATACAATCCTCCTTCAATAATAAAAAATAAAAAAACAATAGCGTCTCCACAAATGGAACAGAGTCAACGCACATAACCTGAACAATTTAAGTGAGCATGCGATAATATGATTAATAGGTTTAGTAAGAGTCTTTACAATTGAGATGCTTTTTAACTCCTGCTGTTTAATAAGACTTAATTTAAAAAAAGTTTTTACGATGATTTCTTGCCAAAATATCAGCATTTACGGTACAGTGATAACAATTATATAATAATAATATTAATACTTATCGAAAATATGAAACTCCATCTTTTTTTAGCGTCCTAGATGTGTGATTTTTACAATTTTTTACGAGTTGTTTACAGTCGGAGCGTCCGAATGCTACTAAATGAAAAGAGCACCCAAATGTTCAATTGGGTGCTCATTCGGTGAGGACATTTTTTGGCGCTGATTGTGTATCTAGTTCTTTATTAGTGATCGATGTAGCCTACCTACTAATATACAGCATGTATCAGAAAGATGTGGTCCCTTGGGAAAAATTGTTCAGTTTGATGGTCGGTACCACACCCTTTTTGACCTTTTTTCTGGTACTCCCTGTAGTACACACGGTTACACATCAGGCTATACATTTCCAGTTTATGCTGATCTCGCGTTGTATAGTCTTTCCGTACAATGCGAGGTCAGTTTATACTGGAAAATTATAGCTTGATGTGTAGCCGTGTGTACTATGGACAGCTCGGCAATAATATCTGATTTCATGATTCGTTCATTAATATATGACAGCAAATATATTATGTAAAAAAAACCATGTCCGATCCGAAAGGAGCACATAGTTACTGCAATAACATTACCTAAAAAAATAAATAATCTCAATATTATTGAAAATAAAAAGTTATTGCTATTTGAAATTCAGATTTTTAGTACCAAAATTACAAATCCATTAAATTTTCAACAGAGGTAATGTATGACTTGTAGACCGCCACTAAACGACGGCCGCCTTTTTTATATTTTTTTTCTTCTCCCGCTCTGGGTGGAGCGGGAGGGCGTGTCAGACTCTTACTGACTAAATCCCACCCGTGTTCCTTCAGTTACCATGTTGCCGGGGGGCCACGATTTCCCTATCGGCCCATATTCGCAGCCCCGGCAGGCATTGGCCCTAGCGGACCCCGTCAATTCTGCTGACATCTCTTTGAGGCGCGCGTGGAACACAACACGCCGTCGACCCGAGCTTGGTCCTTATCGGACGGCGAGCTACCCATTGCTCACCGTCTGCAAGCCCGCGCCTACGGTGGCCGGAAATCTGCCTGTGATTCCCGACGCTCAGGGCCTCCTCCTGCGGCGGTTAGGGGCGCGAGGGCGCGAAATTTGCCTCTCCCTCACGCGCTCCGTCTCCTCCTTCGCGAGCATTACTGCTTCGCAGAAGGAGGTGACGGCCTCCCATTTCCTTTCGCTCCGTAGCATGGCCCGGATCAGGGCCGGACGCGAGAGATCACCGCCGCCGATCGCCTCCACGAGGAAACGGTGATGCTCCGCCCAAGCCGGGCAGACCTCCACCGTATGCTCCACCGTGTCCTCCGGGCGATCCACACAGTGACGACACCCGGGCGTTTCCTCCCGCTTTATCCTGAACAGGTACTTCCCGAAACAGCCGTGTCCGGTGAGGACCTGCGTCAGGCGGAAGGTGAGGACGCCGTGGCTCTCTAGCCACTCCTCAAAGAGGGGTCTTATCGCCGCAATTGTGGCGTGCCCAAAAACGACGGCCGCCTGCGCTTCATGTAAAATTCCCCGTTGAAAAACAATGTGGCGAATTTTTTTTTCTTTTGTTTCTGATAATAATTACCACATAAATAGACTCTCAGTAAGATACCTAACAACACCCTCACGGATCGGACACGGTTTTTTTACATGTTGTATAATTTGTGATTTCTTGTAGTAGGCTTATACAAGTGGCAGCACCAATATGTGACATCGAAGGAACATCAAAACTATTTGGTGAGACAACCGACACCAAAATATAGGATTCTGCATCGGCTTCAAAATTATATGCCAATACAATATTAACGGACACGTCTTGCGTCATTAATATCTGCCTACTCAGTTAAATTCAGAAGAATGTGAAACCTCGTTATCGAAAATATCTGACATCACTTAGGCAGCATAAAAACCGGATATATCGGATTATTTTTATACATTATAAATATCGTACTTTTGCCAACCCTTAAAGCAATAATAGACATTGGTGCCGTGCCGATTCCCTTGTTCACAAACTAAACTAAATTTAAGTTCAGTGCATCTTTTTCTTTCTACTTCATTAAGAAAAAGACAGAAGATAAATTTTAAATTAGTCCTGTCAAATTAATCAGCGCCTGTCACTACTTCATACAAGTTTAGACGTGATTAAAAACTTGCCTGCTAAAATTACGTCAATGTACATCAAGCGCTGATTAATTTGACAGGACTAAACTAAAATTTATCATCTGTATGTGTTTGTTTAAAAATATTAGGAATCAAGATGTCACTTACCACTTTTAATGGAATTATTTCTATTATTCCAGAGTTTTTTCTTTACTCTCGTTTCTTTCTTTACTTTCTTTGAATTTACATTTTTCTACGAAAAACAAAAATATTTGTGAATTTCCTTGCAAATGTTGCTTGCGTGATGTAGGATTATGTGACGTGAGCGGCAGTGGCGCCATCTATAACTTATGGTTCTGTAACTGACTACTTTGTAGGCACCTACTTCTTAACAGAAATTACAACTATTATCGAAAATTGTGATCAAATCAGAAACCTGTTCGTGCAATAGGCTAGTTGTCAGTAAGAAAAATACCTTACACATTTTGTATTGTAGAATTGCGAGCTAAAAATATCCAACATCGACTTAATTTTGTAAATGATTTTAGAAAAATGAATGTCATTGGTCAAGTGACATTGGACGCGGATCAGAGCGCGACACGTCACTACTTGCAGTCGATTATGTTTCAAATTGTAAACAGAAACAAACTTTATGCGCGAGACATAAAGTGTTTTTTCATTGCCAACAGCGTTATGTCTATAGGTATTATTAAATTTACACTTACCGCAGTTTCAAATCTGTTCAAAAACTCTTCGCATCTGATTGCATACTCATTGATGAATTCGTCCAGTTTGTCGCACGTTGATACCAAGTCCTGACAAAAACAAAAGAACAGTTGTTTTGACTTAAACTAAGCAGAATGGTTGGTTTTGGCAAGCACCTGAGCCTCTAGTCATCAAACATTCTTCCTACAACATAATAATTTTTATTATTTTGTACTTACATTTTATTTTTTTGCCTTACTTGGGAAGAGACTGGACCCCACGACACGGAATCCTAGTGTGGCGTCCAGGGAATTTGTAAAAATCTAGCACCTAAGGCTCCTATGTAATCTGTTAGCAGACGTTCGCACGGACGTAATAAAATTGCGGCGGGATTTTATCGCGCACTGAATTTTCAACTCTCGGTGTTAAGCCGAGCGCGCGAGCGTTGAGAATTTAATAGAGTACATCCCAGCGCGTCGAAAAAATACACTGTTGGATTTTCAACTCTCGGTGCTGAGCAGAGCGTTGAAAGTCCAATGTACGAAAAAATCCCGCCGCGATTTTATTATGTCTGTCCGAACGTCGGCTTACTCGTTTTTGATGTGTAACATCTTTCCTCTCGCTTTCCTGCAATCTGTGAGAGTGATTTCGTGAAAAGGGACGGAAGTTTGTAGCAGGAAGCCGGGCAAGCGTATTTGATTTGAACTACGCGCGCGCGCGGTGCTAGAGTTGGCCGTCAGATGGGACCAACCCATTTTCCGAGAGGTTGGTACTGTCAGTCAAGATGTTTACACATCGTATGCGACTAATGTTAAGCTCGCTAGTTTAAAAAAATTGTAACGTGTTTTTTCTGAACTGAATAAAGCTTTTTATTTTATTTTTTAAATTGGCTTTTACAAAGTTAATAGGTATGGGAGGACAGTGTAGGCCTGTCAACAACTAGGTACCAGGTATGAGGTTCTTAGCAAAATTGAATATGGTCAACTAATCGAAGAGTTTACTTACATCCTTGTAGAGGTCGAGGCAGGAGGTGAAGTTCTTGGGCGGCGGCACGTTGAGGCACATGTGCGTGGAGTCGCGCACGGCGGCCAGCAGCGAGCCCAGCGCGCCCGCGCTCTCGCGCACACAGCACGTCTGCGATAACGACTTGTGGAACACCTGCACATATACACATATCTCACAACCATATCCGAACTTATCCATTGTTCATTGCAAGAGAGTTGCGCGGGGACGATAGAAAAAATCCACCAAGAATGTTTTATTTTCAGATCTTAGTCAGAATCCTCCTAGGGGTCTAAACACTGAGGGATTGCATTTAAACTGCATGCCAGCGTGCAGTTCACGAAAGTTATGATCACGCCAACTGCAAGCGAACTGCGCAGCCGATTAGCAGTTTTGATGCAGTTGCGCCAACTGCATAAACAAACATCTAAACTCCAATTTTGCAGCAAGGATGCAGTTTAAATGCAGTCCGTCTGTTTAGATTTTTAACATCTTAGGATACTTTAAAAACCACTATGCTCAAATGGAGAGTCAATATTTATACTTATAATAACACAAACCATAAAGGACTGCAGTAGGTTCTGATGCAGCGTCACGATCCTCGTCATCTGCGACTGGAACTGCGTGTGCTTCGCGAACGGCAGAGACTGGCTGCTGTTGCGTTTTATGTCGTGGATCTAGCAACGTAATGGTAAACATAAACCCTTTATTATTCTTCTCTTTTGAATATAGATAAGCCAGTCCGCGAGATTGCGACTGCCAGGATCAGGAGAAAACAGGGTGTTACTTTGCATCCAGCCATAGTCTATAGACGGCTTCACTTTTTTAAGTCAGTGAACTGAAATAATTTACGACCATGTTAACTTGAAAATTAAAGCGTTTATTTGTCATATTATAAGCCTATAAGACTGGTAAAATAATTATTTGCAATCCTAACTGGTATTATAAATGCAAAAGTGCGTTTTTTTGTTTGTTACGCTTTCACGATAAAACGGCTGAATGGGTGTCGATGAAATTTGGCACATCGGTAGACCATTACTTGGACATAAGATACTTTTTATCCAGGTAGTACGTTTCCGTGGGATAATTTCCGACCTCCACGAAAGCATACGCATAAGCTACATAAAAGCTAAGTATTCCAAAAAAACAAACACGTTTTTGGGGCCTATTCGAATTCAACTATTTTTACCATTCGTTCTTTTCGCAAATACGTTCACAACCCCAACACTATAGTTTTAGTATGGTAACATTATTTTGAGTTATTGAATGCGTTCCGAATAAAAAATGACATAATGACAACGACCATCGCAAATTCGCGTGTCGATCGCTTTTAAATAGGACGCAGCCTAAGTATAAAGTGCGGTTAACCAGATATTTAAAATCGACGAATAATAGGTACAGTCGCCAGCAATACTTTGGGCGCGAATTACCAATCCTAGTGTAGTAAGTTTCAGTATCCTTACCTGTCTCTGCAGCTGGTACATGTAGATCCTGTTGAACCTGTTGCAGAACTCTGCTGACCTCTTGACCATCCGCGCGATGTCCTCCGCCTCAGACGACTTTAGTATGTCGCGACGGTCTAAAGACGTCCTGTTTGGTACATAACAGTTTATTAATTATCATCCAGATTTCTGGCCGAAATCCTCAAAGAAGGATGATTTGGTAATATATTATGTATACAGGGTGTCCGGTAAATAATGGATAACCTTGAAATAGTATATGTATAATAGACACTATGGCCGTTCTAAAAATACAAAAAAAAATATATACGGGTTACTGGTAACTCGACGTATTCCTTGCAGGACGTCATAGTAGGGTTAAAATGCAACAAATTAAGCCACCAAATGTTCTACCGAAATTCAGTAGTTTTTGAATTAGTTAATAGTTTTAGTTTTTTTATGAAAAATCCCAGATTAAATCATTTGAAACCAATTTAAAAATGATTTACGGCGCGACTGTACTGAAATTTAAGTTATTATCATAGTTGACGCCGTAGCAGACCTTTGTTAATAATTAAAAGTTCAATAATGCCTAAAACTTTGGCAAATATCACTAACCAAACATTTAATTATTTGTAATTTTTGCTATTACTTCATAAAAAATGTAGTCTAGTGTAAAAAAAAAAATACTACACCTGGTGTACAAATTACTAGGAAAATATCCTTGTCTTATCAGTTATTCAGAAAGGTATGATTGTCAATACTTTTGCATGTGTGCCAGGGAAGAGAAGAGTTTTATGGGGGGCAGGTAAAATTGCGAGACGGTCAACCTATCGTTTCGTATTCGTATTATTCGTAGTTTTTACCTGCGCTTGAACTCCAAACACTCGGGGAGCTTTGTGATTGGTCGCTATTGTTCTCTCGGCATGACAGGGGGTGCGATTTTGCAAAATTTGGTCGTCAGCGTTAGTTAGTTTCAACTCTACGTCGCGCAAGCTCGTATTTTGTTACTGGCTATTTCCCTAACTGTTGCTGCGTATCTTGCTCTTGTGCTGTGCTGTGCCTTCATAAGCGCTGACTATGGCTGCATATTCTAATCCTGAATACGCTGACATAATGTACTGTTACGGACTTTGTGACGGTAACGCTGCTGAGGCGCGGCGAGAATATCAACTTCGCTTTCCCAACCGCCGACTCCCCCACGTTAGTGTCTTCGGATCGACTTATCGGCGAATATCTGAAACTGGCAGCGTCCAAAGAAGCAGGCAAGTTGACACTGGTCGTTCCCGGAGATAAACGGCTGAGGACGAGGAGCTTATTCTTCAACGTTTTATTGACGATCCTAACACATCGACAAACATCGTAGCGCGTGAGCTTGGTATGTCACAGTGGAAAGTCTGGTCTGTAGTTCACTTGTCAGGCCGACATCCATACCATTACCAAGCAGTCCAGTCATTAGAAGAAGGAGATCCGTCGAGACGGCTTGAATTTTGTCGTTTTATGCTAAGTGCCGACGCCGACAGCGAAAACTTTTTAAAAAACATTTTGTGGACCGATGACTCATGTTTTGATCGTGATGGTATCACAAATTACCACAACTTACATTACTGGGCACCGAAAGCAGAAGCAAACCCTAAAAAACTGAAACCAACCGCATCCCAGCGAAGGTTCTCGCTTAATGTTTGGATGGGTATTATTGACGACAAATTATCTGGCCCACATTTTTTACCCCGAACACTAAATGGGGAACTTTATGAAGATTTCCTCAGAAATCATTTATCAGCACTGCTCACGGATGTACCGGAAGAAAGAAGAGCAAACATGATTTACCAACATGACGGATGTCCAGCCCACTTCCGAATCACAATTCGACAATTGCTGGATGAAAACTATCCAAACCGATGGATAGGGCGCGGTGGGCCGATTCCGTGGCCTGCACGAAGCCCTGATCTGACGCCGCTAGACTTTTACGTCTGGGGTCATATGAAAGATCTAGTTTATGTGACCCCAGTAAATTCAATTGAAGAACTAAGGGAGAGAATTACAAATGCGGCAGACCAGATGAGGGCAACAATCACATCAAGAATAACAAAAACCGAAGTAAGGAAGCGAATAAGAACATGTATTCGAAACCGAGGGCAGCACATCGAACAAGACGTGTGAAATGTGTGTAATTAAAGTTTTTAATATTGATTAAAAAGAATAATAATGTTCACGATTTTGTTTTTGATTTTTCGAATAATCACCTTTTTGTGAAACGCACGCCTGTACTAAATCAAAAACGATTTTCATAATGTAGTCCATGATTTTGTATTAACTTTCATACCTTTTTGGATAGCTGATAAGACAAGGATATTTTCTTAGTAATTTGTACACCAGGTGTAGCATTTTTTTTTGCACTAGACTACATTTTTATGAAGTAATAGCAAAAATTACAAATAATTAAATGTTTGGTTAGTGATATTTGCCAAAGTTTTAGGCATTATTGAACTTTTAATTATTAACAAAGGTCTGCTACGGCGTCAACTATGATAATAACGTAAATTTCAGTACAGTCGCGCCGTAAATCATTTTTAAATTGGTTTCAAATGATTTAATCTGGGATTTTTCATAAAAAAACTAAAACTCTTAACTAATTCAAAAACTACTGAATTTCGGTAGAACATTTGGTGGCTTAATTTGTTGCATTTTAACCCTACTATGACGTCCTGCAAGGAATACGTCGAGTTACCAGTAACCCTGTATATCCCAAATAGTACCCAAGATTTATAACTAACATTTTTTACCTTATTTTAAATTTTTCTTCACCACGACCACAAATGAATGAATTTCATCGGTTATTTGTAGTTGTAATATTGCACATTGCCGACAGAGAAGCAGTAAATAATGTGACTAGAAATTGCCCAGTACCTTTATAAAAAAAAGTCGTATATTACGTACTACTTGGTTATCTATTTTTATTGTATTTTTTTTAGAACGGCCATAATGTCTATTAAATGCTATTTTTAGGTTATCCACCGGAAATCGTGTATATTTAAATAATTAAATACGAATAAATGCTAACTGAGAACAGAATAATCTTTATTATTTAACCATAATGAATTATTATTGATATTTATGTAGAAATTTGGATGGATGAATTTAAAGAAGGAGAGGTAATACTGCAGGTAGTCTGCGGGGTACAATTTACATATACAATAAATACATACATACAAAAAGCAGATACTTTAGAATAATCGGTGTAAAGATGCTTGGTGGAAGCTTATGTCCAGCTGTAGATCTTTCGGCTGAGCAAGAATGAATAGATCTACATATTTATTATTTATTCTTCTTGGGTTGTGCAAGTGACGGCAGTGTGAAACTGGAATGTCTCTTGCTCGTAAAATACAGCTATAACGTTTGACGCAAAAAATTACGGTTATTGGTTCTCGATGAACTGTTGTCTAAGGAGTTCTACGTGGTCGTCAAGAACTTAGAAAGCACAGTTATGAATATCAGACTAAGACTCATTATTCTCATTTCAGCCGAAAGACGTCCACTTCTGGACAAGCACCGTCACTTCGACCGGTTCTGTGCTTCCCGTATCCAGCGGATTCCTGCGGCCTTCACAAGGTCATCGGTCCACCTTGTGGGACTAAGACTAAAATGAGTTAATTAAGCACTAACATCAAAGCTAGAAGCTCTTCGTTGATCTTCGCTCTAAGTTCTTTCACTCTGGCGCAGTAGATACTGCTCTCGATTACACTCGCTACGTTCTCAGATGATTTACCTGCAATGTAAGTCATTATAACACCAATTATATATTTGCAATGTGTCTTAATTTTAACAATTGTACAGCTTTGCCCTTAGACATGCTCAGTGGAACGGCTCTGCCAGGTGTGGCAGACCCTATGTTTGAAACGACAAGAAATAATCAAATAGCGGTATTCAGAACGAAAAGTAAATATCGATGCAATTTTTTTTACACAGAGTAAACACGGCTACACATACTATACAATGCGAGATCAGCACAAACTGGAAATGTATAGCTTGATGTGTAGCCGTGTATACCAGATCACACTCTGACTTTATTTCGGTGAGTAAAGTAAGCGTTTCATACGAATGTGAATCTTATTCTAATTAGGATAATGTTCATATTCAAATAAGTGAATGTGAGCAAGCGTTGCATTCGAATATAAACATTACACAAATAAAGTTCGCGTTCGTATGCGACGTTTACTTAGCAAAGTGTGTGCGCTCTGTAAATGTTGCTCTTAGAAGCTGTATAAAATAAAAGCATTGGGTACATTTCTATTGATAAACATAGCTCCCATCTGGATACGAGTTGCCTTGGCAAATTTTTTTTCTTTTGTCTGAAGTAACCAAATAACTTCTCCCGCTCTAAGTGGAGCGTGTCAGATTCTTACAGACTGAATCCCACCCATGTACCGTCAGTTGCCTGTTGCCGGGGCCGCGGTATCCCTTTCGGACTTTCCCGCGACCCCGGCAGACATCGGCCCTAGCAGTCACGTCAATTGTGCCCTCTCGCCCTCCACGAGAACAGGGCGGTGTTCCGCCCAAGCCGGGCAGACCTCTACCGTATGCTTCACCGTGTTCTCCAGGCGATCCACACAATGGTGACACCCGGGCGTTTCCTCCCGCCTTATCCGAACAGGAACGTCCCGAAGCAACCGTGTCCGGTGAGGACCTGCGTCAGGCGGAAGGTCAGGACGCCGTGGCGCCTCTGTAGCCACTCCTCAAACAAGAGACTTATCGCCGCAATTGCGGAGTGCTCATGCCTTAGCTAACCTGGAAGACTTTAAACAGACAGACGCAGGTTGACCGAAGCAAGGAAAACCTGTTCAGGTAGAGATTCATAGAAGACTCCGCCTTGGAGTGTAAATGTGGTGCCTCTACAAACGATGGGACACTTAATGTCGTGGCCTGAGTGTCCTGTCAGCTGCACGTTACAGGAACTGATGGACGCTAGTGATGGCGCTAAACACGTGGCCGAATTCTGGGCCGAGTCCTTTTAGATTGCCATCGACTCGCTTAGAAGAAGAACATAGCTGATGAAGATGTAACTTACTGGAAGATTTTTTAAGGTCGATTTCTTCTTCTACGGATTGGTCAGCGGAGGCTTTCGCAGATTCTGGTATTTTCTCACGCACTGTATCTGGGCTACTGCCGTCCTCGTTCGGGGCCTCGTCTTCTGGTCCTAAGAAGTCAACTTGTCTTTAATGATAAGAAGATATATTTATAAACGTTTATCTTTTTCTGGAGAGCAGTGGTGGCCAAGTGGTAACGGCCGCGACTTACGAGTTGTAGGTCGTAGGTTCGAACCCAGACAGGCGCTTTACTTTGTGTAAATTATTTCATCACCACTGCTCTCAAAACGGTGAAGGAAAACGTCGTGAGGAAACCGGCATGTCCTAGAACCGAAAATTCGAAGACATGTGACATCTACCAACCCGAACTGGGCCCGCGTGGTGGATTACGGCCCACTCCCTCTCACAGAGAGGAGGCCTGTGTCCCAACAGTGGGAACATTTATAGGCTGATGATGATCTTTTTCTGAAAAATCGTTTGAATTAAAGTCCTGTTCCAAGTAGGAAGTGAATCATTTTGTCATTCCATTTTCATTCCACTACTTTCAATACTACGGCTCATTTTTACGTGATGAACGGTAGGTTCTGTTTTGCACACATTCATTTGCGAAACGAACATTATTTCGCGAGGTTTTTTTTTAAGTTAGGGCATCTCGTAGTTGACCTTTGAGATCATGACTACTTAACCGGGCTTTCCTGTGGGTGCCTTAAGCTACTACACTTAAAACCTCCAGCCAGGGGTCTTTCGCGAGCACAGCTACCTATTAGTACCAAACTATTCGTTTACGAATGAATGTTCGCTGCGAAACAAAAGCTCGCTTTTCGTAAGTCCAAGACAATTGTACTAGCTGCTAGGAAAATTATATTTCCAGATGAATTTTATACACCACGTAGGTACTTTTTAGGGTTCCGTAGTAAACAAGGAACCCTTATAGTTTCGTCATGTCCGTCTGTCTGTCCGCGGTCTAGCTCCGAGACCCTTAGTACTAGAAAACTGTAATTTGGCATAGGTATATATTTTAATTACGCCGACAAAGTGGTAAAATAAAATTATGAAAAACATTTTTTTTTAGGGTAGGTCCCTCTCATACACGTAAAGTGGTGATGTTATTTTTTTTCTTTTTTTAACCCATAGTGAGGGGTATCATTGGAAAGGTCCTTTAAAAAAATTGGTAGTTTGTGAATACCATTTTTGGATTCAGGGATCCGTTTGCGAAATATTAAGCTTTAAAGTGCAAATTTTTGTTAGAGTCAAGTGTCCCCCCCCCTACCGGCTTAATGGTTGGTTTTGGGTGTGTGAAAAAAATCACAACAGTAGTTTATATAACGAAATTAAAAAGAAAACTATCACAGCTAAGTAGGCTCTACAAGTTAACGAGTAATAATCGACCAACTTAACTTTGCAGTTGCAAAAACATGTATTCCCATATATTCCGTATGGGAGAACATATTTTTCAACTACAAAGTTAAGTTTGTTTTTGGGATTAATTCATCCCAACAACGGAACCCTTCATTGTGCGTGGTCCGACACGCACTTGGCCGGTTTTTCTGGAATCTTCTATCAGCACCCTAATTACGTAACACACGATCAATCGCAATCAGAATCATTTTGAAGGCTATGGCTAATCCAGTGCTACATATTTATGTTCGAAAAATTTGTGCGCAAACGCAATGAATGTTGTTGAACTGTCAAAATGAAACAGATTGTGATTGATCATGTGTTACGCAACTAGGGCTAGCAGACTACAGCCAGAACTGTCGAGGATTCTTACCTGACTGGTCATCATCAAATATGTGGAACATGTCGCAGTCGTCCCTATCCATGTTATCTGCGAAAGTGACCACACAAGTATGCTGTCCATCATCTCCGGAAGAATTGTCACCGGTGCCGTGTTGAGACTGCTCCTTTGTACGGGAAATGGTAGAGATGAGAGTAGAAATGGACAATGGAATGAAGAAACCACGTTTTAGTTAGATGGTGGAGACCTTTCGGAAAATTATCTAATAATTTAGGTAGATATTGTACTTTTAGGGGTCCGTTTCCAATCAAAGGTGCCAAAGATCCCCTATTAAAGAGACCTTATTACTAAGCTTACGTCGTTACGTCTTACGGTCATCATAGGGTGTGGCTTGAGCACCGTAATACTTAGCCAATTTTTACACCACTGCCCAAAAAGGAGTGTAATGTTTTCAGGATTCGTGTATGTATGTATGTATGTGAGTTTCTTTGTTCCACCATAACTTTTAAATGCCTGAAATGATTTGGATGTATGGGGTACCTATCGTTAGAATCCTTATGTCGTGGCCAGATCTTAGAATTGATCTTTTCATGAAATGATCGACCATTTCATGAAATGGTTGTGTCTCATGAAATGGCCAGCTAAAATTGACCATATCGTTCAAACGTCAACGTTTAATGATATCAGTCGACGTTTCACGATTATTAGGTAGGGTATCCATGCAAATATTACTGCCATTCATTAACTTTTAGTAATCTGGGCCAATGGATAAATAAAACATTTTAAATAGCTGTCATTCCAGAAGAAATATAATAATTAATAAGATTTGAATAGTTAAATACTAACCCGTGAAATACGTTCCAAACTCCATGGTTTTTTAAGGTTTTTTGAGTGAATTTCATAAAAGTCACGTAGCTTGGTATAATAACGATACTTCATTGCACTTTTATCTTCCATTTGCATATTTATAATTGCTTTTCTATGCACATTTCGATGCACAACAAAAACAAAGTGACATCAACGCCTCTACCGGTGGATAATCTAACTATTTTACGATATGATCACTAGTGTTTGGCCACATCATGAATTAGTCGTGTGTTTAACTGTTCATATCGTCAAACGTTGAGTATTCAATGATCTGGCCAGACCACATCATGATGTGGCCAGCGGTTGATGTTCTATTTCATGAAATGCAACCTTTTCATGAAATGGTCGATCATTTCATGAAATGATAAATTCTAAGATCTGGCCACGACACTTACATCAACCCGAGTGACATAAGATTAAAAAAAAAAATGGCGGCAGTATGGCTCCATATTCAAATGTAAATAAAATAATTTCTTGATTTATTATATTATGGGTATCTAATTGAAGGCCTTGATGAGCACATTCCAAAACTACATAATTAATTGGCATACATTTTACATGGGTAGGGTGTACGTACAATCATTTCATGACCACGCCATCCTAGTCTCGCCGTGAGAGTATAAAAACACTTTTAGTGCTTAAATATTAAAGCCACCTAGCATGACATGTTTTAAATAAAACAAAAATAAAACTTGTCACTAAAATATATAAAATAAAAATAAATAATTTAAAAACACAGCTGCCCTGCCAAAAAATTAACTAAAAAGTAATAAACAAGTTGTATTAGTTAATCTGCATATACAAAGCGAAAGGTCGTTATGTCGAGATGTCATTTACTCGCTGACAACAGATAAATAAAATTGTCAGTGCATTTGTTGTGTGGAACACTTTTTAATCTAAGAGGTCCCCCGACATTTTCTACAAAATAATTATAGAGAACTGATAACTAAATTCGGCTGCCCCATTTCAAAACCTAGTAAGGACTTAAAACGAAATTTTACAGCAGAGCGCAAAAACGTAAATCGGGTCAGCCTTTGAAAAGTATTTATGTAAGGTAAAAAAAATGCTATTGGTTGTATAAAATACTAAATAATGAACACATAGTACTATAAATATTTTAATATATTACATATTTTAAACCCCTTACTAACTTTGATAATTGACACGAGATAGTTAGATTCACGTAGCAACTAGTTCCAAACCTAGTAAGTACACTTTTGTTATGGTTCATTTATTTATAAAACCGGCCAAGTGCGTGTCAGACCACGCACAATTAAGGGTTCCGTAGTTGGAATTAATTTATTCCAAGAACAAACTTAAAATTGTAGTTGAAAATCATTTTCTCACATGCATTTCAACTGTAAATGTAAGTTTGTACGCACAATATTGGGAGATTTACCATGTTTTTTTAAGATCATAGACTTCTAAAAGGTTTTTCTGTAATTTATAAGTATAGAACTATTTTCTGTTTTTTTTGTTATTTTTGGCAAACTATTTTACCTAGTTAAGTGCATCGACCATTTAAAAACCTAGCAAGTCTCAGAGACTTACTAGGTTTTGAAATGGTTAAAGTAACTTACTAGGTTTTAAAGTGGTCACGGGGCAGTGAATGGCGCACTTACTAGGTTTCGATGTTTAATTATATCTGCTTATAAGTGAGTTTTCAACGCTGGTGTTTTTGTATTTGGTGGGGACTTATTAGATTAGCAAGATTATGCAATAAAATGATTTTTGTAAAAAGTGTCCCTTACTAGGTTTTGAAATGGGGCAGCCGAATTATACAACTTACCTATCTACTTACTATGTATAGTTTGTTGTCGACTGTCCCGTTGGTCTCGTGGTCGCAAGCACGACTGATGCCCGTGTCGGGCAGTGTTATATGTAGGGCTTTTCCATTGGGAAATTCTTAATAACAGACCGGAGTTTGGAAGTTGGCAGTGAGATACCTAACCCCGTGCCTCGGAAAGACGGTAAGCCGTTGGGCTTGCGCCTGATCTCTATCCGGTCGTGTCGGATTGCCGTCCCATCAGACTATCAGAGTGAGGACAAAGAGCGTGCATCCGAGTCTCACACACACTTGTGCACTATAACATCTCCCGCGCCGAAGGCTGGTCTCCGCTGAGATTGGTCGCTATGGCCAAAATTCGATCTGGAGGACTATTGTTATGTTTGTTGTAGGTACTATACATACCTTCGCTCTAGATTCCTCTTCCGAATTCTCCCGAGTTCCTTTCGCCTGTACATTTTCCAATATGTCTTTCAGACATGAGTCTGGCAACGGATCCAAAAACTGGTAAGGGTCATCTGATGAAGAATATAAAATATTTGGGTCTTATCACGACAGCGCTTCAAGGGACTATGAAAAAAAAAGAAAGGTTTGATACGCATCAGCGGCTCCCCTATTGATGTGGATGGAACCGGCTGTTATGTACACCCCTATATCATGTGTTGTGGATTGGGAATAGATAAGAATTCATACCACTACAAATACCCTTAACGGCGTCTTGTTCTTTCACAAACTTGTCCCATATCATTTGTTCCCGTTGTTTCATACGCTCCCTACGTGTGCTCCGCCATGCCCTCTCGAGTTCACCGCCTTCAATGTACTGCAAGTTCATGTATTTATTAATAGATGGCAGTAACTAAATATTTATAATGTTGCATTTTCAGCATGATAAATTGATGAATTATAGTTTTACATGCAAAAGGTCGATTAAAGCACAGAATAAATTTATTATTAACACCCTACAACGTTGTTATTTAGCCTAATTAAATCCGGGGTGTAACTAGAGTAGCTTACAATAGGTATCATGGTAGTTTCTCATTTCTATCACAGATGGCGCTAACACACTACAAGCAGCAATCCAAACCTTGAGGGTGTTTTTCAAAGACATTCAATTATTAAATCTCTTTGGCGTTGTTGGAATAGCTGAGATTAATCGAATTTAGGCAAAAGTTGTATAAAACAGAAACACAAATTTATATAAGTAAATTACAAACCTGCAAACCAGCTTTCCTTTCAGACATAAAAGAAAATCCCCTTACACAAGTGTCCATTATCAGTTCACCTTTTTATAAAATTCACAATAAACAAGAGTATAAGCACAAAAATACAATATAATTGCCGGAAAAACCCTAAATATCTATTACACTATTCGCCATTACGAATAAATCGTGTAAACATTTGAATTTGACAAATCAAATTGATTGAAGGAGGTGGTAAATGTCATGTGTGGCACGTCCTAATCAAATTGAATGATAATATTTTTTAAACTTGGGAAACCACCCGATTTTTTTATTAAAACGTTTCCTTGTGTATTTTAATATAAACTAAAGTATTCGAATAAGTTAGACCATAAGAATGTTGAATTATTAATTAAGTAAAACCAATTTCAAAAGTTATTTCATTGCGTGATGACTTTACGCGCCATGATGTCATGCGTCCGTTGCTAGGCAACGCTTTGTTTGTTATACGTCAACAAAAAAAAAACTGAACTCGAATGCTGTAAACAGATCGATAATTTTAATTTATTACTGTACCAGCTACTGTTGATAAGAAAACAAATGCAATTACTAAATTTTTATGAATTATTTATTTGAGTAGTGTCGTAAAATAAAAAGTATTATTTTGAATGGAATAGTCGCGTGGTTTTTAAAGGTTATTGTATACGCTATTGACAGGAGCAGCGAAGTGAATAGTTTGAACTTTGCAATAGTTCGCGTGGGTGGTGAGCAGGGCTGTCCGGTCGTGTCCGGCATGTTATTAAGTGCTCGGCCACCGACAGATGGGGGCGCCTCCAGTGCCGGCGCCACAGCCGCAGTCACGGCATTTTCCACAATGGAGCAGAACTGCTATTTTGACCTTGGCTTATGTTGCTGAAGCTGAAGATGATGTGATCAATGAGGTTGGTTCCTCTTATTTTTGTGTGGATTTACTAGCTGTTACCTACTCCTACGACCAGTACGTATTTAGCTACCTGTCATTAGCCTCGTTCAAAACCGGGAACGTGTAGGTGGTTGTACATGATGGGCAGTAAAGAAGGTAAGGCACTTCCTGTGAGAGCTCCGTACTGGCAATAAGGTTGATAAGTACCTACCTATAAAAAGTTTTTACTTTTGTCTGGTCGAGACATGACGCGTTATAGTATTATTTACTAATATACCTACATGAAAACTGCTGCCGGAGGGTAGTCTCTGCTACGGCCGCCTGTATCTTAAACGATTTGACATCACGAAGTAAAACGTGGATGCAATGAATTCAAATTATAGCTTAGTTTTGTATGCAAGATCCCGGAAACGGATGTCAAAGACAGAGCTAAGTCAAAAAGAAATCTGAGGAAGTTTCTTACATTTTCCACCATCACAATCTAATCACCAGCAACGAATCTACGTCACCAGTACTTGGTGTGGCTTTGTTCCTTTGTCTAAGTCTCTAAGACATCATCATACTGTTCAGCATTCTCACTACTGAGCATTTAGGCCGCTACTTTTATATACTTACCTACCAACCTCTTCGGACTAGTGGCAGGTGCATCCAGGCGCTCAAGTCTGCTATTACAATAGTGTCAGAATGGTCTATCATTGATTTCATAATTGTTGATTTTGACAAGTTTGGTAATCTACTAATAGATACTATAATGGCGTCATTATGACTTTCCAATGGTCAGCCACTGACACTCCTTTGAAAGAAATGGCACTTATTGGTAATCTCGTACATAATGACAAATGAATGACTGACTTAGGCGGTATCATTGATCGTATTGTACGACAGTGCCATTATAACACAATTCTATTACGAGACCATTGACCGACCAATGATCGACCATTATGAATTTAGCAGATTACGAACTTTTAGAAAAATGACAATGGGATCGTGTTGAAATGACGAATTTATAAAAATAGCAGACTTGGGCCCCTGGGGGCCTACCACCAGCTCATAAACAGTATTATTTTAATATTACTTCAGTGGGAGAAAGAGATGGAGCTATACGACCTGTAGAGCTTCATCTCTTTCCCATACTGAAGTAATATTAAATTAATACTGCTTTATGAGCTGCAAGTAGGCCCCCTGGTCATGTCTCGAGGTGGTTTGTGCCTCCATCTTGGTGTAGATCATCCTTACTATCTACCTAGCTTCACTTAAATAAAACTTACGTGTTTATGTCTATATTCCAGACTGTTGTCCAAAAATCTACACAGTTACTTACTCAATTTATTTTGAAAATTCTGTAAAACGCTCGTTTAAACAGAGCTTTGATCTTAAATCCACGAATAGCAGTAACGATGGGGTTTAGAGGTCGCTCAAATGCGCAATTACTTACAACTCAGTGAACTAACCTGTGGGTACACATAATAGGCTGAAACCCAGACTTTGTAATGAAATGTAGCATTTTTCATATATACTCCATAGGTTTAGGTAGTTAAAAAAAGGTAAACAAAACAAATCGTAAAAAGGGTTTTTACAGATGACACTTTGTAGTTAAAAAAACAACAAAACCAAATTAAATTTATTTTAGTGTTTTACCATAGTTTCCTCTTTTATTAATGTATGTTAAACTTTATTGTTTATTCTTCAACTACTTTTCGTAGATGTAACTGCTTGAGCACATTTTTTTTTTGTCTGATTAATACGATTTTGTAATCTGTCTATTGTAAAGAGCCCAATTTCGAAACGTCAACGAAATATAACGTTGCTAAATTGAAGAGTTCAACTGTGACGTAGCATAACAATTGAAGTGACAGGTATTACGTTTAGTCGGTTACTTGACAGCTGTCTCGTCACGTGTTTTTTTTTTTTACCTTTATTTAACTACCTAAACCTATGGAGTATACGTAATCGAATATGGTATGCCGTCATGGTTACTAGTTACATTTGTATGAATAATTAAGATTTTATCGCCCAGAAAAATGTACTTTTTAAATAACCGGGAAGGTATGTACCTAATGGAGTTGCTGTGATGTAAAACGAAAAAGAAAGGCTTCAGTCATGTTACACAGCGTATGCTGGCCTCAAGTCTTTAACTATCGTGGTACCGCAAATATTATTATAAGGTCTCTTGAGAGATAACGAAAATATGATATCGGCAAACCTATTCATATTTAATCTAGACTTCGCTTATACCTACCTAAATGGCAGAAAAATCATATTCAATTTTTTTTAGGGTTCCGTACCTCAAAAGGAAAAAATGGAACCCTTACAGGATTTTTTTTGGGTGGTAAATTATCAAATAACTTCTCCCAAATAAAAATCAAAATCAAATCAATTATCAAATAAATTCATCTCAACTACGGAACCCTTCATTGTGCGTAGTCAGACATTCCAAAATCACTTTTTGGGCAAGCAGATTATAATTAAGTCCGAGGATAACTTATCAAAAACGTGTAACTTTGTAATTGAATAAAATTCAGTAACAGACAGCCCGTAGCTCATAAACTATAAAATTCATAGAAACGGTTGCATGCCCGCTGTACTGCAGGTCCATTAAATTAATAACACGAAGCTCGGAATCTATCTAATATAGTTGTTTTGAAACACCGGAGGGGTTTATCGTTATAGCCAAACCTGATAGTGATTAAATTATATAGAAAGTTTTGCTGAAGTACCACTAAAATATGGCGCAAAAAATATTTTACAATTATGTAAAACGTCGCTTGAATGACGATATCTTGTCCATTAGTGTTCGATTTGGGCTAATAAAAGATATAGGTAACTGAGCACTGTTCGAGATTTTGTAAAGGAAGAATCAAAAATGTTTAATCTGGAGAATCAGAAGCTTGAGGCCATAACGCGGAAAAATCTCGCTTAAAATTATAGACGCCATTTTAAAACTGGATGAGCATAACTATTCATAACCATTCGATACGCTTCCATGCCGAATCGAAAATCAACTAATTTTACCGAAGGAGCTCTCTAAACACTGTTCACAAAATCTAAAACCCGAAAATTTTGTCAGTGTGTCAACCAAATTAGTATTCTTCTGACGACTACTTGCTGGCGGGGTCTAGGCAAATCATCAGGTAACTTTTTTTTTTTCCAATTTTACATATGCCACTTGGTAAGTATAACATAATATTTTCATATAAAATTGTAGGTTAATGCAGAGTTATACACCTCTGACACCCAAGCTAAGATTAAACTTGTGTTATGGGTGTCATACTGTCATAACTGAAACTGTCATATTCGATTCGGAAGCCTGTACCTACTGAACACCATAACATGTTATTGCAAAGAGACACGGTCAAGGCGTCTTCCTTATAGACAAGGTATCGTGTTATTGACAAAGATTTCCTCAAATGAAGAGACAGGACAATGAAACAATAACCTCCTCATTTTTTTTTTAAAGTCGGTTTACAAAAAGGACGAATGACTATGATAAATGTTTGTGTGGACGTCATCAATAACAAGTTATACTGTGTTATACGATTAGTGAAATAGAAGTTTTTGGAAAATACATGAATCAAAGAGTTTTCTCGAAAACATGCCACTCTTTCGATTGCAATGGTTTCAACTTAATTTTGTTACTTTAGAGTGCTTAGTTGGACGAATATGATAAAAATATTTTTTTATGTTTGAGCGAGTGAAAGACAATGATAAAATAATATCTATTTTATTCGTTTACATTATTTTTATTTCAATATTACTTACACTATTCTACTTAATTTTATTTTTATATCACTTTCTGTATCTAACTTCGGTAACATAATTATGATACCTACCTAATAGAGATCGCATAATTCCATCACAAAATGGTCAAATAAAACCTAAACATGAAACAGATCTGAAGTCTGACCAAATTCAAAAAGTAAAAAAAATGCTGCAGGTTAAAAAAAAACATATTTAAGCATTCAAGATTATTTATGCACCGGCAAATCTCAACAACTTATGTCGTATGTATAGGTATGACTATTTCACTACCACCTCACTGTTACTAACAGTCATATTAGGCACCACCTTCTATATTATACTAAATACGTAGAGCACTGAGTCGGTCTCCTCTTTCAATACTGCTATTCAACAACAATGTTCACTTCAGGTGCCTCAACAGGTGTCTCAATCAGGGTGTAGGAGGGAGTGGGGCTCCGCTTGAATGTGATGTATGTGTACAACAGACTGGCCAGCACACTGATGTTCAGCCCCACAAAGTTCAGCAAAGAGAACACATAGTCCCCGCCAATCACCATTCCCGAATATGTAACCAGGATATTCTTCAAGCACCCGATGATTGTGGTAGTAAGTGCACTGTTGTATCGTGTGCAAACCATTATACTCCAGAACAGAATAAATCCCATCACACAAGACATCAGGAACTGTGCAAGAAACAATGAGTCTTTCCAGTTCTCGTACTCAGCTGAGCTTTGTAAATCTCCCGTGCTCCACGTAATCACTGTTGCTGGGATAATCATAAACAATGCATTATAGTACATCAGACCGTATTCACCAAGGTCTTGCGCATCCAACTTCTTTTTTATGTAGACTCCATTAGCAGCAGTGAAGACATCATTGAGCAGTATTAGGGTATACCCGTTCCACGAAAATGTGGCGTCATCTGCGGCAGCGAGCATAGCACCGCCGACCATAGCATACACACTGGTTTGTACTGCCCAGGAGGGTGTCGTTCCCAGGACAATCTTCTCGCTCAGCATCGTCATGAGGATGCTAAAGAGTCGCAGGGCTGTGAACATTGGCAAGCTGAGCTCTTTAGTACCACCCAGCCCTGTTGTCATGTTGCCCAAATAGATGACTGGCAGCGGCCAGATGCGCCTGAGGATGTCTGTTGATAGTGGCGGGAATTGCAGTACGCTGAAGTAACGGCCGGCCCACAGCACTGTGATGGTCGCCACCATTTGCCCGAGGCCGAGAACTTGGTACGACGAGAAGGCGTACGTCGTCAACACAGTCTTGTTCACCACGGTGATCATGAACGAGGCCAGTGCGTAGAAGGATGCGCTCAGGATTTTCTTTAGCATCTCAGCTGGCTCCTGTGTGCTGACGTTGACGCCTGTCATCGTGCGCCACTTATAGTAATGTAATTATGCTAACGTCGATTAAACTAACATGGATGGCCAAATGATGAACGATGAGATATATGTAAAGGGTACTTATACAGCTATATTTGATGGCTACGATTACGTCCTGTATCCTTAAAGAAGCATTATGAGCACAGATATACTGACGGATGGCGCCAGCTACTACGGTAGAGACAGGAAATAATAATTAAATTATTTCATTTCCAGCTTTCCCGTAAGAAATCAAAATATTAGCCCTTTTGCTATCTTCCATAATAAATAGTATATTATAGCTGTTCAGACATTCTCACTGTGCCAACTGTTTAATGTTCCTACGTTTCTGAAAGTTTCCACTTTCTCCGCTCGTTAAATTTTTTATTGTAAAAAAAAAAACCGGTCAAAAGCGAGTCGGACTCGTGCACCGAGGGTTCCGTACCTACCCATTATACCGCCATAATAAAATTGGTATCATTTTATTGGTAAAAAGATATGGGCAAATTTAGATTTTCGCGAAAACTTGCAAGTACCAAAATTTACCTTAATTTACAACATTTTAATTTTTCGGAATTTATCTCTTTATTTGTGCTGTAAGACCTTGCTTTTTTACTGGTCATATAAAGAAATCATGAAGTCAAATATCCATAGTCAATGGAAAAGGAAAATTTAAGAATCTCAATTAATTGTAATTATGTCAGTATGTCAAATGAAGATTTGAAACTTATAAATTTTATATAATAATAAACTATGTTCCATAAAATTATAATGCATGTTTAGCATTAGTAATTGTAATTGTAACGGACAGGTATGTGTGGCGACGACGGCAGCCACGACGACAAGAGAGTGATCTTATAAGGGTTCCATTTTTTGCAATTTGAGGTACGGAACCCTAAAAACTGTTAGTTTAGTCACAGATTTACCTATTTAAATAACGACAGTACAATAAATTAGATACGATAATAAAATCGATAGTAAAATAAATTAGAACCCGCATAAGTTTTTATCTCTTCTCTTGCTGGGTCTACATCCATCAACTGCACATAATACACTAGATCCAGCCATATCATAAGAATTTGAAACTAAGTACGTCAGGTCGACCGAAACATATGCGTACGTACGCGCCTCGCGGTTGTCGACAACCCACTGAGAAATGGGTCGTGTCCGACCCGGCGGCCGGTAGGTAGTTAGTGCGCGTAAATATATGGAATGATTTACCTGTACCTACTGGTAATCTGTGGTTTAGTGCCCATATGCGGGTATTTTGTTCTAGATAAAGAGAAAGTTATTTATTACTTATTTACTATTGCGGCACGCTACGATGGCCGTTTGTTTTAGTAGGTAGTATGTTTTTATTTATAACTAGCTGACCCAGCAAACTACGTTCCGCCTAACAGTCAATGAATGTGCATGTTTAGGATTTTAAAATTTCTACCCTACCAACCCTACCGGCCCTAGCTGCCCTACCTACCCTAGCTGCCCTACCGCCTCTACCTGCCCTACCTACCCTACCTAGATATCAAAGAAGCTGATCCACACAAAATGTATGAGAACGTGAATTTTCTTCATAATTTTTTTTTTCGCGACTTTTTCCATATTTTCTCACCGTTTAAACCTTCCCTGGAATACGACAAACATTTCAAAATCAAAATCAGCTAAATCGGCCCAGCCGTTCTCGAGTTTTAGCGAGACTCACGAACAGCAATTGATTTTTATATATAGATAGCGGACCCGACAGACGTTGTCCTGTCAAAACATTGTCCAGCGGACAAAATTGTGAATCTAAACCATTCCCAGATCCCCTTGAACACACACAAAAAATTTCATCAAAATCGGTCCAGTCGTTTGAGAGAAGTTCAGTGACATACACACTCACAGAAGAATTATATATATAAAGATTAAAATTCGTTTGTGGATAAACAAATTATTGTAGTAAAGAGAGGAATAGGTAGTAGTGGAGCGCTAGTTTTGTTGAGGTAGGTAGGGGCAGTTCGTGGCGTGCAGAGTTCTAATAAACAGAAAGGTGAAAATTAGTTAATTTAGTTTATGCGCTTAATAAGCGTAATAAGCAGCTTAGGTAATAACAGTGTTGCCCAAATTGCGTACCTAGCTAACACTGGATTTTGTCAGACTTCCGACAAACTTATAGGTTAAGGTCGCCGTAAAAGCGCGTTACATATTACCAAATCCGTATGGTGAATTAAGCTATTAGGTGAGACTTGTGTGACATGCCATAAAGCCATCAGACGAGTTGGCAGCGCGCCACACTCGAATGGTGACAGAAACGAAGCCCGTGAGTCAGCGCCACACGGAACCTGTGCGGCGGCGCGATCGATAGACACTGCACCCCCCCGCCCCCACACCCGCGCCCAACGCCGCCGCCCCCGCCCGCCTGCACCTGCCGGCAGAGCCCGCAGCCAGCCCGCCGACCGACACACGACAAAAACACGCGAAAATACTTCAAAAATCAACAGAAACACCAAAAAAACAGTGCTCTCATCCAAGTTAATCTCACTATTATTACCAGTTCAGTGGTTCAAGGTCGCGACGGTCGACGACCCCGTAAGTTTAGGAAAAACGTCTACCTCATAAAGCATTAGCTGAATACGCGGCTGTTTATTATTTGTGTTGATCTGTGAAATTTTATTTTTAATTATTACGTGTAGTGGGCAAGGTCGTGGTGCGTTCTGTGCCGTGCACTAATGTTGAATCTTTATCATTGGAAACACGCGCGTGCTCCGCGGCGGTACACAACAAAGGAGGTTGCGCTAATCGCTTCTCCCTGACTTCTTTGGTTCGTGGATGTGAATAATCTGATCTGCGATGGCGTCCAAAGTGCTAGTGCCAGCCGCCCCGTTCACGAAGCTACAAGTAAGTTTATCAAACATTATTTCATCTCCAAATTCCCTTGTCATGTCACCAGCTTCAATTTTGCGTCGGAAATAGATATCCTGCCAGATATCCGTCTGTTTTCAGTCGTCTTCACTTAGTGCAACGTTTGCCATGTTTATGAGTGAGTGTCCAATATAAATAATAAAATTGCCAAGTCACGGAGCACAAAGAGCTACCTTCCGGTCATTGACATTATAGGAAAAGTGATTATGTATATCAGATGGGCTTTTCCCATCGCCTGTCTATGGGAAATCGTTACTGATAGGGGTAATTTAATTCCAATTAGGTAACTGTTGCCGTACATTGATCCGAGGTAGGTACCTAATTATTTATTTATCTGAACAAAGGCTAATGCTTCGTTTGTTATAATTTTAAGTTGTAAGTAATCTTAGTTTATATTTATGAACAGCATCTTGTTGTTTTAACACTTGCGTTGTCATTTCACAATTTTTTTTGCCTTCTCCATGTATCGAGAAAATTTGCTCACATTATTTGTCTAAGCATAAAACCTACCTATACGAACGTAAATTCAACTTACATACTTTAAATAATTACACATCTTATATACTTTTCACAGCTCCTTCGAACGTTGATATTAAGAAAACAATCACGTTCGAACTCCAACAAGAGCTTTCCTTTTCTCAAATCTCGATGACTATACACCTTTATTTTTATTCCGAATGGCATTTCACAGGTCAAACGAGGAGGTTGTCGGCTGCTTAACCGAACTATCCTGTGGATGCCTTAATAAATTAAAGCCTCCAGCCAGGTCTAACTTATAAACTAAGCGACTACACGTTAAGGGCACCTCCTGTGGACCAAACACCCTCAAAAGACACCTCCTTTGAATAGATACCTCTCAATCTTCAGGTTAAGAAATCTCCTCCGGAGCCAACGAGCGGTGGCTTCATCATTGGCGGTGACCCTGTGGCCAGGGTAGCGCATCTGGAGCATAGCGTCCGGTTCTTGCAGGAGCAGCATCGGCAGATGCTAAGCGGCCTACACGCAGAGATCGAGGCTTTGAGGGAAAGGAACCGAGGTATGGATGCAAAATGTAGGGGAGCTGTTGAATCCTTGTGAGTGACATGGCTACAGAGGACCATAGATAGATTCATAGACCATAGCTTACTACAAAGGTATTAAGCTGCATCCGGTTAGACTGGAAGCCGAACGCAACATAGTTGAGAAAAGGCTAGGCAGATGACGATAATTACTACTACAAAGGGTTTTAGTGATACTAAGATAAATAAACTAACTTCGATAGGTACTAAAATAATTAAACAAATTATTGTAGTAGACATGATAAATGATGGACGGGACACTGATGAATTGCAGCAGAATATAGAAGTGGGTACTTAAATAAATGAATACGTACCTATCATGGAAAATTGTTGGTTCCTTTGTAGCTTTTTCAACAATATTATACATACCCATTCAATAACTTGCAAAGAAATACGATGACCAAAGAAACATGTGCCGAGCCAGGATTATGACAACTATGAGAATAATGTGCGGGTAATGCCGAGGACGATAATTTTACACTCACTTTTGTAGGTACCTACTACAGCATTGAAAGATGAAGCTGACTTTCAGTTTCTACCCATAGTAGCTGCTTTGTCTACGACTTTGATCCGCGTTGATTTCGGGTTTTCCCCACACTGACATCAACAACCCATTTCAACCCTTTTGAGGATATTTTTTTTTATTAAATGTGTGTCCTTTGCTATCATTAGAATTATAGCTATCTCCATACCTAATTCAATCAAAATTGTGAAAACGAATCAAACTGACAGACGGACAGACGCACTGTTGCATTTTTATGAGTTTTGAAGTGAGGATTCGATATGCGATCGAACGTTTAACGAAGGTTATAAGATTAATTTCCGTTTTATTTTTACCTCGTAACCAAGTTGTGTGTTTCGTAAGTCTATGAGTCATACGTACGTTGTGCACTTAGTAGGGAGATCTAAACTAAACAATAAACTGAATTGGTTCATTGGATGCAACTCGTGCAACTGTTGATGTACCGAATACCAACACGACAAGTTAAATTGTGCCTCTATCTGAAGATATGTTAATTTACCTACTTGGGACAGTTGGAAAAGTGGTTTTTCTTCGTACTTACTTTTTATTTGTTAAATCACTGATATTTAATTAAGTTAAAGTGGCCCTTGGGTATAACCATAGCCACCTACCCAACCATGTCTCATTAAGAATTTAAAATGGGAACAATACCTACGCTAACAGTTTACTGGATTTTCAACGGTTTGTGAGTTAACTATCGAAATAGTTCCATAATCTAATAAGAATTGGCATTTTTTGATATTTTTTAAGCTATTGCATAGCTTTTATCGCGGGCTTTGAGCCCGGCGACCGAATTAAGAAATTCCGTAACGTAACGAAAATAAAAACCTAACACCTCCCACTCCGCCTACCATGTAATGACGGTTCCCATGACAACGTGATGTTGTCATGGGAACATAATTTTTGTTTTTTGTGAACTGATTGGTTGTTCCTTTGTTTAAGTGACACCATTATTTTTTCTAGATTTGCAGTTCCAACTAATATTCAACAAGGAATCGTCGCCCAAAATCAGTTCGCCTCCAGCTGAAGAAAATACCGAAAACAATGAGGTAACCTAGCAAGCAAACATTAATAATATAGGTATATATTGTTTCTTCATACTCTGCTGCTCACACAAACATAAAAGCCAATTAGTCTACTTATGTAAACTGGAAAAAGTTACAAGATTTTTGCATCGAAGAAAAAACTGCCGAATAATGAACCTACCTGCAGAAAAATAAAAATAATTACATAATTCGTTGGGTTATAAATATTCAGGTGCATCACATAATAGCGGCCATTTTGATTACATCATCAAGACGCGCACTTTAATTTAGCGTATCACCTTTACAACCATCTTGTTAATGAACTGCAATTTAATTTCCAAGAAGCATGTTTCTTCCATTATTTATTTTAAATTAAAACCATTATGTAGTTGTAGTTTATAGGAACGTACGAGCCCCAAATAATTCTTATTTAGAGGTTCATTAATTTAAAATAAAGTGTCCATTATTAGATAGCTGATAGTCAATAAGTTTTTAGTGGATCAGTTAAATATATCCCAATAAGTGGTGCTTCGGGGAGGCTTATGTCCAGCAGTGGACCTCTTTCGGCTGAAATGATGTTGATGAAGTAGATGCAACGACAAAACAACAGCCCCGGATCTAGATTTTTTTTGAGGCGGGGCAAAAACTGCCGTCTGCCGCCCCCCGCCAATCTTTTATGGGGATGCGCTAAGTTAGCCCCCGCGAAATTAAAATTTTCACAAAATGAAAATTTTGGCAGCAACATGTTTATTTATTTATTAACTATGGATGACTTACAGCTAAAAAAAACAGAAGAATAGTATGTGAGACTGACAGCCAATTAAAAGTCTTCAGTTATTTTAATCAAATTGTATCGATCGATAATGCGCCAATTCAATAGGTGCGCCAAAACTGCTGTAAAAAAGAAAAAAAAAATGAAAGATTATAAAAGTGTTGCCTGTCTCATTTATTGCAAAGTTGCTGTCTGCTGCGTGGTGCACTTGTCTGCTACGCTTGAATTTGTCGCCCCCTGAAGTTGGCGCCCGCGGCACGGGCCCCGGCTTCCCCTAGATCCGGGGCTGCAAAACAAACCTGAATTCGTTAAAACCTTGCTATTCCTACAATGAGAATGATTAGACGATATAGGTGCATAAGCGTACCAAAAACGTGTAAGTATTCACGGATTTTCCGCGCGTAACTGTACCGGAGATAGTAGCTGTTTTTATGTCACAAACTAAATATTTAGTTAAAAGTATACCTACCTTTATACTTCCATCTATTTAACATTCTGTCGTGTTGTCCAGGTGAAACTGAAGCGCGAAGTGACCCGACTGGAGCAAGAAACCTCCACCGCCCGGAGTGAAGCGAAGGCTGCCGAAGCACGCGCGCTTCAACTGCAGTTACTCGTAGATGCACAGACTGAGTACGTGCCATACATTGTTTGTTACTTACCGCGTGTTTGGACTGGGGCTTTAGCTTGTAAGCGCTCTGCTGTGACGCGAAAGCGTCAACAAATCGTGACGTGGTTTTGGTCATTAAGATTTGTGAGCGAGATTACTGAACGAGGGTCAAGGAAAGCGTTAGGTTAGGTTATACATTACATTGACCCAACCAAGGAATGAATGAATGACCCCCATATTTTAAATCGTGCTAGATGTTTGCAGAAACTGACAACGTTTTTGAAGTGAAAACTTTTTTAGGCGCGTTGTGTATTTTTGAGACGGGACTAAACCATTGATTTCGTGACACTGTTACGACATCAGCTTTTGACCATTCAAATGACATCAACGCGTTGATTACCACGGTGCCGATTTTTTTCAAGTTTTCATTTCTGTCGGCACTCCCGGAGTCCGGAGTGCCACTTTTTATTTATTTAGCTACGACCAAATTTGTTTAATGTCAAGCCCTGTATACATGGGACACCAAAGTTGTACTATTTCAGCAACATGTTGCAACATTGCAAAATTTCATATAGTTTGCGTGTCAAACATGTTTCCAGTACCAAAAAAGCGGCCAAGTGCGAGTCGTACTCGCCCATGAAGGGTTCCGTAGCAGCAAGTAACGATAAGTTTACGATTTATGACGTATTAAAAAAAAACTGCTTGCTAGATCTCGTTCAAACCAATTTTCGGTGGAAGTTTACATAGTAATGTACATCATATATTTTTTTTAGTTTTATTATTCTCTTATTTTAGAAGTTACAGGGGGGGGGACACACATTTTACCACTTTGGAAGTGTCTCTCGCGCAAACTATTCAGTTTAGAAAAAAATGATATTAGAAACCTCAATATCATTTTTGAAGACCTATCCATAGATACCCCACACGTATGGGATTGATGAAAAACATTTTTTTGAGTTTCAGTTCTAAGTATGGGGAACTCCAAAATTATTTGTTTTTTTTCTATTTTTGTGTAAAAATCTTAATGCGGTTCACAGAATACATCTACTTACCAAGTTTCAACAGCATAGCTCTTATAGTTTCGGAAAAAAGTGGCTGTGACATACGGACGGACAGACAGACAGACAGACAGACAGACAGACAGACAGACAGACAGACAGACAGACATGACGAATCTATAAGGGTTCCGTTTTTTAACGGAACCCTAAAAATTAAGTTGCGCAACTTTTATTTACTCTGCGTTTGGGTCAATCGCGAGACTCGTGGCTTGATACACCGTTAAGCCTGATTTACACGGTGCGACTTAATTGTCTGTGAGTACTTGAACTAACAGAAAAAGTTGCACCGTGTATACAGTGTTTAAACGGTGCGAGTCAGGTGTTGCTTCAATGTTATTGTATGCCACAGGCTTTACTGTAACTTCGACTCCCACCCCAGAAAGCTCCGTTCGCTGGAAGTGTCATCAGCCCCTTGCGCGACATGTTGCGGCGACAGCTGCCCGGCGGAGAGCCGCGCCGAGCTGCGCGCGCGGCTGTGCGAGGCCGAGCGGCTGGTGCGGCGCCTGCGCGCGGACGCCGAGCGCCAGCGCAGAGAGGTACTCGCGCCGCGCGCGGGGGGCGCCGTCACCAACCTGTTGTTTGACGGCGCGGCCGCGCGGCACGCCCACGTACGTGTAGCCCCGCCACGCAGCTGATACGACCTGTCATTGTATACCCCTTTGAACTAACCTTTAGGTAACGTTGTCAGGAACAGAAGTAGTCACCGTAGCCGAAATCGGCATGGGATGTGTTATTATTATACCCCTTTTTCCTTTTTGATGATGTTGGTGTTTATACCGAATTTGCAACATGTTTCGAAAATACCATAGATAGGACAAAATGATGTTATAAAGGTTACTTTTTTTTTATAAAATTGAGACTTTTACGTTAGCCAGAAATGTACTTGTCTAAGTAAATTTCTAACCAACGATTTGTAAATGGAAGGATAAATGCTCCCTAAATAACCTAACCCGATTTAGTTTTTAAACCAAACAAATATTCTGTTTTTGTTTTGAGGGACACCAAATCAAATTTACGTTGAAAATTCAAGATTGCTACCGGAAGAAATTCTACTTCAAAACCTGCTCAACAATCTTTGAATTCCCACTTACTTAAACTAACTCCTCTTTTGGAGCAACTTTATTCACCAGCATCAATAATTCTATGTAGAATTTTGGGGTATACAAAATGGTGGTGTCGTAGAGGCTCGGCGTAGCAGCCGTAAGGCGCGCCGACGTGGACGGGAACGCGTCACGCATACACGTACCCTAGCCTAGGGGATACCAGGGCAATGAGACCTCAAGGAGCCCTCTCTGGAACTTCAAGAGCATTAAGACGGAACACGGAAAGGAACAGACTTGAGCATAAATTTTGCCTACCTACTTCATTGGTATGGGCCATATTGTCTCCGTACAAGTAAATTGTACGGAGACCAAGAAATGATTATCTATATGAATTACTCTTTTTTTGTTGTATAGTCATGAAAACTCTGAATTAGCTCTAAAAACATAGGGGCCACTCACTAATATTGATTGCGTTCATATTCAAAAAGTACCTTTGGGTGTCTTGTTTATATGCTCTGATAATACTTTGTTTTAAGGACTTATTTTCGGGAAGGTAATAGGGAGTGCCCTGGTACTCTCTTGCTACGGTATCACACATTTTCAACGAGTTAAATAATCTTTTACTAGTTTTTTGCACAGTTCAAATTTCGCGAGTGATGTTTTAGTTTTCTACTAACCCCGCATGTGTTAGCATCTTTGTTTTGTCCCGTCCTCGTATGCGCTTACTAATGATTTTAGTTATAATTTGAGTTAAGTAGATGTGGAAAGAGGTTGCTGATCGAATTATACACGAGGTAAAAAGATCAGCACCCTTTATGCCACTTTTTGGGTTGCCAATTCACTAAGAGTCGCAAGAGAGCCAAAAAGTCATAGATAAAAATGGCTTGTGACTCCAAATCTTGGAAATTTCAATAGGAGAAGTCTGTCGCATATATTATAACGATCGATGATTATGAAAAGCAAACCCTTGGAGAGTTAGCAACCCGCTTTAGGAAACTATAACCACTAATCTGTGACTCACAGACGGCTCATGTTTATCGAAAATAATATTCTTTTACCTAGCTGAAGTCGAATTTGGATTTTGGTATTTTCGCACACCGTTAAGGTAAATTTTCTAAGACAAAATCAATAGAGTATCTATTTATTAAACGTAATCCTTACTTATTAAAGCACGAATTTTGTGTGGTTTGATATACAAGAACCTGCACTATTTTGTTTGACTGATTAACTCACATGCACATGTTTGGTGGATTTGAAAGCACCGTTTTAAAAAAATGTAAAAAGCGCGGCGTCAGAAACATTTCCAAAAGTGTCCACTACTGGCAAAACAAGAGTTGGGATTTATATGTCTTACCTTTGCTTAATTATGAACCAACTTATATTAACAGAAAAATAAAAGATTAAGCCTTAGCGCAGCAAACGACGAATTGTTTTAGGAAGTTTCTCTGTCTTTTAGACTCCGTCACTAAAGCCTCAGTTGAAGCCTTTCTTTCAACTTTCCCAGAACACTTCTCCAACGTATTTGCATAAACAGTTACAGTGTATGAAGAACTCCCTGCACGCAAGTCTTCGAGCCAGCGGGCTGGACGCATACGGCTATCAGAACAACTACCATTTCCCGCCGGTTCACACTCCTGACTTCTGGCGAGAACCACTTAGAGAGTAAGTGTCTTCATCTTCTTATTATTGTACAAGTGACCCGCCCTTGGTTCGTACGGGTCCAATCTACTTAAGGCGACATGGTAAAACATTAACATTTCTGTGCTATATATAAGTTAAATTTTACGGACCAACCGCAGTTAAGCTACGCTTGCCGCGGTTGGTCGACCATCCCTACATACCAAGACCCCTCCGTGTCTCGGAAAGCACGTTAAGAAGTCGGTCCCGCTGTCCATTAGTAGATCTTTGACAGTCGTTACGGGTCGTCAAAAGCCCGAAAGTCTGACAACCAGTCTTACCAATGGGGTTTCGTATTACTCAGTAACTGGGTTGTGGAGGTAGAGATGTATGGAAGAAGACATGCTGCTCCGGACGCAAATAAATTGGGATGAGGGCAGGAGGATTATTTTACTGGATTTTTGAGCTCGGGTTTGGGAGCTGATATCTGGTTCACCACACCAGTATTCGTATCTGTTTTCGAAAATGGTAGACCAGTCTGTTTTCCGATAGCTTTAACCTGGGTGTCTTCAAGTCACGAGCGAATACGTTACTTCTAGGCAAGCGCGCAGCATCTTCGTCCAGATCATCGCTTATAAACATCAGGTGAGATAGTGCCCAAACCCCTGGGCGTTTCTGCAGATGGTTTTGGAATGAATATCTTGCAAAGAGCATTGCTGATGCTTATTGCTTTTGCTTTGCACACACTCCCAGAAATGAAATACCAGAATTAAGTATATTTACCTCATGGATGAGGGTAGGTAATGTAGTGCTTTGTAGAAAACCACTTGGCGAGATTACTTTGACAAATTTTCGTCATGCAGAGCAGGTAGAATCCCGGATGAAGGATATCCAACCACATTCGAGAATACATATATTTCTCTGTTCATTTGTCTTCCAGAAGTTGTGACATGGTAACTTAAAATTGCAGGGAATTCAACATGGTGGGTTCCCGAGGGCGAAGCACCCGCCGGCCGCTCACGCTGCCTGAGTTATCCGGTCAACAGATGCACCGCTCTACCGTCTATGCTAATAGTGAGTACCTACTACTAACTGAGTTTATCGCAACAGCCAGACTTGACGTCCTGAAGTTTAGTGTTGGACATGTCAAAATATGACCACGGCTCATGAACGTACTATATTTTATTTATGTTGTATTATTAATAGCAATACTTATTTTACTTTGTGTTTATTAATTAGGTACATTTTTATTTTTATTAAGCTTAAAATTTACTTTCAAAATTTTTATGTTATTTAGAGTTGAAATTAGCACCTTGTTATTTTTGGTATATGCTTGCCAATTTATGGTGAAAAGTGTCATTGTAATAACAATTTATATACCTACCTAATATACCATCTTTTGTATCGCATTTACTAAATTAAATACATAAATGACTTCGAAGGAATATCTTTAAATCTGAATATACCTCTACCGATTCCTGTCGACGCTAACGGGATATCATTATAGATCATATTCACTCCAAACATATTATTATTAGCTTCTTCATCTTCGTATCGATAATTATTATTATTACATCACGATTTGATTTAATGGGAAAACATTTTTTTTATGAAATAGTTTGGTCAATTGCAGATCATACACGTCCCAGAGCCAATGGATATGATAAGAATAAAAAGCCGCAGGCGGCGAACGGAGAAGCAGCCAGTACCGTCACACCCAAGACTCCAGAGGAACCCACAGGTACATTCAAACTCACTTTTAATATATTTCACAACATTTAAACAAAGATTATTCGATAGAACAAAATTAAGAACTTGAAACTTGTAGACGAAAGGTAGAGGAAGACTTATCTATGATTGATATGATATTTATTTTAAAAAGGGTTTAAAAAAACACCAAATAAAAAATAAAAACAAATATGACAACTAGCGACCGAAGCCAATAACCTATCTATTACCAGTTTTGGCATACTGGAGATGGAAAAACCTATCTATCTATAGTTTTAACGTTCCAATGATCTGTCAGAGAATCTTACGGAATTGTGGGATGACATTCAATGGCATATAGAATTATACTTTCTACCATCAATAGCTATAATCTGTCTTTTACTGAATGTAGGTTATTGGGTTCGGCCGTTAATGAAGTCTGAGTTGCCATCCGACAACTTTGGAGAGGAAAAACCGAAACAAACTCACACCGGATCACAATCACAGTCTCTTATAAAGTTCAGACATTATCATGGTCAGGCCATATGAGAACCATAGAGATTGTGAGATGAGGAAAGAACCTCACAGATTGACACTGGACCTGACAAATCAATCCACGCATTATCTTTTATAACGTATGTATGGACGCATTTAAAATGCAACAAAATATCCACTGGCTGCGAACGTTTGTTTCACGGAAAAATAAGATTCAGATATTTTTTTTCATTTTTTTTTAAAAACCTTGCACAACAAGTAAGTTTTTATTATTTTTATTTATTTTGATATTCCAGAATGCCGAATTAGATCAATCTACGCGAGCGATTTAGTGAAACTCGACAATACTAACGTGAGCTCTAATGCCATGTACCCAGAGTTGAAAATGGTTGTCACAAAATTATTATCACACAGTCAGGGTGAGGAAAACGCACGTTTTTAATTTGGTTTTGGCTCCTTTACTAAATGGTTGATGATGGTATGTTTGTCTTTAAATCTAACAAGGGTTAAGGCGCGTCCAACAACGCAAAACGCGTAAGCCCAGGTAAGAACGGCCGATTTTTTTTCGCGCACTTTATTTTCAACGTTCTGCTTAACGCAGAGGGTTGAAAATCCAACTGTGTGTCTTTACGACGCGCTAGGATGCACTCTGTTGGATTCTCAACACTCAGCTCAACACCGAGAGTTGAACATCCAGTGCACGATAAAATCCCGCCGCGACATTTTTACGTCCATGCGAACGTGGGCTAAGTCACGAATGCAACACATCGTTTTTTTATGGGATTCGTGACCCACACACCTTGTGTTATCATAGAAGCAATTATTTGCATCTGAAATGGTAGGGACTAAACCAGAAAATCGACATTTAATGGACGACCTAAGAGTGTCATCGCATTGAGCGTATTGTAGTGACGCTGCGGTAGCATAGCATTGACGTGGTTGTATCGAAAATACGTCGCGTTGTCGCAGCGTTAACGTACCGTTTACGCAGTTTGATTGGAAACATCAAGGGTGCGCAGTTCCTGTATTTTAGAACGTTCGCATTTAATCTGTCTCAATTTGTCAAAAAACATGTAATTTACCTACATTTATGACAAGTTTTGCAGTTTTTGACAATGGTGTCGATTCTCTTGTTCACAAACTAAACTAAATTTAAGTTCAGTGCATCTTTTTCTTTCTATTTCATTAAGAAAAGGACAATTTTAGTTTAGTCCTGTCAAATTAATCGGCGCCTGTCACTTCTCCATACAAGTTTAGATGCGATTAAAAACTTGCCAACTAAACTTACGTCAGGCGCTGATTAATTTGACAGGACTAAACTAAAATTTATCTTCTGTCCTTTTCTTAATGAAATAGAAAGAAAAAGATGCACTGAACTTAAACTAAGTTTAGTTTGTGAACAAGGGAATCGGCACCATTAATTGTCGCAGAGATGAGTTTGTTCAACGTACGAGAATCTGCCTTCTGTACGCTCAGCTTTTGTTCATCGTGAGCTATTTTGTAAAGGAGTTCTGTTGACTAACATTATACAGTACTAACTGGCTTGTTGTGCATGAGGTGACTAACAATTTAGATAAAGTATTTTAGTTTAGTTACTAATTATTTTTAGGGGACTTTGAACTGTGGCCGTATGGTCATTAACATATCAATTGAATTAACAATATGGATCAAATTTGTCTTATCAAATCTGCTGTTAACAGCGCAGTTGCACCATTCGTCGGTGTAGTCTAAGGCGTGCTACACACTTGTTTGGGTCGACATGATTCGGCTGAGCCGAGCGGCAAAACAAATATTCGATTTTTTCCCCCGGCTGTGCCAAAATATACTGCTGGGGAGTTTGTTGCGCCACTTCTTCTTCCCAGCTAAAGGCAATAGGAAGCGGTGAAGGGTGGGCGTTTTTGGGGGACTGTCTTATGTAATTTTGACGGTCGAAAAGTGCTGATTCTTAACCTAGTTTGAATAAATGACTTTTGAATTTTACCGATGCCCTAACATATGTATAGGATGACGTTCATGTGCACATGTAAACGAACGTATTACAGCATGTGTCAGCCGTCCTATACATTTGGGTCGAGTAGGTATTGAAGTTTTGTATGGAACAATACGGTAGTTGCATAGGTAAAAAAAAAAAAAAAACTTTTAGTCCGTCTTTCAGATAATAAAAAAATATTAGACACGTATTTTTTGCTTTGTCATATTAATCAAAAATAACTTAAAAAACACGCATTAAAGTTGGGGAGTGGGGGCTCGCTACGTCACGCGCAGTGTCGCACTATTAAATCTAGCAAGGCGTGACGTCATGCTACATTTTAACTCAATGTATCGCCGTAATCTTTTGATTACGTCAAAAAAGACAAAATACGTGTTCAATATTTTTTAATAATCAATAATCAAAAAAAATAAAAAATTGGACACAGGCCTATTGATAAAGTTTTCGCGATTACGATCTTGGTCCTATGGAGAGAGTTGTTCAGTTTGATGGTTTATACCACATCTTTCTGATACATGCTGTATAAACTTCTACAAGAGTAGTATTTACCGTTCCAGTGAGCGGAACCGGCAGTGCGGAAGGACCCCGTGCGCGTGCGCGTCGCCATCACCACCGCAAGCATGCCCCTGAACACACGTAACTGACACCACACACTACACCAAATCCACCACATTACCCGACCGTCAACACCACATCTCGAGCAACAGACAGAGACAACACCCGTACGAGTGAAAGAGACGACGCTTTACAAAGATGTGGCATCATCTCACATCAAGCGCCAGAAAGAGACAACATACTTATGTGCGACAGAAATGCTGCTCTACAAACAAGATGCGGAATCATTACGCGTCGAGCGTTAGAAAGAGACAAACGTATGAGTGACGGAGACAGCGCTCTACAAATATGTGGTTTGTTTACGACCGGGTACTGTACGTATGGCCACGACACGCCTCTCACAAATATAGCTGCTGCTCAGCGGATACGCAACGACATCTCAGTCTGACTGTCGATAATGTATGAGTAGGCTAGGCTTCAATAAACTTTACCGTTTAGCTGGGATAATGTTAACAGTGCGACAAAATTTTGTCGGTGTATTATCTCGCGTTAAAACGAGATAGGTGTATGATTACGCATAGTCATGTCTTGTTTCGGCAGGAAATAACTCGACAGCAAAATTTTGTCGCGCTGTGCATGTTGACCTAGCTTTTCGGTTTTAAAAGTAAAGCGTCGTCCACACTAGAGCACAAGTGTCGCGATGGATGATGACGTTTTTGACAACTTATTTCGATACAAGTATTAGTGTGGCCGTAGCTTAAAATAGAATTTGCTGGGCGCAAGAAACATCGCTATTGCAAATACAATGACTTATTTCTATAACCGACCATTTTTAGCGAGTACTATATCCATATTGTAGACTGAGAGGTCAAAGTGAATCGAATTGTAAAGATTCTAATAGATTTTTCAAACTTTTGATGCAAAGAAGTCCATTTGTTTAAACGTTTCATAAAGAAACAGAACTCTTCCTACCGATATTTAAAAAGTCTATTAGATCTTGAGGGTTAATTGATGGATGATAACGGGACTTATTGTAAGTACGAAACAATCTTGAAGTACTTTTTCCACGAGGCTGGAGTGACTTTAACGTGTGTTTTATCCACCACCCGTAGATATTTGAGGTTATGCTTGATTATCTCCCAAGTGAGTGTATCGTGGACGACGCTCTAAAGATTTCTTAAAGAACTGGATATACAGTATGTTAACTACCGAAGGGTGTTACCATTAACCCGTAATAGTATAGTGTCTATGCATATTAAAAAATACCATTTGTTTTAAAATATTTATTAAAATATTCACAAATATTAAATTGATACGTAAAAGAAACACTCTGTACACGCGCAATTGCACATTCACACTTGTCTTTCCACATTAAAGACAAGTGCGCGAGAAAAAAAAAATCTTTAATTTTTTTAATGGTAGGTAATTATTTTTTTGTACATGTATGGGATTGCGGGTTAACGGGAACGCCCTCGTTGGTTAACATACTGCATTTGAGCGAATACAAAGCGTTTAATATCAGTGTTTTCGGTGTCCGTTGTTGAATTTCGCAAATGACCTCGTTATATCACTTCACAAGCAATTTAGCTAGACTGAAAACTGGGTCTGATGAAGCCATCTTTATTACAGTGCAAGAGAGATGAAGCTATACAGAACGAATAGTATTGTCTCTTTTTCGCAACTGAACAACGATGGCTCCAAAATACAGACCCTGATACTAAAAATACTTTATAAAGGTTAGAATAATGATATTTCTGAACCAATATCTAAATATATCGACGGCTGGACTGCATAAAGTCGAAGGATTCAATTATTATGATATAATCGTAATCGCCTTCTGTAACGGTAATATTATACTAACTTGTAGTTATCGTATAGCCTGAAACGACCGTGTTGAAATTAGAGTGCTGACGTAATGTTGCATGATACGATACTAAGCGACCATTTTGTTTTAAAACTAGTAACCATGAAGTTACTGCTATAAGGATCTTTTGGCGCTCGAAAGACGTTGACAGGGGGGCGCTGTTGGTAAATATTTGTGTGCAATTGCTTTGAGAAATGTATTGAAAAACCAATATGGCGGCATTAGTTCCAATTTTGGCCGCGCGCCAGGTGATCCTTGTACAGCTATACAGGGTATTGTGAACTGTATAGATTCAAACAGCTTGCACCTTCTTAACCTAGGATTTTCCCCTTTCAATTAATCAGGCAATACCAATACGAAATGGTAGAGGAAGCTAAGAAAACTTGGAATTTGTGGTCAAGCGACGTGATCAAGGAAATGGTCTTTTCTATTCTTCTCTATACGAAAAGAGAAAAACAGAAAAAGGGCCCCTGAATGACCGTATTTTTGCCCACTTTTTTCCATATTATAGAAATAATTTGGAACGTGCCAAATGAGCCAACAAAAGTAAATTGTATGGGCTTTTGATTTTCCGTCCACGATAAGCATGTCATTGTCAATTACTATTAAATCGTGACGTTAGAAAATTAAAAGCTTATTAAAGTTTCCTGTGATTGTCGTATCGTGCAATAGTATGGACGCGCCCTTAGATTTTGCTCATTTGTGATTTAAAGTGCAATTTTGTACATACATGTAATAGTAACGTTAGAAAAACTTAGTACTTATGAGCAATAATGCTACGTAATAGTTGCTTAGTGTTTCGTCTCTTTCTTTTATTATAACGAATAAAAAGGACGCAAGACAAACATTGGCGAGTAGGTAGAAGTTTTTCTTTATATTAGAATATTTTTACCTTTGGAAATTCATTGAGATATCCCTAAATACTGCCATTAGCATTTTTTTTCTTCACGACATGGAATACGTACGGCATAACGGTATGTACTAAAATATAAAGACTAAAATATTTTTAGCTGAATTTAGAATTACTTATTATTAAATATAGTTAAAATGATCTGCGATTTTAATCATGTTTAAAGTTTAGATAAACAACGTTTTTTATATAGTACCGCAGCTGTCCGCCCGATTGCCGAGTACATGTGAACGGTCCACAAGCTACATTTGTGAGAGTGAAGTAGACATATTAAATGCTATATTTGTAGCCTTATCCATATTAATCTAATTTATTAAAATAATACTATTAATTATTATATTTGAATATTATAATTATTGATATGATAATATATTTATTGCAAATGGTACTTGTTTTATTGAGTTTATAAATCTAAAGTTACAATCCTTAATTAAAAGCATTTTATAGCCTTTCACAAAGTATCTAGTATCGGAAATATAAACTCCACAGTATAACAGTGAAATACTACACGACTCAGTAAAAAAAGTTTTATTCTAATCATCTTATTAATATCTGGAACAATTCATGACTACTACAACATTTGTAAGCGTTTCCTAAAAACCATAACACAGAATCGTTTACATTTTCAGTCTCCAACAATTTCTTTAACACATCCATCTTATTATTTGTCGCAAAATAATTTAAAAATATTCTAAAAACTTCTTGCGAGTCTAAATTCGCTAAGAACCTAAACAAGTAAACAATATTAGGGTTTTCAAGAGATTTTTCAATACTTACAGAAAGGTAGAGTAATGCTTTTAGAACAAATTCTTCAGTTAAGAAATGGTTTGTAAAGTGAGTGTGGCAGGATAGTACGAAGAATAGTTGTGCTGATGCAGCAACCCTTAGAGATGGAAGTACCTGGAGGATTTTCTGAAGGTGCTCTGGTCTGTAATAGAAAATGTTATGGTTTTAGTATGAGGCTAACAAATGAGATGAAGTTTTGAGAGTGCAATAAATGAATGATCAGCCTATAGTCTGTTTCAAAAGTATTGGATGAAAATGTTAACAAATGGCTTAGAAAAAGTACCTGTGGCTACCAATTTGTATTTCTGCTTACAAATTGAGTGCTTTTTTTTGAGTGATTTTAATACTTAAACCCCGAAATTCCAATTTTAAATCCACTTTGTTTTTCATTTAACAATAATATTAAGGTTATTACCTCAATTTATGGTGATGAACTGATGATTTATCAATTACAATTTGATACGAGTTATTCAAACAATTTTTTTTTTGAAAAAGTGAGATATAAAGTTAACAACTTCTAATTACAGATAAATGTGTTACTAATTCCCTTTAATGAGTTATTGCCTAAGAATTTAACTTGAATAGGGTTTGTTAATACTTTCATCAGATACTTTTGGAGCAGACCATAAGTATTCGTCAATTTCGATAGCTATAAATAGGTAAATTAATAAATAATTACTTTATTTCCATATAATGATAAATTTAGAGCCCACACGACCTACACGTTATCTAATACCTTTAAACGAGCAATTCTTGTATATATGTATACTTATAATAATCTGAATCTTGGAAATGGCTCCACCGATTTTCATGAAATTTAGTATGCAGGGGTTTCGGGGGCGATAAATCGATCTAGCTAGGTTTCATATTAAGAAAACTACAAAAAAAAAAAAACTGGTCATCCAGATATTGTCGCCTTATAAGAGAAGGTATGTATGTAAAAATTAAGTAATACATACTTCAAATCATCCCGCAACTGATAAGCGAAGTGAACAAGGGCATAGAGCACAGAGTCCCTTGTCTCTTCATTGTTGCTGAGCAGCAGGTCTATAAGCTTGGCTATGGCGCCCTGTGCCGTTAGCAGCTCACAGGCTTTTTGTCCTGAGCCTGCTAAGTTGCCAAGTGTCCAAGCACTGGTTACCTGGAAAATGAGGAGGCTGGTATGATACGTTGCATGATTTGCAAAGGAATTTAGTTGGAATGGCTGAGAGAGTTGTTTTGGAAGTATTATCATAACGGGTATATTTGAAATGAAATTAATAGGTACTTATTGTTTTCATTTGTTTGAAAAACTTTCTAGATTTCTGTTTACGAATTCTTATGCTAAGAGTCATATATACCTCACCGGGAGGTTGTGGAAGCGTTATGAATAGGAGTTAAAGAGTTTCTACGGGCGGTTTTATAGGTAAAAGCAATCTTGTACATACAACTTTTTGATGGACTTGAGCAGAAATTATATGTAGGAAGTCTGACGTCTGGAGTCATAAGACAGTCTGGAGTCTCTCAGAGATAACTCACATTAGCGTCCACCTCCTCATCACCTTATTTTACCATACTCACAGCCAATTCAACACTCAGATTATCAAGAGCAGGAATAAGGTATGGCCCTGCTGCCTTTGACAGAAGTACACAACCTTTGACTTCTCCGAGGGCTAGGTTACAAAAGCACCCTACGGCTGCACACTGTTTGTTCACTTCATGACCTGGAAAATACAGTTAATAGAAGTCTTTATGTCATTATTAGAGAGATGTAAAAGGGCAAAAAGAAACCAACAACAAAACTTACTCAAATTCAAGGTTTCATGAAAAAAACTTAAGAAATACAAGCTGTTGTATTTCTGTTGGAAAACGTGCACCAAGTCCTCAGTGCAGTAGAATAATTTACTAGGTATTACCTGATATGATTCTGTTTAAATTATAATATAGTAATTCTTAGGATTGATATGCTAGTGGTGATAAACGTTTCACAGAAAACTTTTTTTTCTCCTAATATGACCCACTGACCAAATATTGAATGCCATCAACAATGCATTTCATTTGACCCAGTGCTTTTGTCAAAACAGTAAAGACTTTATATAACATTTAGAAGTCAGATAGTTTACCTGTCATCTCCCTCACCAATCCCCTGAGTGCACCATGTGTGTGTAAGACCACTTCTATGTTCACCACATCATCTATCAGGGCATTCTTCAAGGTATGAAGCTCTGGTGCACTGATTGTAGACTTTGATTTTAATTTCCTCGCTATTAGTGTAACAATATCTGAATTAGTGCTGAAAATGAGTAAAATCTTTTGTCACTAAAGGAATACACAACACAATGTTTACTTTTTATGTAAGTGTGGGAACTTACTCATGCAATGATGGAAACATTTGCAACAAGGTTAGTATCGGGTCTATTGATCAGTAAGCGTAGGACGTAGGTAGATAGGTACGTATCGTCAATTATGTAGATTCTCTAAGTGCAACAAAATTGATTTTATATGAAGTGACTTTTCAAGAACTTTCACAACGCAGTGCATCGAAGATAGAAAGTACCTGTCTTAACGTCAGAAAGAAGTTGAGAAAACGAAGTACCTAATTTAAAGTTTTATCTGTTCTTACCGCAGACCGATCATAGACCGCCGACCATCAGCTACTTCGTCACGATGCTTTCGTCTGTTCAACACTAAAAGGTTACGGCTGGTTTCTCTTATAGTTTCTATTGGTTCTTCCTCCATTGATAAACGTAAAGAAGAATTATTTATACTTAACAATAAACAGATAAACACAATCACAACACAGCAGCTTATAAATAAAATAACAATAGTATTACTGACACTGACATTTGTGACAGTTAGCTACAGATAATAGAAAATAAACTGTGGATCCGAGGCTTTCTATAACGTCGATTAAAAAAAAAACAATAATTAAATGTTTTTGAATGTTTGTTCGGCGTTTCTTAAAAACTGATGTAAATCTTATGTACCTATACTCCATTTAATATCATTAGACAAATATTGGTTAACATTCTTTCGTTATTTCGATTTATTAAACGATTTACATTACAAAGCAATATCTATTTAGCCGATATTTGTCTAATGCTATAATAGATGGAGTAGGTATAGGTGAATAAAAGCAGAACGAAAGCGCCTCGCGATCGGCGTATCGCACCAATAAAACTCTACAAAATGTCGTTTATTGTGCTCAATGAAAGCCATTTAATACCTTTTCTTCATACATTGTATGCACAGTGAAACAATTGGAGACTATTACCTATATGTACCTATGTCTACTTCCGTCACCACTTCACTAGATCTTTATTTGTTTTTGTGTTCTTTAGAAGTTTTAGATTTTTGGTTCGTTGGTTTACATTGACGGAAAATGCTTGGTGAGTAGGACAACAGTAGTCGACTTGAACTTGCCAGAATACGCTAAATGCGGGCAGCGTAGGACCAGTCATTGACTGCCGTTGTAGCGATGCTTTAGGCCACCGCAAAGCATTTACCATCAGCCACTCCTAAGTATGTACCAGTGTGTAATCGACTTTCGGTTGAGACTTGAGATGATGAAATAGATTTCGAAATAATTAATCATAAATCCTACAAAACTAGATTGGGACAGGTAGGTAGATGTACCTATCTTGTTACACATTGTCTATCTACTTATGTACTGCACAAACATCTTTAAGTTAAAAGACCATACCTAAACAAAAACCGGCCAAGTGCGTGTCGGACTACGCACAATGAAGGGTTCCGTAGCTGGAATGAATTCATCCCAAATGCAAACTTAACATTGTAGTTGAAATACATGTTCTCCCATACATTCCAACTGCAAATATGTATGATTTCATTTTTTTTAAATTTTCTTGTTTGTCCCCAAAAGAAACCCCCTTTTAAAAATTCATTTATTTACGTTACACGTTCGTATTTTGGTCACAGAAATACATTTGTGTACCAAATTTCAACTTAATCGGTCCATTAGATTCGGAGCAAATTGGCCGTGACAGACAGACAGACAGAATCACGAATGATCCAATAAGGGTTCCGTTTTGTCCTTTTGAGGTGCGGAACCCTAAAAATATGTAGGTATCTACCTAAGTAGGTACTTATAGCTTTCAAGAACGTAGAGACAGAAAAGCCGAATAAGCTCGATAACAAACTCGAATCTCCTGAGATTTGGTTCACGTCATCAATATCGCCGACCAATCACACGGATTGATGAATTACGTGAGATTTGGATCTGGGCCCGACAGCATCCAACTATTTTGAGCCCTAACACTCTGAAATTTCAAGGGCTGCGGAGGTCTACCTAGTTTGGTTGTATTACTGACGAATTTATTGCCATTCATCAATTTAGTGGGGAAATTCGCTTAATCGTGGGTAATAATCATTGTGATAAACCTCCATTTTGGTTTTATTTTGGTACTGCTCAGTCACTCATCAGTAACCAGTGCCCACATATTACGTTTATTTACGGATCCATAATTATCTCTCGATTGCTGTTAGGTATTATGCAGTATTGAAGACAGGAAAGGCACCCATCCCTACACCTACATGAAGGTAGGTAGTGGTAGGTGTATATAAGGAAGTTTGGTTGAGGCGCACTGACCACTGGTTGCTTCAGGCTTACCAACTTATGCATCCATCGTCATCGTCACTCCTATTGTAGGTTCTTTCAATGCTATGGCCCTCTTTGCATCATGATTCCAATGCCCCTTTGGCTGAACACGTCGTCAGACTATCTACACCTCGTCGAGAAGACACTGCTGATAGAGTATTAAATAAAACATAGCTTTTGTCAAAAAGTCAAAACTTATATTTAGGTCACAATAATTTTACAGAATTCCCTTGCAGGTGTCCATTATCGTAATATTATATTATCTGTGCCATTATTATTATGACGTAGGAGTTACATTGATTTTGTGGTGTTAAGGTGGTTTTACACCGGCGAGGCGAGGCGTGGATGGAATGCGCGAGAATTGAAATTTGCATGACAAAATTTCCAGACATCGCTGCATACCTACTATATTCTCAGCTGGCCGGCGCGTGAAACACGGCTGGTCGGACGGCGCGTGGTAGCGCGAGCCGGCATGCGGCACTAGGTAGCGATGGCCGGCGCGTGACAACGCGAGCCAGTGCGAGGCAGCGCTGGCCATCGTGAGACGGCGCGATATAGGGATGGACATCTTTCGGTGTAAAAGGGTAAGCGTGATTTCAAATCTCGCACATCCCATCTACGCCTCGCCTCGTCAGTGTAAAACTACCTTTATGTAGGTAGGTATGGCGCTTTGCGGTATTTATGCTGGCTATAAATATATTATTAGCTGTGCATAATGTTCCTAACAGCTATGCCAACAGATTGCTGATAAAGTCTTTCAGGATAAACAATTATATAGAAGCCTTCTTCATCTCTTTGTGCCATGATAACTAGGTATTCCTTCTGTTGAATTTAGTAAAAAAAAGATTTCACAAATAGATTGAGACTCACATTTACATTCCTAAATCAGTACAAAACAATAATCATGGCTCAGGCGTTCTAACGAATCGTAGTTCTTTAGTTAAAGTAGAATAGAATCTAGGAACAACATCTCCGTTGTTCCCAGAGATAGAATAGAACTCGGAAGTACGGACGTATTCATTACAAGAATCAGTGAGGATAGTCAGTAAGTCAGTCTGGTCTCCTAGACTGTTGATCTTCTCGTAGATATTCTCCAAAGGGCAGTGGACTCTGTAAGAAAGATAACAGAACAGTTAGGTAGTTACCTACAAAATATTTTTACAAAGAAACGAGCCAATGTTCTCCGCACATACATTTGCTCGCAGGAGGGGTATAACCGACGGGGCCGAACAGTCTTTGACTGGCAACCATGTAACAGAAACCGCAGCGTATGTCGGTCGTAAGGTCCACAATCATGATGCACCGAAGACCAGGTGCAGGTTGTAGAGAGTGGCAATCCTTGTGCCGAAGAAACTGGCAAAGACGTGTTTTGTAAGAAAATCCACGCGGAATAATATGAATGAATAATAAAGTAGCTAAGTAAGGTGACGAGCATACCTGGATCGTCTGCCTCGTGCATCAGGAGATGAGACGATGGGGACTGCTAGCCGGAACTCCAGGTAGTCCTGAGGAATTGTCGACCAAACTCGAGCTCGAGGATTCACGTAAAAGTCTTCAGTCTGAAAACATTAATATTATCATCATGATTCAGTAAAATAGAATGTAAGTTACGTTGTATTATTATATAGTGTATGAAAATAAAACTATTTGAACTTTTGAATAAATTGTCTATCCCTGTACGGTTTATATTTTGCCATTTTCATAATAATTATTTATTTACGTCCAAAGATGAGTTAAAATTAGTATTGAAATATAGATGTTTCGACGCTCATAATTTCCAAACCAAATTCTACTTCCATACAGGGCTAGATAATGACAAGATAAATTGATATAATTAGTATTATCTACTTATTCATGAATTATAATTTATTATGTAGTAGACCAATGTTTGTCCAAGCAATTACCTACTACCCTGTAACATTATCTTGATAGACGCAGTGACGATAATTAAGTAGCGTAATAGGTAATTAACGATTAGTCACTCATAAAATATAGGTATGTGTATAAGATATAGGTAGACAATGTGGTTCCAGGTAGCAAAAGAAAAAGGCCAACCTTTGATTATTTTCGCGATCACAAAGATTCACGTTATACTGGGATTTTTCTTACGTTAGATATTGAGGTTTACCAGCTTCGAGTGTGATTACCTGCACAATAAAGATTTTCGGCTTGTCTTGCAACGTAGGGGGTGTGAGATCCGACATGTACCGCATAACTCCGTGTTCACTGTTGGGAGTGTGACTTGACTCCACCATACCATCTCTCGTCTTCGCCAACATCATGACTGCCACGCAACCGTAGTCCGTGAAGTCTTGATGGAAGACTGAAAAATGGAGACAATCCTGCAATGAATTTGGTTTTGCAAGTGGGATGTGTCGAAAAAGGCTTTGAGACGGGATTGTTCTTTTCTAAAGGAGGTACAGACGCCAGCACATCAAGCTATCCGAAACTGTCAAATTTTCCCAATCAACTTTAAACCTTAGATTTCAGTGATAAAGTTGAAAATCTATTAAATAAATTTGACAGATTGTAGTAGCTTGATGTGCTGGCGTCTGTACGTACTTTGGGTGAAGTTGAAAAAGTAGAAAGTTAGAAACCAACCACTATACCGCAGATACCGCTATACAATATCTAAATATTTTCAATGTATGAAACAAAGGGAAGAAGTTTAATATATAATTCAAGAATGGTTTCTTGTTTATCCATGTAGTGAAAATTATGAAATTATCCAAACATATGTATGTATGATGATGATGTATAGATAATAGCAGTTAGAACTGAGAAGCAAATGCTCAACTGAGATAACTCAGTATGTAGGTAGGTGCTGTAAGGTTTTATGCGAAAAGCAACCTTATATTGTTCAGGTTGTTAAGAAAACAGCCATGGCTACATTCGAACATTCTAGCAGTTTATATTAAGAATAGAAAAAAGGTAGACGGTTGCCTCCCGACCTGTCAAGCGGTCGATATAATATAAAATGTAATAGATGATTTCTTAAACCATTAATTATTCGAGTTCTACCGTAAATAAGTATTTTAATTTAATACCTGGTACCTTAGGCTCCCGAAGAGTCTACAGTACCTATTTTAAGACTTACATCTTTCACAAGTGCTAGCAATTTCTTCATCAGTCAAGTTTCTATAAACATTGACTTCGAAACGGAATTTTTCAAAGGTACGTTTGAATTTCATGCTCATGTCGTCAGCTTGAGGAGGAGCATTTTCTTCGCCGTATTCGAGGGCAACATCTGACGCATTGCCTTCAAATATTAACATAGCGTTCTTGCTGTATCTGTAATTAGTTTAAAATAACTATTTATTTTGTGATTCTTGAAAATAATTCTTTATCAAAGGAAGATTTTGAATAACAAGTATAAGGAGGTATAGGTCATTCTGTTTTATAGAAAATGTATTTTGTTTTAGCAGGCAGGAATATTGTTATTGTTATTACAATCGAAGGAATGTGATATTTTACGCGTAAGGCCTAGCGCGCATTGCGGTGCGTTGACTTACGATGCGTTTCTTTCGGCAACGAAAAAAATCTTGCTTTGTTTTCGTATACTTTTTTTTCTCGCAGTGCGCGCGCTTTCATTGTATTTCATACCTCACAGATTTTGCGGTAGCAAAACGCACCGCAGTGCGCGCTAAGCTTAAGTAGATGATGAAATATGCAAACGGATCTATTGTATACCCCATGTTATGGGCATAGCCTATATATAACATTTTACTCCCTATCGATAAAGGCAACCAGTTACATTAATTTCATTATTCTATTCACCCACCTGTCTAATTCATAAGAGAATCGTGCTCTCGTAGACACCCTCAACGGATCCACCTCCTCTGAATCCTCACTAGTCGATGGCACACTCGTAACACAAGCATCTTCAGGACTTGCAGGTTCTTTTGGCGTCTCTTCAGCCTTTTGATAATCAGCTTTATTATATGGAAGAGCACATATTACAACGCTGTCTTCGATATTATATTTGAGTTCGATTTCTTGCATTTTGGGCCCCATGGTAGTTGACGACACAATTAATACTGACTCACAGAATATTAGAATGTGTTATCTTATCGGAACTTATCGATGCGCGTGCGTCAGTGATTACAGAAGTAATACGGCAATCGCTGTGTATATTCAAAATTCTTGACTAGGTATACATAAGTATAGGTTGTGTTGAGATAGTAAACTATAATCTAAATATTTTCATCACTAGCCTTGGAAACTCTTGAGGGAGTAGTAGTTTTTTATATATGTTTATTTCTTTTTTTGAAGTTAGTAGGATTGTAAATTGTATAGGTACTGGCCAATTTAATTATAAAATTTAATCTTTCTCAATAGGTACCTAATGTTTATTAATTTGATTTAATAAATTTATTTGTCTACTTACCATTACAGGATTTTTACAGGGTTATGTGCAGGTATTAAGAAGATTGAGACATAGGTAGGTACCTATTGGAAGATTTGTAATTTGTGATACATGGAAAATTACTCATCTAAATAACAAATTTAACTCTGTTTTACAATTATTAATAATTATTAACATTGTTGTTTCTGTAATAGGTAACTGTAGAACAGATAGGTACCTATTTACTTTAGAAGTCATATTGCAGGGCTGATTACAAATTATTAGGTATCTGCTAGAATATCTGCATTTGTAAAAAATGGTACCATACAATTTCAGATTATTTAGAAGATAGAAAAGCTTGGGATTGAACTGCTCGCTCTGCTAAGCCTTGTGATAAAACCATAAAACAAGACATTCTAATTATTATGTAAAATCAACATATACCAGTTTTATAAACACATTGACATTGTTGAAAATTATATTCAAAATGACGTGATTACTTTGTAAAGTATTATATTATTTTAACTATTGTGAATATGAGGACTATGTGGATATTATTTTTATTTCTCTTCTAGTTTTAGTGATGGTCTGGCAGTTTGAGTAGTTTTTGCGGCCTACCCAAATGTCCTTTCTTTAGTATTGCTCGTCGAGTTGAGCTCCTTATGTTCTGAGTTGAGTTCCACGATTACTGACAAATGCTTGCACTGACTGGACAGGTCCACTCAAATCTGTGTGGTTCTTTCCTCAAAAGACCTTTTCAGACACTAATCTACATGGTCCTCATATGGCCTGACCAAGATTATGTCTGCACTTTAAAAGAGACTGCGACCTCTGGGTTTGTTTCGGCCTTTCTTCTCAGAGTAGTCAGTTAGGAAACGCCGAACTCATCTAGCTTATTAATATTATTTTAAATATTTTTTTATATGACGTGTAAAAGTGATTCCGATATCCTATTTACAGAATAAACAATTTCATTTCATTTCAATAGAATGTACCACCGCCAATAGTTAGGTTAGGTGCCCACATTATTTTATTGCATTCCACGATGTACTCAGCTAGAGTTTTAGATGCACTTGCAAGGCGGCTCCGCCAATACTTTTTTTTTTTGGTTGGGAAATTATCAAATTACTTCTTCCGCTCTGTGTGGAGCGGGAGGGCGTGTCAGACTCTTACTGACTAAAACCCACCCGTGTTCCTTCGGTTGTCATGTTGCCGGGGGGCCACGATTTCCCTTTCGGCCCGTATTCGCAGCCCCGGCAGGCATTGGCCCTAGCGGACCCCATCAATTTTGCTGACATCTCTTTGAGGCGCGCGTGGAACACAACGCGCCGTCGACCCGGACTTGGTCCTTATCGGACGGCGAGCTACCCATTGCTCACCGTCCGCAAGCCCGCGCCTACGGTGGCCGGAAATCTGCCTGTGATACCCGACGCCCAGGACGTCTCGTCCTGCGGCGGTTAGGGGCGCGAGGGCGCGAAATTTGCCTCCCACTCACGCGTTCCGACTCCTCCTTCACGAGCATTACTGTTTCGCAGAAGGAGGTGACGGCCTCCCATTTCCTCTTGCTCCGTAGCATGGCCCGAATCAGGGCCGGACGCGAGAGATCACCGCCGCCGATCGCCTCCACGAGGACACGGCGATTCCCTGCCCAAGCCGGGCAGACCTCCACCGTATGCTTCACCGTGTCCTCTGGGCGATCCACACAGTGACGACACCCGGGCGTTTCCTACCGCACACCCGGGCGTTTTCTCCCGCGGCTCCGCCAATACTGACCTCAAAGTAATGAGCAACAGAAATAAAGAAAGAAATTTTATTTGCTCGACTGCACTGCAGACTCACACAAGAACTGCCTTCGTGAGTTAAAACATCTTCTGTAGGTATATATCATCATCATCATCTACCTAGCTTTTTCTCAACTATGTTAGGTCGGCTTCCAGTGTAACCGGATGCAACGGAATACCAGTATTTTACATGAAGCGACTGCCTATCTGACCTCCACAATCCAGTTAGTGGGTAACACGATATTCTATAGGTATACTATGTATTTTATTAAGGGCCTTCATAACTCCGTCGAGCTTGGCTATACGAAACACGTCACATTAATACAGTATTTTTACCCGACTACGGCAAACGAAAAGGAGAGTTATGATTTAATACCCCTGGTACCTCATTAACAGCATAACAATGTAAATGTCTATTAACTGCTTCTAAATTACGATGATTATTTTATTTTACTTTTTTACCTACTTCATTGACATAATCTTTTCAGTATTTGACATTAAATACCTACAATTTTCAATTTAAAAAAAAAATCTAATTAGATTTGTTACGCTCGCCTTACAGCTGTAGTGGCAATCATGTCATTTGGTTTAAATAGGTCCTTAGTTTTATTATTTTGTTTGTCTTTTATATAGATTCTTTTCTTTTAGATTTTGTGAATGTGAGAACGTTGTAGGCTGTAGACTTATGGACCATTTTCTATTTTACTAAGTACCTGGTACGAGTACTTGTTGATAGGCCTACACTGTCCTCCCATACCTATTAACACTGTATTTTGAAAACATTGTAGAAACAATTTATTTTGAAAAGAGTAACCGTGGAGTTTCTTGCCGGCTCTTTTCCATAGGAAACGACCAATTGGAACCGTGCACCTAGCTTCTGACGTTTCATAAGTGCCCTTGTAGGTTTATGTGAAATAAAATATTTTGATTTTGAATAGGCTACAGAGGCATGAGGAACAGCTGTGATTCTTGATGCGATTGGTTACTGTTTTTTTGTCTAAGATTTCGCGCAGAAGAAACCTCTGCATTCTTTGTTTTCCTCTTGGTGTTTAATCTTTTGGAGTATTGCCTGACATTATTTTACACGATTATGTCTATTTGGGTTCTCTAATTGTCTTCTTTGTAAGAATTATGCCTTTTGGACGTTAGCATGAGCTATACGATGATCCCTAGAGTGACTCGGCTAAAAATCAAGGTTTCCTGGGCAGCCGCTTTTAATGCTCTAGTTATGGTACACCATGGTATTTCGATGCTTTCATCCGTTGTGTTGATTCCTATGTTTTCGAGTTTTATGGTTATGCGGCATGATAACATTGTTTGTAATTGAAATCCTTGGTCTCAATTGCTGTCTTATTCTTTTGTGTCTTGTGTTTGGTGCTGTCATCTTTGTTTATAATTCGACTTGTTCTTAGCTGCCCCCAAATTATTTTATGGTTGGAGGGGGTCTTATCTGCCCATTCGCCTTTAATTTAATTAAAGAGTTTTTCTGTTGCTGTGGTGTACTAATGTGATCCAATGAAATGTGAAGGATCTGGTTGCTTTATAGGTACAGCTGTTGATGTGAGTGCTAATTATATAAAGTGGAGCAGGTTTGTCACTTCCCCTATCAACTTTAAGATTGATTGTTTTGTGTGTGGACCGATTGCCTGGTGAAGCTTACGAGAATCCGCTAGATGCGAGAAGCACAGGGCCTCCTCTAACAATTTCCATTGGGACCTGTCACTTGCTACTCTTCTCCAGTGAAGTCCAGCCGTGAGTTTCAGATCATCTTCCCATCTTGTTTGTTGGCGTCCTCTGCTTCTCCTGCCATATCTGGGATACCAGTTGGTAACAATTTTACACCATTTCTCTTGTGGGTCGCGTAACATGTGACCTGTCCATCTCCACTTTTGTTGGTCTATCCGGGTTATTATATCAACAACTTTGGTTTTGGCCCTTATTATGCTACTTCTCACTCTGTCTTGTTTCTTTATTTCTGTATCTTTACAGAAATAAAGGAACCTAGTACATAGTAGGTACCTAAAAAGTCAAATTAAATTCTTTAGCAAAACTCCGCAGGCGTGATAGGAATCGATATCTAAAAACTATTAAAAAAAAAGTGGAGTCAACGACCGCTGGTAGTGTAGTGTAGTAACTTGAAATATGAGTTGAGAATATCAGTTTTTTTATTTAGTTATCGATACCCATTATTTGAAGACATTACCCGAAGTTTATACAAAATAACACTACATAGAGTCGCAGACCTCAAAAAAAAAAAAAACTTTAAATATTGTTCTATTTATCAATTTAGAAATTGATAGATACCCATCACGTTTCTGGAGTTCGCTAAATAATTAAACTTGGCCCTAATTTGTTGTTATTTACCTATATCTACCTGTGTATATCTACCAGTTATATGTATCTACCTGTGTATATCTACCTGTGTATATCTACCTGTGTATATCTACTGGTGTATATGTATCTACCTGTGTGTTATGTATTTTATAATCTCATCATCTCTGTCTTTTATAATCCCATTTTTATTAAACTTGACATTGTATTGCTTAGGATTTCAAATTATTTACTGAATTTCATTTTGACATGGTGTATTGATTTGTTTGAATGTATTAATAATATTATATTGAGTAAGTCTTTATCATTATAGCTTAAACTGTTTGCATGCCTTAGGTAAGGTAGTTAGTACAAGAATCATTTTAAACTTGAGTCCTATTACACTTTTTACGCAAATTCATGATTTTTGACGTTGTAATTTTCAGAGAGAGGTGGAAAGAGAGTAGAGAGGCCTTTGCCCAGCTGTGGGACAATAACGGCAAAGAAAAATAAATAAAAAATAAATTCAGCAAAAGTTAGATATTTTAATTATTTGATTATGAATAACGATAGTGCCATTCTCTTTCTTGTACTTAGGAGTTACACATTTTAATTTTTCTTTTCGTGTAATTTACTAAGTATAAATATTTTACTAACTCAGTTTACAAGAAAATCCGTCGGCGATGAAACTTTGACGCTTAAATTCACATTAATCCATTCAATTCTAATAAAAGCTAAAATTACTAAAAGATAAGTTGAATGTTTTACTTGTTTATTGGAGTTCTAGAATTTCTTTAAATGCCTTGAGTGTTCACGGAAAAAATCATAAAGAAAAGCAATAAATGTCTTGATTAAGCGTCCATTATATTCCAAATAAACAACATTTTATCAAATAAACTAAAAGAAAAGAGCAGAATTTGATATTCGGTACAAAAAAATGTATTGGCTACTTGGTAGACGATCGCCATTGTCAATACCTAAAGTAAAGTAAAGTAAAGTAAAGTAAAAATTTATTTGCATAGATTGCAGGTACAGTAAATAAGATGTAACAGTTAAAATATGGATGATCCTTGTACAATCTACCTTATATTAGGCATGCAACATTATATAACACAAGTGAATTAATATGAAATGAATAACAATTATGATATAGATAAACAAACAAATAAACAAATTGTTATTATATAAATAAGCTTTAAAGCCTGTATGGACCTACGGTATTCAGCTGTGGGGCTGCGCCAGCCAAAGCAATCGTCAAATCATACAAAGTTTTCAAAACAAAGTACTAAGGGATATAGTCAACGCGCCCTAGTACATAAGAAATAGTGACCTCCACCGGGACCTCAAGATGTGTTGGAGTTTAGCAAAAACAAATCGATCCTACTTCAACACTATAGTCTTTCTCTTTCTAACTCATAAATATTACTTTTTACTATCGGAGCCCGCCCTTAACCACTTGATGAAATCCTTAGTTTCTCATAGTGACTGTACTATACTTGTAGCCCTGTGCAGGATCACACGTCTCACATAATACTAGTAAAACACACCTTCCAGTATATAAAGAAAAGGATAATAAACATATTATTAAAATCCTTAGAACGGTCTTTCTTTTAGTGTCCAACCTTTAAATCCTAACAGGTTATGGGACCCAGAGCGCTAAGCCAAAGTGAGAATAAATAATATAAAGTGAAATTAAAGGACACTAAATAATACAAAACTTTCTGTGCATTTACCAATATAAATAAAAAGTTATTTTAGTGCGAGTGCTTAAAAATGGATTTAAGATCTAAAAGGAACATTAGACAATTTGATGGAGATAAGTATAGTGTGTGGAAATTCAGAATTCCCAATCTATTAAGTGAGCTGGAAGTAATCGGTATCGACGATGAAGCTCCTTGTCACCGAACTTATGGCTGCATGTGTACCGAACAACATTGACTGAAGACAATATAACATTAGCTTTTGTGAAAACGGCAAAAGGGTCATTTGAAAAAGCATTGTTTTTCTTACAAAAGAGCTATTGAAAACCAAAAACCAACAATATAACGGATCAGTTGGTGAGTTCGAAACCACATAATGGAAATACCTCTGGATATGCTTTTATGATGGGCAGTGATACAATTGACAGTAATGACGGGCAAGACAATATTACTTTTGTTTTGGATTCTGGAGCATCAGATCATTTGATAAATCGAGAAGATTTGGCTCTAAACTTTACTGAACTAGAAAAATCAATAAATATACCTGTAGCGAAAAATGGCAAGTTTATACAAGCGACGAAGGAAGGGGATATAGGAGTAGGTTGTAGGACCTACACTATCGGTAAGGAAAATGCAGTAGACGAGAATGACGGAATGTTGTTGTGTACAATGATGGTAAGCCGGTAATAAAGGGTGAGTTTTTGAACAATCTTATTGGCTTAACTTTCTGCTTTAAATAGCGAGTGCTCATTAAATAGAGTCGTAAATAATAGTTATAAATTGTGGCATCAAAGGTGGGACCATATTGGCAAATCAAAATTTATGAAAATAAAAAGAAAGAAACAATTTTCTGATATTGATAAAATTAATAATATTATGCCAAGCGATAAATTGGGTGAAGCTTGTATTTTGGAAAACAAGCTTGTTTGCCATTTTACAAATAAAAAAAAAAAATAAAAAAATTGAAACGATCTCTATTTAAAGTGCACACAGATGTCATGGTCCTAAGTCCCACTCATCATTGTGCGACCTACTTGTTAGCTCGTAAATCAGATGTTTTTATTACGTTTCGGGATTATGTCGCAAAAAGCGAACTTCGTTTTGTCTGAGAATTGTTAACCTATGTTGTGATAATGGAGGGGAATTTCTATCCAATGAAATTAAAGAGTTCTGTGCGCGGATAGGTATTAGCTACCACATAACAGTGCAACATACTCCGGCTTTGAATGTTATTGCCGAAGGTATGATATGAACAATAACAGAACGGAGTCGTATAATGGTTAAAGGATCTAAACCATGAAGATCAATCGTTCTGGGATGAGGCTGTGTAAACTGCTACTTATTTAAAAACAGAACGAAGTCGTACAATGGTATAAGAATCTAAACCATGTAGATCAATCGTTCTGGGATGAGGCTGTGTACTCATTTAATAAATATTAGTCCCACGAAAGCACTGTGATTGGACAACACATCTTATGAGTCATGGCATAATACTAGGCCACAACTGAAGTATTTAAAAGTTTTTGGTTCTACTGTTTACTTTGTTAATAAAAGTAGTAAAACGAAATTTGACAAAAATCGTCAAAGGGAATTTTCGTTGGTAATGAACCAAATGGTTATAAGGTGTGGGTTGTGGTAGATGGAAGTCAGAGATGTGGTAATGGATGAGATTTATTTCTTATCGTATTGGCCAGTGAATGTGAAACCTGAGCCTGAACGGATTATGGCTAGACGTAGCATAACTCTATTGACAACTCTGGACGTTGTACACCCTTTTGTAAAGAGGTGTGGATCTGATAAAATTAAATCAGATTGTATAAGTAAACAAACGGAAACAGTTAGTTGGAGTCAGTGATGTGGTACCGAACGGATTATAAATGGCTAGAAATAGTAATAATTCTGTTGATAATTCTGACTATGTACACCCTTTTGAAAAGAGGTGGGAATCTGATAAGAATAAATCAGATTGTAAAAAGTAATAAGTAAACTAACGGAAATAATACCTGCTAATAAATCTGTATATGATACAGGGAAGCGCTTGATCTAGTCTTCATATCACAGTGACAATGAGTTAACTTTATCTCAAGACAATGAAACATCACACATTTTGAGACGAAATAATAGGATTCAAAACATGCTTATAGTTTCTTATAATGGCAATGATGAGGACAGTATTAATGATAACTACTTGATGTGTGCTGAATCTATAATATTTCAAATTCCTCAATCATATACAGAAATTAAATATTAAGTTGAGAGAGGAGAATCGTCTATCGCGGTGGAGTCCGTGGAAGCGAGTCGTCATCGGGCCGAGCCGTGTCGTCGCCGCGCCGCGCCTCAGCATGTCGATGACGCGTTGAGCACGCAGCCTGCTCATGCAGACCGCGCACAAGGTGTTGGGTTCGATTCCCAACAAATTTCCGTATTGAAAATGATAGGTACCTGGTGTCTAGTACCAAAACCAGATAATAGAAATATTATCGATTGTAACTTTGTAAGTAGATATTTACAGTTTAGGTTTGGAAAACCCTTGAAGTACATAATTAAATAAAGCGAGATTAGTAACTCTTGGTTTTAGTCCGAAATATCTGATTGATTATAATGAAAGGTTTGCAAATTAAATAAGTCATTATTTATGGATTAAAATAGTCTGCACGCTGTTGGTTCCAAATGTTTGAGCAAGCTTTGATAAAAGGGGGTTTTTAATATTCATCGCTGAACCGGTGCATCTACATTTTGAACGCTGGTCATATTTTAAAGAATATTTATGTTTTACTTTATGTGGACGATCTTGTGATTTCAACCGCAGATATAAATGCTATGAATAGTTTTAAAACTTATATAATGAACACTTTTAAGATCAATGAAAAGAGATCAAATGTTTTCTGGAAATAAAAATAATCAAGTCAGAAAACATAGTTAGTTACTTTGGATCTTGAGAAGTTTAACATGAGTGACTGTAAATCTGTCACTACACCGCTTAGAAGTAAACTAGATTACAAAGTATTAAATTTGGGTGAAATAACAAGAGGCCCTTGTAGAAATCATATTGGGTCACTCGACCTGACCTAAGTTTTTCTGTTAACATCTTAAGTCGAAATGCAAGCAAAAACAACCATTCATTATGGTCACACTTAAAAAGGTCTTGCATTATTTTAAGGGAACCATAAATCTGAAGTCAACTTTTACACGAAATGATTACAAAAATATTCTTAGTGGCTTTGTTGATTCTGACTGGGGTAGTAATAAATATTTTAGGTAGAAAAAGTACTACGGGTTATTTGTTTAAATTATTTGATCAATGCACAATATGCTGGCAAATAAAGAGGCAGCAAACAGTGGCAATTTCATCCACTGACGCAGACAGCTCTATATGAAGCAGTAAAAGAAAGTCTGTGATTAAAGTAGTAACAAGTATTAGCATTGCGATTCCAGATTCTATTTGTATTTATGAGGATAATAATGGATGCATAAGCATCGCGAACAATCTTACTAGTCACAAAAGATCTAAACACATTGATATTTTGTATCATTTTTCTAGAGAACAGGTTGAGAAAAATGTGATTAAAATGGTTTTTGTTTCCACAGATAACCAGCTGGCTGATATCCTGACAAAAGCATTACCCGCAGTGCGTTCCACCGAGATGAGAACGAAACTCGTGGTGACGTTGTAATTGTATACAACGTGGATAAATAAATGATAAGGAAATGATAATTATAAGAGCTTGGTTATAATAAGTAGATGAGTAACATTAATAGTATCCAGATATATTGGATGAATTGAATGATGATGGTCTGATTAGGTTTTTCTGGGTTTCCCTAATCCTGCGCAACGAATGTTGGACCTTGATGATTGTATCCCCAGAGAAAGGAAGGTGTGTGTGATTTTGTAATTGTATACAAACGTTTGATATTATTATATCGTAATTAAAAAGAAAGGGATTTATTTTTGAGGGGGCGTGTTGGAGTTTAGCAAAAACAAATCGATCCTACTTCAACACTATAGTCTTTCTCTTTCTAACTCATAAATATTACTTTTTACTATCGGAGCCCGCCCTTAACCACTTGATGAAATCCTTAGTTTCTCATAGTGACTGTACTATACTTGTAGCCCTGTGCAGGATCACACGTCTCACATAATACTAGTAAAACACACCTTCCAGTATATAAAGAAAAGGATAATAAACATATTATTAAAATCCTTAGAACGGTCTTTCTTTTAGTGTCCAACCTTTAAATCCTAACAAGATGGATGTCGTAAACATAGTTATGCAACAATATGCAGAAGCTCATGAACACAGACTTCATCATCACGTGAATGTTGAGGCAATCCAAGTCCTTGACAACCCTGAATTAGTGCGAAGACTAAAAAGGGTTAAACCTGAGTTAGTTTAGTGTAGAGTAAGTGAACTTAAACTGTAGTGCAAGTGCTGACTTTTACAAAGAACATTTGAATCAAGTGTCTTCCCCTTAACTTATAGTGAATAAGAAAGACGTTATTGGACGACTTCTTAATTTTATAGTTACTTAGCAGTTTAAGTTACATTTAAATTACTTATTAGCTAATAGGCTAGATTGTAATGTGAATAAAGTATCACCAATTGTGAAACTTTATAAAGGAAAAAAAAAAAACTAATATTATATAAAAATTCTATCCACAATGAATACGTTTCGTTAGTTTTCGTTTCTCAATATAATAAGACAAAATAACCATAAATAAAATTAAAGTACTATATATTCCGCGTCAATTCAGCAAATCACTTGAAAAGAATGTGTAACTCCAACTTACAAGAAAGAGAATGGCACTATTGTTATTATAATCAAATACCTTATTAAAATATCTTACTGTTGCAAAATCTTGATCTTCCGTAAAAAAATGTAATAGGACTCTTAACACCTGTAACTTGTACCTACTTTCTGTGCGAATAAAGAACTATTCTATTCTACTTGTGTGTACCTGTGTACCTAAGGAAACTTCGCCCTAGTGGTTACTTTGAACGGATGTTGCGGGATCCTCAGAAGTCTCCTCATTAGTTGACGGCACAACAATTATATTGGAAACGATGTTCTTGTTTGATCTGTGCAATTATTATGATTGTATCGATATTCGCAACAAAATTTGTTATGTAGTACCCAGAACAACGATTTGCCGTGGGGTGCGCGCAAGACCTCTATTTGCAGTAAGTTCTTGTCGTACGAACGCAGGCTTGTGTGCACCCTTACGTCGCCTTTTTTTTTTTTTTGTGTGGGAAATCATCAAATAACTTCTCCCACTCTGGGCGGAGCGGGAGGGCGTGTCAGACTCTTACTGACTAAAACCCACCCGTGTTCCTTCAGTTGCCGTGTTGCCAGGGGGCCCACGATTTCCCTATCGGTTTTCTTCGAACCCCCGGCAGGCATTGGCCCTAGCGGACCCCATCAATTCTGCTGACATCTCTTTGAGGCGCGCGTGGAACACAACGCGCCGTCGACCCGGGCTTGGTCCTTATCGGACGGCGAGCTACCCATTGCTCACCGTCCGCAAGCCCGCGCCTACGGTGGCCGGAAATCGCCCTTACGTCGCCTTGCCAATCAATATAATAAGTTCTTTGTAGACATCGACTTTTTTTCTGTCTCTGCTCAAAAATTTAGAAGTACAATACACAAAACAATTTTGGATCATAATAGTTAGATTAATACGTATATTTACTCATTCTCTCTCCCTCTCTCCTTCTGTTCTTTGCATGCTTGTCTTTTAGTTTACTACCAACTACTTTTCTGTTTTAGCAGCTTAGAATAGCGCACTTTTAGATATAGCTTTTAGTATGTTGTGGAAAATGTCGTAGGTTATACATTTGTAACTTTTGTATATTTATAACTTAGTATAAGATTTTAATGTATAACTGTTTATTTTCCCGAACAAATAAAATAAAATAAAAATAAAACACGTTTCACATCGGAATTGTCTGCATTTTTCGCTTTCTCTTCAGCTTTTTGATAATTCGTTTCATTAAATGGAACAGTTGGCGGCATGGTTGACTTTGTGGGTTGACACAATTTGACTAACACACACGAGGAAAATAATACTTAGTTTTATCTCCTTGATGCATGTGCGATTGTGTGTCACTGTTTACATAAATAATAAGTAATACGCCGGCCGTATATTGTTGGGTACTTTCAAATTTGTTGTATTCAGGTCATAATAAAATCAGTTGAAATAATTTTAAAAATTAAGTTGCATAAGCATAATCAGCCCATAATGTCCCCACTGCTGGGACACAGGCCTCCTCTCTTTGAGAGGGAGTGGGTAGCTATCCACCACGCGGGCGCCGTGCGGGTTAGTAGATGTCACATGTTTTCGAATTTTTTGGTTGTAAGACGATCCGGTTTCCTAACTATGTTTTCCCTTACCGTTTTGAGAGCAATGGTGATAAAATAATTTACACAAAGTGCTTGGGTGTGTTTGAACTCACGACCTACAACTAGTCAGTCGCGGCCGTTACCACTGGGCCACCATTGCTCTAAAATTAAGTAATTATATATGTACAAATAAGTATTGCTGTTAACTGTAAAGCTTGTCGGAAATAGAGTGCTCTTCTGCCAAATTTTTTGTTCTTTTTCTTACTTATCTACTTGAAACAATGGTAGGTATATTGAATAGGTACTCTTTCTTTAGTCTATTATTTCGATAACCATTTATATTCTAGAAAATACACTGAAGGTCTTGCATCATTATATGATTTACCCTTTACCACAGACGTACGTCTGAGTGACGTAGGTAGGCACACACTTAAAACCGTGTTAAATAGGCTGATATCTGAGCCCGATTTAGAGTGATCTCGAAGTAAAGTACCTACATGAGAGGGTTTATCCTGGTGATCGAGGAATTTCAAAAAACAAAATCAGATAAGTAACATCAAACTGTTTATTTCCGTAAATACGCTCTTAATATTTACGTTCTTATTTCTCTTAAAACTGTAAAATAATATGCACAGGAAGAGCAAGACAGTAGCGACAATATTAATAATTAATACATTTGATTAAAAACACTTTTAAGCTGATTTGCCCAACTAGATTGTAATATTGAAAAATGTATGATATGTATTTTATAAGTCATATTACAGAGATGCAATAACTCTGCAGTTCCACTTAATGAAACAAATGACATTATTAACGAAATAGAATATAATACCAAATATAACTTAACAATTATGGCAACTGTTAATTAATAACACGAAAGTAAGTAGAAATGCAGATTTTCTTGCATCGATTAAATTCAGTTGACAATTAGAAAATTTTAAAATATTTACACTAAATATTTTTGTCTCTACTGTCCTGGCTCAAGGCTCTACTCTGCACATATTATAATTATGCTTATGTTATAACTTAACATTAAATATTTAATATATAAAACGATATGCTTAACATTTATACATTTACTAGTATATACAGTAAACATCACTATTCGTCTTTTTCTTTATATTTACATTCATTATTTACAGGACTAGAATAAGAAAGTCATAATTAACAAATTATTTACATACCCAATATGATAGCGCATATCTTTTTATATACAACCAAAGCTTTCTACTAAAGTTTTATATATTTTACAAATTGATTAGACTACAACAGGTTTTCTTTCCCTATATTTGCATGAGCAACTTTTCTTTTTAAAACTAACATTGTTATTTTTGTGTGAGTAATCAAGGAGTGATCGGGAGGAATGTCTTTGCTATAAGGTGTCAGCTTTATCATTGTTTACTGACGTGCTGCTAGACTTTTCTTGGGTGTTCATTGGTTTAACGTTGTTGCATTGCGTTTTGACGCCTTCTTTCGGTTGGTCGTCATGTTTCTTGTCTCCATCGCCTATTGGTTGGATCGTTTGGCCGTTGAGGTGTTTGAAGTCGGCAGGGTCGGTTTGGGTCTCTTTGTCAGCGGTTGGTGCTTCTGAAATTACGAAATTAATTTGATTACTAATTTGTAGTTAGTCCGCGGTCAGTTTGTATTCAGGCTGCCGTAAGATTGTAGTCTGTCTGTGGTCAGCTTGAGGTCAGTTAGTAGTCAGTTTATGGTTCCTAATTAGACTATAGGCAAACTGTTGACTAAAGTTTTCCTATAGTTAGTCTGTTGTCCTTCTGTAGACAGTTTATTGAAATCTACGTTATTTATCACAAGTTAATTATCTTTATTGTCCTATTGATGTCTCGTGATCTGTGTGTCCCATTTCGAAGATTTTTTTTCTGTTATTGGAAAAACACAGTTTGTGCAAAATAATATTTACTCTTGATCGGTGGATGCGGTAGCAGCGGCGCCGGCGGCGGCTTGCGGCTGTACCGGACCGGCATTATACTCTGCCGGACGTTTCGGTCCGGCCGGATGAGGATTATGTATAGCTGGAAGCAATAAAAAAATATCATTAACTTGATAGTATTCAAAATGTGCGCCTTATTTGTGTGGAATAAACTTTTCATTCAAACAACATTCTTTCTAAAAACAGTCTTCAAATAAATCTAATTTAACGAATGGTCTCTCGCTCTGTTTCCCTAAGTACACCTACCTAGAAACACTGTTATTTGAAAGTATTGTAAAAGCCAATTATTTTTAAAAGAGTAACCGTGGAGTTTCTTGCCGGCTCTTCTCAATAGGAAGCGACCAATTGGAACCGTGCACCTAGCTTCTGACGTTTCATAAATGCCCATGTAGGTTTATATGAAATAAAATATTTTGATTTAGATTTTGATTAACCCTTAGCAAGTCGCGCGTCCCCCCGCGGAACTTAAGAAAAAATGCTACTATCTATTTTTACAAGTAAAACAGCTCCCAAGGAACCCGGGAAGGTATAATACATGCCGTGTTAATGGCTCTTTATTGACGAATTCTCCGTTTTTCCGAAGGCCTACCCAAAAATCAAAAGCACTTGAGATTAGATTGACATAATAAGTGTTAAAAACTCAAACTCAAAGCATTTATTTCAAATAAACCAATTACAGGTACTTTTGAATTGTCAAGGGGTCGGTCAGTCAGAAAAATGAAGCTAGTTGCCCATTCCAAAGCGTAGTAGGTACCTATGGAGAAGAACGGGCAAGAAACTCCACGGACACTCTTTTAAATCAAAATATTGTTACAAAATATTGGTTACATCATTCGTGTTGAATTTATACATGTGAGAAAAACGTGCACGTTAAAAGCGTCCATATTAAAAATATAATAACAATTCAAAAATTTAAATAAATTAAAAATAAACCGTGGCAGCTAAGAGATGACCAGTCCCTACTGACGGCGCCCGTTCACGAACATGACGCATGGATCAGCACCATTTAGCTCAACCATTTTGAAGGGAATTTAATGATCCAACACACACGCCACCATCAGCGAGACATTTGAGTGAGCATGACATACTCTCAGCCGCCAGGGCACATTCAAGTCAATGAAAGACGTACCCAGTAAATGGTAGCTTTATGGAATGTACAACATGGTTACAGAGCTCACACATGTGATATGCAATTATACAATACAAAGAGATTGAATTTATACAAGGAAAAGATAGTTTTACAATCTTCAGCAGCTGCAACAATATTTTCGAATGCTAATCAATTAGTTTATGCGCCCTTGTGGAGCTGGACCAGCGCTGAGCCAAGCATTTTCATCAGCGATGTAATCCCCCAACTTATAATATGCTTGGCAGCATAGTGTGCGTTTTATACATGATTTAAATTTCGTTTCATTCAGTTGGAGTATGTGGGAAGGTATTTTATTGTAACATTTTAAACAGCACCCCATGAAGGATGAGTCTACTTTAGCCAATCTGAAACCCGGTTGAACTAATTGGTCCCTATTTCTAGTCCTATAATTGTGTCTATCACCTCTTTTACTGAAAAGACTTAGATTTTTCCTTACGTACATGATGTTTTCATAGATATATTGACAAGGTACCGTCATAATGTTAATATCTTTAAACAGTTCCCTTAGAGAATCGCGTCTGCGGAGACGATATATCGCTCTGATGGCTCTCTTCTGCAGAATAAAAATAGACTCGATATCTGCAGCCCGTCGCCATAGTAAAATACCGTAAGACATGATACTATGAAAGTAACTGAAATAGACTAGCCTCGCGGTATCTACATCAGTAAATTGACGGATTTTTTCACAGCATATGTTGCTGAACTTAGCCGTCCTGCAAGAGATGTTAAATGAGGTCCCCATTGCAGCCGTGAATCGAGCGTGATCCTCAAGAAAACAGTTTTATCGACAAATTCTAGTTTCTCCTTATTCAATACTATATCACAATCACTACTTTTAACATTTGGTAAAGCAAATCTTATGCATTTAGTTTTTTTCCCATTTAATACTAAATTATTAGCAGTGAACCAATTTTGGACCTGCAGTAGGGCGTTATTTACGTCGTCAAGATTTGATGCACGTCTATTTATCTTAAAAATTAAGGAAGTGTCGTTAGCAAATAACACCATTTGTGGTTGGTTTTTTAATAAATGGGGTAGATCATTAATAGAAAGAAAGGACCCAATATCGAGCCTTGTGGAACGCCCATTTTTACTTTTAAACCGATTGAATGGACACCATTTACTTGAACCTGCTGCTGTCTATCATTTAAATAAGATTTTACTAAACTGAGCGCAAGTTTACCTAGTCCGTAATGCTCAAGTTTCAAGAGCAAGGTTTCATGACTCACGCAGTCAAATGCCTTGGAGAGGTAAATGTAACCTGTATAATAATAATTATTATACAGGTTGCAGGGACATCGACCGGAAAACTGTTACCATGGATTGAGTACATGATTCTGAATCCCTCTGCGTTGAAATTTTTCGTCGGTTATTTTAAAAAAATCTGCTGTTCCAAACATTTTGACCGCGATTACGCTTTTCTATAAAATATCTGATTATTTTTTTAATAACCAACGAAAAATTTCAACGCAGGGGCATTATGTACTGAATCCATGGTAACAGTTTTCGCGTCGATGTCTCTGCCACCCTGTATAGTAGAAATAATTAAGGGGCCGACAAAATTTTAATTGTTAAGTAATTGTTATTTTTGTTCACTGTATTGATGCTCTCTTGTGTTGTTCTCATCATCATCTTCCTGCCCTTGTTTCATATTACGTGGATCGGCGTAGCACAGTTTCTTTTCCATTCCATTTAGTTTTCTTGTTAACGTGTAAAAATAATCATTTCCCAGAATATGGAACGCAAAAATGCAGCAGCAGCGCAAATATGTGGGATTACAGTAAAAAAAAAAAAAAACAGAACTAACACAAAGCCAGCTAAAACCAATATATTTTTTAGGTATGCACCGTGTAAAAAAAAAAAAAAAAAAAAAAAAAAAAAAAAAAAAAAAAAAAAAAAAAAAAAAAAAAAAAAAAATTTTCTGCTGATCCAAAAATAAATTCTGTAAATTCTATTCACATTCTTCATACGAATAACCGCAATATTATTCAAACTTCTCTATATCTATTCATTTGATTAATAGAGAATATTGGGAAAAAAATAGTTTGCTAGAAGCGTCAAGTGGAGCGGGTATAAAAGGGATGCTCCACATTTTAATGACTGGCTGAATTTATGAAAAAGATTCGCCATTTTGTTTTTTTACGTAACGTACCTAATACTGACGGAAAAACCCAATAACACTTTACCCGACCTGGGAATCGAGCCCAGGATCTCAGCAGTAACGCTTGCGACCGATAGACCAACGAGGCAGTTATTTTTATTGGTCATTATTTCAGCTTCGACCCTTAACATATCTCGTGGCTACTGACCCGATGCTGATTTCCATTCAATGATCCGTAAAGAGGCTGCTAACTTATTAACTTTACTGACCTTTGTACTATTTGTTTGTTTATGAAACTGCAAAATTGAATGAGTTGAGAGTGAATTATGTTTTGTTTTGAAATAGGCCTTGTATCCAAAAAAAAATTTTTGTCTCTCTTGAAGATTATTTAAAAATATTGAACACGTATTTTTTCTTTTTTGACTTAATCAAAAGATTACGGCGATATATTGAGTTAAAAAGTGGAATGACGTCACGCCTTGCTAGATATAATAGTGCGTTGTGACGTAGCGGGCCCCCACTCCCCAAATTTGATGCGTGTTTTCTAAGTTATTTTTGATTAAAATGATAAAGCAGAAAATACGTTGCTAATATTTTAAGACTAAATAGAATATCTTTTTTTTTACCTAGGCAGTTGCCTAGGTAAAAAAAAAGATATTCTATTTAGTCCCTATTGTCCCTATACCCCATTGTCTATATATCTACATAATACAAGGTGGTCCGTGAAACGACGTCCTAAGAAAATTTTTGGAGCCTCTCTCTAAGGGCTTCCCGAAATGCCAAATATCAGCTAAAACAGATGCTAGGAAGAGCATAAAAAATAGATTACTCCAAGTGGAAATACATAAAATACTTTAGTACTACCAAATATGAAGTTTTTCGCCTTACCTACCAAATTCAAAATATTTTATTTCACATAAACCTACATGGGCACTAAAGAAACGTCAGAAGCTTGGAACCATATTCGAACTCTAAGTTGTATTGTTATGAAAAGCTAAGGGTCCGTGAAAGTTTTTAAATTGACTTTGGGATCATCTTTCTTTTATTTTTTCAAAGATTGAAAATCTAGAACAAACCTTGTCAAGCAAAAATTTTCCTTTTAAGCTAAATTTTAGTGATGTTTAGACAGATAATAGTTTTAATTGATCATAGACCATAATTTAAGGATTAATAATAAATAAATAAACAATTCCAAAAAATGCGACACAAAGAGAAAAATTTAAAAAAAAACTGAAGTCGAGGAGTATTTCCCAAAACATTTACAATCCGTCTAGCTCCTAAACTAGAAATAAACGCTGAACACATGTCATAAGGGGGTGTACCGACAGATGATACATTGGTTGATGATTCTTTAACGTAAGTTGACTTTTGCAATAAATTACAATTATTAGTTGATAGTTTTTGGAAAACCAATTAAGGAATTTTAAGGAATTATTTTGGCGACCGAACGCTTGATAAAAGAGTACCATACCTTCTTAACCAACTGCCTATTGATATAAGAAGTCAAGAAATAAAGGGTAAATTTGCCAAGTTACTTGAATACTTCTTTTTTAGGAGTTCGTAAGCGATGTTCTTTGGAAAGTGGTTTGCAGATTGTTGAGGGAGTGAACAAGTGATTTGGTCGTTTATTTTTAATTTTATTTTAATGATGTAAGTAAATATATTTTCTCTATTCACTTTGCATACTTTAAGATAAGGTACTTACTTATTATTGTTTGTTAGGTACTATAGATGTGCAATAAGTGGAAATACTTGTTCTATTACTCTTTTTACTTGGACACTAATATTAAGGTATTAATGTTTAAACAATAATAAAGTTGGGAAAAGGTAAAAAAAAAATGGAAATTAAGTGTCCGCACTAGTAAACCATATTTGTAATTTTATTTGTTCTGTTACTAGGGTTTCTCATTTTCCGACTTTTTTTGTTCCCGGATACCGAGACTTCTCGAGCACCATTTCCCGGGAATTCCCGAGAAATCGGAAATTTGATTAATCTCAATAAAAATGTATGAAAAACGTTTTAAAATAAAATACACATTTTCGTAATCAACAATATGTTCATTTTAATCAGTCTTCGTCAATTAACTAAAAAAATGCCTTCTTAATTTCCTTTATAATCACAGTTTTAAAACTAGAATAAAATATTAAGTAAAATCTTTAAAATTAACAAAATATCAATTACAGAATTTTTTTTATAATTAGCTGTTACTGACAAATATTATCACTTTGATTTATAGTCACAGTTTTTAAACTAGAATAAAATTTAAGTAAAATCTTTAAAATTAACAAAATGACAATCACAGACATTTTTTTTTTATAATTAGCTGTTATTGACAAATATGATCACTTTGATTTATTAAAGTCAAAATAGTAAAGTAAAAGTCAAAATGTTTCATTAAATAAATAATGATGTTTATGAAATATACCTATATAAAACTTTTGTAATAATAACTAACGACATTTAAATCACAGTCTTTTGATAATCATCTTTGTTACTTATATAAATCAATATAAATAATCAAATGTTTGCGAGTGACTGACTGAACTAAACAAACAGAGAGATCACGGGGTGGGGCGGGCGGGAGGTGGGTGCCTTATTGGGTAGTAAAAGGATGTAAAAGGCGAGAGGAGATAGAGGATACTTATAATTATTGTTATAAGTAACACAGTAATTAACATCAAATTGCTATTTTTTTAGTTATTTTTTTATTTTTCGACTTCCCGGGTACTCGACCCTTTTTTTCCCATTTCGACTAAGGCCAAATTTCCCGGGAATTCCCGCGTCGAGAGTTCTCGATGAGAAACCTTATCTGTTACAGACAAACCGTGAAAACGGTTTTGCGGGGCATTGTTCTTAAGGAAGGTCCTACTTTTTTAAATTCTGACTTTTTGGCAGCCTTGTTTTCTGTCACCTTCATTTATAAGATAAGCTTAGTATATTTATAGTGCAGTAATATTTACCTTAGGAGAGAACAGGCAGACGAGCGTGACGCTGGCGCTAAGTGAGATGGTGACGGCCATGCTGGTGACGCGCAGGGGCACGTGGCTCGCTGTGCCGAAGTACAGCGGCACGAACGCCAGCCAGATCACGCACGTCGTGTACATCGTGAAACCTGAAGATAAAGGATTATGTTTAGTAGAGCTAGGGTCAGAAGGTGTCGTGGTAGACCCCATAGAAGATGGCGGGTCGAGCTGGACCAAACACACGATCAAATCAAATCAAATCTTTTTATTGTAGGTATAGGTTATACAGATAGATGTTAGATAAATTACAGTTCCATTATGTCCTGCCTAATAGGCATACAATAATTATGTCAACATGCAGTATAAAAAAAATCATAGGCATCACTTATAAAGTAAATCTTGAAAATAACAATTAGGTGTATGGTGACAGATTGTGGTAGGCACTAATTATTTAGAAAATCTTGGATCGTGTAGTAAGGTTTGTCCATTAAAAAAATACGCAATTTATATTTGAATAGTGGGAGTTCCTTGGTGCTTAAAATGTCCACAGGTATCTTATTGTAAATTTTATATGCCATTCCAAAAAATACTTTTGCCTATAAGAGCAGATCTATATGGTATACTAGATATTTCATAAATATCAGAACTGGAGCCTATTTAATAAAACCAACATGCGACTGGTGACAGGCAAATTATTCGACAATCCGACAATTTTACAAGTTATTTTAATATTTTTTCTGCTTGTCGTGAAATTGTGACAATATTGTAGTTTTTGACAAATATGTCGCATTATAGCATACGAAGCAAATGGATATGTAAGGATCGTAGCAGGTGACGTTCTGTGATTTCTGCCTATCCCCATCGAATAAAGGCATGAGTTTACGTATGTATACCGGATGTTTTTTTTTACCGGTAAATTAATCACCCAGTATATATCGCATTTTCAGTTATATTAAATTGGGCCCGGGTATCAAGTAGGTTGTCGAGTTCGGGCACAATCTGACAGCAATTTACGGATAGATTATTATAAACTACCGAATTTTATGCGATATATTGTTAACGAAATGATGTGTTCACAATTTCTCGACTGTTTATAATTTCGCGAGATGTACAACAGCGTATATATAAAGAAGATGGATGACACGAATTGTGTATCGAAAGCCTCCTTCAGATAAATACTTTAAGAAGATTTATCTCCCAGTAAATTGTAACCTTCACATTTGCTGAGGTAGAGCCCTGTCACAGACGGGTGGACATTGATTGACATTGGCATCCCATACGTTCGGAAGGAACTTGAAATTGAGGCTTTCTTTCTTCAAGAAAAAGTTAAGAAAATCTCTAGTATTCTTTCTTTTATGAAAATAAATTAGGTAAGTAGTCATCACTCAAAAATTCTGACTATACATCAATGTAATAGAATGATTATATTATTATTACTTTTATGATTACGCAATCTATGTCTACTAATCACGTTATATGAGCAGTAAGTGCTAATCTGTTATCAATTAAATTACGACAGCCGAGTTCCTCGAACGTCTTATACCTACATTGACTTAACACTACAGCCATACAAAATCACGACCCCATATTCGAATTGCGCACACACCCCCTCAAAAACAAAACACTCCACACAATACCTAATAATAAACACACACACACACATAGCTATGATCAATTGATCTGTATATCTAATTACCGTGTCGGTGCAGAGGTTACCTCAGCACATTGTGTGCTGGTATTGAAATACGATTGGCTTAGACACAGCCGCGCGTGAATAAGCTCTTGTATTGCATTGTTTAAACAATGAACTGATAACAATAGATCCCTGTAACGTTCGTAATGACTGATTTGGTTTATTGCTTGTTTGTGTATAGTTGGTGTGTATATGTCGCAGATGTCAGTCAATTTTTATTGACCGCTGCTGAGACACAGGCCTCTCGGTGTAAGGGAGTAGGCAGTAATCAACCATGCGGGCCCAGTGCAGGTTGGTAGATGTCACTTGACTTCGATTTTTTGTTTTTTGGACTTGCCAGTGTCCTCACGATGTTTTCCTTCACCGTTTTGAGAGATGCAACAATTTACACAAAGTAAAACGCCTGTCTGGGTTCGAACCAATGACGTACAACTCATAAGTCGCGGCTGTTACCACTGGGCTACCACTGCTCTATTTGTTTGTCTTCGATAAATTGATTGAAGAACACACATGAAAATGTGTTTGAACTTAACTTCAAAATTATACAAAGGGTGCCTAGAGTGGTCTACATAGCACAGTCAGGAAAATTAATTAGGGAAAACTTACACCCTATGTCAAGTTGCCGTGTACCTATAGCCATTTCAAACAAATGTCAAAAAATTACAGTTGCAATTTGAATATACGGTTGAAGGTACGGTAAAGTCAAATAATTTATTTCAATTAGGCACATAAAAGGCACTTTTGAACGTCAAAATATACATAAAAATAGAATTGATTCTAGTCCCTTCCAAAAGGTAGATTCGTATGGAGAAGAATGAGCAAGAAACTCCACCGTTACTCTTTTAAATAAATATAATATGTGAAGACGATGCGCCTAGGATAAAATTACTATACCATAATAAGTTTGAAAAAAAAAACTTTTTCACAAAAAATGCAACCGACTTCCAAACTACAAAGTGAAAAATGACTTTAATTTCGGAAGTCGGTGGTCTTTGGATCAGTATTTTAGCTTTCCAGCCGTCTTTTAGTAATCGGAGAAAAACATTTTAAAAAAAACCGACGAATGAGAACCTCCTCCTTTTTTTGAAGTCGGTTAAAAATAATTAAAAATGAAGCAATGAGAAATTATTTATGTGATAGTTACATGGTGCTCATACATTTACAGACATTGCAAAAGTATACGATTTTCCTGTAATAAGTCAGTGTGAGTTAAAGTAATCACAGAATGTAAAATCAATTAAAAAAATAATAAATTAAATTAGCAAACAGTTTTATTTTGTCTAGACTCTAGATTGTCCTATAGAGCAGGACCAACATATTTTCAGGCATTCTTATCTTGGATATAATGACTGACTTTACTTTAAATAGATGGTTTTTGGGAAAATATAACAAAAAGAAGTACAATACTTGAAAACAATACACCTCGTTGTCTCAAGCGAAAGAATACGTCGAATATTCTATCAGCACATAAGTACCTTATAAGAATGGCTGAAAGATAAAACCTTAAGTACTAAAGCTTTTCGTTGTTTCTAAATAAATAAAATGAAATGTCTTGTTTTGTCTCTGACTAACTCAATCGTCTGTAAAATTAGAACGTCCGTCCGGTTCAATTCCTTTTATACTACTTTGCTCTCAAATTACTCATACTTGGGTAACGAGGCCTGAAATAAGGCCAATTTATGGTTGTGATCTTTAAAGCTTATGGAGCAACTTTTGAGCCAATTTGGTAATGATTTGTGAAACAAAACTTGGCTCCGACATGGAACTTAATTTCGTAATTTGGACGGCCGAATTAATTCAGACAAAGTCGAGGTGAAAATCTTTGCTAATAAAGTGGAAATTAATGGGTTAATATTTAGACTAAACTTCAGGAATAAAATTATGAAAACAGTATTAGGACCTAGTTTTGAAAATGTAGATTACTGTAACAGTTTTTCGCGACACCTAGTTAAGATGTGAGATTTAAGCATTCTATAATTACGCCTGCATTAACCATAGAGGCAGACAGGGGTGTACCCACGTACACGGGCAGTACAACCTATTGTGAGCGAGCACAATGCCCGTTAAATGCAAAATAGGTTATTGAGAATTTCTAACTGTAAAACCCAATCAAATTTCTCCGACTAGTGGATTGAATTCGGACGGTCAAACGTTCGCAGTAGTTCCACTTGCGACCATTAAACCAACTAGAAAAATTCTTGAGCAGATAAAAATAAATAAATAATAACATATCTACCTATATGCTTGCTCTCATTAAAAGCCTCAGGAATCTTCCTGGTGAGCACGGCGTAGACCGTGCACACGAGGATCAGCACGATGGGGTAGAAGAACGCGATCATGTACGACGCGTCGACGTAGGAGTCGCAGACCAACATGTTGTCCTCCCGCGTTGGGTAGTGGAACATGGCCTTCGCTGGCGCCACTATCATCCATACTACTACTATCAGCACCTGTAAGGAAGGGTGAGAATGAGTTGCCTTTTCAGTATATGCTAGCAGAGAAAAGGATAGGCTGAATCGCCGCAACAACACACATCACTTTCATGGATTGTCTATAACGCAGGGTGCGTTGGTTTAAAGACAATCCAGAAACGTGCCTCACCGCACTGTTTGGTATGAAAATGCGTTGCACTGCGGCCCCTTGCAGCAGTAATTTGCGCTTGGATTTACAGTTTGCTCTAGATAGCATAGGAAAAGAGCTATGGCCAACACCGATTCCTCTGTTGAAATCAAATCATTTACTACTTTGCAAACATGGGTAATTATTATATTGATGTTTTATTAAGAAAGTCCTCCATGTTCTACCGTCACATGGGCATGCAAATCATGTTCATTTACATAAATTTAAAGACATTATTTTAAATAACAAGTAGGAAATTTTAACAATACATTATAAAAATTAATGTCATATCGTTTAAATTACAGTAAATGTCAAATTAATATAAAAAATGTCAAATGTCAAAAAGGTAGCAGTAATCAAAAAATAAAATAAGTCAAATGGATTATTTAGCATGTCAATCAGTCAGTGATTCATCATTAAGAAATTCGTCAATTGTGTAATAACTTTTTTCGATTAATATTTCATACATTTTTAATTTTTTAAATTTTAGTAGGTAATTTTATAAATTTTGATATGACCGCTCATTCATAATTTCATAGATAGTGATAAGGAAGGCCCCATTTGATCGTTATGTTGGACTTAGAGCATGGACAAGGCTGTCGAACAACGAAGTAGTGTAACCTCATTAAGCAAAGCTATGGTACCTTCATAAATCAGGTCCATTTAAATTATTTCCTGGTAAAGGATTTGGGTCTGTCTGAAAAAATGAAGCCGAAAACTGAACTGAAGAAACTTCTCGAGGAAATCGATGCATCACCTAATCGGCAGATATCGCAGTACCTCCCAAGAATTGTGGTCATAATGGCCTAACTTTGATTATTTATTGCCATAAGTTAACTACTTATTAACCGACTTCTGTTTTAGTTTACTGTATATGTAGTAAGTTGTCTTTGTATATTATATTATAATATTACCTGTATAGATATAAGAGCGGCACATATCGCCAGCTGCGAGCTCGGGGATATGAGGATGGGTCTCTTGGCGGAATGTTTGCTGGCGTTGAAGATCCGCGAGATCCTGTTGGTCTTCGTCAGCAGAGCGGCGTACACTACCGTGAAACAGAAACCTGTGCCAAACCTGCGGGACAAGGTAATAATGTCATAATTTAGCACGGTAAAATTTATTGTCATTCCTTTAAAAATTAAGAAGAAATTTTTACAGCATTCTCTTGTGTTGCAGTTAGATATCAGTTACATTCAGTTTTGTTTCTCACCACTGACTTCAACTCACCTAAACATACACGATCGCCAATTTGCGAATTTACTCCACTCCTAACAATGTATAACTCGATCAAAACTTCCGAATTCAAATGCTGTAGATTTTGCACAGACCTAGGACAAGTTCTGCCTCGGGGTGAATCGGAACACATCGGTTATCTTCGGACGTCCGACCAGGAAGCTACATCCGGGCCCTGTCTAGATATGTCATGTAGTGCTCGATCGTCTATGTAATTTGAACGTGCTGCATTTTGATATTTTGTGCTTGTTATCGCATGAGGTTATCCTTCCGTTTCCGAAATAACGATGTCCGTGTCGTGACATTGGACAATGTTAGCTTTCCTATCGTCGCTATGTTGACTGTCCTTTTGCGATGCTTTGCAGGTTTACGAATTGACCTCGTTAGTGTGAAGTACGATTATGTGAGGCGTGTTTTAGTGTCGAATGTCGTTGTTATGTAAAATTTTGATGGACTTTTAACGATCTTTTTGTAGGTTTCGAATAGGATATCGATCGAAACTGAAATATTAGTATCTTCGGACATTAAGAAAACCTATGAAGGTATTTGAGAAATTAATTAAAAGTCTTCGTTTCAAAATTTTGATAATTTCAATTAATTGTTTGATTACAATGCGTATACCACGGCGCCAGTTTAGTAAAGTGGATTGCCGAAAAGTGTTGAAAACAAATCAATTGGAGTTTCAAAAGGGTTCGCAATAGACTGTCGCAAAACAGTTAATGTAATTATAAAGTAATTATAAATTTGTTTATACAATTATTAAAGTCGATTTTAACTTTTTATGAAATTATAATTAATGAAGTAACTTTTTCATTCGACAGAATTATATTGAAAATGGTGATGAGTTGAAAATCCCACATTATCGAAATAAGAAGTAACAATTTTACACAGAAAGCCTCATAAGTAATTCTTTTTAAAACCAATGCTTAAATGGGCTTTAATGTCGACATTTTTTAAACCTATAGTAAAAACTCGGAGACATAAAATCTAGATAAGCGAACTATTAAAAGTTTTATGGCGTCTAACCACTTCATCTGATATTACTTAAAGTTCAACTCATTAAATAGCTCTTAAATCTGCTATAAATATTTTATTGTTAAGGAAAATTAATCCACCCACTGTCAACTACATAAATGCATGAAGTACTTTAAAAAATCTGGGACATTTTCTTTCAATGTCGTAACGTTCTCAATTTATCAAAACGTAGATGCTCTATATCTTCAGAAAATTGGAATGTCTTGAAAAAGCCACAAACATAAGTATAAAGTAAGCCAACGCAGAAAACGGAAGCCTCAAAATGTTGATTCACTTCGAAACAGTTTTCGCAATCCATTACAAAAATCTCAAGTGCAGTAACATGATTCTTCAAAGGTGCTGCGAATCGGTTCTTCTATCAAAGGAAAGTGAATTGTATCGTGTTTGTCATAAGAACTGGGATGGTTTAAAGGAGTGCAGTCTCGGCGTTGAGAGCATGTTAAATATAAACAAGCACCTGCATTTCGTTGGTAGTGATGGCCTTTGGTAAAGGATTCAGTTAACGAAATTCCTTTGCTGTTCAAAGGACTCCTCTTTCATCTCACTGAAGATTTACAAACTAAAGCTTTCGATTGCTAGTTACCAAAGAAATCAAATACTCGATCCAATAGATTGGGCATTATGAAATTGGGTGTTCAATTTATGTTGAATCCAGAAGCTATCAAAAACTCGGAACGTATTTAGTGTATATTTTTTGGAAGAACATATTAATATTAATAAAAAAATTGTTTCGCTTCTGAGCTTATCAGAATTATAAATTGTTTTATATGATATCAACTGTCACAATCTAGCATTTCCAGAAATCCATTTCTGAACTGACACCTTCATTCAAATTACAGTTCAAGAAGCACTCCAAGAAAATCGATAACTCACATCGAATAATAATCCATCCGAATGATTAGGTTTCCCCCGTCACTAGGTAAACGGTTTCGGTGCCAGCGACAGGGACCCGTGAGTACTTGGCCCCGATGCGAGTATGGAACTCGAGTCCATCACGAAAAATATTATTATGTAAGATTTCAGTTTGGCTTAGCAATTTAATGCATTTTCTTGGCGGTAGCACGTAATGTAAATAATGACAATACGTAATGACATTATTTTTAAATGACTAATGTATTATTATTCCTATTATTAATTTGAGTCGACATTGAACTATTTAATAAAAAAAATTTAATGATTTTCTACTCCTAATATTAAATTTATAATGTTTTGACATTTAATTTTTTTATTGTAGGTAATTTTATATTTATTATGCATGATGTTAATTTTTAAATGTGTTACTTATATTATGAATGTATTTTTTTATTTTTTTATTTGTGTAGTTTAGTGTATTTCAAACACAATGTAAATTGTTAGTAAATAAATGAATTGAAATTGAAATGTAAATGAAGGAATACTGTGGTAGACAAAGGGAAGATACATTTTGAGTTTTTATGGTTAATTCGCTGGTGAATGTGGGAATTTTAAAGAAGAAGATGGAGAGGGTGGGGATTGTTAGAAGTAGGTTAATTATAGTGCTACAAGTACAAAAAACAACCGACTTCCAAAAAAATATTACAAAGTGAAAAATAACTTTAATTTCGGAAGTCAGTGTTTTTGGTTTTGAATTTTCGTTTTTTGCCACCGACTTCCAAAATTAAAGTTATTTTTCACTTTGTAGTGTTTTTTTAGAACTTTCATATTATTCACACACTAAGTGGGAAAAAATACGTATTATTGAAGCTAACTCAAAAACTATCCGAGCAAAGTTAATGAAATCTATATGGTGGTCCCATATAAATTTTATTAACTTTGCTTGGATAATTCCTCGAGAGCATACCCTTTCAAACAAAAAAAGAATTTTCAAAATTGGTCCACAATTAACAGAGAAATCGGTGGACATACATAAAAAAACAGTGGCACTCCGGGAGTGCCGACAGAAATGAAAACTTAAAAAAAATCCGCACCGCAGTAATCAATGCGTTGATGTCTTTTACTCCACGCACCGCGGTAATCAACGCGTTGATGTTTTTTTAATGGTCAAAAGCTGGTGTTGTCACAGTGGCGCGAAATCAATTGTTTAGTCCCATCTCAAAAATGCCCAATGGGCCTAAAGAAGTTTTCACTTTAAAAAAACAAACATACGCTACGAACATAGAACCTCCTCCTTTTTGGAAGTCGGTTAAAAAAGAGGACTTTGAACTTTCTTATATGGCGCCAGAAAATTTTAATAGTCCCTGATTCAATATGTAATTAAAGTAGACTGAACAATGCATTTGAGAAATGAAGAAGAAAAAACACTTCATGATGATTGATATCTTATCCAAATAAATACATAAAAATATTGTTAAAGGCTTTATCCGTTCAGTTATTCTTCATACTTTATATTATTATGTGGCGTCCAAACCGCGAAGAATTCATGTCATAAATTCACGCTAAATTTAAACTTCATAGATTTTTCAGGTGACAACGAAAACTTTAGGATTATCTCCGGTTTTTGGTTAAATTCGTTTTTTTTTAAGTTAAATTTTTCCCGAACAGAGTCCTTAATCTTGATGTCATGGCTGCACTTGCGACTGCTAGTTTGTGGATGTGTTTTCTTTACAAAATGACACCCTTTTAAAGTTTGAAGAGCATGTTCAACTTCGGTCCTGACTGTATACGTAAACTTTTACGGGTAGCCAGTAGCCAGAAATTCTTAAATTAGATTTTGGACTTAATAAGTAGAACCTTTATAACTTCCTAAATATATTTTCAGTTAACAGGTAAATTGAGCGAACGGTAACCAACAAAATACTACTTACTAATGAAACTCGAAAGCTCACTATTACGGATTCCCTTTATATCAGTACACTGGCAGTGAAATAATTTATTACGAAGTCGAATCATAAAGTCATTCATATTCAGTTTATTAGTATCTCGCTCAACCGTGTGGCCATGAGACCAGCGGCACATTTCATTACTCAAACTTAATTCAACGTCACAGAGAACACAATGCACAATTTTGATGATAAATGGTTTCAGTTATTTTGTAATGAACTCTGATAGTATTGTGCTTTTGACATGTAAATGTTATATTATGGTGATAAATGAAGTCATTTGTCATTTATGCGATAAAGGATGGAATGAGGGTTAAGCATGGATGCGTGTAGGGTAAAGAAGAAAGGTAATGGTTGGAAATTAGTGGTTGAAAATAAGTTGGTAGAAATGATGACACTCGTTGGCTGTTTGAGATGAATAGTACCGAGCAATACCACAGATATAGGTGGCCTCTGTAATAATAAGTCATTTACTAGTTAGGATTGTGGTTTCATTCCTGCTTGTATTTCATGTTGTATTACTTCTTATTTTATTGTATTAATGTCTTTTATACTCAAAGATAAATGTGTTTCTGTTCTAGGGATTTTGCTTACAGCATCCTCTGTTTTTAGAGCCCCAACATCTCTAGTGATAGCTCACACGAAAATCTTAATTAACTATTTATGTTGCGTTACCATTCGCGAAGCACCTAGCTCGTTACCGTTCATAAATAGGTCTTATATTCAAGGAAACAGATACCATTTCTAAAATCGTAGCTTTTAGACATTTTGAATTGCAGAATTTGTGTTACTATATATCGTTTTTGCTAATTAAGTTTTTGGTTCCAATTTATTTTGTGTGAGTGTTTTAAACAAAGTCTTGGCTAGAGACAAGTTCAATATGGTAGCTAAACGTAATTCTGGCACACTTTTTTCGGACGTACAATTTTTTTTGCAAAAGCATCCAAACATAATAATATGAAGTGTGTGTCTATAATTTTAAAGATTTTTTTTTTGATTAAAACATCACTTTGACGGGAAGAAAATAGGTAGTCATAAAGAGAAACTGATAAAAGAAAAAAAACCGGCCAAGTGCGTGTCGGACCACACACAATGAAGGGTTCCGTAGTTGGGATGAATTTATCCCAAAAACAAACTTAACTTTGTAGTTGAAAAATATGTTCTCCCATACGGAATGTATGGGAAAACATGTTTTTGCAACTGCAAAGTTAAGTTGGTCGATTATTACTCGTTAACCTGTAGAGCCTACTTAGCTGTGATAGTTTTTCTTTTAATTTCGTTATATAAACTACTGTTGTGATTTTTTTCACACACCCAAAACTAACCATTTAGCCGGCAGGGGGGGGACACACTTGACTCTAACAAAAATTAGCACTTTAAAGCTGAATATTTCGCAAACGAATCCCTGAATCCAAAAATGGTTTTCAAAAACTCCCAATATTTTTGAAGGACCTTTCCAATGGGGTAAAAAAATAAAAAAAATAAACATCACCACTTTACGTGTATGAGAGGTACCCTAAAAAAAATGTTTTTCATAATTTTGTTTTACCACTTTGTCGGTGTAATTAATATGTATACCTATGCCAAATTACAGCGTTCTAGTACTAAGGGTCTTGGAGCTAGACCGCGGACAGACAGACAGACAGGCAGACAGACAGACAGACGGACATGACGAAACTATAAGGGTTCCTTGTTTACTACGGAACCCTAAAAACAGTATTTTGACGGTCGTTTAAATTCTTACCTTTGTATAGAACAGAGGATATCTGTAGGCCTGAAGACTAACGCGAAGGTGACAAGGTAACACATAAGGATGCCAGCTAGAAGGACGTAGGACAGCTCCCTGCCGCTGGCACGAACCACAGGGGTCGAGCTGTGGCGGACCCAGACGCCACACACGAAACTGTTGAAGATAAAGAAATATTAATAACCTTTTAACAAAATATTTTAAATGTTCCGAGAATATGGGAACAGGATATTGGTATTGAAAAGCTAGGAGATAATACAAACAAAGGCGAACAAAGAACTCTAATTATAATCCACAAACCAAAGCTCTGAAAGGTAATAGGATATTACATCGGAAACAGAAAATTGCCACTAATTCAGGAGAATGAATTCCATCAATAACATCAAATTCTTCATTTAACAAAACGATTCTAATTCTAATCACGTCGAGTTTCAGATTGTATGGATCAATATTGGATTATTCTTCTCGATTGCTTTTGTCAATCATGAATACTAACTGGCAATATTGGCATGGATTGTAAAGAATATCTAATTTGTTTTCCAATTTCACCTTCCGTATTCTTAATTGCTATACTTATTCTTTTCTGATGTGGTTTCGGAATTCCAATCAGTTTATCCAATTAATCAGATTTGAGGTTCCTAATTGCAATTAACTACTGGTCTAATTAATTTATGTGAAATAAGTTCGACTTTACTCTTTTTACCAGAGCAAAATCTATTTAAAATTTTGCGAATTTTATTCTTAAGAACCTTGATCCAAAGTTTTAGTTCGTTTATAATTCAATAAGTTATTGATACATTCTCATAGTAAAGGATGACGAAGTTTATCTGAATTTCAATCATGCGGCTGTGGCCTGCTAACTGAACTTTATCTTAAGCTAAACTCCGTGATAAATAGAATAGCTGACTGGTGCAAATGTAGGATGTCATAACCGAGTTCTAAACAAACTCTGCTGTTTAAACTAGACTAGTTTCTAGTTGGGATTAAACAAGTAGGTTTTATTTTAAAATTGAAGAACCATATTCTGTGACACATGTATACGAGAAACTCGTTTTTAAGATTCAATCATTTCATTTTGTTACACTTCTTTGACTATTTAAACAATAATTACCATAGTAAAATTATTAAATTAAATATTATGTGAAAATCGTCTACGGTTACAATAATTTGTAAATATGTGAGCATGTCTCTATCATATATTTAATTAATTATCTGTCATTGCTCCATTTTTAATACTTTTTACTTTTTGTAGTATGTATTAGTAATTTTATTCCAGATAGATCGTCTTCACTTATAATGAATTAATGTATACAAAATATTGCATTCATATTCTTATCCATACAAAACTACCTTTTGGAATCCTCATGTCAAATTTGCCTTATTTGTACTTGATTTAAATGAATAACTTAGACGCAATTTTCTCAACTTACGCTGTTAGCAGGATTCCGACAGACGAGAAGGACATAGCACCGATCGCCCAGGCGGAGTCAGGCCTCAGATAGGCCTCGGGGATGGGACGGCATTCAGTCTTCGTAGGGTTGGGCAGCGTGCCCCGGGGACACACCGTGCACTGGGTCTCTTCGATGGACCTTATCTGTGACAAGTGATTTTTTATTAATATACTCTGGATTCGGATTTGATTTTGTGATTGCTTTTTGCCACTTTCTAGTTGGTAGCCTCAATTTATCCTCTCTTCCAAATTTTGTCATCAGAGACAATCTGTTAATATATGATTATTATGTTACATATATATATTATAAATTTTTCTTTTAATGAAACCAGTGTCATTACTTTTTTAGATTCTTAAACTTAGTGAAGTCACTAACTAGTGAATTGGATAAGAAACTGAGAAGTGCTTTTATATATTGTGTCACTACAGTGTTAGCAGGATAAGATCAAGAATCATTTTGTACCACGTGCGCACCAACTGTAATGTCACCTTGAATTGCCCTACACGTCACCTGCCCTGCAAATGGTTATGATGGGACAGTACCTCGTACTGCGTGCAATTGAAGCAGTGCCAGCAGCAGGACTCGCCCTCCACGTACTGCTTGGCCTGCCCCAGCTCGCACTCCGCGCTGCACACTGACTCTGGCGGGTGTCGCTCGCCCCATTTGAACTGGATGTCTGTTGGACAAAGTATTGATTATAGACCATAAAGTGTGGTTCCAAATCCAGGTTCATAAATTTTAGTGTTTCCGCCCTTTCAGTTCTTTGTCTCGTGTACATGAACATAAGCAGAACTATAGTAGGACTATAAGTTGAGAATGACTAAATATTTAGTTTCGGATTAGTTCAGATTAAAAAGGCTTGAATAGGAAGTACTACCACCATGACTTAGTTCTGTCATTAAGAAGTAATGTGTATATGACTGTGTGTAGTTTGGAGAGTATGGATGCTGGTCTTATATAGGCACAAGAGACTTTATTTCTTCTGCTAGCAACATCGATTAGTAATACGGATGACCAAACAGAATTGTATTTGGTTTAATTCAACTTACCATCAACTGCCAACTGCAGTTCTCCGTCCAGATACTGTCCTACATTCACCCAGCGGTAGGTCCCTTTCCTGACCTGCTTGAAGTGCAAGATGTTGTACCTTGCAGGACCGTCTCCATTGTTGTCGAAGTGGAACTCGTCCCCGCTTAGACCTTGGGGTAGACATTCCTCATTATAAAGATGCAAGGCAGTATTTTTCCAATAGTAAAATAGATGGTGTTAGTATCTTACAACTGGACCGGACTTAATACCTCTGCCGCGTAAGTCATTTTGAAGGGTTCGAGAATTATATTTTCCATCCTCTTGGTAAAATTAGTAAGTTTCCTATTACTCCTTTTTGACCGACTTCCAAAAAGGAGGAGGTTCTATGTTCGTAGCGTATTTTTTTATGTATGTCCATCGATTTTTCTGTCAATTGAAGACTGATTTTGGATTTATTTATTTTTTGTTTGAAAGGCTGCCTACCGAGGTGGTCCCATATAAATTTTATTAACTTTGTAAACCGATTGTTTTTTTTAATTTTTGTATACTATACACAATAAATCAACGTGTTTCTGAATTTCTGTCTTGAAGGCTAAAAATAGCATACAGGGAATTTTAAAGAAATGATTTCCAGTCGAATCTATTCAAGGTAAAATGTAAACAAAATATTAATAACATTAAAATGGTACCAATTTAAAAATGTCTCTTTCCTACACAATTTTAAAGCTTTCTCATTTATTTGAGAACCAGCCAGCTACGTCTTTGGGAGAGGAACATTGAATAGTAGAACATGTAATCACTATTCGAGCTGCTCTTAGACAGAAAACTGAAAGGATTTTTGTGAAGACATCTTCGTGTAAGCAGTACCTAAGTCACACAAACGTTACTAATTGTGGCAGTCATAGAGAAAAAGTCTGGGAAAAACGCAGCAGTTCTTTTCATGCAAATGATGTAGGTAGCTGCCTAAGCTGTAAATAAGACACTTATAACTGGTGTAAAAAGATGCTTAATAAAGCTGAGAGTCACTTATGGTTCCCGTAATTGTGTCATTTTTTTGTACTAGACCGTATCTGGCACCGTCGGGGTACCGTATAGGTATTGTGCATACTTTAATACTATTCAAGTAATAGTCTTCCTAGTGATTGTTCATGGTTTGTAACCATAACACGTCTTTGAGCGGCCATATCTAGTGAACCGGCCGATGAATATCGTCAGTTTTTATACTGTTCACACAGGTACTTCTCATATCATAATGTCGTACTAGTATCAGCCTTCCTAGTTATTGTTAATTTTTGGTAACAATAACTCGTCTTTGAGTGGTGATACATAGTCACTTGGTCACCATTTTCACCAGAAGAGGGCCCTACACCCATCAAATACTAAATCAGCCTTCCGAGCAATAGTTACGAAAAAAGTACGGTTATCTCTGCCTTGGAATGTATTACGTGCGGCAGCACGTGTGGTGTGAAAAATCGCTGTTAACGGCAGTAAACAGCGATTTTTCACACCAAAAATAAATAATCGTTTACCAGCAATAGTTTTTCTCCACGTTACTTAGTTTCGTGTGCGTATATCAGCACGTTGTGGCGCCCTATCAAAGTTTGTTGGGTAATTAACGGCTACGTAATGCATCTTTTTACACTCAGTACCTATTTGCTACCTCTGGGTTGTACATTTCGTAATTCAATATTATTAAAGGTAGGTTTCAGAAGAAAATTATAATGAGTGGCTGTGGTAAAATATTATACTGAGTAGTTCTTAGCTAAATTATTAATAAGGCCCCGGTTGAAAATTTAATTAAGTAATCTGAATTTCTTAAGAATTAGGTAAGAATTGGACGTACCTTAATTAAGTCTATCTTTAGCGACGTTTAGAAAGGGGCTTAGGCAAATATTAGTTCTTAGAGTAGTTCAGACATTATTTTTCAGATATTAAATTATAAGCTGGAGGGTGGAAATCTAATGATTTTTTTTTTTTCATATAAACATTTCCTTTTGAAATTGTATTTTAAGTCGATAGTGGCACTCTTTTGAGTACACGACACTATTTCAGGGTGTAAGTGGAATGGACAATGGAATCAATTACTGAATCCATGGTAGAAGTGTTTGTTGCGATCTCTCTTACACATTTATCATATACTTCGACACATTTTTTTGACAATGACAGCAGAACCCTCTCTTCTCACTATATTTTACAGGAACTTACCAACAAAGTTGACTTTCCTCAGATACCGCAGTAGGTCAGCTCCGCTAGCAGGTCGCATGGCGTCACACAGTCCTGCCCGGCCTCCGCAGACAGCAGCATGCATGTCCCTGGTGACAATACATTATTTTTTATGAGTGACAGAGCGTTGATTCTATGTCCACTAAGTTCCTTCATCAATCCATACATACAAAAATATAAAAAATATAATAAAAAAATAAATATAATATAATATATTATAAATACGAAAGTAAACTCTGTCTGTTACCTTTTTACGCCTTGACGGCTAAGTGGATTTGAGTACTTTATGTCCCGGTAGTACCTACGTTGCCGTGAGATAATTTTCGACCTCCATGTGAACGAAGCCGCGGGTAATTTATAATTTATAACACAAACCTAGTAAATTATAACGTTGTTAATGTTGCTCTAATATGTCCATTTCATGCTTTGAGTTTTAGAGTTATAATATATTATAATAATTTTATTTCAGACTATCCATTACAGAATCATCCATATTTGTATTAGTAAGTACTTAGGAACTATGTTAGTAAACCACAAAAATAAAACAAACGACATCAAATTGACTGAGTCTGAATTCTGAATTGAATATGCTAGTCATATAATTATGAAAGCTCATGAAAAACCAGCGAGCCTACACTCCCAAATTACTAAGACCAGAAGTGGATGTGAACTCAGAACTCAATTCAACACTCACTCAACAACTTCAAGACTCTTGATGAAGGAAAATAAACCAGAAAACTAGTTTGAACATTTTCATTACATCACCGCAATTTTATAAAGCACCCACGTCACTCAACGGAAACTGTTTCTAACTTGTACTCACGCTGATAAATTAGGTTGAACTAAAACTTAAATAGGATCAATCAACACGCTGAACTTAAACATGTACCCTTTCTGGGTAGAGCCTGCGGGTAATTTTAGGGTTTTTTTAAAACTGTTTTATAAACATTAGGGAGGTTATTATGATTAGTTGAAAAACATAACAGGCAGTCATTTTATTTTTCGGTGGTTGGTAAGGTGTGACAGTAAAACATGAACAGTAATAAAAAGAAAATTGGTCGGTTATTTCATCCTACAATACCAGTACAAAAAAAAACAACCGACCTCCAAAAAAAAACACTACAAAGTGAAAAATAACTTTAATTTCGGAAGTCGGTGTCTTGTGTTTTGTATTTTCGTTTTTTGCCACCGACTTCCGAAATTAAAGTTATTTTTCACTTTGTAGTGTTTGTTTTGGAGGTCGGTTGTTTTTTTTTGTAAAAAGTTTTTATTTTTCACTTTTTAGTTGTGGTACCTACCCCACACACATTCGAATACCACTACCTGCTCCCAGTGACAGAAACTTATCATATCATCTACATAGCAAGTGGGAAAAAAATACGTATTTTGTAGCTAACTCAAAAACAATCAAAGTTAATAAAATTTATATGGGACCAATTCGAGAGCACACCCTTTCAAACAAAAAAATAATTTTCAAAATCGGTCCACAATTGACGGAGAAATCGGTGGACATACATAAAAAAAAAACAAACATACGCGACGAACATATAACCTCCTCCTTTTTGGAAGTCGGTTAAAAATACTCAAGTAGCTTAATAAATGAATGGCCAGTAAAAATGTTGGAATGGACAGTTAAGTAAATAGTTCGGCAGTTCATAGTTAAGATTGTAACTGCGACGAACCACGCGTGAACCGAATTAGTCTCAGTAACTAAACCAGAGTGCCCCGACCAAATGGGTTACATTAAGCTAGAACTGTAAAAGACCACGCGTGAGTCGAGCGAGTGCTACTTCCAAGTTAGATTTCTTATCGACTAATTCCTATTTGTTAACCGTCTACACGTAACTGCCCGTTAAGTCAATTCACTGATTAATATTTACTACGCATGTAAATATTTGTTACAACTTATTTTCATTTAGTTCAATGCTCAGTTTTTTTCAGCCAAACTTGTTATGAATTTTGTCATTTTAACCAAAACTACAATAAGCAACAGACTAGTGCACGATTTCACACAAACAATAAAATGCAAAACAATAAAATGCTAGAATCTTTAACTTTCCCTGAGGGTAGATAGGAATTTCTGAACGCCACCTTCTACGATCCTTACATACTCCTTTTGGTTCGTTTACGTTCATACATCTGGACGCGCATGTTGTGAGTACAGCGCACCTGACCATTCTGAAGAACGTCACCAATGATCAGTGTATATCCTTCTAGGGCGTTTCCTGGCTCTCTCTCTTTCATTTGTTAGTCGCCTTTCATTCATCATGTCAACATGACCAAACCATCTAGGCATACTCTTTTCATGTGTGTATGTGTAACTTTAACTTATTTACAATAGCAACTCCTAGACACTCATACGTAGGTATTTCACGTAAAGGAAACTTTAATTGGGAAACATTTAAAAACAAAAAATCATTGTCTACCCGCTCCTATTCACCGCGCACTCAAAAATGAGCCATCTTAACAAAACTGCAGCCAGCTCTCAAGCATCAAATGCAGTTTTTAAAGAGCGCATTATGCATCCAACCCCGATGTATTCAACGTACACAAAGCGCTCTCATTTCGTCGTACAGAACCTTTGAAACGCTGGAAATTCTAGATTGTCAGTAGAAATAATGAATGTGGATATTCAATTGAAAAATATGAGATGTGGGGAATGCTTTTCGGAAGGATGCCGAATTATATTTTGCTGGGTCGGAGTTGGTAAAAATAGTTTTAGAAAACTAAAAAGATTGGAGGTTTTGCTCTGTGGTGGGAAACTTACTAGTATTATCAGCTTTTTTTCGAATCGAATCGGATCGTAGTTACTTGGAAATTTTAATGATTGGTTAAAGACAAATTGTTACTGAATCTGAGAACTAGTTTACTATTATCAATCTGCCCAGCCTTTCCCAACTATGTTGGGGTCGGCTTCCAGTCTAACCGGATGCAGCTGAATACAGTATTTTACATGGAGCGACTGCCTATCTGAACTCCACAACCCAGTAACTAGGTAATACGATACCCCTTGGTTAAGACTGGTTGTCAGACTTTCGGGCTTCTGATGACCCGTAACGACTGTCAAAAATCCACGAATGACAGCCGGGACCAACGGCTTAACGTCCTTTCCGAGGCACGGAGGAGTCTCAGTATAGGCAAGCGTAGCTTAACCTGATAGATCGAACCGTGTGGCTGTTAGCCACGAGTTTCTCTAGTTTACTATTAATACAACGTAATTTTACGCAACTGTAGCTTTTTCTAAATCCCAATTGATATTTTTTTCTCGTCTTGAAAACATAATTAAAGCTTTCTTTGAACCTAATCTAAATTAAAATCAACTTCCCTTTGAGCGTTTCTTTTTATTTTATTATAAGGCTCTATTTTATTTAAGTGTTACAGAAATTATGCGTCTATTATTGTACCAGACAGCCTCATTGGTCTAGTGGTCGCAAGCACTACTACTGAGCACGAGGTCCTAGGTTTGATTCCCAGGTCGGGCAAAGTGTACAAATGTAAATATATATATTTAAATACAAATATTGCTCGTTTGTTAATATTGCTCGTTCATAAGGTAAAGGTAAACACTACATCCGTAGCTCATAACTGAAATAGCTGAACATTTCCCTAAAATTAATTAACGAATATCCTAAAATTGGAACTAAATTGAGAAATCGTTTCGAACAATCTGATGCTAGTTCGTACACCACATTTTGTATTAGTATCTACAAATGTTCGATTTCGGACTGTCGGTATTTATTGAAAGCAGTGCGGTACCGTTTCGGTACAGAGTGTTACTGACCAATGAGGAAACATGAGCAGTACCGAAACGGTACCGAAGCAAATAATGAGGAAACGGCCTTAGTTTGAATCTAATATATATTTTTGTGCCCAACTACTTAGATAAGATAAATTTTTTTTTCGATTACTGATTATGTAGATTACTAAGCATTAATCAATCAAAAGGTTACACTAAAAGTGTCATCAGTATTGACAGTATTATGTTTTTAAATTACCCATGTCTAGCGCTGTCAGCCCCACCCAACTCACTAGTTAATCATGGTATGAATAATTTAGTTTAGTTATGGTGATGCTAACAGGAGAACAGCAACGATTTATCAACGCGGATCCCATTACAAATACTTACTAGTATCCCTTATAAGCAAATGCGCGATTAATTGCTAGTGTGTCTTACCCGAGGACCGCGGTAGCTCGGCAAAGGGCGAGAGGCGGCGATTATTGCCCCGGGTTTGAACAGCCCGGATTATCCCGGCCGGATATTTAATTGAAACGATTATAGCAATTTATCGTATGAAGTTCTTGTGGAAACTTCTAGGACATTTGACCTATTTAAAGAAAGTTTTAAGCTGGCTATATTTGTTTTGTCGAGGAGGAAGTACTGGAGTTGAACAAGGAATATTTTTAGTCATGGCATCAATGGTGTGTTTCTTTTGGTTTCCAATAGTTTTATTAGTAAGCATTTTGCAGTATCCTCTTGCGAGTTCAATATCGTGATATTTTTTATCAGCCCTTCTGCTGGAATGCGTCTAGTTTAAATTTAGGAGTTTATTTATATATAAAGACTTACCAACTAAACACATACACAGCATTAACCCAAAGTCTTTGTCATAATGTAGATCTCGCATGTATCTAAATTACAGGAAAGCACGACACTATCAATTAGCATACTAGAAACATTAAACACAAACCGCTCAACGCGCCTAAAAAGTTTAAAAACATCAAATAATATATTAATAATAAAACAAATTCAAAAATAATTTAAAAAAATCTAATAATAATTTTGAATACTATTAACATAGTATTCAAAATTATTATTAGATTTTTAGTTACGCTATAACTTTAAAAAAGCTGGGATTTTTATCAAAATCAAATCAAATAATTTATTTCGGAAAAAATATCCATAATGTGTTAGTATAAGAACTTACAAAAATATGTTAGTAGGATTAAACTCGAAAAACAACATTACAATAAAAACCAAAAAATAAATAATATCAGATCAAAATTACAATTAAAATAATAATTAAATTAAATTATAATCAAAATTAAATCAAATTAGAATTAAAATAACATTAATACAGTCAAAACAAAATTAAAACAACATCAAATCAAAATTTAAAAAACATTGAACTAAAATTAAATCAAATTAAAGTATGTATATCAAAATTATGTCAAAATTAAATTAAAACTGAAACATGTACATAACTTATCTTCTATAACAAAATCAATTCAAATATCTTTCCTCAGCACCGGGCCCGCAGCTATGTCTACGGGACCAGTGCATCAGAAAAGGGCAGTCTGGCCTCTCCACAATAACCTTCAGGATGCTATTGGAACTTCCACGTATCCTACGCATTAGGGATGCCGTTCTTTTGCGCATGATAGCCTCAAAACCATCTATACCAGCCTCGGCAAACATGCCCGACGCACTACAGAACCTCGGAAGCCCCAGCAACACCCGAAAAGCATTATTGTACTGAACCCGGAGGGCGTTGTAGGCTCTCTGCGTATACCTGACCCACAGGCTGCAGGTGTAAAACGTCTGGCAGTATGCTTTAAACAGCGTTATTTTCACGTCTTTAGTACACCTAGCAAACCTGCGGGCCAGCATGTTACATCGAACCGACAACGCCCTTCGCTCTCTCTCTATATCCTCGTCATCAAAAAGCTTCTCAGTCAACATGTGCCCAAGGTATTTAAAACGAGACACTCTCTTAAGCGCCACCCCATACAAGTAAACAGGAGGAACTGTCGTCAGCTTTCTGGAACCCTCACGAAACACCATAACCTCACTTTTCCTGACATTATACAGGAGACCATGAGCCGTGGCGTATCGTTCACACACTTCAAGTAACTGTCTGAGCGCATCAATCGAGGGACTCAGCAGCACCATGTCATCAGCATAGCTTATGCTATTGATAGTCTTACCATCAATAGAGCATCCGACACCAGTGCTACCAAGCTTCTCAACCAGCTGATTGATGTATAAACTGAAGAGTGCCGGGGAAGTCAAACCTCCCTGCCTCACACCACATTCCAGTCCATACTCAACAGATAATGCCCCCGACCATCTAACCTGGTTTAACTGGTGGTCATACCAATACTCGAGGAGGTTAACTAGCTCATGTGGTACGGCTCTCTCCCGCAATTTTGACCACAGGATCCTGTAGTCAACCAGATCAAACGCCTTGGAGAGGTCCAGAAAAGCAGCATACACCGGAGTCCTCCTGTCGGTATAATACCTAACCGTGTGCTTGAGTGCCAGAACAGCAGTTTCCGTGGACAACCCAGGTCTAAAACCAAACTGCGAATCATGGGGATTGAGCTGCCCAGCCAATCTACGCTCAAGCACGCCATCAAGAACCTTAGCCGCTATGGTGGCCAAAGAGATAGACCTATAGTTGTCCCTATCCGACTTATCCCCGGTTTTGTTCTTAGCAATAGGCACCACTATCGTCCTCATCAGCTCTGCAGGTAGATAGGAGTGTCTCACACAAAAGTTGAACAGCATGGATAAGACCCTAGGGAGATGCGGACCAGCATACTGAAAGTGCTCAATGCTTAGGCCATCATGTCCTGCAGATTTGCCTCTGGTCATACCTTTAATAATGAGTCTTATCTCCTTAGCTGTAATGCTTATTGGCTCTCCAGACATGATGCCCCCAGCATCAAGATTCTGCTCCTCCACTTGCCGTGAAGTTACTGCAAAATGCCTCCTAAACTTATCCGCAATCTCATCAGGTTCAGTAACGCCATCAACGCTCAACGGAACCGCAGGTTTTGGGTTCAACCTTTTAGTCGATTTCCAGAAATTCTGAAAATGCTTACACCTGTGCTCAGTCGCCAGCATGTCCATCTTTATTTGATCCTCATGATCCTGACAATATTTTAATCTTTCTTTAAAGACCTTTCGCGTCTCATTCATTTCCTTAAAGAGTAATCCGGTGCGAGGTTTATTATGCCACACCCAGTTTAGAAAAACTCTCCTGGCGTTTGCGTGAGCGTCTTTGACGTACCTATTCCAACCGACCACTGGACGCCGTCTCCTACCATCTCCCACTAGGCCAGAACTGCCCTCTGCTGCTTCCCGAAGGGAAGTTACTATAACACTATACAGTTTATCAATCACTATTCTATGTTTTTCATCTAGACAAAAATGATCACAGCAGTTACCTAAAACAGAGGGAAAGTCTATATCCCTAAGCTTCTCCATACATAATCTATAATAGTGATCTATTTGTGAATCATTCCTTTCACCCCATACAGCCTTATCAATATTCTTAGTCACTTGTTGTACTGATGCATCCGTTGGCTTCACCATTCCCAAGTCAACTTGACAAACAAGTGGATAGTGGTCTGACCAGTAGATGTCATGGTTAACTTCGACCTTCCTGAGTGACCTCCACGCTGCCTCCGATACCAGGCAATGATCAAGCCACCGTCTGCTTCCACATGCATCACTGACAAAGGTGTAAGTGTCAGAATACATACCCAAGTATTTGTAGTCAGCGCAAAACCAATTTTGTTCCTCACAAAAACTCACTAACTCTCTATTAAATAATTCACCAGGGTGAGCATTATAATCGCCCAAGATATATACATATTCTGCATTTGCGCTTTCAACAATAGCAGCAATTTCACCTAAACATTCACAAAACTCATTTAAATTGTCCAACGAGTCCGTCGGCATATACAAACTAAACAATAACAAAGTACGCTCAGTGCAAGTCGCTTTAACAGCCACGATGCGATCACTAGTACACGGTATAATCGTAACGGATGTAAACAAAGACTTTCTCCACAATAGTGCCACTCCACCGTATGGTCTACCCCTTAACACTCCTGCCGACGTATCGACCGATGATTTCCCAAAATAATCAAAATCCATATCTAAGTTACCAAGTAAACAAACTTCATGTGGCATCAACCAAGTTTCTTGCAAAGCAATGACATCCATAGTTTTACACAAATTTTGTATACATACAATCGACCTCTTTAGAGATTTACAATTATAACTCACAAAGTTAGCAAAACAATTGCAATGAGACTTATCCATTCGTGTTGTTTAAACTGTCACTCGGCCGCCCATCACTCTCCCTCCTCTCTGATATGCCACTATAATAAACAAACCTACGAAAAGATACCCCCGTAGGCCATAAGTTTTCATCCATAAAAATATTCAAACATCGTTTAGGTATCACAAACCTATAAGCCGAATAGCCTTTGTTCCTTTTCATATCCATTTTTTTCAACGTAATATCCACATTTGTCTTCCTTTTAATGTACGAAACAATGTCCTCGGACTTCGTTTCACTGTCAACATTATAAATATAAAAAGGAACACTGACATCCGCCGCCTTAAAAGAACACTGAGGCAAGGTATCTGCCCTGCCTTTTAAAGCCACAAAACGATTTTGCAACCTTTTACGCTGAACTTTTATCCATCCGTCACTCGGCAACACCTTATTCCAGTCACCGTCTTGTTTTAAAACATCTGACATTAGTTGTTTACGCTGACCACCGCTAACGCTCGCGGTCGGTGTCCTTGAGCATTCTACACGTGCCATATGCGCCGACGACACAACGTCTTGTTCCGCAGTGAGCCCCATTGCTCTTTCTCTTTCTTTCGCCCTCTCCGGTGTCGCTGTCTTCGTCGCACAGGCAGGTATCATTGACGAAACCGCGGTGCTGGCCTCCACGCGTTCAAGACTGCCCGATCTACCACAACTAGCTTCTTGAGTCGGCGGCGGCGGCGAGACGACACTACTAACATTTATGATGGTATCATTTTGCCTCTCGATCACACCTGCGCGCTTGACATTCACAGCGTTCGATGACCCCTCCGATATAATATGTGACAATAAGCCAACCGGACCACTTTCACACTCAAAACTATTATCTAGTAGATACCCTCCTCTCCTGCGATTAATATTTCTATAATGATGATGATCACAAGGTGATTTCAAACGGGTCAGGTCATCCACAGTAACATACTTTTCCTTAATTATTGCCACATCCTCTTGAAGTTTAATTATATCTCTCAGCAACCTTGTCGCATCCAGGTGGTCAAAAGTGACCGGAGGAAGTTTATGGAGATGCCTGGCAACAAAAACTGGCAACAACTCCGGATCTGATTCTTTTACCAGGGCAATAATATCCTCCAAATCTCTTTGACTTTTCCCTTCTTTCCTTCTATTAACTTTTCGGCGAGATGTATCCACCGACTCGAACAATAACTTTTTTGCAAGCGTTATTTCCTCACTATTAAACGCTGTTATACACAGTCTAATCATGCTGTCTTCGTCCATGATACCAGCTTTATTTTGAATAAAAGCAAGCACCTCATTTATCACGACATTGCAGTTATTACACTTCACTGTTTCACTCGCCATTGTCACAACACAAGGTCAATCATAATAATAACACTTTATATTTTATAAAATAAAATATAATATTATGATAGTTAGAAAATAAAGCTAGTCAAGAAAGCAGAAACCATCCTATTTTTGCCTGATTTAATATGGCCAAACGTAATATAAAAGTCTAGTAATCTATTTAGTGAGTTAGTAGGTAGTAAGTTAAAATCAGTGTGTGAGCCAGCTGTAACGATAGATTTGACTGGTGATGACACCATACCATTATGTCCTATTGTTGTGAGTCATAATAAATTAAACAAATACATTAAAATCAAGAAATTAATTAAACGGTCACAGAGAGCAATCAAAAAACAAAATCTCTTAAAATTAAATCTTTCACTTAGAAAGGAACGTGTTGTCTTATCAAAAAGTTTAAATAATTGTACTATTGAGTTAGATCAATGTAGGGAAAAATATGACACTGATATCCAGCTCCTCTATAATGATATACTACACAAGGAGCACTTGCTGAAGGATATTTTTGAAAAATATGAGACTTCACAACAGCAAGTAAGTGACCGCTTGCTTGAGGCTGGGGAACTACTGGATTTGGTGAAGTGCAATGCTGAGATGTATGAGTCTCTGAACAATAACCTCTCATGCAGCAGTGTAAACCAACCACTACCTCCTCAGCCTCAGCCTAACTTGCCCCATCAGGTGTTGGCTCTTCCAGCAGAGACTTGTGTTAAGTCACAAAAAAATAAATCAAAATTTTTTTGTGACGAATTAGGTTCAGGCTTTGGGAAAATTTTATTCAGTTACCTTAGCCATAGTTTTACTAATCATAGCTATCATAACATAAGTTTTAAACAGATGATAAAAAGAATTGTAAACACAAACCTAGATAATTATTCTACAATGGTTTTATTATTAGGTAATAGTACTGGTATTACCAGAAAGGACATAGTGGATGGTGTGGACACCTTATTAAAATTAAATGTAGGAAAGCTGATGTTGTGTGCTTTTCCTTATTCTGATACTTTATCATATGATGAAAACAACTATATTTTTAAGTTGAATAATATTATTCATAGGCTGACATGTTGTCATAGTGACAAATTATTGTATTTTGACACTAACAAATTTGTTAGTGGTTTTAAGTTAACTCAGAGAACTTTATCTCTGTCTTGGGAATGTAGACATATGATTGCTATGTTGATAGCACATAATATTAATGAGGTTATAGGTAATATAACTCAGTGTAGTATTAGTGACGAATCTGTGTTGTCTAGTTATACTAACAACATAGTGAATAATTATGTAATACCATGTACGAAGGAGGATCCACCTACAGTACCAACATACTTGGAGGCCACTACCAGTCAGACTGGGTATTCCCTTCCTGCTGGAACACATACGGGCATTTTAGATTCTTCAGTTGTAGTTGTGGAGGTCACTACGGATATTTCTTTAAACTAGGCAGTAAGACAACAGAAGTTACCCCTTCAATTAACCAATTATTATTAGAGAATAATAAAAAGGTATCTTCTGGCAATATTTTACATAAAAATAATAATAAAAAACCAAAGGGGGGGAATGTCTGTAAAAGTCTGTAGATCTATTATCGAAACCATTGCGCCCTATTTAGCTTACATATTTAACACCAGTGTAGACCAAGGAGTCTTTCCGGATCTCATGAAACACAGTAAAGTAGTTCCATTGTTCAAATCCGGTGATAGTAAAGAACCCAACAATTATAGGCCTGTGTCAATTCTGCCAGTTCTCAGTAAGGTGTTTGAAAAGTTGATGCTCAATCAAATGTTACGTCACTTTAATAAAAATTCCATCTTTCATGAACAACAGTACGGTTTCACCAAAGGGCGTTGTACTACTGACGCCGGTGTCACCCTAATAAAGAACATTTTTAAGGCCTGGGAAGAAGCACAAGATGCCATTGGAATCTTTTGCGACCTCTCGAAGGCGTTCGATTGTGTAGACCATGAGACACTTCTGCTGAAACTAGAGCACTATGGGATTAAGAATACAGCTCTTGATTTACTTAGATCATACCTGAAAGATAGAAAGGTTAAAGTTCAGGTAAACGGCGTAAACTCATTAGGGTCTGAAATGGCAATGGGCGTTCCTCAAGGTTCGATATTGGGTCCATTCCTCTTTTTAGTTTACATTAATGATTTACCCCAATTACTTCAAAATCAACCGAAGATGGTGTTATTTGCAGATGACACATCATTAATCTTTAAAATAAACCGACGGTCACAAAATCTTGACGACGTGAATAGCTCTATTCTGCAAGTCCAAGATTGGTTTACGGTAAATAATCTGGTACTTAATAAAAAAAAAACCAAATGCATTAGATTTAAATTACCTAATGTTAAAAGTAGCGAATGTGACATCATATTGAATGGAGAAAAACTGGAATTTATTAATCAAACGGTTTTCCTGGGAATCACGCTAGACGAGAAATTACAATGGGGACCTCATATAACATCTCTTGCGGGGCGGTTAAGCTCGGCCGCTTATGCTGTTAGAAAGATAAGACAGTTAACAGATATAGAAACCGCGCGTTTGGTCTATTTTAGCTACTTCCACAGCATTATGTCATATGGCATTTTACTGTGGGGTCGGGCTGCTGACATTGAATCAATCTTTATTTTGCAAAAGAGAGCTGTCAGAGCCATTTATAATCTACGTCGCCGCGAATCTCTCAGGGAACTTTTTAAAAGGATTAATATTATGACGGTACCTTGCCAATTCATTTATGAAAATATTATGTATGTAAGGAAAAATCCACATCTCTTTAATAAAATAAGTGATAGACATAATTTTAATACTAGAAATAAAGATAAACTAGATCAACCATTTTTCAGGTTATCTAAAGTACATACATCTTTTATGGGGTACTGTGTTAAATGTTACAACAAAATACCTTGTGACATATTGCAATTAAATGAAAGAAAATTTAAAACTCATATAAAAAGTACACTTTGTAAACAAGCATATTACAAATTAGAGGATTATATCCAAGATAAGAGTGCTTGGAAACATGCTGGTCCTGCTCCATAGGACAATTTAGAATCAAGACAAAATCAAACTGGTTGCTAATTTAATTGTAAAATTTATTACTTTGTGTTTTAAGTATGACATTGATTTTACATTCTGTGATTACTTCCTCACACACTTATTAATTGTAAAATTTTAGGAAAATCGTCTACTTTTACAATGTTTGTAAATATGTGAGCACAATGTATCTATCACATATTAAATTATCTATCGTTGCTTCATTTTTAATTCTTTTTACCTATTGTGGTATAGTAATTTTATTCTAGGTGCATCGTCTTCACATATAATAATTATTTAACAAATGTATGTACATATACAAACAATTGTAAAACATTTTTAAAAGAGTAACGGTGGAGTTTCTTGCCCATTCTTCTCCATACGAAAACTACCTTTTGGAAGGGGCGACTAGAATCAATTTTATTATTTTGTAATTTTTGACGTTCAAAAGTGCCATACATGGGCCTATTTGAAATAAATGATTTGACTTTGACTTTGACTTTGACTATGCAACAGCAGAGCAGTGGTGGCCCAGTGGTAACGGCCGCGACTTACGAGTTGTAGGTCGTAGGTTCGAACCCAGACAGGCGCTTTACTTTGTGTAAATTATTTCATCACCACTGCTCTCAAAACGGTGAGGGAAAACATCGTGAGGAAACCGGCATGTCCTAGAACCGAAAATTCGAAGACATGTGACATCTACCAACCCGCACTGGGCCCGCGTGGTAGATTACGGCCCACTCCCTCTCACAGAGAGGAGGCCTGTGTCCCAGCAGTGGGAACATTTATAGGCTGATGATGATGATGATGAAACGTAATATGACTAAGTAAGTTTTTCCTGAGATTCGTTTTTAATTAAGAATAGATTATAAGCCTTGGCCGTCACCTCCTTTTGCGAAGCAGTAATGCTTGCGAAGGAGGAGGCGGAACGCGTGAGGGAGAGGTAAAATTCGCGCCCTCACGGCCCTAACCGCCGCAGGAGGAGACGCCCAGGGCGTCGGGAAACGAGAGCCAATTTCCGGCCACTGTAGGCGCGGCCTTGCAATGAGCAATGGGTAGCTCGCCGCCCGATAAGGACCTAGCGCGCGCGCCTCAAAGAGATGTCAGTAGAATTGACGGGGTCCGCTAGGGCCGGTGCCTGCCGTGGTTGCGAATAAAGCCGAAAGGGAAATCGTGGCCCCCGGCAACATGGCAATTGAAGGAACACAGGTGGGTTTTAGTCAGTAAGAGTCTGACTCGCCCTCCCGCTCCGCCCAGAGCGGGAAAAGTTATTTGATAATTTCCCACCCAAAAAAAAGGAATAGTATGTATAACAATACCTTTACAGTCACAACACTTGCTAGTCACTGAAGAAGGCATAGCCGTAGATATCAGGCATATTGAAACACCAAAAAACCAACATTACTCACATCTTACACTCCGCCAATCCTGTCTCAGATTTAAGGGTCCTATTCTAAAAGGCCACAACACAACAGATAGCTTTTACGTTGCCATTCCATTCAACTCAAACCCATAACGGTTTCTATTGACGCGCGCGTTTCAGTTCGCAGTCCTTTCATACGTACAGGTATTGACGTATACCTGTACAGGTACACTGGTACCTGTGTGTAGAGGTATCCTTGTTTTGTTGTCTGGCCTTTTCAGTCACCTCTGGTTTGTTGACTTTAGTTGGCTTTTTACGTACTTTTAAAGAGATGGTTTTTTGATTGAAGTGGTTAAATTGTAAAGGTATTTTGGAAAATGCGCTGTTTTGTATGGTTTGAGAGAAATGGCTGTGTTGTTTATTTGTAATCAAAGGTTTATCTTTAGAATTCCTGACGGGAAAATGTAGGTACCTACTTTAATTCTGCTCGTCGAAACCTCATTTAAATATGTTAACTCTATTGGTTTATACGAAATTACTTATTATTAAAGGAAATCTGTGTTTTAAAACCGATGGTGCAATCACTAGAATTAGATCCAGAACAAGAACTCGTTTAAAAAAAATATCACTACAGAAAAGTAAGTCTACCTCTCAAATTGAGATTTAACAAGACTTAAAAAAAGGATTGTGTGGTTTTATGAAACTACGGTAAAAGTGAAACTTCTATAGGCGCCGCCATATTGGCCTTGGCTGCTCTGACGAGCGCCTTTCACTTTATCCCTACTCCGCGGCTGACCGTCACGCGACATGCAACACACAGACGAAAAAGTTTGAGACGATGTAATAAAAGTTTCACTTTAAAAAATTATGAAGCAAATATTACTAGCAAAGAAAAAAAAAATCGATACGTTATTATTTCCGAAAATTTTTGATAGAGACATACAAAGTAACACCATTGAGTATGTAGTTACTGCCTTTGTTTCAAAAACTCGTCACAACTCTACCAAGACTCCTCGCCTTCCAACTTGTCCATCTAGCTATAATTGAATCTGTTGTAATATGGCATTACATAGCCACTAAGAGCTTTTGTTTTGTCGCAACGAGATAACTTCTCACACACCATTGTAATGTACTGTGACAAGATATCTTGCATAAAGTCGACCGTCCACTGCTACGTAGGATGTACACGGCGAGGTTTGTCTCGTTAGCTTCGCGGTTAATTTGTTTGCCAGCATTTGTTTTGTGCGTAGCGAAGCCCTGGGTCGCAGTGGAAGATCCCGCCTACATCCGTATTCCCATACTAATTAATTAATTATAAATGCGAAAGTAATTCTGTCTGTTTACTTCTCATGCTACTTTTTAACCGACTTCCAAAAGGAGGAGGTTCTATGTTCGTAGCGTATGTGTTTTTTTAATGTATGTCCACCGATTACTTCGCCAATTGTGGACGGATTAAAAAAAAAACTGTTTTTGTTTGGAAGGATATGCTCTCGAGGTGATCCCATATAAATTTTATTAACTTTGCTTGGATAGGTTTTGAGTTAGCTTCAATAATACGTATTTTTTCCTACTTAGTATGTGGATGATTATGATAAGTTCCTGTCACTGTTATTTACATAGCAGGTAGTGATATTACAAGTAAAAAAGTGAAATATTTAAACTTTTTTCAAACAAAAACACAACCGACTTCCAAAAAAAAAAACACTACAAAGTGAAATAATACTTTAATTTCGGAAGTCGGTGGCAACAAACGAAAATTCAAAACCAAAGACACCGAATTCCGAAATGAAAGTAATTTCTCGTGTTTTTTTTAAAGTCCGGTTGGTTTTTTTTTTGTATTTTTTTTTACGTACTTATTTGTATGAAATTTGGCATACCTACGGGTAGACGATGACATACTTTTTATCCCGGTAGTACGCACCCGTGGGACAATTTCCGACCTCCATGGACCAAAGTTAGATTTTATATAAAACGAAGCTAAGGACACGTGCGTAGCTAAGCCGTGGGTTGCTGTGGAGCGGCGCCTTAACATTGCTGTGGCCTCGTAAGTACTGTTCTGTGTGATTATAACTTTTTTGTGGATTTCGTTGTTATAAGGTCGGCCTTTGTGTATTTTTTTTTGGGAAGTCTCACATGTTTGTTTTGGTTCTTTTAGTGGTTTTATGCAGTGTGATAAAATACGTACGGTAGCCTTATGATTCACCACCGTATTATGTAATTACGAGATTTTTTATGTTGATAGATCATTACGTACGTAATCGTAAATAAATGGTTTATCAACACTATTTAGAAAATACTGATTTTCTTTGTTTGTGGTAAAAAATCTTGTAAAGATGGTCAATTTGAGTATACAAAAAATAATTAGTCGAACCCTGTTCTTTGAATTTCAGTTCGACGAAAATGAATCGAAATTCGAAGAATTCTCGCTTTGCTTTAATTGAGTTCAAATGGTTTTGCGGTTCCTATCAAAAGCACATACAGTGTACGTCATCTTTGATATGGCAATATAACCACAGAATTGGGGTTAGCTGAGACAATGGAGGTATTCGTAACACTACGTAGTAGAACAAACTTATGTACTGTTTTAAATATCAGCTAATTATGATATCTTTGTGCACACAAAAAGTGCACCTGCCATGTTATCTCTCCATTGCCCTTGGTTGACTGTTTGAGAATGCCTAAGACATTAAGCTCGCCTTTGTACCTTTTATGTTAAATAAATAAATAGGTACAGGCTATCACGCCAGAATTCCTGAAGCAGATAGGCAGAGGTGTGTTGAGAAAGTTAAAGTCCCATGTTAAAGGGGGCAAGCGTATTGCCACAATAAACTAGACAACGGGCTGCTTCTAGGAATTTCCTAAAAGAAAAACAATAACACTTTACCTGATCCTGATTGAACCCAAGACCCCAAGCTCAGCAGTGACACGTAACCGATGAGGTTAGTGTAGAAGTTAGGAAGATAGTCAATGATACTGCTGCGTTTAAGGTAAAAATAACTGTATTTAACGGACCAAAGGCTATATAATATAAAGGAGCGAGGGAGCACACGCGATGACCGCTAATCGAGTACTAATTGCTAAATTGGTATGAATTTATGAAGTTATGTAAAAATGCTTAGTTGTCAATAGTGTATGGTTTCACCGTACAGTTAGCTCTATCAGCAAACTCATGTTTAAAAAAACGGCCAATTGCGAGTCGGACTCGCACACGAAGGGTTCCGAATTACCGTACAATATTTAGCAAAAAAACGCCGAAAAAAATCACGTTTCTTGTATGGAAACCCCCTCAATTTTTTTACTTTATTTAATTTTTATTATTTGTTGTTATAGCGGTAATAGAAATACACAATCTGTGAAGTAGTGAAGTAATAAATTTCATTTATCTACCTATTACGGTTCATGAGAAGCTCGCTGACAAACAGACGGACGGACGGATGGGCACTGGAGGCTTAGAAACAGGGTTCCGTTTGGCACACTTTGGGTACGGAATCCTAAAAAAGAATCAGTTCTATATGTGCGACGCATCGGTCCAGTTTGTTTTCAATTGGCCGCTGGAGCTCACTTATTGGCAATTAGACCCGGATTCGATTCGCTGCCCTCTTGTATCCGGTTGTATAGAGCAAGCGTATCAGGCTACGGCTTGTTAACGTTGGGAATATCGATTTGTAGTTTACAACCTTAGTATTTAACCATAATGATCACGGTAATTTAATTAAAGTTGTGGCATGAGGATGCAAGCAAAAGTGTGTTGTGTAACAAAAAAAAAAACAACCTACTTCTAAAAAAAACAATACATAGTGAAAAATTACTTTAGTCTCGGAAGTCGGTGTCTTTGGTTTAGAATTTTAATTTTTTGCAAACGATTTCCGTAGGAAAAAAAGAAAGTCGGTTATAAACTAGCAACAGTAAGATTTCAATTTCAATATGTTTTTTTTCTTGTTTTGTTGAAAAAGAAGAAAAGACATACGACAGTGCACTAAAACAATAGATACTGTGGAATTAGTTTACAAGTTGAAATGGCGATGGGCAGGACACGTAGCCAGAGCCACAGATGGACGTTGGAGTGAGAGGGTTCTCTATTGGTACCCTCGCGATGCACCACGCACCCGAAGCAGACCAAGGCGCCGGTGGTGCGATATTGTGGCCGTGACCGGCCCCACCTGGACTAGAATAGCCCAAGACAGAGAGGAATGGCAAAAGATGGAGGAGGCCTTAGCCCATAACTATTGCACTAATTGATTAAGAGGTTATGTATCAAATTTATTTTATTTTATTCAATCTATAAAATCAATCTATGCATGCTTAAATTTAAATTAAATAATAATAATGTTCTTTTCTTGTTTTGTTGATCCTGTTTGTGTACAGTAGATGAAAATTATGTGTATAACAGTGAATAAAAACGTTGTGAGAAAAACTGGACTTATTACATAGCATGTGCCAACAGCCACTGAACGAACGTGATGCAAAGTCCGTTACATCTCTGAATCACTAGAGGGCTTTCCATGCAGTTGTACAGTAAAAAGCTTGTATTAGATACTAATCTACATGTTCTTCAAACGTTACAGTTTTAAATAAACACGAAATAAAACCCAAACAAACCCAACCCAAAAACACGTGTAACCGAAAGTCGACAGGAAACGCAACGAAACGTTAATCATAAATAATATATCGACGGGCCATACATCACGACTCGAACAATGGTACCTTCCACCAAGGAGTGCCAGTCCCTACCCCTCCCTCCCTTTTGGTTCAGGCGTGAGTGCATGTTTTGTTCTGGAATGGACCCTTTTTTATCAGAAAGGTCCCTTTTCTTGTCAAGAGCCGCACCCTAGGAGGGTTTGGGTAAAAGCCGGATCAGTATCTATGGCGTTACTAATATGAAAATTAGGTGACTGTTGATACGGGGTTGCGTTAAAACGATGGGATCTTTGCGTATAAAGGCTTTGCTCTGAAAATATTAAGTATATCTTTTTTAGGGTTCCATATGTCGAAAAGAAAAAAACGGAACCCTTATAGGATTACTCATGTGTCTGTCTGTCTGGCTGACTGGCTGTTTGTCCATCTGTCACAGCCAATTTGCTCCGAATCTAATAGGCCGATTAATTTGAAATTTCGTACACATATGCTGTGACCTATTCAAGGACGTCTAATGTAAATAAAAGAATTTTGAATATGGGGTTCAGTTTTGGGGGCAAATAAGAAAAAAATAGTTTTACAAACATGTGACATCAAATGAAAGGGTTATTGTGAGGATTTCAAATATATATTTTTATAATTTTTAAAATACTTTTAAAGTTATTTATTAAATAGAGGAAAATTGTCGATTCCACCTTTATCTCCGAAACTACATAGCTTAAAATTTTGAAAAAAAAAAAAAACAGAAATTACACGGTAAATCTGCCAATATTATGCATACAAACTAACATTTGCAGTTGGAATTTATGGGAAAACATGTTGGACTTAACATCGTAGTTTTGAACTAGTTTGATCTTGGGATAAATTCATTCTAACAGCAGAACCCTTCATTGTGCGTGGTCCAATACGCACTTGGCCGGTTTTATTAAGTACCAATTGATTTAGTTTAAATTAACATTCACAAAACAATAAAGATTTTATTGTTTTGCGCCGGTTTGTGTATTAGTCGATAAATTAAAGTCTTGTAATATGCAACAGCAGAGCAGTGGTGGCCCAGTAATTGCCCCGACTTGCGAGTTGTAGGTCGTGGGTTCGAACCCACGCTTTGTGTAATTAATTTCAGCACCACTGTTCTCAAAACGGTGAAGGAAATCATCGTGAGGAAACCGGTATGCCCTAGAACCAAAAATTCGAAGATATCTGACATCTACCAACCCGCACTGGGCCCGCTTGAAATTACGGCGCACTCCCTCTCACAGAGAGGAGGCCCGTTTCCCAGCAGTGGGAACATTATAGGCTGATTATGATGAATATACAATATCAGCCCGGCTGGAATTAAATTATTAACCGCTGAATCTTTCTTTCTTTCTTGATTACTTTAGAATACAAAGAGGCTACATAAGTTACAATAAAATTGCTGCTCTCTAATTGAAACCGATAGCCACATAATCTCAATCAATATCAAAATATTATTGTTTATAACCACCCGTTCAGCCAATCATCAGCTCAAAATGGCGCCTCTCAAAGCTCCTCACAGCCACTTGAGGGATCATTGTGGTGTCAGAGACACTTATCTAGTTTATTGCTTGACGCCAAGCACGCCATAAAATTGGATGGCACGGGTGACCCTTACAACTTCAAAAGACATCTAAGGTTTATTTTATGGCGATCAGTAAATAATGGCTTCATTAAATATGGTATTAGTTTTAGGCATCGTCATATTTATTGTTATTAAACTTTTATGGCCGACCAATTCAACTTTTCACCAACTCCGGATAAGAGTTGGTTGACTATCTGGCCGATAAATTCTCACGTTTCAAACTTATTCTGTTCCGTTTCGAATTTATCTGGTAGACATATTATTTAGTGTCTATTACTGCATATCTCGAAACTGTGATACAGACTAGTGATAGTCGGCAAATGTATTAATGTTTTCATTGTGTGACACTCAAAAAGATACTGCAACCAATTTTATTATCTTCGCATAATTCCCAAGTTGCGTAAAGTTCACCCACAACAAGAGAAGAGGTGCTTTAAACTTTTCTCAGTTAAAAATAGCCTGCAAACTGCAGTATCAGCGTTCTTCTTAATTAAGTCTTAGCGAGACAGTTAATTGTACCGCTCGAAAATTCTTTCCACTTTGCTGAGAAAATGGCGAAGCTATTAAGAAATGAAAAAAGGATTCAAGTTTGTTCGCTCACCGTGAGCCGGATCATGTCGGACTTGCATTAACGAAAAATTTTTTTGATTAAAATAGTTTGAGAACCGCCCTAAATAGTGATGAGATAGCAATTTTGTAAGTTTATTCTCAGTTATAATTTAGTTTTAGTCTACTTTTGACTTGAATTTTGAAATTAATATTAAACAAAAAATTCGTTCTTGTTTTTGTTCACTTTCAAGACGAATATCGTCTAAATAATTTTTTTTATTTAAGCTGATTATCAGAATTATCGTTGGCTAAGCTACCAAAATTAATTAACAGATACTGACCGTTAAGAGAACAAATTAGAAAGACTTCCCAGAGGATTACATTTAAATCAATGTTAATAGGATGGCATGAAATTAATTCCATGGGATTCTAAGACGACCTTTTGGACCCACTAATTGATATGGGCCAGTTACTTCATTTACATGACCACAGAAAATTAGATTGAGGACCATTAAAGTAATACCGTTTTAGTCGAATTTGGTTTACGAGAGTAAACCCACTGCCTCTGCATGAATTATTAATTCTTTGTGAATTCTGGGCTTACAACTTGATATACTGCTTAATTTGAATCTGTAGTTTGTAATTGTGTTGTAGAAAGGCTGAGGAATTTTAGATGTAGAAACTTTATTTAGTAGATATTGTTTGACAGCAGCACTACACTTTTTTGAGCTTTTATTTTGAGTTTTTGGGCTATACGCCGATAGATGAGCCATTTATAGTACCTATGTGTCTTTTTTGTATTTATATTACATAAAAACAAAATTATATATATTATAATAGTTTTTTAAATAAGCAAAGAGTAAGGCCGAGTTCAACTCGTAAAAAGTGTTCGTTCCAGTCATCCAGAGCTCCAAAAATCAGAGTACATATTTTGTACCAACTGAAGTTTGGCTGCTCACTTTTATTTATTTTTGCCAGTGTTGTGCACAGGGTATTAATAATCACTTTATTGGATCCATGTCAGCGATTTCACGATGCGAGCAATGTTTTTCAGCGAAAAATTTTGTCATAAAGCAGCTGTTTTTAGTATTTAGCATGAACTATACCTACCACATATCCAGTTTCTCTCAAATTGAAAATGCCACGAATAGCAAATACGATATTGAGAGTCAGCTGTCTCATATTTAGTCTGTATTGATATTTGGTGCAATAAGTTTTTGCGATATTGCTGTATGCAATCCCAGTATGCCCTTGAATACTGAGGTTCAAACAACAATAGAAGAAGCAAATGATTCCGACAACACTAGAACACTACAGTCCTTTCAAAGTTATTTAACTCAGCAGTAATCCAACAGCAACCTTTTCGTATCGAGCAGAAAGATCATTGTGATTTTGACAGTCGAAGTTGATAGAAATAACTTTGAAAGAACTGTACACAAATTATGAATCTAAACTGTACACATAGGGTACCTATATTTAGTTTTATATATGCAATTCCACTCTCTTGATTCAGAATAACTCATAAAAAGGCAGTAACTCAGATTTGTGTAGTATAAAAGCTGTATTAAGTTCTACATCTTCAGAAATATAGTCGCTAATAATGCGAGAACAATGTCCTCAGTATTTGAAAGGGGTTCTTGTGATGTATTCAGATACTAAAACCGAAGTCGTGTTTTATTTTTATGTTTAAAGAAACATAATAATATTTATCGCATAAAAATGCTACCGATGTAAACTCACCTATATATTTTTTTACTGTTAGTCCTAAAAACGTAAGACTGTAGAAATTTTCAACATGGTAAAGAATAAGTTGGCACACACTTTTTTGTTGACAGTGTAATTAATTATCTCGTAGCGTTTATCATCTATTTCATAACACCGTGTGGACTCACTAAACTAAATTAATCATGAAAAAAAAAAAACGAATTGAGATCCTACTCTTTTTTTAAGTTAAAAATAGGATACTTCATATTTTCTAGGCAACATTGAACATATATGCAGAGTCTACCATGAACCGGTATTTATCACACTGGCTAGACCAAGTACTCCAGACGCTCTAAAATAGTATCTTTGTAAGCAACTCACCGTATGGAATAAGCGAAAGCCATGACAGCATCAGACACAAACTGCAGCTGCCCCTCGAACTCCGTGTTATTGTCACTAAGCCGCTCTTGGCCGGAGCAGGGCCTGGCGAACTGGCCGTTGTACGGGGTCCGGGGGCTGCCGGGGTAGCGGCACTGGAAGTGGTCTTCCCAGAACTCTGTGAAGAGAATTATGGTGTTAAGTTTATAAAGATCATATTTGGTATACCTAATTATGTAATATCTTGCTTAGAACTAAGGGTTTCATTACTTTGACCTCATTTCAATTGATTCGGTCAACCAGCAAGCTCGTTTGGCGTTGGACATATTAAAGTAACAAGTACGTTTATCCCAATCTTGGTTACCATTTTTAACCGACTTCCAAAAAGGAGGAGGTTATATGTTCGTCGCGTATGTTTGTTTTTTTTTTTTTTTTTTATGTATGTCCACCTATTTCTCCGTCAATTGTGGACCGATTTTGAAAATTCTTTTTTTGTTTGAAAGGGTTTGCTCTCGAATTGGTCCCATAGAAATTTTATTAACTTTGCTTGGATAGTTTTTGAGTTAGCTACAAAATACGTATTTTTTTCCCACTTAGTATGTAGATGATATGATAAGTTTCTGTCACTGGGAGCAGGTAGTGGTATTCGAATGTGTGTGGGGTAGGTGCCACAACTAAAAAGTGAAAAATAAAAACTTTTTACAAAAAAAAAACAACCGACCTCCAAAAAAAAAAACACTTCAAAGTGAAAATAACTTTAATTTCGGAAGTCGGTGTCTTGCATTTTGTATTTTCGTTTTTTGCCACCGACTTCCGAAATTAAAGTTATTTTTCACTTTGTAGTGTTTTTTTTTTGGAGGTCGGTTGTTTTTTTTTGTAAAAAGTTTTTTAATAAAATACTTAAAGAAAAAAAAATATATATTGGCTTATTATGCATGTTAATTTGGTAATTTCTACATCCAGGTTCCCGTGTATGAAAAACTGCTTTTTTTCAGAGTATTTTGACAATAAAAGAACACTTGCCGCTATTCTTAAAATAAAAACATTTTGTTGACAAAATCTAAAACAGAACCGGCGAAAACTTCATCTCATTTTCCTAGCCCAAAGCCACAAAACTAAACAAATAAATAATTGAAAAATCTTTACTTTATTAAACAGGAATAAATTGTTTAGATGCACCGCATGGTTCAGATTGGAGACACAAAACTTTTTAAAACAAATTCAGATTCAAAGACTTTGGTATTCAACCGTTCTGCAAAATTCCTGCGGTTTCCTTACCGTCTTCAAAAGAATTGGGAGCTTGCATTGTGTGTATGGAAATCGTCTCTATTCATGAAAACCTGAATTGTTGGAGCCATTCGTCTTAGTAACTCCTGTGACAAGGGATGTCTGGAGATCTTGTTGCTACAGTAAAGGCTTAAATGTTCACTCAATTAATAATAATGAACAACGAATAATAACATGGTCGGGCTAATTTGGGTTATATTAGATACAAGAAAATACTTATATTGAATATTTTCGTTGTTCATGTTTTTAGGTCATCAGAAAAATTTCTTGCATTCATTTTTTCTTGAAAACTGTAATTGGCTACAAAATTCGACTAGTTATTTGTTGAAGAAGAGAAAACAGTTTCAAATATCTCTAAAAATCCTTTGCGTCATAAAAATAGAAGAGAATAAAATTTAATTAGAAAATATTAAATTAGCAAAGTAGGTACGTACATAATAGAAGTTCTGCCCAAAAAGATTACAGCGACTATGTAAATGAGAGGGCTGTCAGTATAAACAAGGGATCGGGTTCATACTATGCTAATTAGTCCGAGGTTTGGGACATACCACTCTTTATTATATTTTCTGATATTTACACGAGTTTCGTTTAAAGAAGAGGGATTTAATTTCATCATAGGGGTTTAGGGACTCGGTGTTTAAGCAAGGATTGGGGTTCGAGAGTCCTAACTCCATGTGTAAACTATAATAAACTTGATAGTTGTTGGTACAAAGTCTATGTAACGACAGGACATAATATATTAGACTAAATAACAATACCGCAATCTGACATTGGTAAACAATAAGACGACGTGTGAACTAAGCATTGGTTAGTAGCAGTATGTGTACTTAGTTCTTGTATCGTATGTACTATCTATTTGCATTGTGTAGATTTATGGCTGAACAAAGCAGACACTGTGTTTAACTAGCAGTGGCACGAAGGTAGATAAGTATAAGTTATAGACTTAAAACCAACTTTACAGGTTAACGCATATCCATATGAGCAAGATATGTTTAAGCTGGGTGAATATTCCAAAGGCGAGTGACTTAAAAAATGCAAAAAAAGCATAGAATGTCTGTCATTTACATAAACGGTACAACATCGTAAAATTTTGAAATCAAGACGGTATTTTCAGCAATTTTGGGATAGTCAGAATATCAAGTAGATTTAAACGTACATACAAGGAGAATACTGATGGTATTGTTAAGGAATATTGCAATGTGCTTGGGGCAAGACTTGACGAACAATACAAGGCTTTGAGCTTACGAATCTTAAATAAATTTGCATCTCGTTCGTTCTGCCTAGCCTTTTCCCAACTATATTGGGTTCGGCTTCCAGTCTAACCGGATGCAGCTGAATACCAGTATTTTACATGGAGCGACTGCCTATCTGACCTCCACAACCCAGTAACTGAGTAATACGATACCCCTTGGTAAGACTGATTGTCAGACTTTCGGGCTTTTGACGACCCGTAACGACTGTCAAAGATCCACGAATGACAGCCGGGACCAACGGCTTAACGTGCTTTCCGAGGCACGGAGGAATCTCGGTATGTAGAAATGGTCACCCATACACGGACCAACCTCGGCAAGCGTAGCTTAACCTGACCGATTGACCCGAGCGGCTGTTAGCACTTAGCCACGAGCTCCTCACTCAATAGATCTACATCTACTCAAAGGATATAATTAATTATATTTACCTAGTTTTCAAGATAATAATTGAACGCAAAAGAACTTTACTTTCCCCAAACTCAATTTCAGTAGGTTCTCACAAATTTGCGACTATTCCAAAACAACTTATAATTACCTAATGGAAATGATTTGATAAATTCACACCAATTATAACAAAATCAAAGTTTCGCTCGCCTGAAAGGGGCGCTACGAAGTTTCTTTGAGTGAAATTCCATCACTGATTTCGGAGATCCACCTTCATAAGCAACGCTTCATTGCGCCCAAAAACAAAGTTTTGGAGTGTTTTCAACTATTCGCAATGTTATAAGCGAGATAAAAGAGAATATCTTGAGATCTGAATAAGTTCGCTGTAAACTTCTCTCTTCCTTATCGGATAAGTTTTCGGAATTTTAGAATTTATTATCAGCCTTGGATTAGGATGGGATGGACAACAGAGATTTGATCAGATCCTTTTTAATTTAGGAAATTGGCTTTTTCTTCTGAGGTGTCATATCTAGTCCATGATCTCAACAATATTCTGTAAAAGTACCTTTCCTAACTAATATTATAAATGCGATAGTGAGTTCGATTGTTTTTTTGTAGCGCTTTTACGCTCAAACGGCTGAACGGATTGGGATGAAATTTGGCACATCGTTAGACCACGGCCTGGATTACGATATATGATATGATATTTTCACGGGATCAAGACCTGTGCCGGTGAAACCGCGGGGTGCAGCTAGTAGTAAATAAGTGGTTATTATTATTGGTGACAAATATTTATTTTAGTTATAAAATCTTCAGTGCACACCTTCCTTCTAATATATGTGGTGCTCACAATAACTTCCCATCAACGAATTTTGCATTATTAATAAACACGAGTTCATCAGTAAAATAATATTTTAAATATCTCTTACCAACAAACCAAGGATTTCTCTTATTATTCTTCACATTCAAGCCCAAAAAGTACTTCTTAAACCCGCTGACGTCATTCGCCTGTGGCTGTACACTGATGGTGCCTTCCACAGCTCGCTCATTGCCATCGGAGACCAGCGACCGGGCGCTCCAGCCATCGGAACCGACCCAGCTGAAGGAGTGGGTCGCGTTAGCTCGTTCTACTGCCCTCATCACGCCAGCTACTTCTTGGTCTGAACCAAAGATGATTGCACCTGCGGATGGAAAAAGGAGATATTACTTGTTGAAGCCATTCCGTTAATAAAGTGTCAAGACTGTCTAAATTATGTATACTAAATACATACTAGATTCTAATAGAATTACCTGAACTACTCTTAATTGCTCAACCTGACTTGATTTCCGTTCGTCTTTTTCGGGTGACTACTGAAAATCAGCGGTGTGCTGTGGGTCCCCCATAGCACCAGCATCATGCTGAGTGGAAGCCTTCTTGTCACAGTCATGACGTGCAGCTGCCGACTATTTTTGTTTTTTTATACTCATGTTTGCATATTATGTACTAAGTTATATCTATTTCTGTTTTCTGCTTATCTACAAGTGTCTTTGTATGCACGTGTTTCTGTGACAAATAAATCTATTTTTCTTTCTTTCTTTTGTCTTTTACTCAAATTTGAAGTGACGTCATTTTCCTATGAGGTTATTTATGGCTTTGTAAACTTAAATAAGTTGATATACCACATTTTCTCTTCTAATTATTTCATACCTATTGAAGCAATCTGGCTTAAAAAGTTAAAGTTGCGTAAAAACCAGCTATATTATTATATACTAAACTGAATAAAAAAAAAAAATCTAATTATTTTAATACCACGAAAACCACTAAGCAACAACCCAAAAAAACGACTACACAACAAAGTGAAACAACTGTTTACTTGTGATATCGAAGCTAAGTTCTATATTGACGTAAAACCCGAAGAACCAAGGCCTATCGTGAACATACAGAGGCGCGTACACCAAACTAATTTATGTTCCCTTGGGCTTGACTCACACGTACCACTCTGCCCTGCTAAGCTCAAAGGCGGTATCTCTGAGATACGCCCTTTTAGTTTTTTATACCATTCAATAGCTTTAACAATTTCGCATCTAATGGTATAGGCGAAATAGCGCTATCTAACTTCAAACATTTAAAAAACCACTAAGAAGTTTTTATATCTCCATTTTTCCTTAAATTACAATTTACAAAAAGTCAATTTTCTCAAAACTTACTCCTGTTGAGATACCGCCTTTGGGCTTAGCAGGGCAGCACTTTAGAATGAGAATGGAATAACAGAAAAGATGTCAGTTAGTAAAATAGTATAGAATCGCTGCATAGGACTCGCACATATATATGATTTATTGCAGTCAGTTTTGATGGCATAATTACCTTATAATTTCCCATTGCTAGGACACAGGCCTCCTTTCGGTGAGAGGGAGTGGGCCGTAATCCACCACGCGGGCCCAATGCGGGTTGATAGATGTCATATCTTCGAATTTTTGGTTCTAGGTCATACCAGATTCCTCACGATGTTTTCTTTCACAGTTTTGATGGCAGTCGACAAAATTGTTGCATTCGCGAATTGGAGGCAACACGAGCGACTTCCTGACGACAAGCTGGCGACTGCTGTCTCTTTGAAATTCATAGAAGAGCTGACTGTGGTTAGTTTGAGATTCGATTGCTGCAACAACTTAACCACAGCACAACAACTTTTCTGTGACTGACTGCTGAGTATGAGGTCCTGGGTTTCGATTCCCAGGTCGAGCAAAGTGTAATTAGGTTTTCTATCTTGAATTTCTCATTAGCAGCCCTGAGTCTGGATTTGTGTCTGGTTGATGACAATGTGCTCGCCCCCTATTACATGGGACTTAAACATAACTGATGAAATGTGGGTGACACCTCTTCTTAACTCATCGGGGATTACTGACGTGATGTTATGTTTAATTAAAGCCATTTGAAAGTGGTAAATGTGAGTCAAGCTTTACAAGGGCCGGAAATCCGAGGGGAGGGTAGCGGCGTTTTATTTACCAGTACGAGTAGCAGGTAAAGCCTCTTAATGCGTGTGTAAGACGGTACTTGTAATCCATCGGATATTCAGATTATGAGAATTATAATGGTTATGTTGTTTCGGATTTTAGTACTGTTGTATATAATAGGAACGAAAATACATTTTCGAGGTATCAATTAAAAGTTGGTTTTATGATTATTCAATATTTTTTTACTTTACCTTCTAATTTTATTAACAGTAGTAAACGTAAGGTACGGTATTAAAAAGTAATGGTTATGAATCTCGATAGCTTTTATTTTGTATTTATGTGAGGTAGTTCCACCCACAGAGCAGAGAACCACCATGCCGCCAGCGTCTAGATACGACTTGTACTAATAAAATTCGTGGTGCTGAAAGTCCGTTGACTGCTTGAATTATGATGTAGATGCTTTTCAAAGTTGTGATACCTTCAATATGTAATTTCTGTCGTATTTAAAAGAGTGTCTATGGAGTTTCTTGCTCGTTCTTCTCCATAGGTACCTACTACGCTTTGGAATGGGCAACTAGCTTCATATTTCTGACTAAACCGATTCCTTGAAAATTCAAAAAGTGCCTTTAAATCATCATCATCATCATTTCAGCCGAAAGACGTCCACTGCTGGACATAGGCCTCCAAGCACCGCCACTTCGATCGATTCTGTGCTTTCCGTATCCAGCGGATTTCTGCGGCCTTCACAAGGTCATCGGTCCATCTTGTGGGAGGCTTTCCAACGCTACGTCTTCCGGTACATGGTTGCTACTCCAGAAATGGTTTAATTGAAATAAATGCTTTGAGTTTGAGTGCGAGAAAACGTTGACACGTTTGATTTATGTGGAAAGCGGCCATTGACGCGTCTCCGTACTCCATGATTCCACCAGTACAAACTACTGAATAGATTCAAACAAATGAGGTATCATATTACGTCAAAGGAAATTCAATACGGTGGCCGCTATATTTTTGTGTTCATTATTTTCGTTTATTCGGGTTTTAGCATTTCTTTTGTTTTTTGTCCTGGGAAGGAAAGTATTATTGATTTATTTTGTTAGAGTCGTGGGTTGCTCGAATTAAATAAGAGATTTATAAAAAAAATTGAGTAAGATAGTAAGACTATATTAGACATTGTATGTTATATACATTCAATATTCCAATTCTTTTATTTGGTAGGGCTTTAGGAGGAGATGCGGTCACGTGTCGTTGGCGTTCATTCATGTGTTCCTCTGTTTTTGCCCTGGATAATAAAAACACTGGTCGAAATATTTTTGAAGTGAAAACTTCTTTAGGCGTGTTGGGCATTTTTGAGATGGGACTAAACCATTGATTTCGCGACACTGAACGACACCTCATTTTTGTAAACGCATTGTGCTCTTTATTTATATTACGTTACGGATCAATGTTCTATGCAAGTATTTTACTTTAAAGGTTTTGTAAACGCGATTGTGCTCTTTATTTAGATAAGGTTACGGACTAATGTTCTATACAAGTATTTTTCTTCCACCAAGGCGATCTTGTTCAAGTTTTCACTTCTGTCGGCACCCAGAGTGCCACTTTTTTTTTGCGATATTATGTATACCTACTACTGCCATATACGTATGTTTTGTTTTTGGCGTAATTATATTAAATTTAGAAGAAAAGTGCTTACAATATTGAAATTATAAGCACTCTATTTGATCTGGGGCGAATGAAATGATAATACGGCTAATTTCATCTTCTATCGTAAGTATCGTATCGTATTCGTATCCTAAATTAAGGCTATCGATCTATCAACTACGAGTCTTCTAACAGTAACCAATAAACGCAACTTACAAAGACTTTATCTCGTTGCCATGAGCTGACGATCTCGAGCCGGTCGAGAGGTGCTCGATTATAGATAGGATATGTAGCCGTCGAGAGCTCGAACGTGAGAGATGTAGCATGATTTATAGTACAGTGACTGTTCATATTTACTGCTGCTTCAGATTTCCTTTTGAAATAAAAGTGTTTGAATTTAAGAAATATTAAATTCTAAGGCGTAGGATAATTTAAATAATACTCAGCCTTACTAACAACGTATTTCGATGAGGTTCGCAATTTGAAAACAGCTACCTCCATTTCATTCAAAACTGTGTCCCATGCACAGTATGCACACAGCCGAAATTGTTAGAAAAATCGGGCGTCAAGCAGGTTCCGTAGAACTATTGCAAAGGATACATGTCTCGTCTCAAGGATTATCTGTAGGTATTATCTTAAATCAGGTCTTAGTGGAAGTTCTAAACATATAGGGAAGATTAAAATGAATCGTAGAAGTAAAAATGACGATAACGTGCCTAAATAATATGCCCTCATATTTTGTTTTCACATTACTTACTAAAAAACTCCTCATTTTAGTTACTTTTCACGTTCCTAAATCGAACGTAGTATCACTTTCATTTTCCTTTGTAGCAATAAAGAAGTAACGTCATCTAAAAGAAACTCTGTCGTAAATAATAAATCTTGGGTGTAATGTAGTACTTGGAGGGGGCGACAGGTGGCGCCATTTAATATAAGGAATTTAACTGGATAATACTGGATATTAAAGGCTTGAGACTGTAGAAGTACTGAATAATATGAATAGTAGAGTGAACGGTTCACAACGGCTTCAGGAGTGAACAGCCGTTCATCGTAGATTTTACCTACTGTGAAGATAAGTAATAAAAGGTAACAAAAGTGAAAGATGATATTGTTAGTTAGGTGGTGACAACCGAGATGGCGGGAGATGAGTATGGAAGAAAAAGACATGTTGTGGTGACCACAAATAAATTGTGATAATGGAAGAAGTATGGTGATGTGACAATAAGTTATAACAAAGAGACTGATGGATAGACTGGTCAGGAATAAAAACTGGTGAAAAAAACGGCACCGCGGTAATCAACGCGTTGATGTCTTTTACTCCACGGTGTCGATAACAGGTCGCAAAATCAATGGTTTAGTCCCATCTCAAAAATGCCCAACGCGCCTAAAGAAGTTTTCACTTCAAAAACTGTCAAAGGATTAGACCAGTTGTTGAAATTGATGACTATACCCAGCAGTTTGATCAAGAAAGAAAGTAAAGAATAAATTGGCAGTAGGTATCTTTTTTTAATAGATAATTAATTTAAAGATGTAGATACTCTTGCCCGGTTTTCGCCGTAAGATACAGTTTGCAACGCAGTAATCTATTTCCGCAACTTAATGTATGTAGAACTTAGAAAATAACAAAAATATCAAATTTTAGCTATGAATTTGAATTTGTTATTAAAACTATGAATGAAAATGAACACGCCAGTATAAAATATGTAACTAATAAACCTCTAATGAATAATTTATCAGCTGCAGGCAATCTCTGGCGCGGCGCCCGTTCGACAGCGATGCACTTTCTACTTCGTTTAGCACCAGATTTATGTGCGCCAGTACATTGCCCTCGTTGACTTTATCGCAATCAATATGTGAATACTGAAGCTGTTATTTTTTTGTATTTTTATCAAATAGCCTTCATGGTGCTGATACTTAAATGTACGCTCAGTGAACACTGGGTGTAGATCAGCTTCGTTATCACCTTGCTGCCAGGCTAATATTTTTACCACGACATGAGCTATTCTCATTATAGCTTGAGCTAATACGCGAAAACAAGAAACTTTACATTTCAACATCACCCCATTATCAGCCTACAATTTTCCCACTGCTGGGACACAGGCGTCTTCTCGGTGCGAGGGAGTGGGCCGTAATCCACCAGGCATGCCCAGTGCGGGTTGCTGATGTCACATGTCTTCAATCACCACCACATCACACACCTCCCACACCATCACATCACCGCGCTGAAGATTTGTTATTTGGTGGTTGTAGTAAGGTGAAATGAGACATCTCGAATCGCGCTCCTCTCAGTATTTTTATTGCTCTACAATAAATTTAAAATACATATGTAGATTCTGAACTAAAAAACTCATGACAAAGACTATCGAAAAAGCTCCAGTGTTAGCTTAGGAGCCCGCTTTAAAAACCCAAAGTGGTAAAGAACCATACGGCAAAGCCAAAAGGAAGGGTTATGATTTTAGCAGTCTAAGTATGTATGTTTGTATGTATGTATGTATGTTTGTTTTTACGTGTGTTCCACCGTAGCGCCTAAACTACTGAACCGATTTTGATGAATGAGGTATCAATAGATTTGTAATAATAGTCCGGGTGACATAGGCTATATAAATTTTCCCTTAATTTAATAGGGTGGATTTTACACGTAAATTTCTAACCTCGAAAAAAATTAAAATGAGTTGATCATGACATGTTTGGTACCAAAAGAAAGGTTTTGACGAGCACATTACAAATATGTAAATAAAGTTATACTTTCATAGTACATAAATGTGTTTAAATTGTTAAAAACAAGCAAAAGTGAGACTGTGCTACGTTGTATCGCAAGATGTTACCAACGTGCAGTTAATCAAATCTTAATAAATAGTAACGGTTTGTAATTCCATCCTCAATTCCTCTATGAAGAAAGAAAAATAAGTACCTACACACGGCTACACATCAAGCTATACATTTCCAGTTTAAGCTGATCTGGCATTGTAAAGGATTTCCGTTTAATGCGAGGTCAGCTAATACTGGAAATTTATAGCTTGATGTGTAGCCCTGTGTACAACGAAATATTAATATTTATACATGGTACACTCAGAAAATTTTGCGATAAGTAATAAAAAAAATATACTACAGGTTATATATTTTTATTAAATCTTTTCAAATACCGTGAAACCTGGCAACTTTGCCACTTTACAATGGGTAAAAAAGTTTGAAAAAGTTTTTCTTAAAAAAACTCTATGATATTATAAAAAGCAACCAATGAGATATGTAGTAAATTTTATGCATTATTGAAACACAATCTTATATCTATTGTTTTCTCATTCTATAGTGATATTTTAGTCCAAAACCTTTTATGGCAAAGTCAACTATCACTTCTGGTAAAATTGCCATCCCAAAATTTAGGATTTTTTTTAAAGAGTTACCATATAAAATCACAGTCATCATTACCGCATGCTTGGTCACAGTAAAAATATACTACAGTTGTATAATATTTTACACTGGTAATTTATTTTCCAAAATGTGGCAAATTCACCCGCCTTGTTTCGATTTTTTCAAATTAAACAGAAATAGCTGTCAGGGTTGCATCAGAAAAATTAGGGGTAGGTAAGTAGGAAAAAAACTAAATAACGATATTTTAGTTTCTTTTTTGTGACAGCTCTAGCCTCTAAAAAAATATGGCAAAGTCGACATTACTAAAACTTTGCATTGTGTTGGTATATTTGCCAACAGTGATTTCTTAGGTTAAATTGGTTAAAGAGACGTAAATTATCATGGTTTTAATTAAAAAATATCATTAAGAACGTGGTATTAAAGTTTGACTTATCTACACAAAGTATATCCCACTTATTTTCATTAAAGTTTTGGAGCTCAAAGTCACTCACAGTTAGCGCGGGAAAAAAGTAACCGCCAAAAAATGACAGTTTTAAGAGAGCTGGGTTGTATTGTACAATAAAATGTTGCCAATCAAATATTCTAATTTGATTTAAGGGTATTACAAACGTAAAAAAAAATACAATTTTGACGTAACAAATTATTTTGCCACATAAGCCGGTATATGGCAAATTAAACAACCTTTGGCAAAGTTGCCAGGTTTCACGGTAACTCTCCATTGGCATACACAGTTTCATGCGTCTTAACCAATTTTCATTACCTACACATTTTCTAGTCCGCATCAGACACCTCTTTAATCCCTTTTTTCCCTTGAGTTGATTTTTTATTTTGGGGAACAAAAATTAAAAATCCACGATTCATCACCCGTAATGAAATCGTAAACGCGCCGAGACGAGCCTGCTTCATATTTTGCTATCATGTCTCGGCACCATTCTACCCGAACCTCCTTCTGAGCCTGCGTTAGATTATGCGGTAACCAGCGTGAAACTATCTTTCTTACCTGAAGATGCCCGTGTAGAATTTCATGTACCTACACTTCCCGATCCAATCTGCAGTATATGCTGAATCTCTTCATATGTAATTCGCCTATTCTCTTAAATTTAATTTTTCACAGCCAGCACGTTTTCTTATGTAACAGCCGTCATAGCCCAATGACGGCCACTTCTTTCTTCGTTCGCCAAAGTTACTTGACCACTCTTAAATTCGTTGATCCAGCGGAAAACAGTCACTTTAGAAGGGCTTTTGTCTATGAACATCATTCGAAGTCTTTCAAATGATTCTTCTGTACCCTAATTGCGTAATACAACACAATCACAATTTGTTTCGATTTGAAACAGATTGCTAATCCATTGCTTCATAAGTTGGAAAAAAATCTCTGCTCAACAACGTAAATAACGCAATGAACGTTGTTGAACTGTCAAAATGAAACAAATTAGGCAAAATTGTTTACGAAAATAAGTTACGCAATTAGGGTACTGGTTTTAGTTAAAATTTGAAATCGTACAAAATCATCGCGCGAAAATGTTCTCGTTGTAAATTCAATTTTCAGTGAGACATAGTATATTGATTTTGCTCGTAAAAAAATGTGGCGGGAATTTCGAATTTGGAATATTGTGTATTTTTTTAAAATCATAGTTTTAATCGACATCAAAACTAGCCAGTGTCCCATAGACAAAAACTGTTAGTCGCAAAACTTTCTGAGTATGGTGTTGGCGTCGAAATAAATCGCGCTATGGTTTCGTCTAAAGTACTATGCACTGCTATTGGAATTTAAAATAGGTTAATTACTGACCTATTGAATTACTCTTATTTACGTTGTTGTAACGTTTAGCAAGTGTAAAAACGGAAAAGTATAAAATAAAAAATAAAGTTTAAAAAACTGTAACCCGACTACGGGAAAATAAAAATGATCTAAAAAGTACGAAACAAGCAAATATTTCAGACAGAAATCAAGACGTAGGTACAAAAATGGTCAAGGTAAAGCCGTCGTCGCATGCCATTATAATTTTGTAGGTGTTCTTGGCACCAACATGGTATACACGCATGCGACCACGGCTTTACCTTGACCATTTTTGTACCTATGTCTTGATTTCTGTCTGAAATATTTGCTTGTTTCGTACTTTTTAGATCATTTTTATTTTCCCGTAGTCGGGTTACAGTTTTTTAAACTTTATTTTTTATTTTATACTTTTCCGTTTTCACTCTTGATAAACGTAAATAAGAGTAGAGTAATACAATAGTTCAGTAATTAACCTATTTTGAATTCCAATAGCAGTGCATAGTGCTTTGGACGAAACCATAGAGCGATTTATTTCGACGCCAAACACCATATATCGATATCGAGCTTCGAAGAAATCCAAAATATAAATATTTCGTTGTACTTGTTTTTCTTCATAAGAGTGGAATTACAAATCGGTACTACTTATTAAGATTTGATTAACTGCACGTTGGTAACATCTTGCGATACTACGTAGCGCAGTCTCACTTTTGCTTGTTTTTAACGTTTTAAACATATTTGTTTACTTTGAAAATATAATATTATATACATATTTGTAATGTGCTTGTCAAGACCTTTCTTTTGATACCAAACATGTCATGATCATCTCATTTTAATTTTTTTCGAGGTTAGAAATTTACGTGTAAAGTCCACCAAATTAAATTTAGGGAAAAATTATATAGCCTATGTCACCCGGACCATTATTACGAATCTATTGATACCTCATTCATCAAAATCGGTTCAGTAGTTTAGGCGCTACGGTGGAACACACGTAAAAACAAACATACACACATACATACAAACATATATACATACAAACATACATACATAGACTGCTAAAATCATAACCCTTCCTTTTGGCGTTGCCTTAGTCGGGTAATGAGGTATCATATTACGTCAAAGGAAATTCAATACGATGGCCGCTATATTTTTGTATTCATTATTTTCGTTTATTCGGGTTTCAGTATTTCTTTTGTTTTTTGTCCTGGGAAGGAAAGTATATTATTGATTTATTTTGTTACTATGAGAGTCGTGGGTTGCTCGAATTAAATAAGAGATTTATAAAAAAGAATGAGTATGATAGTAAGACTATAATAAATATTGTATGTTATTCACATTCAATATTCTAATTCTTTTATTTGGTAGGGCTTTAGGAAGAGATGCGGTCACGTATCGTTGGCGTTCATTCATGTGTTCCTCTGTTTGTGCCCTGGATAATGATACTGGTCGAAGTATTTTTGAAGTGAAAACTTCTTTAGGCGCTACGGTGGAATACACGTAAAAACAAACATACATACATACATACATACAAACATACATACATACAAACATACATACATAGACTGCTAAAATCATAACCCTTCCTTTTGGCTTTGCCGTAGTCGGGTAAAAAAAAGGATTGTGTGGTTTTATGAAACCACGGTAAAAGTGAAACTTCTATAGGCGCCGCCATATTGGCCTTGGCTGCTCTGACGAGCGCCTTTCACTTTATCCCTACTTCGCGGCAGACCGTCACGCGACATGTAACACACAAACGAAATCGTTTGAGACGATGTTATAAAAGTTTCACTTTAAAACATATCAAATTCCCCAAAATCTTCCACAGTCTATTTACCATAATCCTCCGCTGATCATTCAAACGCCACCTGTTTTAATCCCACACAATCTGTCCCAACGCAATGCCCGCCCACCCGCGAGGAGGCAAAGTGGCGTAGTTAATGGTAATCATCTCTTATCGCCTTCACCAATAGATTCAATTTCAGTAACCGCTTTAGCGAAAAATTGTTTTACTCGTCGCAGCTGCCTATCTGTGTGGCACACGGCCACAATTTATCACGACCTTCTCCACAATATGGTGGTACTAGATAAAATTACAGTTTATAAACCCTTGTTTGTCGTTGGATTCGATTTTCGGGGTGGGTTGGTAAGATTTTGGATGGAGTGGAGAGGCGTAGAAGAAGTTGCTTTAAACTAGTCACTTCCAGAATGAGACCACCTCTCTTTGGTCCTTATGCTTATTGACAGTTGATGGATATTTGACTAGGAAAAGACGATAAAATCGACCACATTCATAATCGCTCACCATCAGGAGAGAGTGGTCAAACGCGAGCCTCTCATTAACAATAATTAATAAAAAGATAGACCACAATTATCATTAGCATTTACCCGAAAGACGCCTACTGTTAGAAATAGATATGTACATACTACGTACTATCTACGACCAACAAACAGTCTACATATCTAAAATGTACGTACTGCCCCTTTAAGTTTTAAGACCCTTGCAAATAATTTGAGAAATCTTTAGGGAACACAAGTTCTCTTGTACCCAATTATAAACTACTGTTCCACGAATATATTATAACAAAACCGGTTTACTCCGGAAATATAGTTCCATTCAAATCGATTTTAGTTTTAATCATCAGGAATTTGCATGGTAATGAATGTGTACTGCTTTTAATTCAATATTAGTATGTAAATTAGAGACCTACCGCCAAATTTTTGATCCTGTCTGTATTTCTGTTCAGTATTCTGTCCAGTAACAGTTCATGCTGTGATGATTGATTACATCGCCGCCCCCGCAGAATAAACGCGCAAGTGTAAAAAGTCAATTTTACAAGGAAAATAAAAATCCTAAACTTTATGACTACACCGAATAGAAATTTGTTTTTTTTAATGTCGTTTAAAAGAATTTTTTTTGTAGTTAGTCTAATTAATGTTAACTGTTAAACAGGTACCGTTTTTGAGTTATTGAAAAAACTTTTTACAGAAACGACTCGTAAGTCGTAGGCGCTTTACTTTGTGTAAATTATTTCATCACCACTGCTCTCAAAACGGTGTAGCAAAACATCGTGAGGAAACCGGCATGTCCTAGAACCGAATCTAATAACATAATTATAATAAAATGAGTTCTTTAACACTGACTCTGGAATAATTTCGTTCTAAAGTAGCAATTATAGTTGCCGCCAAAATCTCGATGGTAAAAATATTATACTACTATTTATTTTCTCACACACACACACACAACACCACTCGTGAAATCTCGGTCCTTACATCCCTCGCTCCGATCAGGATTCTATTCTAGAATCCTTCGCTGTTCTCGGGATCCAACGAAGTCCCTCGAATTTAATTCTGTTTTTTTCACGTGATGTAAATCTATTATTACTGATCTGTGTCCATTTTTGTTTGCAAAATACAAATAACGGTGCACAGTGAGTTTGTACAGTGTCAATTTGAGCATGAAATAGCTTTGCTTTGCTTTGTATTATTTTTATTATTGTTGCAAGTAATTGTATTATAATGTTGTGATACAGTTAAAGCTTCAGATTTGCATGCCTCAAAGCGTAATATGGTTGAACTATGCTCTATTTTTTTTTTTACCCTTATTAGCAAATAAATGATTTTGAATTTGAATTTGAATTTTGAATTTAAATTATTTCCTGAACTGTTGCTACAAATTATATTTTTATATCATAAAAAAATAATTACTGACATGCTATGTACCTACTTGTTTAGAAAACGCTACATTATGAATACCGAGTAAATATTAATTTATTAATGAATAATAAATTAATATTTAATTGCGAACCTACATGAAACCAACTCAGATTTAATATAATTATGAATATCCTGAACCGGTTTAATATTAAAGGATAATTACATTTTGTTGTAAATTATGGGCTCATCGTGTCATGTTGTATGTTTAGAACATGCTAGAAACTCTATATTCCCAAAGGGAAAGCTAGAAATGTATTAAATTGTTTAACACGTATTATTTTGCGAATGATACATAGTCCAATTATTTTATTATTCGAATATGCTAGACGAAAAGTCTAGAGAGCTACTCTATTATATGATGGATCGTAAGTAATAACCGCTAACAATCTATCATAGCCTTTATGTGGGTTCTTTTGAAGCAAGTTGGTAATGGTCGGGTCAACCAAATATAAGTAATCTTGACAAGAAGCAAATGTGTTTTGTCATAAACTCTGAAAAAAGTTAAGGTGATGTAACTGTATTTTAAAACCGGTCCACAAGGAGACTAAGTAATTGCCTTTTTGTTTACGAGCTGACCCGATAAATGTTCTCCTGTCCAAATTTCAATAAATCATGAGTTATGGTCTTGGGTTCATACAAAAATCCCATTAAAAAGCACTTTCAATTTATCCGGGCACATTTTCCAATTTTCCTTTCCCTAAAAACCTTATACCGATTCGTTTTTTTTTATAACCAAATTGGTCCAGCGGTTCTCAAGTGATGCCCTTACCAACGAATCGCATTGAATTTTTATTTTTATAGATATACACCAAAAACCATCACGTGACCCGTATCTAGGGTGGCCAGATGCTCCAGTATTTTACGGGTTGTTCCGTATTTCAGGCACACATTTTTCAATGTCCCGTAATTTTATGATTCAATGGCATTTAATGATAAAAATAGGTATTTTTTTTTATTCGAACAATATTTATTTTCTCGCACACATTTTTTATTTAGTTGATTAATCCACATTTTCTTATCCAAATTATTAACAAATTGATTATTTATGATTGTTTTAAGGGTACTTCAGAAAGTAAATCAAAGTTTGTATGTACAGGTTATTTAGTTGATTATTTCACATTTTATTTTCCAGATAACATAAAAATTGTTTTATTTTTAAATATTTAATATTGTTTTTAAAGTCTTTCATTAGAAATTTAGCAATTGTAGGTATAGGTTATTTAATTGTTTATACCAAAAAATAATACAAAAATTAATGTGGATTTGTTATAAAAAAACGGCCTGTCCCGTATTTCAACCTCGAATCCCGTATTTTCAATGCACTTGTCCCGTAAAACCGGAAATCAGATCTGGTCACCCTACCTGTATCTGACTCTTAGGAGGATAATTATGTGTTTGTTGAAGGACGATATTCTCGGAAAATAATTATATTTTGAAATTCAGGGAACAGGGTATTGTATCATAACGACGGTGATTCTCATTTGCAACTCTGAATGATTAAGACTGAGTGTGTTGATCCTCTTACCTCTTGCTCTGGGCTTCGTAAGTAGCTTGGACACGATCTCATCATAGGCTCCTTCGTGTGCCACTCCTGAGTCTTTCACCAGCTTCTCCTTCACAGCTATGCAGATGTTGCTCTTGGCTAGCAAGGCTTCCAACTCTTCGAATGCCTGCAACAAATGACTGGTTCGGTAAGAGAGTAAATTATATTGTACATACAGTTCTCGAATATAGTTAACACTAAGTACCTACTGCACTTCGAGTGTTTGTAAAAAGAATGGATTGACAATATTTCGTTCAGTTTTAGTAGTTTATATTTAGCCGTGGAAATATTATGAACTGTACTGAATATTACGTATTGTTTAGGTTAAAAAAAAAATCAAGAGTATACTGTGTAATCTGCAAAGAGCAAAATAAAGACCTCAAAAATATAGCTTTTGAACCCTCCTGATATAAATTGTAATGGTTAATTTTGGATCATTACACTAGTAACGTAATTGCTTTTATAGCGACCATGATATTGCTATATTAATGCTTAATATGAGCGATTCAAACCACCTGTGCGGAACATTGATTGTGAACACGAGAAATGTCTAATTAAATGATTAATTTCAGCCCATGTGTATAATTAGTCAATTAATATTTATAATAATTACAGTGTTCGTGATTTGGTTCATTAGAATTGGAGAATGAAATTATGTTGATTTAAATGGTACAAAATTTTTATCTGTGGGCTTTTTTTTTTTTGGGGAAATTATCAAATAACTTCTCCCGCTCTGGGCGGAGCGGGAGGGCGTGTCAGACTCTTACTGACTAAAACCCACCCGTGTTCTTTCGGTTGCCCTGTTGCCGGGGGCCACGATTTCCCGATCGGTTTTCTTCGAACCCCCGGCAGGCATTGGCCCTAGCGGACCCCGTCAATTCTGCTGACATCTCTTTGAGGCGCGCGTGGAACACAACGCGCCGTCGACCCGGGCTTGGTCCTTGTCGGACGGCGAGCTACCCATTGCTCACCGTCCGCAAGCCCGCGCCTACGGTGGCCGGAAATCGGCTCGCGATTCCCGCCCCGGGCGTCTCCTCCTGCGGCGGTTAGGGGCGTGAGGGCGCGAAATTTGCCTCTCCCTCACGCGTTCCGCCTCCTCCTTCGCGAGCATTACCGCTTCGCAGAAGGAGGTGACGGCCTGCCATTTCCTCTCGCTCCGTACCATGGCTTGAACCAGGGCCGGACGCGAGAGATCACCACCGCCGATCGCCTCTACGAGAACACGGCGTTGCTCCGCCCAAGCCGGGCAGACCTCCACCGTATGCTCCACCGTGTCCTCAGGCCGATCCACACAATGGTGACACCCGGGTGTTTCCTCCCGCCTTATCCTGAACAGGAACCTCCCGAAGCAGCCGTGTCCGGTGAGGACCTGCGTCAGGCGGAAGGTGAGAACGCCGTGGCGTCTCTCCAGCCACTCCTCAAAGACGGGTCTTATCGCCGCGATTGTGGCGTGCCCAGCGCGGGGTTGCGACAATTGCACCATCCATGACGCCATGAGATCCCGCCGGAGCTCTGTCCGCTGTGCCGCAATTTCTTGCGGCATCGGAGTTAAGCCCCGGCGTTTCGCCTCCTCGCGACACTCCCAGACGTGCGCGAGGACCTTTGCCTCCAGATCCCATGGCGGTAATCCGGCAAGGAGGCTCGCAGCCTCACAGGAGACCGTGCGGTATCCTCGGGCCAGCCGGATGGCCATGACCCTCTGGGACGCGTTCAACCGGCGGGCTGGCAGCAGCCTCAATGAACGCGCCCACACCGGTGCCCCGTAAGGGGCCATGGACCGCACGATCCCCGCATAGAGCCTCCGGCAGGAGGCGTTTGGATCCCCTAGATTGAGCAGGAGCCGCTTCAATGCAGCCCCGGCCCGCTCGAGTCTGGGAGCCAAACGTCGGAAATGTTCTACGAAGTTCCACCGGCTGTCGAGGACGAGTCCCAGATACTTCATCGTCGACTCGACACCGATGTGAACCCCTCCCGCCATTACCTGGGAACCCGACGGTGGCGCATTCCGAGGACCATGAAAACCCATGGCCTCAGACTTGTGCAGGGCCACCTCGAGTCCCAGCTGCCGGATCCTATCGACGATTGTCGCAACCCCGCGTGTCGCTAAATCGGCCGCCGCCTGGTACGACCCCCCCTGCGCCAGGACAAGCGTGTCGTCAGCGTAACAAACGACGCTGACGCCGCTAGGGAGGTCGGCGCGCAGCACCCAGTCGTATCCGATGTCCCACAGATGCGGCCCCAGGACCGAACCCTGTGGGACACCGCACGACATCTCTTGCCGGTTCCACTCTCGTGGTTAGGGGCCTCAATTTGGAATTCGGTAATTATAGTAGAAGACAGAAATTATTAAAAAATAGACTAGCAACCTGAGCTGTAACCTGATTAAAAGAACAGACAAAGAACCATTGTAGGAGAGGCATTTCATTCTTGATTGATCGAGTCTTTCCTGCAGGTAATATTTAAGATCCAATATTGTGCAAATAGTGTTCAGCGTCTCAGAGTATACAGCCTTCCAAATGATAATTCTCAGACTCTTTTCACACACTCCGATAAGCCTGGGTCGGGTACAAATATATTAGTGTATGCATGTAAAACTTTATGTTTAACCACACCTATGATAAGTTTTAATATTTTGCCAGTCGGTAATCCATGCTGATAATCTAGCAGCGTATTTAGCCCCCTTAAAACTAGTTCAAATCTGATTAGTTTGCAACCTGATTGCCTTCCATGAATATATGACTAGAGATTAGCATCTAATCCATCAGCTTACCACAAAATTAAACGTGTGGTGAGCGAGTGCATTCATATTCATGATGGCACGTCAATTTATCTGCACCTAACATGGCTGCTTGCGGTAAAATGACACGCGCGGTTTGGACCGTGTTATGCAGTTAATCTTGCTTTTAATATTTGATTAGTCTAAGATTAAGGACTTATCATAAACTATTATGGTTTAAATAGGCCCTTATTTTTAATTTTCTTTTTTATAGATTATTTTCTTTTAGATTTTGTGAATGTGAGAACGTTATAGGTCTTGGAGGAACTTGTGGATCATTTTCTATTTTTACTAAGTACCTGGTACTTGCTGATAGGCCTACACTGTCCTCTCATACATAGGTATGAGGAGGGTTTCTACAATGTTTTCAAATTACAGTGAAAATAGTATCACTGTAATTTGAAAACATTGTAGAAACCATTTATTTTGAAAAGAGTAACCGTGGAGTTTCTTGCCAACTCTTCTCCATAGCAAGCGACCAATTGGAACCGTGCACCTAGCTTCTGACGTTTCATAAGTGCCCTTGGAGGTTTATGTGAAATAAAATATTTTGAATTTGAATTTGAATATGACCGCCTCGTTGGTATAGTGATCGTAAGCGCTACTGCTGACCATGAGGTCCTGGTTTCGATTCCCAGGTCGGACAAAAAGTGTCATTGGGTTTTTCTATCTAGAATTTCTCAGTAGCAGGCCGGAGTCTGGATTTGTGCCCGGTTGATGGCAATAGGCTCGCCCTCTATTACATGGTATTTAAACATAGCTGGCGAAATGTGCACTATAGGGACACTTCTGGCCAATCCTTCGGGGAAACAAAACATGATGTTAGGTATGTATGTATTAATAATAAATTTTTCTGTGTATCCTATCCATATTAGAATATTCTTTTTATTTATTTCTTTTTATTGTACACCCTAGCTAAAGGTATGTTGTAGAGATATTTTTTTCATTTTGTCTAAAGTCGGTCAAAAGTTGGTCAAATATTGTTGTTGCACCTGCAACAACAATATTTGACCAACTTTTGACCGACTTTAATAATTTAATTAATTTACTTTAATTAGTTTTCTTTTAAGTGAATAAAATAAAAATCATTTTATTGAAGCAAAACCTAATAATAAAATCGTAGCGAAGTCAAAACTGTACATTGAATATTTTTGAAAAAAAGTAATTGCTACGAGGTCTAGGATCGATTCTAATGCCGAAAATATATTTTTTAGAATTTTTGTCTGTTTGTCTGTTTGTCTGTATGTATGTTCCAGCATCACGCAAATTCTACCGGACAGATTCTGTTAAAATTTTGCATAGATATTCCCTGTGTGTCTGGTCAAACTATAGGGTATAAACTATCACGCTATTTACTATGGGGGACGAGCAATATTACATTATGTTGTATTTTTATGTTCTAGCATGACGCAAATTCTACCGGATAGATTCTGTTAAAATTTTGCATAGGTGTTCCCTATAAGTCTGGTCAAACTATAGGGTATAAACTATCACGCTATTTACTATGGGGGACGAGCAATATTATATTATGTTCGTATTTTTGGGAAAAAACGCGCCAAAATTTTAGGATATTGTAGATGGTTATCCATTTAACTTTTTAAATGATTATCATCACGCTATACCTTTATGGAACTAAGCAGTCAATCAAAAAATATATAGGAACGGCTATTTTAGACAAGTTTCAACAAAGCAATTAGCTCAGCGGTTGGGCGGTTGCTTTATAAACGTGGGGTTGTAAGTTCGATTCCCACCTACGGTTTTTTTTTCTTTTTTTTCACATTTTGTTATACGATTATTATTTTTTTTGATAATCTACCTATAATCTATAGATATAATAAAATCGTAACGAAGTTAATTTTTTTTGAAGAAAGTTATTGCTAAGAGGTCTGGGATCGATTCTTATGCGGAAAATAAAGTTTTTAGAATGTTTGTCTGTACCAACCGTAGGGCATAAACTATCACGCTATTTGCTATGGGGGATGAGCAATATTACATCATGTTCGTATTTTTCTCTGCAAATTGTAAAAGGACGCGCCAAAAGGTTGGGATATTGTAGATAGGTAGTTACCGATTTAACTTTTTAAATGATTATCATCACGCTACCTTTTATATAGGAACGGCTATTTTAGCTAACTTTCAACAAAGCGAATAAGTAAGCGATTGGACGAATGATTTGAAGTCCTGAGGGCCTACCACCAGCTTAAAAGCAGTATTATTTTAATATTACTTTAGTTTACTTCAGTGTGGGAAAGAGATGAAGCTCTACAGGATGTATAGCTCCATCTCTTTCTCCCACTGAAGTAACATTAAAAAAATACTGCTTTATGAGCTGGTGGTAGGCCGCCCGGGGTAGTAAGTTCGATTTACATCTGTTTTTTTAAACTCTTTTTGTAAAACGATTTTTTTTTGGATTGTGTATGTAATAGTTCATAGAATGTATTAATTCACAAAAAATGGAAAACTTCGTAAGCTATGGGAAACTACTAAGTTACAAGTACTTTACAGTCACAAAACATTCAAGGTTGTATTCTGATCATTTTAGAGCAAAAGACTGTAGGAATAAAATGTTTTTTTACAGATTTTGACAGCAGATTTGTCCTAGCGATTTTATAATATGTATGTGGATCTTCTGGAATCGCTGCCACACTGCTTCCTGGTGGCAAAACAGTGCACGTCATGTTTAAGATTCCCATCGATTTAGAGAGCAACGAAACACCTGTTTGTGGGGTGTCACGCAACAGTAACAAGGGATGTGTGCTTAGGGGATTGCGCTTCGTCGTATGGGATGAATGCGTTATGGCAAAAAGGAAAGCAGTGGAAACTGTAAACAGAACCCTGCAGGACATCCGCAGAAACCAAGATATGATGGGTGGTGTCACAGTTTTGACAAAAAAAGTGAAAACTTCGTTGAAAAGGTCGACTCTATGGTCGAGAGTTCATAAACTGCGCTTGACCATCATCATACGAGCTCGGCTTGGCGGTAATTCAAATGCTCAAGAATTCTCCGATGTTCTTCTAAAAGTTGGTGAAAGCACTCTACCAGAGACTCTTGGTAGAGTAGATCCCACTTTAGAAGATCTTATTTGTCTGATATACGGGGATATCAGTCAAATACCGTACCAAGAGAATTCTTAGGTGTGTTTCCGTTTTAACTCCGAAGATGATCAAGCTACAGCGATCAACCACAGTATTCTCTCATAAATTGAAGGGAGTGAAGTGATATACACCTCCATTAATAGTGATGTGGAGGAAGATGATGCCAAATATCACCCCGTAGAATTTCTCAATTTACAAATAGAAAGAAAAGAAAGAAAGATAGAAAAAACATTTATTTGGACACAGTTCGCGAAACACAAAACACAAATTACAGTGGAAATAAAAAATAGTGTTTTTAAAACAATAGTGTGTGCCTCACGGCTGCGCCAAAAAGGTTCATTTCAGCATTAAATGGCAAGTGGACTTCCGGTTGTATATCTGTGTAACGGAAACCAGCTCAAAGTCATGTCTTTGCAGAGAAACGTCATCGAGGTGGAAATTCTAACAGGTTGTGGCGATGGTGAGACAGTGTTTATAGCGCGTATAAAGTACAAATTCCCCACCATTACCAGTTAAAGCGCGTGCAGTTCTCTGGGAGTGTATGCTTTGCGATCAACAAGTCACAGGGGCCGACACTAAAGGCTGAAGGCTGCGGGTGTCGACCTCAGGATAAGCTGCTTCTCACACGGACAACTGTTACGTCGCTTGCTCCCGAGTCACCATTCCTGACTCTCTGTATATTTTGGCTGCTGAGAATAAAACTACAAACGTAGTATACAGGGAAGTTTTATAAAAATGTGGCTATTATTGTAGTATATTGTGATGTCTTACGATTTCCATGCGAACGAAGTCGCGGGCAGAAGCTAGTATACAATAAAATTTCACAATACTGCAACAGAATTTACCACAATAGAATAAAATGTCATTGTAATTAAAATAGGTGCAAATTATAAAGGTCACAGAATGAAAATTAAAATAAAATATTAAATGCAATTAAAAATAAACGAATGAGTACCTAATACAAATTATAAGGGTCACAGAATCACAGAATTAAAATTAAATTAATAAAAATGGTTTTTCTTTTTCCTTGGATTCTGTGGCCAGTGACATAGTAGGAAACCACGTCACATGCTGACGTATCAAGAAAAAAAATCCTCACCTTAATCCCATAGCTAGATTCCTCATAGATGATGGAGACGTAGCTCCACTCCAGCTTCTTGACGATCTCCACCATGGCACGCACCTGGTGGTGGTCGGAGGGGATGGTGCGCGTGAAGTACTCGAAGCGCGCCTTGTTCGATAGCTCCGGGGAGGTGGAGAAGAATGACACCTGGTGGCAATAAAATATAGTAAAAAGTAAGTTTCTTAGATTTTTAATAGCGAAGTCAGGAAAAAGGACTTTCAATTATTGTGTGTTCTCGCTGACCATTTACCTTTTGTCCACCTGATAGCTACTCGTGGTTTTAGGTAAATATATTGCTCGATTAGCAAAATGCATAAGCCATTAAAATAAAAATAGGTAGATAGCTGTCTAAGAAGTTCACATCCATCTTTGTCTCATCTTGAGACCGAACCCAAGAAACTACTTCTGCCTTATAGAGAAGTATCAAGTTATTATAAATCTTACTTGTGGTATCTTGAACAGGCGCAGCAGGTTGGCCACCTGCACAGAAGTAACACTGGAGGCCGCACCGACCACGCCTGATATCACCTTACGGACTGCTGTCGCGTTACAAGCGTACTCTGCGTCGTCAATGTTGCTTATTGAGCCTGGTGAAAAGAAAAGGGTGTGAAAAAAAAAAACTGGTCATGTGCGTGTCGCACCACGCACAATGAAGGGTTCCGTAGTTAGAATGAATTTATCCCAAGAACAAACTTAACATTGTATTTGAAAAACATGTTCTCCCATACATTCCAACTGTAAATGTAAATATGTACACACAATATTGAGAGATTTACCATGTTATTTTAAGACCGTAGACTTATAGGTTTTCCTGTAATCTATGGGTAAAGAAACATTCGCTGTCTTTTTTTCAAAATTTTTGGCTTCGTAGTTTCGGATATAAGAGGGGAATGGTCAATTTTCATATTTTTTCTTAAATATGTTTAAAAGTATTTATTTTAAAATTAAAAATATCTATTATGTATTTGAAATTCTCGCAATAAGCCCTTTCATTTAATATGTCACATAGTACAGTTTGCAAAACTTTTTCTTATTTTGCCCCCAAAAGTGACCTCTATATTAAAAATTCTTTTATTTACGTTAGACGTCCATGTTTGGGTCTCAGAAATACATATGTGTACCAAATTTCAACTGAGATCCATTAGATTTGGAGCAAATTAGTTGTGACAGACGAACAGACAGACAGATACACGAGTGATCATATAAGGTTTCCGTTTTTTCCTTTTGAGGTAAGAAACCCTAAAAATTGTGAAGGAGTTTGCTATTTTTTTAACTGAATATCATAATGCCTTCCATTTGGGATAACATTTGTTAGAAATTACGGTTTCTACCGATTTAAAAACTTTGTAGTCTGCAAGGCTACACAGTATATGATAGCCAGATGTAAATTTTGTGATAATAATATAAAAACCAACATACATACCTTTTATAAAATCCACAGCCATCTCAAGGCCATAAGTATCCTTATCACAATCATCTAAGACATGAGCTCCAACAGTCACGCCAGGTATCAGTCTCAACTCGTTATTTATAATATCCAAAGTATACAACATCGTCTCCAGCGCCTGCACGCCTCCCTGAGGCATCACCGGCCCACACGTCATGTTTTCTGACCTCTCATGGACCATCATCAGACCTCCGAGCACCAAATCCCCTTCAATTACAGCTTCCCTCTTTATCGGCCAGTGCTGATGCTTCTTATCCTTCATCTCTCCAACCTGATCATTCGACATATTCACCCAATCACTTTTTACATCTTGTTTCGGAGCAATTTCATAATCTACCAAATGCATTCCATCTTTCAAATTCAATATTGGATATAACTCTTCAGGTCTATCCGCGAAGAATGTAGGATCATACATGACATCGCCAGGTTTGTGCTTATGCCTGTGGTGGTGTCTGTTCCTCTTGTGGAAGACTGAGTCCTCGATGTTCAAGGAGTCTACGGAATGCCTCATTTCTGTGTAGTGGACCGTGGTGATGAGTAGAGTGACCGCCAACCACCGCTGACCGGGACGCATGATAGAGATGGGTGTATCATACCATTGTGGCGCAATCTATGGTCCATTTTGAACGGTATGCGTTCATTTTAATCTGGAACAATGGAAAGGTTTTTATTAGCAAATTAGCCTGCATGGTTAGGAACTCTGTACTAGACAGTCGCGAAGAAAAAGTAAAATATTCTTATGAAAAAACAAACAATAAACTCCTTACTAGAAAATATTGGTAAAATACTGATATATAACCGCTCTCAATATCAGTGGTTCAAGAATTGAGGATGAGCTTGCAAGTGATGAGGATGCAAATAGTTTCAGTACAGAAACAAGTAACTGTACATTTCACCATTACAAAATAAACCGTTTAACCGCCCTTACTAAAGTTAACCCTGCCACAATAAGCTAAGCGACTATAATCCTTATATCCATTTGTCAACTCTTCATAAACTAACGTGGTTTGACGGTGTATTATTACAAACCCGTGTTGTGTCGACCCACATCAGCTAACCAAATTTATTTAATATGACACGTTAATACAAGGTTTTGGCGAAAGGCATAGAAAATGTATAAGGTAGAGGACAATATTTGTTGCTTTGACCTGTTTAGTCAGAAAAGAAATTGTTCGATTTAGAAACGTGTTTGCAGTAAGTTTGTTGATTATACTATTTCATTAAGGGTCGGTGCGGCAAAACTTTCTTCTTGGTTCGAGTTTCTGCAGCCAAGGTTACGGCCCGTCGTGCGACCGGTCGTGATCGTGGGTTCGTAGTGTGCGAGGTCTGTTAATCCAAGTTTATCCATAACTTTGTTAAAAAAATTGTGGTAAAATAAAAAATTGCGACATCATTAAAAAAAAGTGCGTAATCCTCTCTGCTCCATTTAAAGTATGGCGGAAAAAAACCGGGAAGGAAAACCCATTATTCGAAATCGAAAGATTAACACACAAATTTTAGGGAGTCTTATTATTTCAATTATAGGGCGGGCGTTTTAGGGGACTGTCTTATGTAATTATGACGTTCAAAAAGTGCTGATCCTCAGCCTAGTTTGAATAAATGACTTGATTTTGATTTCGTATTTTAAGGGTTTTTAAAAGTTTGCAAACAAGTAATACAAGGTTTTGAAGAGCATCTTTTAAACGAAAGCAAATCATTTAATAGAAGCCTTTTGAAGTTTCTAATTTGGTTACGTTTACTTTGATTTGGAAGTCTGATTATTTTGATTTTACGTTTTAACCAATTACTCACCAATTCATAAATGAGCGAGGAATATTGAAAGGTACTTCCGCCAATATCTTTGTTAATTCTGTCTGGTATTTCCGGGATGATTTTACAATTTACATAAATATTATTTTAGAGAGAATTCTGAAATCTTAAATGTGCTAATGACTAAGAAGTAATTAAGCGTAAAGAGAGTTTATTAAAATAACTAACAGGCTTATTTACAATTTAAGGCCTTTTAAACTAAAATGGTATTTAATAATAGTATTCAACCTGAACTAGGATAAAGGTATAAGTGTTAATTTTATTATTACGTAAATATTTCCTACTTCGGTATATAAAGAAAAATGTCTATTAACAAACAAAAGGTTAAGTATTATGACTTTGACTGTTACTCAACTGAAACTGAAACCTAAGAGTATTCTACATTTAATATTATAAAGAGGTTAAAGTTTGTGAGTTTGGATGAAGGAGATAATCTCTGAAACTACTAATTCAATTTCGAAAATTCTTTCACTAACTGAAAGCTACACTATACTACTATGTTTTATAGTATAGTTGATTACCACGCGTCGAAGTCGCGGGCAGAAGCTGGTTATCTATAAACGAGTTATCCGCTGCATAGCCTGATTCATTTAATATTTACCCACATGATTTCGAGCGTGTGAGACTTACTATTTATTATTCACTAGCTTTTGTCCGCGGCTTCGCTCTCGTGGATGTCGGAAAATATCCCACGGGAACATACTACCGGTGTTAAAAGGAAGCGAAGGGATAATCGCATACGTAATAGCCGAGGAAAAGGTCACTGTCCTAGGGTTGCGCCGCCGCCAACCACAATTATTTTGTTACTCGTAATTGATAAATTTTTAAGATTTTTAACCTGTGATATATTTTAAAGTATTCATTTAAATGATATGATGTCATAGGCGTATTTAAATCTAAATTAAATGCCCAATTTAAATACCATGTGTAATTGGATAAGGGTCAATATAATACCGATACTGGTCAACATAGCTTCGGATATAACAGTGAATTTTTTATCAAATTCTGAAAGATGAAAATAGTTACTGTGGGTCATTCTACATATGCTATTGCGGATTTTTTTTAAACTCTAAAGTATATTATCCTGTAGAATATTAATTTTATGTATCTCTATCGGTTTACGCGGCGCATGTCAGTAAAGTTCCCAGTCGGCATGACTTTTTACGATAGCTTCAACAATATCATCACATTTCTGTTAATTTACACAAAACCTTTAATGAATTATACACTTAAGAGTGCCCTTCCCGGTCCGTCTATCGTCAATGCGATAATGGTCGAAAAGCTTGTTGTTTCATCCAGCGCAAGTGAGAACTGCTGTTAACAAGCCAGTGAGAACGCGATCAAATTGTAGGAAAAATAACTTGTTTCTGAAAATACGTGTTTTTGAGTAAGCCTTACAAGTTTGTGAAATAAATGTTTGTTATTTAAAATTTCTATTACATGTACAAGGTTTCTATAAAGATGTTTTCTTTACTTTTATAATTTATGAGTACATTATGAAAGGTCAAAACTCAGGTAAAATTTGTGCAAAAAAGCAAATTTTTGGAGGTTTATATACTGAGGTTGTATCTGCAAATTATTTTTTTTTGCTTTCATAGAAACCTAGATATAGTGCACAAAATACTTGTCAGTTTAAAAAATAAAGAATGATGTGTTACAACGCCATTATCATTTGCGAGCTTTTGTATGAATAGTATGACGGGTTGGCCGCTCTTAAACCTTCCTCACGAATCACTCCGTCCATTCGTGAAAACCGCTTGAAAATCCGTTCAGTCGTTTTTGAGTTTATCGCGTACAGACAGACAGACAGACAGACGCGGCAGGGGGACTTTGTTTTATAATATGTAATAAGGATAAAGACTTTATAAGCTTGAGCGAGTTATTTATTACTTTCGAGGTAAGCAATACGGGTTGGTGTCCGTAACCCCAGGTCAAAGCGTGTATTTTGCGTACTTAATAAATAGGTTAAATTATTATCTAAAATTAAATATAAGTGACAGTGAATTAAAACCATTGCTCCCCTTCAAAATTGATTTTCAAAATATGGATTTCGAATTTAATTAATGTTCTAAGCTTTCGTTTGATTGTTATTTTTGGAAAAAACCTTTATTAAACTTTGCTTGAAAACGAGTAATCTGTTTGTAATATTATAGTTTACCCAAACTTTTGCGTCTCGCAGATTGGCAATCCCGAAACATGCTCGTAATGTATCGTACTTTAAATGTAGATTATTATTGGTCGTCTAATGATTAATGATGATTGTAATGTAATTGGCCCTTGGCCGTGTTATGTTTAACAACATATCACACACATAACATCACGCCCATATTCCGCGAAGGATTGGCAGAGATGTACGTAAAGTATATCCACATTTCGCCAGTTATGTTGAAGTCCCATGTAATAGGGGGTTAACCTATTGCCATCAATCTGCCATAGATTCAGACTCCGGAGGACTGATGGAAAAACTCAATAACACTTTGTCTGACCTGGGAATCGAATGCGACCACTCGGAACGAGGCAGTCGTACTTTAAATGTGGACTGTCTTAGGTAGTCTAATGTTTGATTATGATTGTAATGCAATTGGTCTTTGGTCGTATTAAAGTAAAAATAAATAAATAATTATCGCTCGCTCTACGAAGTCATTGGAGTTATAGCCAAACCACAGCCAATTCTAAAAATAAAAACTTTTGTGTCAAGAGATTACTTCCAAAAACTTTTCATGAAAAAGATCGTAAAGCCGTCTGAGAATATTCTTGGCTCACTGAAGCCTAGCTGTTCTTGTTGTCGATGTATACGGTATAAATTATCTGTCTCTGAGTGTGTCTGGTCGTAAATCTGGGCGGCTTAGCAACAATAATGTTTAACTTTTAGACTTAGCGAGTTGCGACTGAGGGATGAGTACACAGGCTTAACCGCCAGTTAGAATTTAATCTGTGTTCTGAAGATTGGGCTACGTTTTATTACGATTACACGAAGAACGTAGAGAGACGGCGAGAGTAGTGGCGGCACAGAGGCAACGACCGCGACTTACGAGTTGTAGGTCGTAGGTTCGAACCCTTTTTTTTGGGTGGGAAATTATCAAATAACTTCTCTCGCTCTGGGCGGAGGGCGTATCAGACTCTTACTGACTAAAACCCACCCGTGTTCCGACAGTTGCCATGTTGCCGGGGGCCACGATCTCCATTTCGGACTTCTTCGCAATCCCAGCGTAGGTTCGAACCCTGACAGGTGCTTTACTTTGTGTAAATTATTTAATTACCACTGTTCTCAAAACGGCAAAGGAAAACATCGTGAGGAAACCGGCATGTCCTAGCGCCAAAAATTCGAAGACAAACATGTGGTATCCACCACCCGCACTGCGCTTGCGTGGTGGATTACGGTCTATTCCCTCTTACAGTAAGAGGAGGCCTGTTTCCCAGCAGTGAGAACATAAAAGGCTGATTATGCTTAAGCTTATACGAAGAATTATAATAACATTGATCGATGGATGGCCGTACGAGGGCTTAAGACAGCACACGAATGCATAAGATAGGAAAGCTTTTCGATAATTATGGAATTGAAATTCGTCGGTCTTGACACTCAATCAATCTGCTTGGCGTTGTCCGAACTATATTGAGGTCGGCTTTCAGTCTAACCAGATGCAGCTAAATACCAGTATTTTACATGGAGCGACAGCCTATATGACCTCCAAAACCTAGGCAGAGGGTAACACGTCGAAGACATTTACTAGTAAAATACGTGCATCCATTCTTCGTCGGTATCTCAAGTCCCGGCATGGTCTCGCAATTTAATGAGGTCCTCAGACAAAATTAAGCTGTAAGCAACTCACATTTTATCATGTGTCGTCGAATGGGTCACCTTCTGGCTGAAATTACTTGGATGACTGACAAGAAATTCTAATCGAGTACCTTTTACCATCAGTTATTTAACTACCCCATCGTGTTAGGATTTTGATATCTCATTCATTTATGACATCTCCTTAGTCATCTCTCCTGTGTTATATCTGTTTTGTTATGTCTTGGTAGTGAGAATTTATGCATAAGTACGTTTCCTCTTTGAAAGTTTCAAAGTTATCTTCAAGATTGCGTTAGTAAAAGCGTGTAGTCTGAACATTACCTTAAAAGCGTACATTACGGTGTAACATCGTTGGAGTACTTCCTCCATATTGTGGTCTATGGAGAGGAATGGTTTTATGTGAAGTGTTGTTACAAGTAATGTGTCTTGGATGTGTTCACTTTAATGGTAGCCGTAGTGGTCTGAATGTGTTTCCCGTTCTGGTATTTTGTTATTTCTTTTACTCTTGAAAGAAAATACCTTGTACCTGAAAGTTGTACTTAATGTAACAACTGAATGTCGCTCTGTTATGGGGAAAATTGCTCTTACTGTACTACGTCTGGCAATTGGATTGCAATCATAGAAATCGTGTTGTAAATATGGTGTAGTTTCTTTGAAGACAAGAAGATGATAGTGGTTTGACACAATACCATCTTTTTTTATACATTTTGTAAGAAACAAAGAAATCCGGCCAAATGTGTAACCAATAATATTTTAAATGGAAGATACTTAAAAAGGACTTTTGACATAATTTTAATGAAAAATTACATGAAAAAAATTCCGACCGTGGATAAAAAATTACAACAAAATAAGTCGTCATACGTTGCGTGTTGGACCAATTTAATGAATGTGGGTCACATATGGGTCGCATGCGGCACATTCATCATCCACCTGAGTGGGTCCACTCCATCATAAGTTATACTCTATTAACTGAACGTGCAATTATTATTGTGTTACGAAAACCTCCATGTTAGCCCGCCTACTGCTAATCTTACCGTATTAGCACGCCATTTTAGAATTTTGAGATGGCGCGGTATAAACAAAATAAAACGCATACACGCAAAGTTTTGAAGTGAAAACTTCTGGCGCGTTGGGCATTTTGAGATGGGACTAAACCATTGATTTCGCGACACCATGAAGACACCTCATTTTTGTAAACGCGATTGTGCGCTTTATTTATATTACGTTACGGATCAATGTTCTATGCAAGAATTATTATTTTGAAGGTTTCGGAAGTATTATTTTTTGTAAACGCGATTTTGCTCTTTATTTAGATAAATTACGGACCAATGTTCTATACCAGTATTTTTCTTCCACCAAGGTGATCTTGTTTAAGTTTTCATTTCTGTCAGCACTCCCGGAGTGCCACCACTTTTTTTAAGCTAATTGGCTATCAAATTAAATTGTCCATCACCAATGAACACCTCGTGAATGCCTCGTTGGTCCAAGCGCTATTGCTGAGTATGAGGTCCTGGGTTCGAGTCCCAGGTCGGGCAAAGTTTTATTGGGATTTTCCATTAGGAATTTCTCAGTAGCAGCCCGGAGTCTGGATTTATGCCTGGTCGATGGCAATAGGCTCACCCCCTATTACATGGGACTTAAACATAACTGGCGAAATGTGGGTGTTGTATAGGTACACCTCTGCCAGACCCTTCGGGGATTACTGGCGTGATGTTATGTTATGTTCACCAATGAAACTGTATGCGATCATATAAGTAAACGGCGATCAAGAGCTGGCAGTGTTAAAATTCCATAACAATGATGACAGTGACATCGCGTTCAGTTTCATGGGTGATATTTGTCCTCATTTGTAAACTTCCTAGTTGTAGTTCAAAGACAACTTTACCGGGTGTTGGTGTCATCTGACATTACAGCTGCGCAGGTGCCCGGTAGATCACTGCCAATTTTGAAATTGGAAGGTTTATTTGACCTCATTCTTGTTTTCTTTTTTAAGCTATTGCATAGCTTTTATCGCGGGCTTTGAGCGCGGCGACCGAATCAAGAAATTCCGTAACGAAAAAAACCTAACACCCCCCACTCCGCCTACCATGTAATGTTGTCATGGGAACGTAATTTTTTATTTATGTCATCACGTCATCATCCCACGTGTAGCGTTGACAAATAGGAAGTATGGAGGTTACAAATGCTATGCAATAGCTTTACCGCGGCAGTCCCCGAATGCCACACGTTTTTTTTAGATTATTTATGCAGTGCCACTTCATTAATTAATTATGTACATTTGATGAATTGTCTAAATTATGTATATATAATAAGCCACAAGTAAGTAAAGGAAAAATAAAAAAAAGACAAAAATAAAGGGACGAGCTCATTGGGCGTCAAAAAATTCGTCCGCATGGCTGTCAGCGGGAAAAGTGCTAAAAAGGCTGTCAGCGTTTCCACAATGGATGGCAATGCTGATTCTTTGGCCTAAAAAAAAATCAAACCTCAAAGCATTTGTTTCAATTAAACCATGTACAGGCTTTTTGAATTGTCAAGGAATCGGTCAGTCAGAAATAGGTGTGAAGCTAGTTGCCCATTCCAAAGTGTAGTAGGTATCTATGGAGAAGAACGGGCAAGAAACTCCACGGACACTCTTTTAAATAAAAAATTGTTACAAAATATTGGTTACATCATTCATGTTGAAATTATACATGTGAGAACAATGTAGAAAGACGTGCACGTGAGAAGCGTCCGTAATAAAAAGATAAAAAAGAACAATTCAAAAAATTAAAATTAATTAAAAATAAGCCCTGGCAGCTAAGAGATGACTAGTCCCAACTGACGGCGCCCGTTTACGAACATGACGCATGGATTAGCACCATTCAGCTCAACCATTTTGAAGGGAGCTAAATGGCCAAAAATGGCTAAGAATTGGCCAGCCCTCTGGTCACGTGAAGAGTCGATCAACCGCTTTGCGATGTCCCGAATTGATCGAAGCCCGAAATGCTCAAAAATATAGCTACCAGTAAGGTTGCTATATTTGCGCCGTTGAATGAATACCTACAGCATTTGTGTTATAAAGTTTTCATAAGAAATTAAGTAATTTCCACGTCCGTTCTCTCTTCCGTCTCATTTTTGAACAAATACTTTGGTTCTATTGAGGGGTTCCGAACAATTGCCAATTTTCATTTGCAAATAACGCACCAATGATTTTGGGCTCCAGTCAGAAGGGATTCCTTTATTTAAATTACTTATTTGTTTGCCGCTGGCTTACAAAATTATATTACTTTGAACATGAAATGTTACAATATTCTGGTACAACGTTTATAAATTCTGAGGCTTAGTGATACTTTGTTGAATTCGTGCCGAAGGATGTAAAAATACATAACATGCATCATGCCCTGGTGTACCCCATTACATTTCGCCAGTTATTGTTAACTACCATGTAATAGTAGGCGAGCCTATTGTCATCAACCGGGCACAAATCCAGGCTCCGGGCTGCTACTGAGAAATTCTAAACATAAAAAGTCAATTATACCTAGCCCAACCTGGGAATCGAACCCACGAGTTCATGCTCAGCAGTTGCGCTTGTGACCAGTAGCCCAACAAGGCAGTAGTAAATAGAAATAATCTTCATGATTTCTGAATTGCTGATCAGTTTTGGTCAAAGAAATCTTATATATAAAATTCTCGTGTCACAATGTTAGTTACCTTACTCCTCCGAAACGGCTTTACTGATTTTTACCAAATTTTATATGCATATTCAGTAGGTCTGAGAATCGGCTACTATTTATTTTTCATACCCCTAAGTGACAAGGGTTGTCCACCCCAAACAAATAATTGGCAAAAAAACGTTTGCCGGGGTCAGCTAGTAGAACTCTATATTTTGACCAAAAGTCTCTCAACTATTAAATATAAAAACGGCTGTGATGTCATACCGTGCATATGTTGAGTCCCCGTTACGGTATGTATTAGGTAATTATGTGGAGAAATAGTACTGACCACAATAGAGCATTTGTCGCCCAAAAAAAGTGTTTACGAGCTATATACGGGATTCCATCTGATGAATCATGTCAACCAATATTTAAAAAGGCTTGGTTTGATACCGTTACCTTCATTAATTTGTATGAAGCATGTATGTTTGCTAGGAAATATAAAGAATTGTTCAAGCTGTCTCGCTATGTGTGTACGTATTTATAATTAATTACCTAATGTATTAAAAATATTAAATTGCAGATTATTCAAAATTAAGTTATATAAATGGCTGAATGAAAATAATTTCTATACTATTAAGAATTTTTTTAACATAAATTATAATGTTTGTAAATTCAAATTTGTTTATTCCAGTTTGCATGCTTTAATTTTTAAGCAAAACATGTATGATCTCATATGCTTTCATAACACCTATGTATAACATGTTTTACGCAAATAAATTATCTTATCTTATCTTATTACACGTGCTTTATTTTCTACTAGTTATAAGTAGGTAATGGACTTCGCTTTTAACTTCCATAATGGCACTGCAGTAGGCCGATGCTTTTATTATTATTCATATATTCACTCAAATTAAATGACTCATACACAATATTTAATACATTACACACACATCAGACAACACATTAACATTACAATAAAAAAATAAATTAAACACAAAAAAAAAAATACAAAAACCACAGCAATATCAACACTTATTAGTGACCGACGACTGTAGGTGACGTGCAAGTCACTGCAGCGTCTTGTATAGACAGTCGAGCCTGTCAGCTATCATCATCAGCACGCTGTTGGGGTTTTATGTTTGATGTAGGTACCACAGTACCTAGTGTACTTCCATATTGAATCATTTTCCTTATAGTAGAACTTTTCATACCGCCAAGGAGCGTCCAAAATAATGATGTTCAACAAAAATATTTTAATTCAGACCTTTGCCCATTGTAAAACTTCTACATTAAATATCTGTAATTCAAATGGTGTACATAATCTGTCTCTTCTAAATACAGATTACTCAGTGATCTAGATAGGAGAGCAGCGATTCACCCAACAATTCATTGTACCTACACCATGTAATGAATAATGCATACTTTGTAAGTCCCTCATGTACTACAAAACCTATACGTTGTAATTTATAATAAAGAGTATTGTATTGTATTCTAATCTTATAACATTTTAACTGGAACCTTACCCACCAATAAAAATTTTGCAACAAATAACCAAACTTAAACATACCGGTATTTTAATTATAGAAGTTGTTCTATAATTATCGTACCGGTATCGTATCGAACATTATAAATTGGTAGTTACACACCCCACGTAACTAACTAAATTAACAACTCCAGCCAATACGTGAAGATACAACTTTTCCCAACTATCGAACAACTATGAGCAGCGATACATAAATCACAGCTGCTTACAAAAACTTCATTTATGTTCGAAAACTTCTGGTACTTTCTGTCAAGAGACTAGGTACTTGGTGAACACTTTGACAGCGGAGAAGACTAGATGAATCGTGCAGGCGTTGATTATTGCGTACCTCCCTAGTAAGTTGTTTGTTGGATATTTTACTTTTGTCTAAATAATATAAAACAAAGTCACATTTCGTGTCTGTCTGTGTGACCGCGTTATTCTTCTAAAATGTGCAACAGATTTTGATGCGGTCTGCACGATATTTAGATAATTTATTCTGGAAAGTTCGTATATAGCACAGAAATATCGATGTTTTGATATGTCGAAATTGCATCCTTGCGTAGCAAGGGGCGAGTCGCTATTTATGGAATAAAACATAGTGAGAAAATCAGGATGCCTTAGAACTAAAGTTTAGAAGATATGTGACATCTACCAATTTGCATTGAGCCCGCGTGGTGGATTACGGCCCACTCTCTCTCACAGAGAGGAGGCCTGTGGCCTAGCAGTTGAATTTATTAAAGGCTGATTATACCATGTAAACGAATTATTAAGGGAGGCCTCTGACATTGACATTACTAGCTGATAGAAGGAACTTCTGGATTCCAAAACAAAATGATTTATTTTTGTCTCAAAGGTTTTCGTTTGTTTCCTGTTTATCATTTAAATAATCAAAGGAAAAGTTCAAGTAGACGTGAAATCGCCTGGTAATGACATCAAAGGAAAGGATAATTATGATTATTCTAAGCGTAAAATTGGCCAGGGAATATTCCTAGTTAAAAACTATAGAGATAGGTACAGTAGGCCGCACATGAGGGGTAACAATTTGGCTTTGAGCTGGTCCAGCGTAGTACCTACGGAGCTCAATAGAATAAAGATGCCAGCTTATGCTGGTTTTACCACTAACATGCGGCCTATTGTACCAATAGCTCGTGGATAAAAATATGAAGGTAACGTTTCTATTTTCATGTTTAATGAGCATAATAAAAGTCACACTTCCGTTTTCTGAAAGATCATTTTTATTCTAACGTGTTAGTTGATTTTTGTGTTGATCAGTCTTTCTAAAATAAAGTAAACGAATGAATAACTCGGCAAACAGCACTAAATATACTGTTAAAAGATAGTAAACATCCGAAAGTCGGCTCGGACAACTTTCTCTGAGAAACTGTTTCTTCTCATCGTTGAATTAGCTACGGCAATGATCAGCTATCGAAACGACTATGAAAGCGTACCAGTCGAGGATTTGTCTACAATTTAAAAGTTAGATTTTGCTGAAAAACAAATAACCTATTTGTTCATGCGTGTAATGAAAGGTTGTCTTATTCTTTTCTGACTCCTAAGATACAGGCACATACACCTAGTTTAGGAGTCAGGGTATTTAAATTATTGTGACCTAGTTATAAGCCTTATAATATGCTCTTAGTTCTATGGTTCTTGTACTGTGATGGCTTTTGGTGAAATAAAAAATAATTAAAAAAAAGAATTAATTTATATTCTAAGCACTGTTTATTTTATTTTGTTACATATTTAATAGAAAAATCACTGAACCTGACTTGATTTCCGTACATCTTTTTTTTTGGGCTGACCACTGAAAATCAGCGCTGTGCTGTGGGTCCCCCATAGCACTGCATCATGCTAAGTGGAAGCCTTCTTGTCACAGTCATGTCGTGCAGCTGCCGCCTAAGTAATTTCTGTTCTATGCTCGTGATTTGTTATGTACTTTGTGTTGTTCTCCGATTACTCTTGTCTTATATGTATGCACGTGTTTCTGTGACAAATAAACCTATTTTTCTTTCTTTCTTTTACTTATTTAGGTAGATTTTCTAGCTAGAGCAGGAATGAAAACAGTTTTCAGTTTGCTTAAAAGTTAACTTCTGTCGCAACTACAAATCATGTTTCAATATCAACTTATAGAAAAGCACCTGCTTAATGGCCTACTTTAAGCATTGAATTGTTGAAGGCTGGTGCTGGGTAGATCAACTTCTAATCGCAGACTAGACACATGTGAATATGAATCATGATTTCATGTGAATATTAACGTCTCTCTCTATTGTGATTTGTGGCTCCATTCACCTCTACACGTATGTATACAGATTGGCTATTAATTCCTCGACCTTTTTCAAATAAATCATTAAAAGTCGAATATCCTAAAATCCTTTTCATACGCATTCAACCGATAAACTACTTACCCTTAATTACAGTGTAACGTTTTTCGTTTAAAGGGGCCTAAAAGGCATTTTATACACGGAACGGTTTCTTTACGGTACGGTGTATAAACCGCGCCGTCGAAGAAACGTTGTCTGTCAACAGGCTTCCATAGTGATCTATACTTCACTAACGAGTTGACGACCGTGCCTACACACGGCGAATAAACCGTGGTTTTTCACGGAAAGAAAAACGTTACCATCTCCAACAATTTGTAAAAGTAACTATAAGTCATGATTTATCGCACAAAACACTAACCAGAGTCTTGTATTCAACCCACCACGTTTTTAATTACCAAATACTTCGCTACTTTCAGTTTTGCCCGAATTTTCACCGTACATTTTGAGGCTCGCAGTAATTAATCAGAGCAGCTTTTTAGGTACCCTACAGTCGTGTGAAAAGAATATTTTTAAACTGGGAATTTTAACAAACTCCGGTTTCTAATAATGTTGGCTGAGGGTTGGTATATTGTGTGGACTGTCGTACTTGGTGCTTGTAACTAATGAGAAAGGAGACTCTTTATTGCGTTGTTCATTAATTTTATAATTCATTATATACGTTGGTTGGAGGTTGATTCGAGGTTTGGGAAAAGAGTTCCTCGAAGGACTCGGGGAAGGCCATTGCCGTTTGCAGTGGGATAGTATAAATAAACGGAAAAAAGAAACATTCAAATGTATAAAGTGATGAGCACTTTTTTTTTTAAAACAGGTTTTGATAGTCCGGAGATCCGGAATCTTCAACATGTAACACGAATCTTCAGTGGGACGCTCTAGTCTTACTCCTAAATTATAGCAAAAATATGGTTTCAGGAAGATATCTGACTAAGTAAATGAATAACTCTTCCAAACAATCAGATAGTCTAGAGTCTGTGGGATTATCTTAGTATTTCATAATCAAAATGTAGCAGCCCCGAGCTACCATCAGAACAAAATAACCGAGTCCTTCCTTTGTACAAGCCTCGACTCTGCCTTCACAGAAACTCACAGATTACCCACAGTTCTCAGCTCCAAGAATTAAAATCACTGTTAAATTTCACGCTCATTTTAAATATAATTTAAAGTTGAATAAAAATCTCTCATTGTTCAAGTGAATCTTTGAGATTTCAAGCTTAACGAAACGTAAATTAAGATTGTTTAAGAATAAAATTATTTGCTTCGAATCTTCGCTGTAATTTGCAGCACTGTTTAACATTTATTTTATAGAATTTAAACTTGAAAGACGTTTTTTTTAATGAAGAGAAACGGAAGTTTCAAAGAAAGGAGTCTGAAGAGTGGCATTAATTACCAGTCTTGTCATTTACCATTCTGAATACCGCATTATTTTTGTTAATGTGAAAGTGAGTGAGGTTATTTCTTTCTTTGTCTTCCTTGGTCGTCTGTTTACCGAAATAAAACTAGACTTTAACTTTTTTCTGTGTAAATTTAGCTAATTTATCAAACGTGCTGACATTTTATCTTTTCACCACAATAAGAGCATTATTTTGAGCATTTTCGAAATACAATATACCTACAGAATAGTAGAATACATAATTATTATTCAAACAATTTCCATACAAAATGCATTTTCAGTTTTCCCGAATTTTCCAGTTTTCCCGATAACTTTTAAATTTTTTCTTTCCGTAATCACCTGGTCTGGTCTATTACGAACATTTTAAAACAAAAAAAAACCAAATTAGTCTAATAACGGTTAGACTAATTTGTTTTTTTTAAATGTGTTATGTTTTTTTATGTTTTGTTTAAAACATTTATTTAACGTTTAAAACATATATTTTATTATATAGATATAAAAATCAATAACAACAATTAGGTCAAATCTATCTTTTTTTTAAAACTAAATTACAATATTAAATTATTTTACAACTGACTATTCACACTAAGTACTAAATTAATTAACTAACCTACGATACAAATATACCAAAATATGTTCCGGGCTTTAATTTCCAATAAAATGATATGAACATGACTACCTACCATAAATTATGCAGAGACGTAATATATCTTGAAGCAGTATCTTCCAGACCTGAGAAATAGTCTACATATCTCTTAAATTTTATTTTAACACATGAAGCATAATTATTTTCAACGTGATTTTAATTATGAAATATTAGTTAAGTGTGGCCCCATAGTGTACAACTTTAGTTGCATAATTGTGCGCAAATGGCCACTTTTATTACAACTAAGTGTTGTGTTTTATGTTTCATACATTAGTAGCTCGTTTTCGAGCATTGTTCGCTATTTTGTAACATTAGAAAATATAATGGGATGATAAAAGTGTCGGCATGGTTTTGTTTTGTATGAATTACTTGCTTACTTTTGCTTTATGTTACGCACGACCATTTTAATAGACCTTTAGTTAAATTATGTTATTAGTTGTTGGGTAAAGTGTTATTGGGGCTTTTCTATCAGTGATTTCTCATTAGCAGCCCGGATTTTGGATTTGTGCCCGGTTATTGGCAATAAACACACTTAAACATACCTGGCGAAATGTGGGTGTACTATAGATACACCTCTGCCTAACCCTTCTGGTATTACAGGAGTGATGTTATTCTATGTTTTAATAAAATTAACTATAACTTGCTTTAGGATAAACTTTAAAAAATAAATCAATCAATAATCTAAAGTAAATTAATGGTCTGTACAATAATTAAAGTTTCTTTATCCGAATTAGATTAAAAAAAGTTTCTTCATTAATCAAAATTGTATTAATATTGTAAAAGATATTCGAAGCTAAAGGAAATACTATTTTAATCAAAGGGTCGTTATGATTAATGATAACGATGATATTTTAGGTAAAATAATTTGTTTCTGCCGCGATCATTTGGAATTTCAGAAAAGAGTCCCAATCGTTTATGTGACAATAAGACAGAAAATTTAATTGCGTCTATTCATATTATAAATTACTAGCTTCTGCCCGCGATTTTGTCCGCAAGCCTATAACCTTAAAGATTTTTACAAATCCGACGGGTAGTTCCGGAGATTACCCTCTACATATAAACTTACAAACAAACAAACGAATTTTACCTCGTTATAATAGTATATATATATATGTCGGATCTGGTCATTAGTTCGGACACGAAACGAATCGCAAGCGCGCCACTGGCGACATCAAGAGAGATCTATCGACACCAAAAAAAGGCGCGCTTCTACAGAGTCGTGATGTTTTAAGGCGAGGAGGGCATTCAGCCTTTGGTTGCATTGGGGTCAAGACGTCGCGGAACTGTTCTCGATTCGTGGTGCTCAGTTATTGTGTTAGTTGTAATTTGTGATCATTTTGTTAATTGGTGATTTTAATAAACGCCGTCGCACCCAGTGTGTGTATAATTTAGCTAGTGCGATTCATTTGATAGTAAATTATAATGTGATCTGAACTGCATACTGTTTTTCTATTGCGCATTAACCAACACTACCCACACTACGCCCACAGTAGTTAAAATATCGCTGATAATAACGAAAGTCACATACCCGTCTCCGACATATACATGTGGTATAGATAGTCGCTCTTCGTGTTTGTTTGTGTGACCGCGTTTTTCTTCTAACTACGCAACGGATTTTGATGTGGTTATCACCAGAATACTTACTTATTTTTTCCAGAAGGTTGATGATTGTGTATCATAATCAACCTATAATGTTCCCACTGCTGGGACACAGGCCTCCTCTCGGTGAGAAGGAGTGGGCTGTAATCCACCACGCGGGCCCAGTGCGAGTTGGTACTTGGTCTTCGAATTTATTGGTTCTACGACATGCCGGTTTCTTCACGATGTTTTCCTTCGCCGTTTTGATTGTGTATTATAATACACTAAAATTGCTTATAATAAAGAAATCTCGATGTTTTGTGAAGTCGTAAAAACCGAACCAGGGGTGGGTTGCTAGTCGGTAATAATTGATTCTTATCGCCACTAAAGGTTACAGTGATTTGATAAATTTACAAATAAAAAGAAAAAAAGGTGACTTACGACCCATTACTCGGGAGATACTACCAATCTCCACATTTATTAGCCAATAAAACCCTGAGTCTAAAGTTGTAAAACAGTTGGGCCATATAAATGAAAATAGTGTGATCTAACGCTTGATATAACGAATTTGCATAACTATAAATGTGAAATTGCCTGCCTATGTGTATACTTCTTCGTATTTAGAGAGAACAGAATTTTGGACTACAAAAGGGATGAATGAAAGACAATTGCATGCAGCTGAGATGAGAATCCTTAGAGGGAAGTGTGCTCTTATATGAATGGATAGTGTTCCGGCTGCTGCCGCTGTGTGTTAGGACTTCGAAATAATGCACCTTTAGGTATCTACTGGTACAAATATGTTGTATTCAGAATTTCTGAAAGATACAAGTTCTGAATCTGAATATTATATGAGAAAATTAACGACAGCGTCGTCCGCCATGCGATTCTGGTGTCTGTTCAACAACTCCTAGCGCCCTTGGCAGCGTGTGCGCAGCGGCATGGCTACACGCAGACATGGCGATAGTAAGTCCTGCCGTGCGCGCCATCTGGCGGCGGGGCCGTAACAGATAGAATAAAAATGAGTAAGTATGAGAAAGTCTGAAAGTGACACCGGTGACTAAAAAGTTATGTGGAAATAGTTTGTCATGGTATGGACATGTGATGCATAGGAATGAAGCAAATGTCATTAGGAATGTGGTTTTGTGTGTGAATGTGGATGGCTATACGAATACGGTAAGACCAAAGAAACCATGGACGAAGTGTGTGAAAGACGATATGGCTGGAAAGGGAGTGGCTACTGAGATGACAAATGATAGAGAAGTTTGGAAGGAAAAGATATGTTGCGCCGATGTGATGTTGAAGTATGGGCAGGAGAAAATAATGATATAATAGTTCTTTGAGTGTAGCCTAGTCTTATTTAAAACGTTTTACAAAAAAAAAAAAAAACAATTTTTACGTTTTTATGTCTCGCTGTTTAGTGGATCAGTTTGTAATTTATCTAAGTTACAATAGCCTAATGTCAACTACTCATCACTTTTTACAAAATAGTGCTTTTCCCGATGCAGGGACGTTAATTGTTGAAGAGTTCTCCTGGTACTTCACCATCAGCTCCACGTCTCCATATGCATTGTAACGAGCATAAATTGCTTGGTCATATTAAAGTAATCGAATCACAACCCATGGAATAATTAGTATTGAGTAGTTCCGGTGGCCATCTGTGGTCTTCATCATCAGTTCCACTTTACCAAATGGTGCTTTACGAGAGCAACTGCACGAGTTACTATAAAAAAATATCCAAATTGCTATAGGTGTGCTTATTATATTTGAAGAGTTCCCTCGATTTCTCCATAATCCCATCATCAGATCCTGACCTGATGACAATGAGACCATCTCGGAAGTATACCCTTTCAAACAAGAATAATTTTGCAAATCTGTCTATATTTATGATGGAGTTATGCCCGAACATACATAAAAAAAACATCCGAATTGATAACCTCCTCGTTTTAGAAGTCGGTTAAAAAGACAAATGCTTTAAATGGGTCCTGGCTATCGTAGATCTTTGATAGCCGTTACGGTGGTCAGAAGCCCGAAAGTCCGACAGTCAGTTTCACCAAGGGGTATCTGGGTTGGTAGTGGTCAGATAGACAGTTGTTCAATGCAAAATATTGGTATGTAGCTGTATCCGATTAGACTAGAAGCCGACCCCAACATAGTTGGGAAAAGGCTAGGCAGATGATGATGAGATAGAAAGAAAGAAAGAAAGAAAATATATTTTTTTAGCACAGACAAAAAGGCACACAACACAACATAACATAATTATAACACAAGTAAAAAAAATCAGAAAGAGAAGATTTTTTTTGTTGGGCATCTCATAGCTGGCCTCTGAGGCCATGACTATTTAACCGAGCAAACCTGTGGGTGCCTTAAGCTGCTACACTCAAAGCCTCCAGCCAGGAACTTACAAACTAAACTTTTAGACTAGGTGAACGCTCGCTAAGGGCACCCCCTGTGGGGTACGAGCCTCGGCTTAGGGCGTTTACCGGAGGGAGGACATCAAAGATGGGACGGGCTGGATCAAAGTTTTGATCATGATTATTAATCGGGGAATTTAAAGCTACGTGCTCAGCTGCAACAACTGCTGGCACCTCGTTTTCGAGCAAGGGTCGGGGAGGAGTAACATTTACTCGGGGGCGCGGCGGTCGCGATCGCAAAGGACCTCGACGGCGAGGTCGGAATGACGGGAAGCGTCTGTACTTGTGTCCTAACGTACTCGTTTCCCTACTAGACTCCTGATGGATGGTAGTCGTGTCGTCTGGGTCGGTAAGAATATGCCTTGGTCGGCGAACATGACTGATTTTACTAGGGACATAATTGGCGGCCTCGACAACCAGAGGGTTGCGATGTTTGGCCGCGGACTCAAAGAAACGCTTCGAAGCTCGTTTGAGGAACTGATGGATGGTAGGGATTTTAAGATCGATATGGAGAAAGAGAAGATGAGTTTACCTTTATTATATACCTACGCCTACAATGGGTTAGTAGGTACCTCATTTTAACTCACTCAATTACTGTAAGCTTTCAAGATTTCACCACTTACATAAACATTAATATTCTCAATGCAATTCGGCAGATTGCCGGCAAATTGAAACGTTTGCATTTAATAAAATATAGGCCTAACCTAAGCAAACTATCGCCTGCTCATTTACAAAATGTTAATTCAGCTGCTTCATTCAAACCAAACGCTTTCATCAAATGATTTCCATTTACTGATGGAGTGTAGGTAATGTTGATTTTGGGCAAACTATGGTTTCTATTCAATGGGGCCCAAGAATTAATTATCATCTAACTAGACACAGGTAAGGGTCTTAAAAGATCTAAATTACATATTTTGTAAGAGGGAGAGAATTTTATGGAGACTATTCTGAAATGTATGAGGTTAAGAGTCATTAAAACTACATAATTATATTTAAATTCCAAGTGATTATAAATATAATAATGTAATTAAGTAGGTTTGTAGATGTATGTATACTTTAACAACGTGTTCTTTTTGATATGCGATACTTTAGGGTATTACTTAGACCATGTCAAAGAATTAACTGGCGTATGAATTATTTATTGAAAAAAATTTTTTTCGTTTTCATTATACATACATACATAAAAATAATTCGTCAAAGTCACGATTATTTTTGTAAAATATGATAACGTTGCATTTTTTAAGCTTTAAATACATATGAATGATTGGTTTCAATTAAAATGATTTACTCGTATGTAATTTACTCCCTCTCACTGAGAGGAGGCCTGTGTCCTAGCAGTCCCAGCAGCATGAGTCCTCGTGAGTCCCTTAGAAATAAATTCAAAGAAATTGATATACTGACTCAGCCTTCTCTTTATATCTTAGAAAGTATTTTGTATGTTCGCAAAAACCTAGGACTTTTCAAAATAAGAAGCGATTTCCATAATATAAATACACGTAGTAAACATGAAATTGTGATACCCAAATTTAGATTAACTAAAACTAGTAAGTCATTTCTTATAAACGGTATCCGCTTTTATAACAAGTTGCCAAAGTCTGTTACAGAACTAAGCGATGGAAAGTTCAAAACCCACATCAAACGTGTCCTTATCAAAAAAGCATATTATAAGATTAAAGACTACGTTGAAGACAAGGAAGTCTGGCAATAATTCCTTCTGCACATGTGGCTTCCCTGGTACCTCATTAACGGTATAACAATGTAAATGTCTATTAACTGCTCCCAAATTACGATTATTATTTTTTATTTTTTTACCTACTTCATTGACATAATCTTTTCAGTATTTGACATAATATACCTACAATTTTCAATTTTTTTTTTTTGAATCAAATTAGATTTGTTACAGCTGACTACAGCTGTATCATGCCAGTAGGCAATCATGTCATTTGGTTTAAATAGGTCCTTATTTTTATTATTTTGTTTATCTTTTATATAGATTCTTTTCTTTTAGATTTTGTGAATGTGAGAACGTTGTAGGCTGTAGACTTGTGGACCATTTTCTATTTTACTAAGTATCTGGTACTTGTTGATAGGCCTACACTGTCCTCCCATACCCATTAACACTGTAATTTGAAAACATTGTAGAAACAATTTATTTTGAAAAGAGTAACCGTGGAGTTTCTTGCCGGCTCTTCTCCATAGGAAGCGACCAATTGGAACCGTGCACCTAGCTTCTGACGTTTCATAAGTGCCCTTGTAGGTTTATGTGAAATAAAATATTTTGATGATTTTGATTTTGAGTGGGAACATTATAGGTTGATTATGCTTTACTCGTATGTAAATCAATGAAATTTATCTCAATTATGATTGATGATATCTTCGAAACTATGTATTTTTGGAACACTTGTTCTAAGACTATTGTATTATTTTTACGTATAGCGTATACCTAACCTTAGAGTTATGGGACATGAAAGTGAATACGTTTTGTGCTAAAAAGCGTTTGTACATTAAGACGTATTTAAAGTATTTTCCAGTCTAGTAAAATAAAAAACATAACAGACGGATGAATAATAAATAACATCCTGGATTTAGGTTTCATTAATAGTGTCAGGATTAAAAAATATATTGATATAACGTACCATCGGGGTAACGCATATCTAAACAATTTGAAAACAAAATCCCGTGCACACGACCCTTTTTTTCGTAGGTAAGCGATACTATAGCGGTGGAGCGCTGCAAGCAAGAATAGTCCTTACAGTGTACAGAAATGCTTTTTGTTGGGGAATGATTGAAAATGGACGAAAATATAATTTTAACAATTTATTTAGGATAGCCTTCGGATACAATTTTCTTTTACATTATACACGCGCACCCGGTCCTTGCTGTCATTTTCTTCGAATTCTCGCGGCATAGATAAAACACTTAATGGCGGCGGAGGTTCGTTGGTTCGCTCGCCATGCGCGTGTACATATTCCCAGCCTTGAAAGAACTAACTTTCAACAAGTTCCTCAGGTTCAGGTTCTTCTTCACCCGGCAGCCGGACGATGTAATGGATGGCTCTGCGGATTGTTCCTTTGGATGTGTAAATATCTACCACACGGCAAGTGTTATCTGCGCCCATGTGTAGATGTGTAATGCGGCCAAGCCGCCAGTGTTGCGGGAGCAGATTCTGGTCCTTTATTAATACCATGTCCCCAATTTTAGGACCTATAGAACCAGTTTTCCATTTGGACCGCTGCTGGAGTTCCGCTAGAAACTCTTGAGACCATCTCTTCCAGAACTCGAGGCGTAGTTTGCAGATGAGGTGGTACTTCGGTCTGGAGTCTTCTGCTGCAAAGGAGGGCACCGACGTCAGTGGCCGTCCGATTAGGAAGTGCCCGGGGGTCAAAGGGTTTAAATCGAAGGAGTCAGAAGACAAAGGGGAGAGAGGGCGAGAATTTAGAATTGCCTCTATTTGTGTAAAAAGAGTTGACAACTCCTCAAACGTAAGGGAAACATTGGCTGCTGTTCTTTTTAGGTGATATTTGGCTGCCTTTACGCCTGCCTCCCAGAGCCCACCAAAATGCGGTGAATAAACCGGACTAAATTTAAATAAAATGCCTTCGTTAGTAGAATAATCAATGACTGAGTCACGACTGGAGCGTAGCACCTTGCCCAATTCATTGTTTGCCCCCACGAAGTTAGTGCCATTGTCGCACCAAATTTCATAGGGCTTACCTCTGCGCGACACAAATCTTCGTAAACATAAAATAAATGCTGATGTAGTAAGATCACTCACTAGCTCTAGGTGAACCGCTCTGGTACTTAAGCAAACAAATAGACAGAGGTAACATTTGTTTATTCTATTACCTCTTCCCTTTTTACTAGAGATTTTAAATGGTCCCGCGAAGTCAGTACCAGTCGAGTGGAAAGGGAAAGTAGGCCTCATCCTAGCCGATGGTAAGTTGCCCATTATAGGCTGTATAGTTTTACCACGAAATCTAGTGCATACCATGCATTGTTTATTGACCTTGCGCGCTAAGGCTCTCCCACCTACAGGCCAGTACTTTTCTCTCACAGAAGATAGTAACAATTGCGGACCTGCATGAAATAAACGTTGGTGTTCATATTGCATTAGTAAAAGGGTTAGTCTATGTTTGCAATCGAGTATAATTGGATGTTTCTTGTTATAATCAAAACTTGAATTATCAAGACGACCTCCTACTCTTAATAAACCTTCAGAGTCAAGAAACGGATTCAAATTAAATATTTTGGATTTTTTAGGTATTCCTAAACCTTTATTTAGAGATTTCAACTCTATATCAAACGATTTTTGTTGGCATATTTTAAAGAGAATAGTATGTGATTTATTTATTTCGCTAGTTTGTAGTGAATCATTTAATTTAGTTTCGTTCCTACAATTATGCAAAAACCGCAAAACATACGCAAACATGCGACGTAAGCGATTAAACTTGGAATAATTATTAAAATTAATGATAGAGTTAAGACTGTCATCGTGAGCTACCTTTGCTTGTACATGAACCTTTAGTTCAGGTAATTCCACTGACTTATGAGGTTGCTGTGGCCAAGCAGGTGATCTCTCCTTTAAGAAGGAGGGTCCTTCCCACCACAAAGGTTCAACCTGCAGATGCTGAGGATCTACACCTCTGGAAGCAAGATCTGCAGGGTTGAGGTTAGTGGGTACATGCCTCCACGTAAAACCCTGTGTCAAATCATTAATTTCAATTACGCGATTAGCTACAAATGCCTTTAAAAAGTTTGGTTGTGCATTAATCCAGCCAAGTACTACCGTTGAGTCGGTCCATATTACCTTTTGTGTTATCTTATGACATCGAATGGACTGGATTACCTTTGAAGACAACCGAGCACCAAGTAGTGCGCCACACAATTCAAGGCGAGGTATAGTCATGGCTTTCAGAGGTGCAACCTTCGCTTTCGCACAAATCAATTTAACAGTTACAATATTTTCATTATTAATTGAGCGTAGATAGACACAGGCTCCGTACGCTTTCAGGGAAGCATCTACGAAACAATGTAATTCAACTGACATGGGAAAATCACATACTATATATCTAGGCAAACTAATTTTAGACAGATTATTAATATTCTCTGATATTTTTACCCATTCTTTTTCGATATGGGGTGGCACAGGATCATCCCAGCCTAACCTTTCATTCCATAATTGCTGTAAAATCACTTTAGCTTTGATTATGCATGCACATAGCAGCCCTAATGGGTCAAATATTTTACATGTTAATGATATAATAGTACGTTTAGTAAGTTTCCTACTCTTATCCATATCAACCGTAAAATGTAGCGTGTCCGGTGAAGGTGACCAGTTTAGTCCTAAAACTGTGGAATGTTTACTCAGATCAAGAGTTTTAGAAGTGGACTCTAATTGTAACACCTTGGGACAGTTAGTGCGTATTTTATGAAGAGGGAAACAAGCTGAAGATAAAATTCTAGTGACCTCATCATATATTTCTTTAATTCCTTCCTCTGACTGACATCCAGTAGTTAAATCATCCATGTAAATATCATGTTCTAACATATTAGAAATTATGGGATTAGAACATTCGTGAGCTAACTGAACAAGACACCTCGTGCTCAAGAAAGGTGCAGATGCTGTCCCATAGGTGACAGTGTTTAGCTGCAAGACCTTTATAGGCTGAGAATATGCAGCATGAAGATCGAAGATTGCAGGTTCGAGTCCTGTCACGGTCGCCAAATGTTGGGGAATGATTGAAAATGGACGAAAATATAATTTTAACAATTTATTTAGGATAGCCTTCGGATACAATTTTCTTTTACATTATACACGCGCACCCGGTCCTTGCTGTCATTTTCTTCGAATTCTCGCGGCATAGATAAAACACTTAATGGCGGCGGAGGTTCGTTGGTTCGCTCGCCATGCGCGTGTACACTTTTCTTCTATAGTACCTACCAAACCTACTCACAGTACATTATTTTGTCGCAGTTTTCACGAGTTTGAAACGATTTAAAACAAAAACGGCCAAGTACTTGTTTAAGTACCTAATTTTAAAACTATTTATAATCAGTTAAATTATATGGAAGTGAACCGGTTATACTATTTGACATAAATTCATGCAAATTGGGCAGTTTTTCACATTTTATAATTATTATTTGTTAAAAAAAATAGTTTTTGTAGGTAAATGTATGAATTATGTAGGTTTATTACCCTATGGATAACGTTTTATTTCCTACTAGCTGCGCCCCGCGGTTTCACCCGCATAAGTCTCGATCCCGTGGGAAAAAAAAAGTATCCTATGTTCTTTTCCAGGGCATCATCTATATATGTGCCAAATTTCATCCAAATCCGTTCAGCCGTTTTAGCGTGAAGGCGTACAAACAAACTTACTTTCACATTTATAATAAAAAATAAAAAAAAAATAACAAAAATATAACTGAAAATCAAAACTCGTACTATTTGTTTGAGAAAGCATGGCAAGCAAAAAAAAAAAAGTGTTAAAATTCAGCCAAGATTTAAAATATTTAATAAATTTTATAAAGTCCGTATTCCCATATAAAAAGGTTCTTTACGAATAAACCGCTTTTATTCTTCACAAGCATTTCATCTTTCCTCGCCCATTTATACAAAGATTCACCACCCACTAGATTCTCAATTTTATTGCGACTTATCAGAAAAAAAAAATCTTTTTACAAATATTATTGATCAATCACATCACGTCAAAGTAAGTAACAAACAAAAAAAGCTATGAAAGTAAATGTTCGAGTAATTTTTCGCAATATGTTTTGGTTCTAAGAGGCTTACTCTAAGCCCTATTGATACCGACTTAAGTTCTTCATAAGCCCTAAGAATAAAAGAACTGACGCAGAAATATTGTGTTACAAATAAACTTATGAACAGGGAGAGAAAATGCTTAAGTTCTTGTTTGTTTCTCAAGACATTTCTGCGAAAACTTTGGAACTACTTATAATAATCACAGTAAAGGTTTTTATTTATTTATTTACTAGCTTTCCCGCGGCTTCGCCCGTGTGGATTTTGGAAAATATCCCACGGCGACATATTCATCATCATCATCATCATCAGCCTATAAATGTTCCCACTGCTGGGACACAGGCCTCCTCTCTGGCGACATATTACCGGTATTAAAAGTTAGTCTAGGTTATATATTATCTGTGTGCCAAATTTTATCCAAATCCGCTCTGCCGTTTTTGCGCCAGTCCGGAACATTTATATTCAGACAAACAGAAAAACGGATAAAAATTCTAAAAACTATATTTTCAGCATCAGACTCGTTTTCACACCTCATAGCAATTACTATTTTAAAATTATTATTATTATTTTTAAATGTCTTTGACATATCTCGGGACCCTGGGGTCCCGGACCTTTGGAAGGCGTACGAGGGGCCGAAGCCAACTCGCAGAGGCCCCTTAGACATTTTTGAGTATTGAGGCACCAACCGACGATTATCCCTGTTCGCACTATGCAAGGGCACCCAAGGACAACCCCCGGTTGGTGTAGGACTATTGCAGAATATGGAAACAAAGATATTGGACTATGGGTTTGGGTGGCTTAAGTGGACTGGTTACCTGGAGCTATGGAAGGACTATGGCCCCTGCCTGATCAATGTTTAAATGCACACGGATAAAATGGCAGGGGGTGACTTGCACGCTCAATAATGGGCCCCCGAAAACGGTCGCTAGCACATAGTGTCGTAGCGACAAGGGGACAACACGTCCTGAGGTGCTTATGAGGAGTGGAGAGGTATTCCACGGCTATCAGGACAATCCCGGAAGTACGGTCAAGATCCCTACCAGCATCTTACTGGAATACTTCCTTCTTCCGAGCACGTTTGCTCTTGCGAATCTCCACTCAAGCCGGCCAATTAAGGCAAGAATGAGGCGGGAGCTCTGTTCCTCGTCCCCGAGCCGAACTCTTGCCGAGTTCCACAACTCCCTTGCGGAGTTAAGAATCGTCGTTGTCGGGTTTGGTTCCCTCCCCGTGCTCGTACTCGGGGACTTCAATGCCAAGAATCTGGCTTGGGGTTCCCGGTATACGGACACACGGGGCAGGATGGTGGAGGACTGGGCGCTGGAGACAGGCCTGGTCGTCCTAAACCGGGGTTCTGTCCCCACGTGTGTGCGGATGCTGGGCGAATCGGTGGTGGACATTTCGTTCGCCAGCCCCGCTGTGTCGCCGCGTGTCATTGACTGGCGCGTCATGGAGGGGGTGGAGACCTACTCCGATCACCGGTACATTCGGTTTGACGTCTCCACCCAGACCTCGAGCGCGCTGGTCCGACAGGCCCCGAGTGGTCCGCGGTGGGCGCTGAAGCAGCTGGACCGGGAGCTCCTCCTGGAAGCCTCGATCGTGCAGGCCTGGATGTCATCACCAGACAGGCCTGTTGACATCAACGACGAGGCGGAGTGGTTCCGGGAGACCATGTCCAATGTGTGTGACATGGCAATGCCCCGGGTCCATCCTACACGTGCTTCGCGCCGGCTGTACTGGTGGTCGCAAGAGCTGGAGGCTCTGCGCAAGGCGTGTGTTGCTGCGCGACGCCGGTACGCCAGGCATCGCAGGCTCCGTATCCTCCCTCCGGATACGGAAGCCATTGAGGCGGAGCTGTACGAGGGATACAGAGCGGCGAAGACCGCCCTCCAAGCGGAGATCCTGCGGGCCAGGGCGCTGGCCCGCGAGGAGATGCTGGAGACTCTCAACAGGGACCCGTGGGGGCGTCCATACAAGATGGTGCGCGAGAAACTCCGCCCATGGGCTCCCCCGCTGACGCAGAGTCTCCGGCCCCAGCTTGTGGGGGACGTGGTGAGCGCTCTGTTCCCCTCTAGAGGGGATCATACTCCTCCGCCCATGGCTCCGCCTATTGCGGTGCCCGATGCGGACCACACCGATGACGACGATTCTCCTGAGGTGACTGAGGTAGAAATGAGAGTGGCGGTACGCAAGATGAGTGCGAAGAATACCGCCCCAGGACCCGACGGCATACCCGGAAAAGCCTGGGTCCTGGCCATGGGGGCTCTCGGGCCTCGACTGAGGGGGCTCCTAAGCGCATGCATGGAGAGGGGCCAGTTCCCACTTCGTTGGAAGACGGGGAAACTGGTCCTCATCAAGAAGCCGGGGCGCCCAGCGGACTCTCCGTCCGCTTATCGGCCCATTGTGCTACTCGACGAGGTGAGCAAGCTCTTTGAAAGAGTCATTGCAGACCGCCTCGTCGGGCAGCTGGTGCGAGTGGGGCCGGATCTGGCGGAGAGCCAGTTCGGTTTCCGCAGGGGGCGCTCTACGGTGGACGCCATCATGCGCGTGCGGGCCCTCACGACGGGGGATGCTGTGGCCCGGGGTGGGGTCGTCTTGGCGGTGTCTCTAGACATCGCCAATGCCTTCAACACCCTGCCCTGGAGTTGCATCAGGGAGGCACTCCGGTATCACCGGATGCCGACCTACCTCTGTCGTGTGGTCGAGGCCTATCTGACGGACAGGGCCGTCATCTACCCCGGTCACCAAGGAGAGTGGAACCGGCAAGAGATGTCGTGCGGTGTCCCACAGGGTTCGGTCCTGGGGCCGCATCTGTGGGACATCGGATACGACTGGGTGCTGCGCGCCGACCTCCCTAGTGGCGTCAGCGTCGTTCGTTACGCTGACGACACGCTTGTTCTGGCGCAGGGGGGGTCGTACCAGGCGGCGGCCGATTTAGCGACACGCGGGGTTGCGACAATCGTCGATAGGATCCGGCAGCTGGGACTCGAGGTGGCCCTGCACAAGTCTGAGGCCATGGGTTTTCATGGTCCTCGGAATGCGCCACCGTCGGGTTCCCAGGTAATGGCGGGAGGGGTTCACAGCGGTGTCGAGTCGACGATGAAGTATCTGGGACTCGTCCTCGACAGCCGGTGGAACTTCGTAGAACATTTCCGACGTTTGGCTCCCAGACTCGAGCGGGCCGGGGCTGCATTGAAGCGGCTCCTGCCCAATCTAGGGGATCCAAACGCCTCCTGCCGGAGGCTTTATGCGGGGATCGTGCGGTCCATGGCCCTTTACGGGGCACCGGTGTGGGCGCGTTCATTGAGGCTGCGGCCAGCCCGCCGGTTGAACGCGTCCCAGAGGGTCATGGCCATCAGGCTGGCCCGAGGATACCGCACGGTCTCCTGCGAGGCGGCGAGCCTCCTTGCCGGATTACCGCCATGGGATCTGGAGGCAAAGGTCCTCGCGCACGTCTGGGAGTGTCGCGAGGAGGCGAAACGCCGGGGCTTAACTCCGATGCCGCAAGAAATTGCGGCACAGCGGACAGAGCTCCGGCGGGATCTCATGGCGTCATGGAGGGTGCGATTGTCGCAACCCCGCGCTGGGCACGCCACAATCGCGGCGATAAGACCCGTCTTTGAGGAGTGGCTGGAGAGACGCCACGGCGTTCTCACCTTCCGCCTGACGCAGGTCCTCACCGGACACGGCTGCTTCGGGAGGTTCCTGTTCAGGATAAGGCGGGAGGAAACACCCGGGTGTCACCATTGTGTGGATCGGCCTGAGGACACGGTGGAGCATACGGTGGAGGTCTGCCCTGCTTGGGCGGAGCAACGCCGTGTTCTCGTAGAGGCGATCGGCGGCGGTGATCTCTCGCGTCCGGCCCTGGTTCAGGCCATGGTACGGAGCGAGAGGAAATGGCAGGCCGTCACCTCCTTCTGCGAAGCGGTAATGCTCGCGAAGGAGGAGGCGGAACGCGTGAGGGAGAGGCAAACTTCGCTAACCGCCGCAGGAGGAGACGCCCGGGGCGGGAATCGCGAGCCGATTTCCAGCCACCGTAGGCGCGGGCTTGCGGACGGTGAGCAATGGGTAGCTCGCCGTCCGATAAGAACCAAGCCCGGGTCGACGGCGCGTTGTGTTCCACGCGCGCCTCAAAGAGATGTCAGCAGAATTGACGGGGTCCGCTAGGGCCAATGCCTGCCGGGGGTTCGAAGAAAACCGATAGGGAAATCGTGGCCCCCGGCAACAGGGCAACCGAAGGAACACGGGTGGGTTTTAGTCAGTAAGAGTCTGACACGCCCTCCCGCTCCGCCCAGAGCGGGAGAAGTTATTTGATAATTTCCCACCCAAAAAAAAAAAAAAAGCTCTGTTCCTCGTCAGTGTTCACTCCAGCCGGCCAATAAAGGCAAGCCAGAGGTGAGGAACAAGACTTCTCCCGGGAGATAGGGTCCGTGGGGTCGCTACTGCCCAACAGCTCGCCACATGCTGCCCTGCGGGTTTTTGTATCTCTCTTGGTCTGGCTCCTAATCCCAGACCTGTTCCGGCAAAGTAAACTCTACCAGCACAGGCCTAGAGTTCGGAGCGCGCAAGCCCCACCACGACGTCAACGTAGAGATACGACGGTTTATTATTATTTTTTATTTTTTTTAAAACGTTGCCCCACACTAGGAATTTCTCCTGTATCGTGGGTGCGTTTACAAACATTTAAACTCACATACACAAACAGCCAGACCCGGAACAACTACTTGTAGGTCATACAAATATTTGTTCCGTGCGGGAATCGAACCCGCGACACGCAGCGCAGCAGTCAATCGCTTAACCACTGCGCCAACCGTGCCGTAATATATATATAATATATCTATATTCAATGTACAGTTTTGACTTCGTTACTATTTTATTATATGTAAAGATTTAAGACGCTCCAATACGCGCTCTATAGAGAAAGCGATTGAGCAAAATCGGGGGTCGAAGGTGTTCGTCCTGTCACTCGGGAGGAGCCACCTGACGAAGTTGACCAAACCCAGTGGGGATATCGTCGTTTCGAAGCCGAAGATCCTTTTGGAAGTAGAAAACTTCTACGGCCAGTTGTACGCATCGCACGCATCTCGACCTGATCCCGAAAATGAGGATTCCAGAGCCACCTTAACCCACCATTTCACGGAAGACCTGCCAGAAGTCAGCCAAGACGAAATCGAGGCGGCTCTTAAACAGCTTAAAAATGGAAAAGCCCCTGGTGAGGACGGGATAACGACCGAGCTCCTGAAAGCTGGAGGAAGTCCTGTACTGAAAGAGCTTCGGGAGCTCTTCAACTCTGTCCTGTTCTCTGGGAGAACTCCAGAAGCGTGGCGAGAGAGTGTGGTCGTTCTCTTCTTTAAGAAAGGTGACAAGACTCTTTTAAAGAATTACAGACCCATTTCGCTCCTTAGCCACGTATATAAGTTGTTTTCAAGAGTCGTTCCGAATCGTCTAGCGAGAAGACTCGACGAGTTTCAGCCACCGGAGCAGGCTGGGTTTCGAGGAGGATACAGCACCATAGACCACATTCACACAGTGCGGCAAATTATACAGAAGTCCGATGAGTATAATCGGCCACTGTGTCTTGCGTTTGTGGACTATGAGAAGGCTTTTGACTCTGTCGAGACCTGGTCTGTTTTGGAGTCTCTGCAGCGATGCCAAGTCGACTGGCGATACATCCAAGTGCTGAGATGTCTGTATGAAAACGCGACAATGACCGTCCAAATTCAGGATCAGCGTACTGAACATATCCCCCTGCGTCGAGGAGTGAGACAAGGGGATGTCATATCCCCAAAATTGTTCTCTAACGCATTGGAGGATGTGTTTAAGACGCTGAACTGGGAAGGGCGTGGCATTAACATCAACGGCGAATACATCTCACACTTGAGATTTGCAGATGACATCGTCATACTGGCCGAATCGCTGCATGACTTGCAGCAGATGCTGGACGGCCTAGTTAATTCTTCTATGCGCATTGGTCTCCGGATGAACTTGGACAAAACCCAGGTTATGTTCAACGAACACGTCACTCCGGGGCCGATTGCTGTCAATGGCGGTGCTCTCGAGGTTGTTCGAGAATACGTTTACCTCGGGCAAACTCTGCAGTTTGGTAAGAACAACTTTGAGAGGGAGGCTAACAGAAGAATTCAGCTGGGCTGGGCAGCGTTTGGGAAACTTCGTCGAGTCTTCTCGTCGCGTATTCCACAGAGCCTAAAGTCTTCAATCAGTGCGTCCTGCCTGTTATGACTTACGGAGCCGAAACGTGGACACTCACGGTACGGCTGGTCCATAAATTTAAGGTTGCTCAGCGAGCCATGGAGCGGGCTATGCTTGGAGTCTCTCTGAGGGATCGAATCCGGAACGAAGCGATCCGGCAGAGAACCAAAGTTATCGACATAGCTCACAGAATTAGCAAGCTGAAGTGGCAGTGGGCCGGCCATATCAGCCGTAGAACCGATGACCGTTGGGGTATACGTGTTCTTGAGTGGAGACCGCGAATTGGCAAACGTAAGGTAGGACGCCCTCAGGCTAGGTGGAGTGACGATCTTCGAAGGGTGGCTGGTAGCAGCTGGATGAGAGTTGCCGAGAATCGAGCTGAATGGCGTGCAATTGGAGAGGCCTATGTCCAGCAGTGGACTGCTATAGGCTGATGATGATGATGATGATGAAAGATTTAAGTACAGGAGAACCAACAAAAAAATGGTTGTAAAAGTAACGCAAAGCCAATTAATTTTTTTCACGGGTAATATCGTAACTCTCTCCTTCATTCTTGTTTGTTCTCTCAAAAACCCTTCTTAATCCACACAGCACATTAAATCCCTCCATAACCTTTAAATACATAAAGTCTAAAACGAAATAACCCTTATTTATTTGGGTACACAAAAATCCGAAATTCCCTTTTTCATATCCTACGGTAAATATTACTCGGGAAGCAAGCTAAGTCGCCAATAAAAAATAAATTCTACTTCAGATGCGTACGTTCGTTACGGCGTATGTTCGGGTGCCTTGGATCCTTATATTTTCAATCACATTTTGGTCTGAACGAGCCAAAATATTCTAAGTAGAGGTACAGGTTTCATCTTAAAAATATGATAAATCTTGGTATAATAATGTGAGGATTATAAATGGTTCTGTTCGTGTCTTTGCTGGGATTAAAATGAGTTTGTGTTTTTTGTATGTACCGGTAGAATCGTTTAGTGAACAAAACAGTATCAAAAGGCCTTTCAAATAAGTGTAGAAGAAATTGTAGAGCTTGAGGTTCCGAATACGAGAAACCGGCTAATTTATCCCAAGAACAAATTGTACGAGTAGTTGAAAAACATGTTACGTACATTCCAACTGCAAATGTAAGTTTGTACGCACAATATTGGAAGATTTACCATGTTATTTTAAGACCATCGAATTCTTATAGGTTTTCCTGTAATCTGTAAGTTTAAATAACTATTTGCTGTATTTTTCTTAACATTTTTGAATCAATATTTTCGAAGATAACGGGAAGGGGAATGGTAAATTTTCATCTATTTTCTTAAATAACTTTAAAACTATTTATTTAAAATTATTTAAAAAAAAATATATACTTGAGACTTTTACAGTAAGTCCTTTTATTTCACTAAAAACACTAATACGTAGGTATAGTTTCCAGCAAGCTATTAAGTTTTCAGGACAAACATACCTACAATGATGCTAATTAATTTTCGATTAGTAAAGTGTATTTCATTCTAAATTCAAATAGCAAGGTGAAATCACTGGCACGTAAATGTGAATGGTCAGCTCTTCCCGGAAATCATTGCGAGCCTGCTATTGGTGGACAGCTAATCCCACTCAAAGGGATACAGTAGACCCCTTAAGTGATTGTAAGCGGACGTCTCATTAACGCTAATGGACGTCACTGAGTGCGGGACTTAAATCGATTGATTAGGTTTTCCCAAAATGTTGTACGAACCTTGGAACGTAAGCTGGTTCAATTACGTTCAGGTTACATTTATTTACACCGCTAACCGATAGGGTCAAAAATTGTTCGAGTGACGCGTGTACCGGGAAAACAGCGTCAGAAGGACGATGTAAAGTCAGGTAATTAACTTGAGCATTCAATTGTAACAGAACATCGAGTATTCGCCGTTTTTAAGTTTGTCGAACTGAACAACGAACAGAGCCAAGCATACAATCAAAATCATCGCTACGAACATTTTCACGATCATTCTAGTGTATGCTCTAGTAAATGCTCGTCAAACAAATAAAATCTTCAGGAATATGTCAGAATGGCTCGCGTCGGCAAAAAGCTTCAAGCAAATTTACTGTCCTTTTACTAGAATGCTCGCTACAAGTAAATGAGTGCACTGAAGTTTATCAGCACCTTTAAGCAAATTGACTACTTAACTAAAATTTTCCGTATGTTGAAATTACAACTGTTCAAAATTGTTTGACAGTTGTATAAAATATTGCCGAAGGGTGTCAATTTGTTTACAATTAATTTCCCTGTCTGTACCTAAATCATTATAACAGCGGTGTATTGTATTATATTATATTTCATAGCACAGGCTGGTGTGAGTACAATGTACTATGGAGGTGCCATTTACCGGGTAATATGTCTTTCATTAAATTGAATGTACCCTGGCGGCTGAGAGTATTCTTGAGTGTTCGCTGATGGTGGTGCGTGCGTTGAATCATTTAGCTTCCTTCAAAATGGTTTAGTTTTTTTCCTATTTGCTGTACTCTGGATGCGTTTTACGTGTACATCTTTTTTTACATCGCTCTCTCATATAATTATAAATTCAACATTAATTATGTAACTAATATTTTGTAACAACATAATTTAAAAGAGTGTCAAAGTCAAAGTCAAAGTCAAATCATTTATTTCAAATAGGCCCATGTATGGCACTTTTGAACGTCAAAAAATTACAAAATAATAAAATTGATTCTAGTTGCCCCTTCCAAAAGGTAGTTTTCGTATGGAGAAGAATGGGCAAGAAACTCCACCGTTACTCTTTTAAAAATGTTTTACAATTGTTTGTATATGTACATACATTTGTTAAATAATTATTATATGTGAAGACGATGCACCTAGAATAAAATTACTATACCACAATAGGTAAAAAGAATTAAAAATGAAGCAACGATAGATAATTTAATATGTGATAGATACATTGTGCTCACATATTTACAAACATTGTAAAAGTAGACGATTTTCCTAAAATTTTACAATCAATAAGTGTGTGAGGAAGTCACAGAATGTAAAATCAATGTCATAAAACACAAAGTAATAAATTTTACAATTAAATTAGCAACCAGTTTGCTTTTGTCTTGATTCTAAATTGTCCTATGGAGCAGGACCAGCATGTTTCCAAGCACTCTTATCTTGGATATAATCCTCTAATTTGTAATATGCTTGTTTACAAAGTGTACTTTTTATATGAGTTTTAAATTTTCTTTCATTTAATTGCAATATGTCACAAGGTATTTTGTTGTAACATTTAACACAGTACCCCATAAAAGATGTATGTACTTTAGATAACCTGAAAAATGGTTGATCTAGTTTATCTTTATTTCTAGTATTAAAATTATGTCTATCACTTATTTTATTAAAGAGATGTGGATTTTTCCTTACATACATAATATTTTCATAAATGAATTGGCAAGGTACCGTCATAATATTAATCCTTTTAAAAAGTTCCCTGAGAGATTCGCGGCGACGTAGATTATAAATGGCTCTGACAGCTCTCTTTTGCAAAATAAAGATTGATTCAATGTCAGCAGCCCGACCCCACAGTAAAATGCCATATGACATAATGCTGTGGAAGTAGCTAAAATAGACCGTGTCCGTGGAGTGTCTTGCCCGTTCTACTCCATAGGTACACAAGGCTACACATCAAGCTATAAATTTCCAGTTTATGTTGATCTCGCATTGTTTAGGATTTCCGTACAATGCGAGGTCAGCTTATACTAGAAATGTATAGCTTGATGTGTAGCTGTGTGTACCTACTACGCTTTGCAATGAGCAACCGTGACAATTCCTAGTATATATTAATGATCTTACTCTACTTAATATTGAAAACTGCGAAATAATTTCATATGCAGATGATACTACCCTGACATTCCATGGTAACACCTGGAGTGAAACATTCCAAAAAGCACAAGTTGGTTTTAACATGGTCACAAAATGGCTTGCTCAAAATTACCTTTCTCTTAATATCGAGAAAACCAAATACATCTCGTTCTATATTCGCAACCCTGGTGAATTGCTGCAATCATCACATCGTATAACCTGTCACACCTGCAGCCATGATGAATCTATTCATTGTGCTTGTCCCTCCCTTTCTGCCGTTGATTCTATTAAATATTTAGGACTCATATTTGACAAAACTCTTAATTTTAAAAATCATCTAATTAATCTTTCAAATAGAATACGAAAACTTATATATGTATTTAAACAAATAAGACACTCGGCCAATGCTAATTTGTGTCAAGCGGTTATAACCTATTGTATTGCTTGCTGGGGCGGTGCCGCTAAAACGCATAATTGAATCGCTGAAAGAGCTCAAAGAGCCTTATTAAAGGTGAGTTACTTTAAGCCCAGGTATTATTCTACCACTGAGCTTTACAGGGAATGTGAGGTACTAACTGTACGTAAACTCTTTGTGTTAGCCTTAATTATGAAACAGTATTCCTGTGTCAAGCTAAGTGAATGGACTGATAAAGGAATAGCAGATAGAAGACGTTTCGATCTATTAAGGTCGGTACCCTGCAGAACATCTTTTGCTCAAAAATTTTACATGTTCCTGGGCCCAAGGCTATTCAACATTGCAAACAAACAGTTGAAAATCTTCTCTATGACAAAAGCCGAGTGCAAACAGAATGTGATCACTTGGCTTCTATCACTAACCTATGAGGAAACTGAAAACCTTTATAGCGTACTTGCATAATGTATTTATATTTTTAAAAGAAAATATTATAAATGCTCATTCCTAAGTTTTCCTTTGACTCACACACACATACCCCAACACACACATTCTCCCCCCACACACACACGCACACACCCCCACACATGCACGCACACCCCCCCCACACACACATAAACACTCACCAGCACAACACCGTTTATCTGTTTTTGTCTTTTTATTTGTTTCTTTTTTGTTAATTTTAATTCTAGGCTTGCACCTAATACAGTTCCTAATTCTTGTGCTTAGTATAAAATAATTTAAAACTTAACTTATCTATTATAACTCATCTAGATCATATCAAATTTATTCCTGTAATTAAAATAATTAATTTAAACCTTCACTTTTGTTCAGTTCGTCACTATTTTGGGTGCTGCATTTGTTTTAAATTATTTCAGAAGGTAGGCACAATAGCATCGCCTATAATGATAACGAGGGTGGGCGCTGATACCTATATTTACAAGATATTAAGTTATCTTAGCTTAGGTATTGGCTGCAACTCGAACTTACAACCTTACTTACCTTAAGGCCTATTTTCACTGTAAACCATGTTTTATATTACTTGAAGGTGCAAGTAAACAATTTTATTTATTTTATTTTATTTAATTCAAAAGTATCAGTAAATGGTTTAATTGAAATAAATGCTATACTGAGTTGGACAGTTCAAGTAAGTTTTTGCCTATTTTAGGCTCAAATCGCGTTCCTTTTAGAATTGGGAACATTAGAAGCAATGTTTGTTTTTACAATAAAAACAAAACCAACTAGAAAAGCCAAAGTTGATGTTAGAGGAAAAGTAATTGAAGATTTATGTAGGTAATAGGAGACAGAAAATATAATACTCATTAAAAAATAAATTTAAGTGGGTATGTTAAACATTATCTTCTCTCTCTTCTAACAAAGATTTAAGGCATCTTATCACCTCGTTATAAAACGTTAGACAGTGACCAATGCCCCATTCTTGGACGCTTGCCAGAAGCAGCAATGGCTTCGATTATACTAAAGTATAGTTCCTGTGATTAAGTAATTAAGTACTCTGTGTTCTATGTATCTAGATAAGACTGAATAATGTCTATTAAATAAAGATTAATCAGCAAGGCATAGGATTCAGGCTGAGATCTATAAACGTTACTTTGTTCGTGTTTTGACTTAGACAGTCATGTTCCTGTCTCTATATTGCACTTGTAGTTTGACATGTTTTGCTGATGTATGTTTTGACAGTGACAGGAATAAGGCTAAGCCAGAGTACGTTCTAAGTAACGTTTATAGATTCCGGCCTCAGACTCTACGGAGATTAGAATGAATCATTATATCCAGACGTACTGGTGGCTGTGCCATTGTGCGAATAGTAGGCAAATTATTAAAAACCTTAGTGTAAAATAAACCTCTGTTGGTCTGAGAACCTTATTTTTTTAATTGAAAACCTTGCGGGAAGTGTCTTGATTATTTGAATATCATCATATAAAAAAATTGTACTTTCAAAGTCCAAAATCGCCATGACGCAGTTAGTCTTATGCTGTGTCCTATTTAAAAGCGATCGTGGCGCGAATATGCGATGGGTCGCGTCCAAATTATGTTTTTTTTTTTTCGGGAGACTGGGTAGCGCCCTCTGTCGGCACGACCACGCGTTTAGATTCACCGAACTAAAATTTTGAACCATCGTGTATCGATCACTTTTAAATAAGACGCAGGGTTATTGTAGAGGTCAATAAGTGCGTTTTTTTAAATTAAACAATCTTGTATTTTATTGTGTTCAAGGCCAAAATTCTACTTTTAGTTTATTAAAAGTTGTTCCATATCTCTTTTTTCAAATCAAATCTTTTTTGTTAATAACACGTCTTGATTTCTTTTAAAGGTGCCTAATGCTTATTTCTTGTAAACAGGTTTTACATTTGTCGAGTAAATAATTGAAAAAACAAGCAAAATAAGGTAATAAATGTCGCCTACATTCTCTACCTACCATTCACGAATTGTTTCATTTGAAATAGATTTCTTCTAATTAAGAATCAAGGACCAAATTAATTTTACTAAGACTTTTTGCTTTGACTTTTATTTAAGGATAGCCATTTTGTTTTTTGTTTAAATTGTGAGAAGGTTAACAACGTCTTTGTAACAAATTACTTGAAAAAAGGCAATTAATTAGTCTTTATTTATAAGGATAAGAAATGATATTTTTCGAATTTATTTTATTTGTACATTGTTAGGAGTAACACTTTAAGCAATAAACACTGTATCTGCGTACTAAAAACTACCTTTCCATAGATAAGATAAGTTCTGTTGTGTACCTTAAGAAAAACAAATTATGATATAATTTAAAATAAAGTAAATACAGTTACGATCTCTTTGCTTATTATTAAGAATAAGTACAAATGTTATGAAACGCACGAAAATTACCTTCTAAAAGTTTCCTTACTATATGTCCCTATGAAAACACCAAAATTTGGTGTTTCTGCAATAAAACTAACCATTCTTTTGTTCACATTACTATTAAGTTGGCGTGACCCCCAGCAGTTTCCCTGCATATGTCACAATAGGACTCAAACGCACTCAATCATAGTAGTTTTGGTTTTGTTTTAAAAGAAAATAATAGTCAGAAGGCCAATTGAATTAAAAACTATCTCGAAGGGTTATTAGGTAGAGGTGTATCTATCTATAGTACACCCACATTTCACCAGTTATGTTTAAACGTTGGAACAGGGGCGTTTAAGTAAACGGGGCGAGCCTATAGCAACCGGGTACAAATCCAGACTCCGGTTTGCTACTGAGAAATTCCTGATAGAAAAACCCAATAACACTTTGCCCGACCGAAATCGAACCTAGGATCTCATGCTCAGCAGTAGCGCTTGCGTTCACTCGATCAACGAGGATTTAGAATTACTTGTAGCTGAAAAACATGTTCTTCCATTCATTCCAACTGCAAATATAAGTTTGTAGGCACAATATTGAGAGATTTACCATGTTATTTTAAGACCGTAGGCTTCTTATAGGTTTTCCTGTAATTTATAAGTAAAGAACCATACCCTGCATTTTTTTCAAAATGTTGGCACAGTAGTTTCGGAGATAAGGGTTTTCTTAAATATCTTTAAAAGTATTAATTATAAAATTACTTTAAAAAAAAATTGAGATCTTCGCAAAAAGCCTTTTCATTTGATTGTTACAGTTTGTAAAACTTTTTTTTCTTGTTTGTCCCCCAAAAATGGCCCCCATATTCAAAATCCATTTATTTACGTTACACATCCATGTTTGAATCACAGAAATACATAAATGTGTACCAAATTTCAACTTAATCGGTTCATTACACTACCCAACACCCCAACACCTTTCATTACTCTACACTTACACAAAATCACGCGCATATACACACACACTAAGACACACAAACTCATTTTGTATTTTTCCAGTTTTTTTATTATATATTTTTTTTCAATTTTCATGTTTGTTTTAAGATCATTCATTGATGCATCTTTTCGCATGTCTTTTGGGCTAATATATGTATTATTGTTTGTTTTGAGGGGTCTGGCGCTGTATGCCGAGATACAGGACTCGTCCTAGTTCGGTTACAGATGCTCCCATGTTATATACTCCCAAGTACTAGCCTATAAGTATTTGTAATTGCAATAATTTTTTTTGGTGAAATAAATAAATAAAATAAATTAGATTCGGAGCAAATTGGCTGTGACAGACGGACAGACAGACAGACAGGCAGCCAGCCAGTCAGCCAGATAAACAGACAGAAAAATACACGAGTGATCCTATAAGGGTTCCGTTTTTTCTTTTGAGGTAAGGAACCCTAAAAAAGTCAGAAATTTATAATTTCGCAGGCTCCATTGAACAGTCACCTTTAGTAATGCTAAAGTGGAGTTTCACAAGTTCTCAAATTCAAATTCTAAATTTATAAGTCAGGTGTTGGACATGATCTTGTCTGAAAGTTGAGCGACTGTGACAAGAATTATGCTAAGCCAAAGTACGTACTAAGCAACGTTTATCAATCTCTATACGCTTGAGCAAAATATACTGGCTTGGATTGCTGATCATAATATATATATGAACGACGAACGTAGGACAAAATAAAAGAAGGATCGTAGCATATTTTCTGTGAAAACTCAATGCTCGATTGTGGACATGATATTTCTACAACGAGATCTATAAGCGTGTCGGACGTGGGTTTGACACAGAATAAGAAAGTTTATTCTTTGCGTGGGTCTCTCAAAAGGCTTTGGGTTTTATACTAAAAGGGCAAACAGTAAATAAATAAATACCGCGACCACCAAGTCAATTTAGATGTATTAAAAAAAAAGATGGCGTTCTGCAGTTTCAAAGTACGTTCTTACTATCTGGTGTAAGTACTTACCATCGGGCTGTAAGTAGGTATACTTTAACTCAAATTCAAAGTATTTATTTCAATTAAACCATTTACAGGCACTTTTGAATATTGTCAAAGAGTCGATCAGTTATTCAGAAAGTTGAAGCTCATTCCAAAAGGTAGATCTCTATGGAGAAGAACGGACAAGAAACAAGGACACTCTTTTAAATAAAGATATTAAAACATTCTGGGTACATTATTCTTGTTGCTTTTATATGTGAGAACAATGTAAAAAATAAAAATAATACAAAATATAATATTAAAATAAGCCCTGGTAGTTAAGAGATGACCAGTCTCAAACAACGGCGCTCGTTCACGAACATGATGCATGGATCAGCACCATCTAGCGCAACCATTTTGTAGGGAACCGAATTATCCAACACACGCGCCACCATGAGTAAGACATTTAAGTGAGCATGACATACTCTCAACTGTCATGCTCTTTCACGACAACATACATTATCATAATAAGCGGCTTCATGGTACTCACATCTACAAAATTACGCAATGTATTTGTACAATTTTTGAAATGTATTACTCTAAAATGTAAAGACTTTATAAAGGTACAAAGGGTAAATAAGGCGAACTTTGTGCCATAATTCAGTGCGTTTGTCAACTTTTTAGATCAAATAATATAAAATATAAAATTTCACTAGCGATTTACTGAAGTGCCTCCGTTGTGGTTAAACGGACGTTTACAACTAGCGGATATGACGTACAGTTATAGCTCAGATAAGGGATTTATATCCTTGGCGTGTTCATGGGGCAATTACAAGCTAATTTGATAATTTACTCAAGGGAGGTATTTTGAACTTCCTTAATATTTCCTTAAGGGTGTGGCTAGGGTAACTTAGAGATGTTATCAGATATTTGGGAATGTTTTCTGGAGTCGTTTTGTGCAAAAGGCTTTTGGAACAGAAGAGATTTTAGAAAGCCCGTATTCAGAAAGGGCCATTAATGGGGTAATAAAACTCCGCCTTGGAGATTACGTGTTTGCGGTGTTGTCATACGTATACTTATTACAATTGTTACGGTTATTCGCAAGCCTTAATATCGGACAAAAGGTCTAAGTTATGGATATCGGAACAGCCTGGGAGCTCTGGTGGGAATTAGGATTCTAACGGCAGTCCCTATGTGTGAAATAGGTCCTGATATTAAGCCGCATCTGGTTAGTATAGAAGGCGACCCGAATAAATATGAAAATGGAACAAATGAGGCAGATAGTAAATAGTTAGGTATAGTATTCTTCAGATATTACATAACCTCTACTTTTGATTTCTGTCCAACAATAAAGTAACTATTGGGTATGGATCAATTTCTCACAAAGTGCCAAGTTGTTTTATATCACACCTAACTTTAATACTTGAAGGGATCACAGAGGGGCATGTGTAAGTCCTCAAGTATGGGAGATAATCTATAACATTCAACTGGCCACAAATCTAAACCTCGGGCTGCTACTGAGATATTCCTACTGTAAAAACCTAAAAATACTAAAAACAGCTAAGACCCCATGTTCAGAAGTCACTTAAAAGTCCATTAGAGTACCGATGCAGTATTGTTGACATCTTATAAAAAAAACCTTAACATAAAAAATTAAAGCTCAATAAAGTATCAAGTAGAATGCACGTCGCCACTCTAAATATGTTGACTTTCGCGCCACACGAATATTTTTACACTCCAAAGCGTGTACCAAATAAAAAGGCGCTGAACAATTTTTTTGCACTATGTTTCGACGTCGAAAAGAGAATTTCGGCATAATTTCACTGCTAGGTATAGAATAGTGTGAAGCTGTTTTAATATGTCAAATAATAAATCATTGCAAGTTAAAAGTTTTGTGAAGAAAATTAAAACAACAATTTAGGTTCAAGTGTAATGAGATACTCAATAAAAATGTAAATTATCGTATAAAAGTGATAATTTTAATCAAAGATATGAGGATAACACAATTATGGAAAAAAATAGTTGAATAGTAGGTAGATAGTAGATGATAATAAAGTTACATATAATAGTTATGTTGATATAAAAATCATTGAAACACTGACAATGTAACTTAGATTTAATTCAAGAAAAATAAAAGAATCTCTATTATTATAAACCATTCCAAAATACAATTCACTACAGATTTTCTCCTAATAGTTTTGCAGTAGTATCGTTTAGTATTATATTATTCTGAACCTGTATTAAATGGCTATCTAAGAATAATATTCTTCAGTGTTTGCTAAAATTATCTGCGATAAATGTGTAAGAAACCTGTTACGTACAAATATCAAGATTTGTTCTTTCAATATTACATAGTATATATATAGAATATCATGTGAGAATTTGTGCTGGTGAGGCCGTGAAAGAAAATGAAGCAATTAATACTAATGAAAAAGCAGGCTCTTATTTTTATGTATAATAAAAATAAGTAAAAGTAAAAAACAGTAAACTTCTATAATTTGTTCAATAAAACCTCTTACAAAAAACAAATAAAAATGTAATTCCGATTAATTCCTTGAAATTCCTTTTTCGGCCTCATTCAAACAAATAAGGATCAATTGTTTGTTCTTCAGTAAATCTTTGCGGAAACCATTATTTTCTAGCGACAACTTCATTTGGGAGCCTTCTAATTAAACTTATTGTTTGATTCGGTTTATGTTCCTCGAGGCTTTTACATGGTATATCTGTTTATCCCTCTTTGTTATCAGTGACTTAAAAACATTTGCTTTTATTAACATGACCATAAAGTTCAAAGAAATATTTGGATGCTACAAAATTGCCAAATTATAGAATACTAGTTTATGTCCGCGGTTTCGCCCGCGTAGAATTTGGAATTTATCCTACGGGAACGAACTACCAGAATAAAAAGTAACCTACGTCCTAACTTAGGTCTTGGTCTGTGTGCCAAATTTCATCGAAATCGGTTCAGCCGTTGAGACGTGAAAGCATAACAAGCAAACAAAATCACTTTCACATTTATAATATTAGTTAGGATTCAAAATAATTGTGCTACAAAATCAGATGCTAAAAGAATTCCAAAGTAAACAGTATTCGATATAAACATTAATTATGTAATATACCTTGGATTTAACTTTGTGGAGCATTCAAAATTTGTTGAAAATCGAATGGTGGGTATCATCATCGTTATCAGCCTATAAATGTTCCCACTGCTGGGGCACAGGCCTCCTCTCTGTGAGAGGGAGCGGGCCGTAATCCACCACGCGGGCCCAGTGCGGGTTGGTAGATGTCACACGTCTTCGAATTTTCGGTTCTAGGACATGCCGGTTTCCTCACGATGTTTTCCTTCACCGTTTTGAGAGCAGTGGTGATGAAATAATTTACAAAAAGTAAAGCGCCTGTCTGGGTTCGAATCTACGATCTACCTCGTAAGTCGCGGCCGTTACCACTGGGCCGCCACTGCTCTCCGCAATGGTGAGTATACATAATGTGAAATGTAACATGAATTGTAACATACATGGAAACCAACATGGCACGTCCAAATAATATGCAATGCACCATGAAATCTAACACAGCATGTTGAAACAAATTCGCCTGGTTCTTGTGTAACATTTCATATCGCATTGCATATATTTGGATTGATGTTCGCTTGAACGTAACATTACATGTTACGTATCAGATTTGTGTATTGTGTATCTACCCACCATTACTGGCATTGTTTTCAAAGTTGAATACAAATTTTAATTACAATAGGAACACAATTACAGCTGCATATGAATTTACAGAGCAAGAATACAAACGAGATCTATTGTTTTTAAATCTAAAACAAAACGAGTTTTGTGACGAGAATCACAAACATTTGCAAGTGTAACTATCTAACAATAGGGGACAAAAAGTAAATAAAGAAACCAAATCCTTTTCAATGAACCCGCTTGAACGTTGTTATCCTTCGTTTTTCTTTTATATCAGTTCGTTTCCAATTCAGCAGTTTTATGCTTCTGTGAGGCAGTCTCTGCCAGCCCAATAAAACAAATGGCATGTATCGTGATGTTTCGGCTGGAGATAAGACCCGTGGCTGTCACACTGTCAAATTTGGAGTTATGTGTTGTTGCCACGCGACTGAGAGCGAAAATAAATGTACTGGTTAGTAAAGATGATGATGTCAATGGTTGGCAAACTGTTTTGACATATATTTTGGAAATGGTCAGTATTGTGTACCTACGGGGAAATTAGCTAAATAATGTTTGAATTCAGAATCTGAGATATTTATCAAGCTTTGGAACAATAAATTCAAGATCATACATACTTCAAATATATTTCACGACATACTTGAAATTTCGTTGCTACCAAATTTTTAAGGACCTTTTTAATACAAAATTTTCAATCAACAATTGACTTAGAATACATAAAGCTAAAGCAGATAGTTGAGTAAGTGGCGATGAATATGTAAATTATTGAGATTATAAATATTGAAGTATAGATTTATGCTTAAGTTAATCAAAAATGTTAAGACGTAACAGAAGCAGCGATGTCTGGAGATTATAGCAGAACTCACCCGAAAATTTTCAAACATTCACAAAACCAACATTTACAAGTCAGTAAAGACTTTGTTTATGGTTACAGTTTTGGAGCGGCTATACACGGGCAGTTTAAAGCTGTCTGGATCGACAACTTCAGCTGTTGAACGCCCGGAATAGTCGCAACTAACTACTCGAGCGGTTTCATGTATGTATGTAAATAGGAGACTGTAGTTCACTATGCAATCGTAGCTTGAAGCAGTCGATCTTGACTGCTTCAAGCTGCCCGTGTATCAGGTACCTTATTGTTCAATATGATGCGAAAACTTCCAATATGACGCATTGAAAAGCTGATATGAAAATTCTTTATTAAAGTACCCATAAAACACACAGATTTCTCTTTTACTATGGCATATCAAAATCTTCACTCACTTTAGTGATTCTATACAGGAAAAAGATTAAGTTTTAACATTATTTTTAAATTTACGTAAGAGATTCCATTCATTTTTATTTGCAATATTCTGCTGAGTGTTTTGGGAATATTTTGTTTCGAAATAGTATTATGATGTTTCGGTGTCTTCAGCATTTTCGTTAATTATGTTTATCGTGTTTCCAATTTTTGACTTAAATGTGATATGCTACTTGTAAAATAACACACACAGACGGCAGCTGCCACTGCTAGTGGAGCCGCGCGCTCGGACCAACCTTATAAGGCAGGCGCCCCTGATGCGTGCACTCCGCACGCTTAACCTCATAGCAATTGAGACGGACTTATTCTGTTGTTCTCTGAGTGAATTCACAAGGAATGCATTATTTGTAATTAGTTGTAGATCTTAGTATACAGTGTGAGTCTTCATAATGTGCACATATCGAAATGAGGGAATCTATGCTTAATTTTAATGACAGAAAAAATATTTAAAAAAATCTAAATATTTTTTTATACTTTTTATGGAATTAAAAAAAATGTAACAAAACTGTGTTACTTTTAAACTGAATCAGCTATCGCGATGAAACAAACTCCATAATGATTGGAAGTAAGTAGGCGTCCACATAAAAATAAATTTGAGAAAAAAAAACTACCCTCAATTAAAAATAAACACGTTTTTTAGCAAAAATCTGTATTTTTGTCATAAATTTTTACAATAACTGTTAAATTTATAAATAAGTTGCCCAAGAGAATAATAATAAAAAAAAATTGTACAAAAAAAAAATGGTCATTTTTTCCGTCGATAAAATTAAGTATAGATTCCCTCATTTCGTTAAGTGCACATTATGAAGACTCACACTTTATATTAAGTTAGGGTAAGCGCAATTATCGCATTGGGTTATCCTGTAAAGGTAAATGTAAGTTGATAAAAAATAAATAAAAAAAACATGACGACTGTAATCCCCGAAAGCTTAGGCAGACGTGTACCCTGTAGAACACCTACATTTCGCCAGTTATGTTTAAGTTTCAAATATAGGGGGCGAGCCTATTACAATCAACTGAAACCGACTCCGAGTTCAGAAATATGTTATGTTGCTTGCTGGTATACCGACGTTCAAAACCATTATCCTTATTATATCCGTATCGTATGTTTTGATGGCACAGCAATGGCTCAATTATTTTTCCATATCTTAAGAAAGTTTTAAGAGTCTTCCGTATTCGTTCACGCCCGCGAACTTTTTCTTCATGCATGACTTCATTTTTCTTTTCGTTCAACCGTCACTAAAAATACAGGGTAGCAGGTACATCGACGCGAAAACTGTTACCATGTACCAAAATTATTCGACGGTTATTAAAAAAAAAAAACTGCTCTTTTATAGAAAAGTGCAATACCAACGCGATCAAAATGTAAGGAACAGTTGTTTTTTTTTAATAACAAACGAAAAATCAAGTACGGAACCCTATAAAAGACACAAAAATATACACAAACAAAGTAGCCAAAAGCATCTTATTCAACAAATAGAAGTTTAGTTTTAATCCATCATTGTTACATGTTGGATTTTCATTTCTTTAGGCATTACATGTAGATGTCACCTAGGTATCAGCTAAGTGACTAAATGTTTTATTTTCATCATCATCATTCTGTTGCCCTTATAGAAATTTATTTGGGGTCAGTACAACATGTTTATAGATACACCCTCCTGTCTGTCTGACTATAAATTTTATAGTATGCGGATTTTAAAACGTTTCCACGTTTAATGTAATTTAATGTGAGGAAATGTTTGTTAATATTATATTCGCGCACTCGCCTAACACAAACAAGAGTCTTTATTGTGAATTTAAATGAACGGACTTTGTTATCCCCATTTAGACCTTGAAAATATACGGGGGATTTAATTTAGGGCGGTCCCGTTATATCCTACAAAATATGATCAGTTAATTGTTACTGATGGTCGAATCAGCAATGAAGAGATCCGTAGGGGAACCAAGATAACCGACATAGCCCGAAGAATTGCCAAACTTAAGTGGCAGGGTACATTGTTCGCAGAAAAGATAGCCGATGGCGCCGAAAGGTTCTGGAGTGCATACCGGAAGACGTAGAGTTGGAAGGACATCGCTCATCAGGTCACCCTTGTCCGCACAAACCAATAACCTGAAATTTTGGTGAAACTTTTGTTTGTCCCCGCCTGCAATATATATCCTATAGATTATAATGCATGTTTTTCTCTTTTCAGTTATGAGTTTTTGCAGTCGGGTTTTTGTTTTTTTTAATAATTTTTTTTTTTTTTAATTGTTCTTTTATCTTTTTATTACGGACAGTTTTAACGTTTTGCAACATTCTTACATGTATAAATTTCAACATGAATGATGTAACCAATATTTTGTAACCATATTTTGATTTAAAAGTTTCCGTAGAGTTTTTGCTTTCGGTTAGAAACTTTATTTCTTCTTCTTCTCCATAGGTACTTACTCCACCATAGGTACTATGCTTTGGAATGGGCAACTAGCTTCATCTTTCTGACTGACCGAGCCCTTGACAACTCAAAAGTGCCTTTAATTGGTTTTATGTGAAATAAATGCTTTGAGTTTGAGTTCAAGCCGACCCGAATAAGTGTGTAGCATCTCTTATATATGTACCTATAATAATATGCAAGCGGCTGTGGAAATTGTATAACTAAGCAGAATTTTTCGAATTAGCATAGCTGCATAACTTTAACAACATTTGCGTTCCCTTGATACGAATCTTTTGAAGTCTCTCAGTTAAAATATCCGCCTATTTTATTTAAACTCTTTTTCAATCTCCGCGTTCCTATCACATCTACTTCGTCATATTTTTCAAACGTTTGCCGCTTGTTGATATGAGTTATGTTTGCCGTGAATGTGTAATTTGGGGGTACTACCTACAGTGAACGTGGTGTGCACCCCACAGCTTCTGAATATTTATCTTTTCAATGTCCAACCATTACATATTCATCAAAGTCAGTTGAACCAGTTTTTTATATCCCTCTGGCCAGTGTTCGCTTGTATTTTAATTTGAAATTTTTGAAATGTGCAGAATTGTTTTTCACCGACTTGGATGAGGAGTGTCGTGTTGTGTTTGAAGTCTCTTTGTATGTTTGACTTTGGACATAGACACAAGGATTTATGTTTTTTTTTGGCAAGTGTCTTGGTAAGTTCAGATCTTTTTGGGTTGGGAAGTGTTGAAATATGACTTATTATTTATTGTAAATCTTTTGTCTATAGTTAAAATTACTATGAAGCCAACTTGGAAAGGAGCAAATCTATAGGCACAATCGTATTGTTTTAGGTATACTTAACTAAGTTCTTATTCTAAGAAAAATACAATTGTGAGGAATCGGGATCGCCATTATAATTTTCTTAACCTCATTTTGGCAAATTCAAAAGAAATAAAATAAATTATTTGTGCTAGATTCGTAATTGATAAGTTTGAGGTAATACGATTCGTAAGCACTTAAGATTATTTGAGGAGGCACTTAAATCGGCATTACGCTTAAAGCTGCAAAGATATGATTTGGAAAAATATGATAAATATGAATTATTAGGGATTAGATCAATTATAATCAAGTGCAGACGGCTTCTTAAGTGATTCAAACGGATTTTAGATACCGTTATTAGGTTTTTAATCGAGACCCTTTTTGCAGATATTCGGATTCTTTGCTTTTAACTTTACATAATTATGAAATTATAAGGCATAATTATTAAGAGTACTTTAAACCAATTTTATTGTAATCCTTTATTAATTATCTTTTGATGAACTTATTAGGCATTTCTTAAAGTTGCAATTGGTACTTAGCTAAAACGAACCGTTTCTAATTAAAGGAATTGATCATGTTGTCCTTGTCATAAAACCGATCTCTCCAGAAGATCCTCCATACAGCTATTCTCTCAAAATGAACATAAACTTCCATACAATATTCCATTCACCCAAAGGTCTTCCTTCCTGAATGTGATAATTTTCAAGAGTAATAGGCACCTATAAAATAGGGCTTGACATAAATTTTACGCATAATAATAATACAGTCTTTATTCCAATTTACTAGGAGTCATATTAGCTCAGCAGGTGACATTGAAGGCTTGTGAGGAGATGGATATTTCTGTATGCTTATGACGTTTTCTTAGCGGATTAAGGCAAATTTCGAAAGGACAAGGAGGAGAATGTCGAAGGTGGCGGTAATATTTTATGACGCATTTTTGTCGTGTTTCTGGCGTTTATTTTTTCACGCATAGTAAGTATTCGATAAGGGGTCTATGGTAAACCAACATTTCACTAGTTACATATTTTACAAGTGCCATGATTGTTATAAAGGGTGAGTGTTTTGCTTCTTACCGGGCACATATTCAGACTCAGGACTGCTTTTCAGAATTTTCTTGGTCAATACAGTCTGAATATGCTGGATGTGGGAAGCACAGAACCGGTCGAAGAGGCGGTGCTTGGGGGAGGCGTATGTCCAGCAGTGGACGTCTTTTGGCTGAATGAAAAAATACAGTCTGCCTGGCCCGGGGCTCGAACACAACCACTGGACACGTTAACGACTAATGCACCAATAAGTAATTGATTCTAGTAACAAAAAAATTACTTACAGCGGTAGTTAAACATTCTAAATCCGTCAAAGTCATTCGTTAAGACAAAAGGAATCGACAATTAAATCACATAACAATGGTTGTCAACGAAATCCTTAAGATTCTAATACTCTTGAATAATTTTCTAGAAAATAGATAGATTCCTTTAGGTTCCAGTCTAGTCTAGATTAAGGCTTGATAAATTTGGCTGTTTTAGTCTGCCAGTTGAGTGATAGCAGGTTGTCTGTCTTGTCTAATTTTCATTAAAAGTTTGAAGTAATAAATGGTGCTTATAAACAACTGCTCGACATAGTTTCTCTTTTGTTCATAGCAAGTCTATCCGGTAGTGTTTTATACTCTGTGCACTGGCAATCTACTCCTTTTTTATAAACGTTGCTAGTTAAGTAATGTCTGCTTTATCAGACATTTTTTAACGTTTAAACGTCTCTTAACTTTAAGCAACGTTTAAATAATGAGCTATTGTTTAGAATTTTGCAAAACTTTGCGCGAGAGCATGGTTTCCAATTTTTTTAGGATTCTGTACCTTAAAAAGAAAAAACGGAACCCTTACAGGATCACTCGTGTGTCCGTCTGTCTGTCTGTCCATCTGTCACAGTCAATTTGCTCCGAATCTAATGGACCGATTAAGTTGACATTTGGTACACATATGTATTTCTGTGACCCAAACACGAACATGTAACATAAATAAATTAATTTTGAATATAGGGGTCACTTTTGGGGGCAAACAAGAAAATAAAAAATAAAATTTTTGCTAACAGTACCGTGTGACATATCAAATGAAAGGGTTTGTTGTGAGGATCTTAAACATATTTTTTATATAGAATATATATGGTATGATAAGTATAATGTTTATAACGCATATTGGTCGACTCAACTACTGTTGCACTTTCTTAATTTTGATTAAACTAAAATTAATCGTACTAGCGAACGATTAATCTAATGATTTTTAAGATATTGGATATTTCAACTACGTATGAAAAACCTAATAGACGACTCACCTACAGTTTATTAATACTGCGCACTGGATTGATTTCTAAAGTGGTGGGTGCTGTATTATCTATAGTATTTTATGATTTTATTGGGTAAACATATTTTTTTTAGTCAGAGTAGTCGACGGAGCCCCGCTGAGCGGGGCTCCTATATCTGTGTGGTTTAAAAAAAAACCAAGAAGGGGATGGCGGGGTCTGAATACATAATAAGACATAAAGATATAACATTGAATGACATAACACAATATTACGACACGATACGATATTATCACGATATTTAAGACATTTGATACTCTGTACTTCGATGTTTTCAAGAGCGAGCGAAGCGAGCTTGGAACTTGGAGTACCTCGACTCGGACAGGTTAGGTTAGAAGGGGATGGCGGGGTCTTTAGACCCCGCTATCTCCGTCGACTACGCTGATTAAAATAATTACAAATATTGACCACAGATAAATTAACAGTATGTGAATCGTCCGTTAGTTCAATCAATCTTAGGTGAATTAATTGTAGTTGAATAAACCGTAGGTGAACTCCTGTATGGATTTCGTTCATAAGTTATTACAAAAATCTGTGAAACGATCGTTATTTTAAACAATAGGTCTTTTGACCGTTGTTATCTCGAAAATAGAATAACTTTAGTTATTATAATACGTAACCATTTCAACTACAGTGTTAAGTAATAGTAGTGATATTTGGGATAAATTCATCCCAACTACGGAACCCTTCATTGTGCGTAGTCCGACACGCACTAGGCCGGTTTTTTAATTTTACACCGTCCAAAAATTTTACAATAAATTATTTACGTCCTCATATCGGAAACATTTTATTTTACAAAATGAAAATGTCACTCCGTTATGACGGATGGCACTCACAAAATTCACATTTTACGTCGCGTTCAGAGGCGTGGGGGCGTGACGGCAGCGTGACGACTGCGTGACGGCAGCGTGACGGGTGCGTGACGCGGTCAGCATGATAACGACGCCTGTGAGTGATGGTATCGTTGACCGTGTAATGGACAACGAAATTATTTTGTTATGTTAATTTTAATAGGGGTTCCTTGTACCCATGATGTATGGTGGCTATAATTTAGGATCGCAAGTATGAAGTAGGGCAGTGGGTTATCGTAACTTTATGTAGTGAGGCAAAACCCTTCGTCTCTACTAAGACACGAAGGGTTTTGTCACTAGGTATAACATACATTTTTTTTTCGTGCTCACCCAACGCTTAAATTAATTTGTACTCAGTTAACTTTTGGTTGTTGTGATTTACACCCAAAAGTTAACTAGGTAAGATAAGCTGGGATAAGTTTAGGTTGATTTATAATTAAATTCTAATTTTTTTATGATCTTACCCTACCTTTCGAGGAAAACAGGCATGTTGGCAAATATGTGTTAGTTCTAGATTTGCCCTACTATCCACAAGATGTCAACTATTCCAGGATTGAACCGGAGAAACTTGATTGCTAGCACAGATTATGAAGGAACTGTGCTAGCAATCAAGAATAATAATGTGCAGCCGCATCAGGTGACTGGCTATACTGGATACCTTATGCTACTTATTTTTACGTAGTTTGTGTGTAAAAGAGAGAGAGATAGAGACAAAAGATATTTTTAAATTGGATATTAGAAGTTAAATCTCATGTAAGCTGTTCTGATCGATTGATAGAATAACCAATCGTGTAATTTCACAACATATTAAATGAAATTAGTTTTTGGATATAGTGGACCCGGTAACAAAGGGGAAATACAATTATTTTTACTTTCATTTTTCAATATCGGGATAAAAAGTATCCTATGTCCTAATCCAGGTCATGTTCTATCCGTGCGCCAAATTTCATTCAAATCTCTTCAGCCGTTTTAGCGTGAAAGCGTTACAAACAAACAAATAGACAAACAAACAAACTCACTTTCGCATTTATAATATGCTAGCGCGGTTTCACCAGCATACTCGTAAGTCTCGATCCCGTCGGAAAAAAAAAGTATCCTATGTTCTTTTCCAGGGCATCATCTATATATGTGCCAAATTTCATCCAAATCCGTTCAGCCGTTTTAGCGTGAAGGCGTAACAAACAAACTTACTTTCGCATTTATAATATTAAGGATTACTTAGGATTAGCACCACTTCGCACGGTCTTCACAACTTGACAGTTTCCTTTATTTACTTTAATATTAATGTAGTACCTATACACATAAAACTTCCGGAATGAATTCTCTAAATGATGGTGAAAACCGCATCAAAATCCGTTGCGCAGTTTATAAGAACAAAGCGGTGACACAGACAGACACGATAAATGACTTTAATTTGTAATAAGTATGTCTATGTAGATGCGCTGAAATTGAAAGAAACTAAACTATCTTTTCTCTAATTACGTCTTCTACCTCTACGAATTACAGGCAAAATTCATTTATAGTGCGTGCAAGTAGCAACTTTAATAGCACGTGCAAACGGCATGATTTTGATCCATTCATAACAAATGTGTCCACAAAGTGCCTGAGCCTTGACTTTTTAAATTAAGATTTTGTATGTTCAGGTTTTGTTGTACCTATTGAATATGTAATGTGAATTTAGTTTAAGCTTGAATGTTATACTGTTTTTTTTTCTCTCTTCTTTTTCTTCGGTAGCTGTGTTGTGTTGTTCACACTCTTTCTTTCCAATCTGTTTTTAGAAGTGAAGACTTTTAATTGGCTGTCAGTCTCACATACTATTTTTATTCTGTTTGTTTTAGCTATAAGTCATCCATAGTTAATAAATAAATAAAAACAAAATTAATTCACGTTCATCTCGAGAATAGAACAACTTCTAAGTAATATTCAAGATTCAATGGTATTTTAATCTGTGTAAAAATTGCTAATGAATTTACAAAAGTACACCGAGTTCTGTAACTTGTAATCAAGAGCGAAACTTTAGTTGTTTGTGACATTTCAGGGATATTTTATGTTCTTCTTCTTGAATGGAGAAGGACGCTTACTTTGCAGGTTTTTAAAGTTTGCGTTTTAATAGTTTTATAGCGAAAATTTGCTAACAGGATCCTAGTCTTATGCGTATAATGTCTGTGTTTTCATCTATCTGTTAAATGGTGTGTGTGTTTTTGTAGCCTGTTTCTCAGAAAATAATAAAACGGTAATATTAGTGCACTTTGATAGTAAGTATGTATATTTAATCCGGCCCCAGCTAGTTTTAAAATACTTTGACACATCGAAATATCGATGTGTCAAAGTATTTTTTACAATCGAAGGTTTAAGCAGAAGTGCACCTGTAGTACAGTGTACACCCACATTTCGCCAGTTATGTTTAAGTCCCCATGTAATAGGGGGCGACCCTATTCTCATCAATCTGGCACAAACGTAGACTCTGGGTTGCTACTGAGAAATTCCTTATTGGAAAGAACCTAATAACACTTTGCCCAACCTGGGAATCGAACTTCATGCTCAGCAGTAGTGCTTTTGATCACTAGATCAACGAGTCAGATTTTTAATAATTCTTCTCGTAAGCTAAAAGCAAGCATACTGTGACATTCTCTAAAAAGCCGAATAGACAACTTAATCTCCTGATCTTGCCACTTCGTCGAAACGCCGCCTAAAACAACAAAAAATTGTCCTCAACTGGATTAGGTGTCTTCTAAGCTCCACAAACTTTTGCAGAGTAAGATATGTAAGCCGTGAAGAATAATTGCGGTTTCTCGACACTTGAAGAACTGAAAACTTGAAGAGATTAAAAGTTGTGTCTTAGCTCGTAAGGCGTAAAGTATAAGGGTACATAGCGATAAATTGCTTGCAAAAGAATAGGATTACCCTGGTTTTGGGAAGAGACCTTAAATCGGGGTAAGCCTTTCTCTTTGGAATATAGGTAAATAAACTTTTACAAAAAGCAACCGACTTAAATGTGAAAAATAATTTTAATTTCAGTGGTTGGTTTTGCTTTTGTTTATGCTTTTTAGGATTTCCAAAATAAAACTTCACGAAAAAAACTCGAATCGAATGCATAACCTGTGTTTCATGTCGGTTTCAAATATAAGTGTGAACACTAGCTTAGATATTGCAAAATTCAGTCTGCAAAAATGAAACAGGCATTATATCCAGCACAATTTTTAGTTTAATCCAAAAGCTTTTCTGTAGCTCCGAAAAATAACCAAATTTTTAATAGCGCTAACGCTTATTTGATCGAAACCGTAAACGCGTTAATCGCATAGCTTTCGGTTTTAAAAATGAAATGTTTACTATCGAAAATAAATTGAGGATTATATTTTTTGCCTATATGTTACATATTTCCGTAAATGCCATTTTATTTAATATTCTCATGGCCTGTTAGTCGAGGAATACATTTACTTTAGTTTAAAAATGTACCCAGATAAAGAACCTTGTAAGACATGTAACATCATGATTATTGGATCTTTCTTTTCCTAAAACAAAGACTAAACAGTTTTTCGTATTTAATCGAAAAAAACAGTATTCCCTATTAAAGTAAATCGAAAAAAGTTCGAGAAATCTGGCAAAAATAAATTTTCACCGACACAAGTTTTAATTTCCAACTAAATTCAAAAGAAACAGCAACACAAAGATTATAATTACGTTATCTTTCAGCAGCTGAAAAATAAAAAAACAGCACAGAGACAAAATATTTCCTCTGTTTGAACCAGTTTTCAGAAAACTGAAAATGTTCTATATCATGCTTACTAAATATGTCTTTGTTAGAAACGTGTATCAACAGTAAAAGTATGGACAAAACGATACGGGTGACTCGACAGATTCCCAGTGACCCAGGGACCCGGGGCCCCGGACGAAACTTCCAAACGGCTATTCTGTTTACTGAACCGTGGTTTTTGACCGCGAGTTTAACAGAGCTAAGTTACTGGTTATTTGAGTAACAAACTCTTTGTGCTAATCCGGGTTACAATATGTAAAGAAGTAGTATAGTCGACAGCACTTCAGTGGTAACTTGAAACTGACGTTAGGGCAATTTTTGTAGTACAATTGTTTTGCGACACTGATGTGTGGTTGATTGTACATACTCTAAATGTTACATGTAGGATATGAATATACTTTGAATATACGTTAGGAATCTTTTTACACATTTTCTTATTAATCCATCCTCTTACTGCGAAAATAATTGAATTAATAATGGTCAAAAGAATTAAGTATTGCCAAACCTTTTTTCATAAAATGCAGTCTTTTTTTATTGGGAAATTATCAAATAACTTCTCCCGCTCTGGGTAGAGCGGGAGGGCGTGTCAGACTCTTACTGACTAAAACCCACCCGTGTTCCTTCAGTTGCCACGTTGCCGGGGGCCACGATCTCCCTTTCGGATTTTTTTGCAACTCCGGCAGGCATCGGCCCTAGCGGACCCCGTCAATTCTGCTGACATCAGTAATAGATAAAATGCAGTCTGTTACTGACTTTCCAGGAAACGCAGATAATTATTTTACGTAAGTATAGTATATAGTTTATTCTTACAACAACACAATTTTTATAGATAGGTGATTGTTAGTAAGGCGGTTAGTATCGATGTGATACTTATTCTATGTTGGTATATTAAGTTTAAATAAATAAATAAATGTAAAGTCACAGCCACAATCAATAACTCCTATTATTCAGATTATCGTGTATAATTATGATATAAGTCTAAGGTGTATGTTAGTTGGGCACGCCACAATTGCGGCGATAAGACCCCTCTTTGAGGAGTGGCTTGAGGGGCGCCACGGCATCCTGGGTTTTAGTCAGTAAGAGTCTGACACGCCCTCCCGCTTCGCCCAGAGCGGGAGAAGTTATTTGATAATTTCCCACCCAAAAAAAAAAATGTGTATGTTACATTAGTTGGTTATTTTTTTGGCTTGTTCAATACAATTAGAGTTTTGGGAAATATGACTTAGTATAGAATTAATTAACTGCCCCGCCATCCCCGTCTGAATGTCCCCCGTTTACAAAGGCCTCCTCCTAATTCCTCCACTTCTCCCTATCCTTAGCGACTCTCATCCATGCGGCGCCTGCTACAGCCTTAAAATACCACCTGCTCATTTTTTTAATGGCCTACCCGTTTCCGCTTTCTGTCACTTTTAAACCAGTAGATTATTATTGTTTTTAACCATTTTTCCGTTCCTCTGATAAAACTAATTGGAACTCATTTTGGTATAAAACAATATATAAAGTGATTTTATGTGATGAATGACGGGTTGGCAGCTAATTATAATGTTGTCAATTTGCAGAATTGATCGACGTAAATAATAAATTACTTTTTAATATCTTTTTCCTGCAGCTTTGCCCGCGAGGATGTTAGAAATTATGGTCTTCCTGTATAATATTATTAATGTGAAAGTTTGCATTTTTGTTACTTTTAATCATACAAAAACGGCCGAACGAATTTGTATGAAATTTGGCGCACAAATTGTTTATAACGTGGATTGTTACATGAATACTTTTTATCCCGGTAGTAATCCATGGGATAATTTCCAACCTCCACGCGGGCGAAACCGCGGGCAATAGTTAGTTTTTAATAAGATTTAAGTTACCTAGAGTGATTTACTACAAATTTTTAAACAGATAATTCCACTCTCGCAATTATTATACGATGATGTTTTATGTAGAAAAATCCACTCGAGCGATATCATACAATGGTTTTTTGTATGAACTGCGTAGTATGATGACAAAATGCCATTTTCTCTGAAGACCACAAGAGTTGCCTGGTGATGGCAATAGGCTCGCCTCTATTACATGGGACTTAAACATAACTGGCGAAATGTGGGTGTACCTACTATAGGGACACCTCTGCCCAACCCTTCGGGGAAACAAGGCGTGATGTTTATGTTACCACAAGAGTTAGATTAAATGTCCCAGGTCTAGCTAAAACGACATTCGTGAGGTATTACTACCATTGCTAACCCAAACACGTAACACCAAACAAAGGCAGGTTAGATAAAAAGATTCTAGGTCTATTTCGGGAAGTTTATACCAACGTATTATTTATTTACAGGTAAGAAGTCTTGACATGGATACGGCGGGACCTTATAAGCTCATGATAAATTACGCGTTCGAAAGGAAAAAGTGACAACATGACTCCAAAAATAAGTTACGTTTTCTTTGTTTTACCCTATTTTAGAAAAAAATACGATTTTCGTATCAATTGAGGAAATTGGAAAGCAAATATAAAGTGTTTAAAGGGTTGTATTCTTGGGGTTATTTTTTTTACATTTCCAATTATAATTGTTATTAAACAGATACGTTTTCGTAGCACCCGTAGCCGAAGTGCTACGTCGAGGCGCTACGTCGTAGTAATTATGCTACGGCGTAGCGTTGGGCTACATTGTTGCTATGCTATGCTAATATTTTCATTTACTTATATTTACATTTAATTTATTTGGATCATTTACTGGATGATAACTATTATTGTTATCTTCACTTCTATAATAATATTAGAAGTACCTAACTACGATATTACAAGTTTCACGAACAAACGTAGTTTGTTCATAGCAATTTCCGTTATAATCTTATGTACTATCTGACTAAGATTATGTCTGAACTTTAAAAGAGACTGTGACCTCTGAGTTTGTTTCGCCTTTTCTTCTCAGAGTAGTCAGATAGGAAACGCCAACCTTTTTCTCCTTTTTTTACTTCCCTCAATGACACAACCTTGATACAACATTTATTCGGGTTTCATAATTAACAAGCAAGATGATGTTAATTAAAACAAAATTTTCATTAAAACTTTCTGACCTAGGACTTAATTTTTAAGCAACATCTCTGGGGGCTTCGAAAGATGGTACTTAGAGTTCAAAAGTTTTGTCAGTTTTACTAATTACGTTAGTTCTTCTGGTTCATTACTTTTATATTACCTTTGTCAAAGGCTTTCGTTAAATTAGGTAGCCTTTCGTCAACTTCTACGACGACGTTACTTTTGAGATTATCATTACTTTTTGAAAACTTTTTAACCATTCCCATAGCAATTCAGATAACTGTTATTAAAATAATGACATAACAAAAGCACACTATTAAACTTGGTCACTAACTTACTAAAGTTAGTTAAAGTCGTCTGTAATTTATTGGGCAGTTACAGTAGTTTACCTTTCTATTAGTGACTTTTGTGGACATGATAATTATTCAGATTTGTTACAGTTGTAATAGCAATCATGTCATCATCATCAGCCTATAAATGTTCCCACTGCTGGGACACAGGCCTCCTCTCAATCATGTAATTGAGTTTAATTAAAACAGGTTTTTATTTTTGTTAATTTATTTATCTTTTGTATAGATTCTTTTCTATTTTGTGAATGTGAGAACGCCGTTGGCTTGCTTAGTGAACTGTAGATCTGATGACCATTTTCTATTTTGTTAAGAACCTAGTACTTGTTGAAATACCTACACTGTCCTCCCATATCTATTAACACTGTTATTTGAAAGTATTGTAAAAGCCATTTATTTTTATAAGAGTAACCGTGGAGTTTCTTGCCGGCGCTTCTCCGTAGGAAACGACCAATTGGAACCGTGCACCTAGCTTCTGACGTTCCATCACTATTTCGAATATTTAAATTGAGTTTTGCAAAATATCACGAACTGCCCAATGTTTGACCGTTTAGGGTTGGCATCGAATATTCCGTAATGATTGATTGAGCGAGTTTAAATTTAATTGCACCTAGCTTCTGACACCCAGTGCGAGAGTGATGCTCCTGCCCAGACGTTGGAACACTTCTTGTAGTGTCTAAAGTGTCCCTACTCCTGCACATTTGTCGACGTCAAAAACGCTACCAAAGCCGCGATCAGCGCAGCCACCCATTGGGCCAAAATAATCTAGTTAATTGGACGAATGTTCATCAATTCGGAAAGAAGAAGTTTGGGTGAAATCGCTGATCATATTATAGCGCAGTAAAAATATTGTAATTATTGTAGGTGTGAAATAAGTTCATGTTCGCAAAAATACAAGTCCAGACTGGAGAGACACCCCAACCAATTGGCCGCTCAACTCACAATACCAGATTGTGTTAGCAGACTCAAAAGACGCAACATTCTACAATTAGATAACTTGTAGAGAGCTGCTTGCCTAATAAGAGAGTTGCCCCTGATGAGGAATAGCTCTCCCCTGCCAGATCATCCTACAACTCATCTGCCGGTTTAATCAAACCACCATACGACCAGATGTATGTACGTAAACGAAGCAAAAGGAGTGTGTAAGGATCGTAACAGGTGGTGCTCTATTTTCTGCCTACCACCCTTGGGAATAAGGTGAGTTTATGTATGTATGTATGTGTATGTAGAATCAAACCTAAGATTTCATGACACGAAACCGAGCTAGCCACCACTAAACCCAAGTACTCTTAGGTCTAAACGAGACAGTTTCAAAAGTACTTCTTCCACAAGAACCCATTTATGAAGAGCCCTTTAAAGGTAGATGGCATTCCCAGTGTTTTATAGCCCTCGGGCTGAAAATTAAGATAATTAGTGAGTACAAGGAAGGGTTGTAAAGTAGCGATAAATATGAAAGTGTCTCCGTTATCTCTGGAAAAAAAACATTGTTATCTCTGGGTGTAAAACAAAGTTACTTTATTAAGTCTTATTATACACAGTTGTAAGTGTTAAGACTGCCTCATTGGTCTAGTGGTCGAAAGCGCTACTCCTGAGTATGAGGTCCTGGGTTCGATTCCCGGGTCTGGCAGTGTTATTGGGTTTTCTATCTGTAATTTCTCGGTAGCAGCCCGGAGTCTGGATGTGTGCCCGGTTGATGGCAATAGGCTCGCCCCCTTTTACATGGGACTTAAACATAACTGGCGAAATGTGGGTGTATTATGGGTACACCTCTACATAACCCTTACATTCTGTGGCGGTAGGAAGATTGAATTTTATATCGTGTTTTTAAAAGATGACGTAGTAGAGAATGGCTTTTGATATTAAATTTGTCATTGGGCGTAGCAGGAACGCGCGAGGTAAACGTAATGTTAATTCGAACGATTTTTTTATAGAAAAGATTCTACTTAGTAGTATGTACAGCCAGGGAAATTAATTGTGAAGTAAATTAAAATCCTACGCAAATTTGTCATGTTATTGCCACTTCATACTACTGTCAAAGAATTACAGTTGTGATTTGAATATACAAACAATTTAAGTTGGTAGTCAATGAGTTTACATAGAAGTACAAAAAGCTATCGTTCTGTTAAAGAGTATTTATGTTAGGAGTGGAAATTTATGAGTTTGTATGAATTACTTATAAAGCTTTTTTTAAATTCATAGAATATTCTTGCGAACTGTGTGGGCCTGCTTGGTGAATGAATCTAGTTTTTTCTAGAAGGAAGAATTATATTTATTAAATAATGTTGTCTTCAGTTACCTGCAAATACCATTTCACCACAAGGCAAACAATATACAGACAGAAAATAATATTCATTTAATTATCCACGAAACTCAATATTTTTCTTTCAACCCTTCAACATACAATACCCAAACTTTTCCTTGTTTATTCAATAAAAACTCGACTCAAAATCCCAGAACCACCATTTAATTTAATTTAAACACAAATGAGGATTTAGTAATTAAAACATTAGTGTACCTTGGAGGCCGGAACTCCAAATTTTTCCGTTATTTACGAGCCAAAGTTACAATTTTGGGTTAATTACCTTTTAGTATTCAATTCTCGTTGTGAAACTAGCGGTTGTGGCTATTATACTAATGATACTGCAGCCAAATGTGTGTTGTATGCTTTTGTTTACATTTTGTACAATTATAAAGGTCTTACTAACATTTTATAGAATTTTGTTTAGGGTAGAACCTGAAATTACTCTAATGAATTCATTTTTGTCGCAAAATCTTCAGACTGAACTTGAATTTTCAAGAAAAGTAATTTGTATTTGGTATATTTTAAAGTTAAATAAGTATAACTTTAATAAACTGTGATTACTGAAGAAACGACTTCTTTTTTATGGCTGAAATAGGCATCAAATGGAAGTCGATACTTCCGCCATGCCAAAAATATTTGTTAGTCTAAAGGCAATCTGAAATGTTGTCTTTGATTTCACTAGAAATGCTCAAAAGTAAAAAATTCGCACTCTACAAACCCAATTGCCAATCACAAAATCCGAAAATTGCAACACAAAAAACCCGGTTTCACGAATACTGGTTCTTTAAAAAACACGGTTTCACAAAAACTCGGTAATACATCTCAATCAACATTCATTGATACAAAACGGACAGAGGTCAGTAGCGATACATGAGGCCATTATTCAAATGTATTGTCCAATATATAACAACAATCAGCCTTTTGTTTTGACCTGTCATGTCGGTAAATAAATGTACGAGCTCTTTAAAAAAAAAATGGTCGGCTTTTTTGCGATAATTGTCGGCTTTTAATTTTGGTCGGTAAGTAATTACATGTTGTTAACGTGTGATAGTTTAAAGTTGGATGTATCGTGTTCATGTTAATATGGAAAAACTTCGGTGATTTAATTTCCAGTTTTACCTGATATTTTATTACAGCCCAGAATAATATTTTGTTCAAGTTTAAATTCTGTTATTTATTTCTCCACACTATAATAGACTAAATTGAAACTAATATAACTGCATCAGCGAAATAGATAAGCAGATAATATAGAATATACTTTATTGTAACCCAAAGCATAAAAACATGATTTTTTGTGATACTCAAATTGGGAGTCGAAACTGTCTCTCCTAAATACAGATTACTCAGTGATCTAGCTAGGAGAGCAGCGATTTACCCACAAATTAATTGTACTTACACCATGTAATTAATAATGTATACTTTATTATACTTTTTTTTGCTATTAACAAAATGCTCCTTTCGTAGAGGTGCTACGAAAGCGTAGCAAAACTACTACGAGAGCTATGACACTGTAGCTCGCGTAGCAAACTTCCAATAATACTATCTTTATTCGATATCTACCTTTCTCATAATTCACGTCCCTTAAATACAACATAAACATTTCACAAAAATGGGTACGAACGTGACCGAAAACCTTAATAACGTTTGTAAAGGTGAGGGCGTTGTAAAGCAATGTTTTGACATGTTATGTTCACCCCGGCCCAGTGAGTTATTGCTGGTTGTGTGAAGCTAAAAGCTCGGTTGTGGGGCACATCCGTGGCCCGACTGAGTGACCCCTGTGCCCCATGTGATTGAGTTGAACCTTGATGGTGACCCATTTTTGTAGGGCTTTTTTATGACGTTTTGCGATTTGAAAGGACGTTTTTTATATGGGTTCGTATCGTAAATAAACTTGTGTATATTTTTAGCGATAGGTTGTACTCTTACGTATACAATGTAAGGGTTCATCGACTTGCTTATTTGTGTGCGTAGTTTTACTTTGGAAAAAGTTCTGTAACCGTACATCCGTTAAACGAAGATAAATTTGGGTCATCCTTTCAAAAAGGGAAAGTATTTATGTTACAAAAATAATCCCCGTATCTTCGCAAAACTGATGTTCGACAGCGACTAGCTTCTAAAATACGTAACAAGATAAAGTAAAATATTACGTTTTTGTTAAAGATATAAGATACAAAAAAAAATCTATGGTCTCAATGAATAACTGTCGGAACGCATCTAAAATAACAATAATAATAATAATATCCCCACCGCCGTATCTCTACGTTGACGTCGTGGTGGGGCTTGCGCGCTCCGAACTCTAGGTCTGTGCCGGTACAGTTTACTTTGCCGGAACAGGTCTGGGATGAGGAGCCAGACCAAGAGAGATACAAAAACCCGCAGGGCAGCATGTGGCGAGCTGTTGGGCAGTAGCGACCCCACGGACCCTATCTCCCGGGAGAAGTCTTGTTCCTCACCTCTGACTTGCCTTTAGTGGCCGGCTGGAGTGAACACTGACGAGGAATGGCGCTCCTGCCTTATTCTTGCCTTAATTGGCCGGCTTGAGTGGAGATTCGCAAGAGCAAACGTGCTCGGAGGAAGGAAGTATTCCAGTAAGATGCTGGTAGGGATCTTGACCGTACTTCCGGGATTGTCCTGATAGCCGTGGAATACCTCTCCACTCCTCATAAGCACCTCAGGACGTGTTGCCCCCTTGTCGCTACGACACTATGTGCTAGCGACCGTTTTCGGGGGCCCATTATTGAGTGTGCAAGTCACCCCCTGTCATTTTATCTGTGTATTTTATATAAAACATTGATCAGGCAGGGGCCATAGTCTTTCCATAGTCCTAGATAACCTGTTCACTTGAGCCATCCAAACCCATAACCCAATATCTTTGTTTCCATATCCTGCAATAGTCCTACACCAACCGGGGGTTGTCCTTGGCTACACTTGCATAGTGCGAACAGGGATAATCGTCGGTTGGTACCTCATTTCATTAAAAACGTCTAAGGGGCCTCTGCGAGTTGGCTTCGGCCCCTCGTACGCCTTCCAAAGATCCGGGACCCCTGGGTCCCGAGAAATGTCAAAGACGTAGGTATAAATAATAATAATAAAAGCCTTTATTCGCTGATTTTTTTAACTTACATGCCATTCTTATAAAACAGTAGTATTCTTAAATCTAATTTACATACATAGCACAAAATAATAAATTTACTAGCAACCATTCTGGTCAGGTTGTCTGTCGACATAGGCCTCCCCCAATTGATTCCACGTCTCTCTATCCTTGGCAGACCTTCTCCATCCTTTTGGTAAATCATCCTCCCATCTTTTGATTTGCCTTCCTCGTTGTCTTTTCCCGTTCCTCGGATACCACTCTATTACATCCTTAGTCCATTTTTCTTTGTTAGTCCTCATTATATGTCCAGTCCAGTTCCATTTAAGTTTTCTTATTTTTTGTAACACGTCACTGACTTTTGTTCTTTTCCTTATTTTTGAAGTTGTCCATCGATCCCGTAATCTTATGTTAAGCATGCTTCTTTCCATGCTGCGTTGACAAACTACTAGTCTTTGGTTGTTTTTGCTCGTCGCAGGCCAAGTTTGACACCCATAAGTAAGACAAAAAATAACAATTGCTTTAGAATGAATCCAGGGGAAGTCGACTTTACATTCTAGTACCCTTACAGAACGACACTAAAAACCAATTAATTTAGGTCGGGTTAGGAGAAACCACTTCTATTTCGGATAGGACCTTAAAACAACCGACTTGTGATTAGTTATACTATGGAATAAAATGTAAGTTAATGGATTTAATTTATTTCCTTCCCTCAAATATGGCGAGGGGGGTAATGGCTGATCTTTGCGTTATGCTCGTGAACTGTGGTGACTGGTCGTCTTGCTGATCATGGTTTTGTTATTGTAACTAGTAATTAACTGTTCATTTATTTTACCTCGATGGTCCTAGTTTATCATTTATAACTTCCAATTACAGCTTTATGTAAGCGGGCACGCCCTTTTTATGTCTGGAGGCTTTTATTTAGATATTTAGTTCTTTTTACGTTTAGTTTTTATTTTTTAATTCTGCTTGAGTATAGTTCTCGATGTTTTTGGTTGGTATATTGGCGTGTGCTAGCTGACATATGGCCAATAATTTATACTTAATTAAAATAATGTTTTGTGTTGCATAATAATTTTGCATACTATTGTATAGTCATTTTTTTTTCTAACTTGAACAGACAGCTGTGCTGCTGGGGAGTTTGTTGCGCCACTTCATCTTCCCAGCTAAAGGCACTAGGAAGTGGTGAAGGGTGGGCGTTTTTGGGGGACTGTCTTATGTAATTTTGACGTTCAAAAAGTGCTGATTCTCAGCCTAATTTGAATAAATGACTTTTAAATTTAGAATTTTTAATAAAAACAGAAATATGTTCATTGTTGAAACTACATATATGTATTTAATTTACTTACTGTTTATACACGTAAAAAAAAAAAACAATAAATATCCTAACTTCAGTAAACCAAACAACAAACTAAAACATGGCGTTAAAAAATTCCATGGGAATTATTAAATTTTTCCCAGAATAATAAAAAAAATGCAAAATAAAAAAATAAACCTCGTTTGGCTTTATTTTTCTGTAAAGTTTTTCTAAATCTCAGCTTGGGTTTTCGTTTTAAAATACTGTTAGAATTAATCGACCGGTCGTTGGGAAGGTCTTTATCTATCAATCTTAATCTCTTTTGACATTAACGTAATTTTTCATGAGCGATGAGCTTTTACATTTGTAGGAAATGATTTAAGGTGATTATTATTATTTATAGGCCCTTAGTTTGTTGAGCGATTTGAGATTTAACGATTTGTTGGACAAAATCGTTCTTGCCAGATTATATTTTTATTTGGTCCAGCATTTGCTGCGAATCACTCACTTATAATTTCTTCAATTGCTTTGAATTATACACTCAGAATATTTATATACGTAATGGAAATTACAGAATGTAAAAAATGTTATTCATTTTTTACATTCTGTAATTTCCATTACGTAAAATTATCATAAAATAAATTTAATAAACGTTCAGCAGTACAAAAGACACGCCCCAATGAATAAAAAATCAGCGGAAACGAAACACGTGTACGTTTAAATAATACAATACCTTTTTGTAAATGATACAGCCAGCCCATTGTCGGTTTAAATGAAGATAAAAATCGAATTTACCTGAAACAAAACAAAATACTCGCATATAAAACCAGTACGTGAAGAAAATTCACAAAAAATATTTTCCTTGTAACAAAAAATATGCGACACATACTGCCTCATAACCTTGAAAAGATAGCTACGTAGGAAATTGATAGAAAATATCTTTTTTTAGGGTTCCGTACCCAAAGGGCGTCAACGGGATCTTATTACTAAGGCTCCGCTGTCCATCCGTCCATCACAGGTCTGTATCTTTTAAACAGTAATAGGTAGACACTTGATTCACAGAGTGTGTACTTGTACTACTATGGCTGCTATAACAACAAACAATAATAGGTAATAGTAATTAAGTTAAAAGATAAAGGGGGTCCCCATATAAAAGTATTGTACGATGGTACAGAACCTTTCGCGTGTGAGTCCGACTCGCACTTGGCCGCTTTTCACGAAAAATAATGAGAGGGTTTACAACAAATTGGTACTTATCTAGCTTTTATGTTTGGGAGAAAATAAAAAGCGCTGTGATAGATGGCTTATGACGGTCGGGGAGGGTCTAGAGAAAAACTATGATACATGCTCGCAAAATATACTCGTTAACTTCGAAAAAGAAAATGTAGCATCCACAATAGATATTTGATAAAGCGAGTGTGGTTACAGTAAATAATAATAAATCGTATTTTTAATAAACTCTAATCAAGAATGTGAAGTGTGACAGTTATTAAAACAGAATTAGGTATAATTTAGTTAACATTGACAGTTTGTAACTTTTAACTGTTTGTTACTTTTGTCTTCGGCATTATCTCGCACATATAATATTTTGACGTGATAGGTACACGAATTCCACATCTCACCTTGAAAGATTAAATATCAGAGTCTAAATATCGCAGCTATAAGATTTCCCAGGAAAGCCTTCAACGACCATTTTAAAAAGTTATCTCTCTCTTCCGTGAGAAGGAACGCTTTCAACAATTCCTTTATAGCAGTAATTTATACTTTATGAGTTAGTATTAAAAGGTCTTTCGTTCTTTTGTTCATTGTCTTTTCACTTATTGCTTTTACGTTTTGCCAAGGGAAGCAAAACAAATTCAAAACGATTTGAAAGAAGTTAGCGTCAATTATCGAGTTCGTTTTGGTTCAAAGGTTTGGGTTAAACATCTCTGAATTTCTGTGAAGGAAACCTGTAAAACTTTTTATTTAAAATATAACATCACGCCTGTTTCCTGACAGGGTAGACAGGCCTGCCTAGGAAACTAGATATAATGGCCGCAATGGCCAACATAGACTGAGCAAGCGTGGCAATGAACGCTTATTCTTACTCTAGAGGCCATTGACCTAAGGGACGTATTACAGGCGTATTTCTTATTAATATGTTTTTAAATGAAATCCTGAAGTAGTCTCCATTCACATTTCGATGCAATATGTTGGCCCGCAGGTTCGCACGTTGTACATCAGAAGTCAAAATAACTCTTTTCAAGGCTTTCTGTCAATCATTGTACACGTGCACTCTGTGGGTTCGATATACGCAGAGGGCATACAACGCCCTCAGAGTTCAGTATAATAATACTTGCAGGATGTTGTTGGGGCTGAATGTTACTGTAGCGCGTCAGGAATGTTCGCGGAAGCACGTACGCAATGGTTTCAGTACCATTTTACGTAAGAAGACTGCTGCTATGATGCGCAGAGTGCGTGGGAGCGGTAATGACATTCTGAAGGTCATTAGTGATAAGCCGTGCTGCACCATTATGGCGCATTGGGTACGTGTACATGTACATATACCCGGTGCGTCTGGTGAGTGCAGCTGATATATGAATTAAATGTTGTTTTTCGTTTGTTACTAACATAGCTTGTAAGTAGTGTGTATTACTAACATCATTAGGATCAAGGTCAGAAATATTTTATTTTTATTTATTTTATTTATAAGCGACGAAACAGATTGTTCCTGAATTAGGTAACGTAATAAAATGGAAGCCTTTCAAGAAGATTCTGATGACAATGATACACGCTCAAAAGGGAACACCTAGTAGTATTGGAGCTGAAATATTTCGCGATAGGATAATGACCGTCATTGCTATCAGGTGGGGTGAGGGTAGTATTGCCATCAGAGGTGAAAAAAACCGTTTGAGGATGTGTGACCTTGAGAATTGTCAGACTAAAACAGTAACAGTTGTTGATGCAGTGAACGCGATCGATGTGTATGTTTAATACTAGTACGTTATGTGCTGTGGTACAGTTATGTTTATAATATATATGTAATGCTTATTATTACGCAGATGTATCTGATTGTGATTGGTTCTTTTGTTGAAGAGACCGTTTTGGTTACCAATCTTAGCAATAGGTAATAAATTACTCGTGCTTTGTAAAGATTTTGATGGCAATTTTAAGGCCTCACAACTTCATTTGCCCTGACTTATTACACTATCCAAGTCAGGATGTAGTACAAAATTTTATGACGAAAAAGATTTTTATTTCTAAAAATATTCAGCTCATTGTTATTCGTTCTTCTTGCACAGTTCTCATCATCACCGGCTTTCAGTCTAACCTGTTGCAGTACCAGTATTTTTACATAGAGCGGCTTTTCTTGCATAGTCCTCGCTTTGATAATTATATTGTAAAATTATTTCATTTCACCAAATATCCATTTATCAGGCTACAACTGAAAATCGACTTCATTAGTATCATGTTTGAAATAATACAGAGTTATGTATTACGTAAGGCAGCAGAGATCGCTTCTGTTAATAGCTACGGGAAGCCGTTTGTTAGTCTGGCCTATTGTCTGCTTTGATTTAACGGGTCGCTTAATTATCCTGGATTTACCTCTTGAGCTATAAAGCTAACCTACTTATCTAAAGAGAAAAGGTTACTTTCTGTATGTGCGTAGGTACTTGCCGACAGCAAGCAATTTACAGCAAAACTTAAATAAAAATTGCCAAGATTTTCTCAATTTGAATTGCCCATGTAAGCGGCACATAAAATGTAGTAATTCAGCTCAGTATTACTTACCAACTTTATTTAAAATAATATTCTTCATTATTAAAATCCTTTAAGTAAGGTAGTTTTTAATTAAAAATGCAAGTAACCACGAAGTCTACAAAACACAGGCACTAATTAACTAGACAACTTAAAAAAAAACGTTATTCAACTTGTTTTGGCTTCATGCTTTCAACACGGTCTCAATTTTAGACAAAAATTCGCCCGAGTTTCGTTAGCTTTGAAGTACAGGATGTGAAAACAGTGCCGAATTTTCCTCCAAAAAATTGTTACACAGAAATAAAACATGAGCTAAATTGGAACCTTGTGGCTACCGGTGTTCAAAATAAACTGTTTGTATAAGACATATTTTTCTTACGTTTTTGGTCCTAAATACACTTTTAGTCACCTTTGAACCATGAAATTGTTTCAACGAAAACGTTTTGTTAGTCAATCAAGAGTTAAAGTAACTTGTATATCCTCTAATTACCTGAAACCTAATTAAATTCTGGACTCTTTGGACATATTTTAGTTCACTTGGTATTTATATTCTTAAGTCTGCTGAACTAATTAGGTATTTGAGTAAGTAGTTTCTTTATGGATTGGGACACCGAAGGTTTTAGTCCTAATTAAGGTTTTACTGTTTCCAAAGCGCCTGTAATTGTGTTTCTGGGTGTTTAGTCGTGAAACGAGTGGTCTCCGAGATAAACATTAAAAACTTTTTCGTGATTTATTTAGGCACTTAATTTTATTTTGGTCTAGCTGTACACAGATTTGTCGACATTACTAAAATATACTAACGAAAACTCTTTTAAAGCTAAAAGACCACTTCCCAAAAATATGACAGATTTATTTACCACAATTTATACGCTATAATCTCTGGGACACTTTATTTTATTTTCTGCTGGCAGCCGTGAACAGAAAAGCCCATTTTTTTCTTTAAAAAAATAACGTTTAGAATAATTTAGAGGGAAATACTAATCCTTTTGGCTAATGAGTCTACTTAACTGAGTCCTGACATAGCTTGGGAACATCATTTAGCTTATCTCTGGCTTACCAACACTGTGGGCTAAAAATCTAAATGAATAATCGTAAAAAAACCTTTTCGTTTACTCAGTGATAACATTTCTGTTATAAAGACTATTCTGAGTAATTTTAAAGACTGTACCTAAAATAATTAGATATTTAAATATTGGATGATTTTGTAATGAAAGGCTTCAAAGTATATACGTAGTTCAGGTATAAATATTAATAAGACAATCTAGACAAGACTATTATTGTTAAAATTTATTCGTAAGGCCTTTAGGGTATTGTTACTTAGGCTTTTGAGAATTTGTTTTATAGGCTCCTAAGGCCTCGATTCTCGGAAGGTACGATTGTAGCTAGTCTTACATTTACAAAAAATCACAACCAAATATTTCCTTTGAGATACTCCTTTATTCCTTTTAAGCAGCTGAGTATGAACATAATTAATCACAATGATATTTCACACACACCTTTCTCTTTATTCTTTTAATAATCGTAATGTGGTCGATCAGTCTTTAGCCAACTATTACTAACCGAGCCAGTACTCAAAAGTAACGTGGTACCAACTCAAATCACCTATGAGTAGCCAGAATGTCACAGCACTAGTATTTCAATGGTTGGCCGTGTACACGACGTTAGTTACTAACGCGTTAATAACTAGTTTGTGATTGGTTGTGTCGTTTACGGACCGGTTATTTTTGAGTTGCGTTATGGATGAATGGGCTAAGAGATAAAGCAACAACTTCAATATGAAGCTGTGAAGGAGGCTGTTTATTGTAATTTCATTCATAGAAAATAATTTTAGCTGAGTTTAAATTAAATTCGACAATAAATGGGAGTTTTCAGTAAGACTTAACTGAAACAAGATATTAAAATAAGTCCTATTTTCCATTAGGGGCGTGCATTTTATAAATCGACAAACAGACAACATGTTAAATTTTCAGCATTGGAATCGATCCCAGACCTCGTAACAATTACTTTTTTTCAAAAGAAATCAATGTAATGTGTAATGACTTCGCTACGATTTTATTATATGTATAGATTAGTCTAGGAATAGATGTCTTGCGACGCGTCAATTCGATAGAACCTGCCAGGAGTTTATATAATTGTGGCAGCTTTACTGCAACGCTACACTCGATTTAATGGATACAAACGCTTACTTTGGACAGCTGCATTTTTACACAGAGTAACTTTGAACACGTTTAATTTTATTTTTCGCGAACGGGAATGGTGCCAAGTTACATTAATGTAGGTATCAGGCGAGTATAAGTGCGACGGGATGCTAGAGACATTGATGTCTGTAATGTTTTGAAAGATATATTTGATATATTATGATTACATTTGTGTCTTGAATTGTTTTTTTATGATAGGAAAATTTTGATGCGGAGTAATTGTCGACGCGTATCTTTATATTTATAGAATATTCAAAAGAACCAAAAACCTATTATTTCGATAAAAATCTCTTTCATTTCAAAAGGCGTATGCTTACAATCTTCAAGGCAACAGCCTGAGATAGCTATTATGACACGTCTGAAGATTGTAAATCAATCCAATCTAATATCTATGTCAATCAATCAATAGATTGTCAATACTGCCTGTCAAGACTAACAAGTCTTGACAGGCAGTATTGACGTGTCCATGTCAATAAGCATCAAGTAAAATCGTCAATTATTCTGACAACTGCGTTTAATAATTCAATTTTGACTTGAGGTTTTAAAGGTGGGTCTGAATTTTAATGAGCGAGGCATTCAACTTTTTGATGAGGTTGAACAAAAGGCGGTTGGAGTGCAATGATTTTTGGGGTTGTATCTTTTGTTTAATATTTTCTTTAATAAGTGTTATTTCGGGTTCTTTCAAGTGCTCCTTTTGATAATAAATGAAGCTATTATAGGCCTCTATTGAAGAACAATGATCTGCTAGACTAAACATTAGAGCTACTTTTAGTCTCAAAAAGATTCAAGTTTAAGTATCCTTTTAGAATACGGGTTTACAGCGCTCTTCTAGTCAATTAAAGCAATGTAGACGTTAGTTATAAAGTTAGAGTAGTAATTTTTTTCCTACGGTTATTACTATGTAAATCACGGAAATTAATTATTTATCAAATTGGCTACCAACTTATATTGTCCGTACTATATTCAAATCACAACTGTCATTCTTTTACAGTTGTATCAATAGGCTACATAGTGTGTCAATTTGATTACCAATTCATTTCTTTGACTTAGCTGCATCATATATCCATAAGTGCCTAATCATTTCTTAGTTTTTTATAACACGAAATCGGTAGCAATCACAGGAGCTCTTTGAAACCGTTTTCTTTCTAACATTCACTCCACACACTTTTTTAATTTCTAGCCTTTTCAGTCGCTTATATTGCCACCAATATTGTGTCATCCGAAGATGTAAATGCTTCCAGTTATCCAGTATTGCATTCCCGCCAAATGAAATGACACAGTTTTGCGGTACGGCCCGTCTGCACCCATTACATTTTTTTATTTTCCACCTTTTCAACAATAAGCCCTCGACTTCGCAAGTGTGTAATTAAAAATGACTAACTGTTACAATTATGCCAGAAAAGAGGCATATTTTTGATTTACGCTAGAAGAAAACAAAGTCATAAAATTTGTATGCTGTTTCTTTCTGATTTAGTGAGCTTTGTAGTCGTTTTAAAGTGTGTGTTCTTTTGTACGACAGCGTAATTGACGTACTATGTTTGTATTATTTCAGCTGCTCCCGTTTACAATGCTCCCGTGAAGATGGTAGATTACCGATACTGACTGACATATCACTAATACATACTTAAGAATTGTAAGAAAGTAATTTTGAGCTTCTTTGGAACAAACTGTTTTACTTAAAATGTCAGTTTTGAAGAAGCAACTGTAATATTGCTAGTTCTCTGTTTCGTTATGCAGTAGAAGGTTATATAAATTTCACATTTTCTTTGTGTTTCTGAAAAGGTTGCGTTTCATTTTGCAATGTGCATTTCATTTTACAATGTCTCTTACTTTAAGTTAGCTTTTTATTTCATTTTACTGCCATAATATATCTCCATTAGGTAGATCTTGCAGTCTGCAATTTAGTTACAATATTAAAAGTAGTAATAAAGGAGTAGCTTTTCTTTGTTATTATTACTTTGTCTTGTCTATGTTTATATAATTCTGTTCTGTTGTTTTGTGTTGTATTCATATAATTCTGTCTAAAATTAGAAAATGTTGCCCAATCGTGCACTACTAAGGCTTGTTTCACAGCTGTCCGGGAGACCCGCACGGGTCGCCCGCACACGGGAGATCCGTACGGGTAGCGCCTGCAGTGCTCTGAAACGAGGGAGTTAGTACGATTTGGTTGCTAGCGTTGTACGGGCGCTACCCGGAGCGGGTTGCGTACGGACCAATCCGCGTCACTGTGAAACCTTGTTCTAGCGTTCCGGCCCGTACGAGCGGCCCACATGGGTCTCCCAGACAGCTGCGAAACCAGCCTAGATCTAGATTTAATAATATAACCCAAGAATGCTTCCTTGGGTTACCTATATTATTAAATCTAGATCTCACCACGCCATCGCACAATAGTTGATAAAAAAAAAAACCAATTCATTACATTTGGGTACAAAACAAGAGTCCAGTACAATGGCAAGTAAACATTCTTTGATTCGGTAAAATACCAATTTAATGTGATGGGGATTTAATCAAGCGAGTAGAATAAAGTGTTTCAAATGGGGCCAGAGTCCGGGCACACCCCGTACTCGTCTGATTTAATTAGGTGTCGACGTCGTCCTGACGTCATTCATTTGGGGACAGCTTCGAAGATTTAGGGGAGGGTCATATTTTCTAAGAAGGAAAATGTTTTATCCCTTCTTAGAAATGCGTTCCTTGCGAAGCATGTGTGGTGTGACAATGAATGATAGGCTGACGAATGATGTGATAAGATAACGGTGTGATTTAAAAGAAGATGTAGTGACAAACATTGAAAAGAGTATGCTAGATGGTTTGTTCATGTTGAGAGGATGAATGAAAGGCGACTAACAAGGCAGATGTGAGTGGAAACGCCGGGAGTGGACGCCCTAAGATGACAGATACTGACCTCATTGGTGATGTTCATCAGAAAGGCCAGGTGCGTAGTACTCGCAACCGGCGGCAAAAGGAGTATGTGAGGATCGTAGCAGGTGGCGTTCTGTAGTTTCTGCCTACCCCCATAGGAAGAAGGCGTGAGTTTATGTATGTGTATTCTTTCAGTCATAGTCTTCATCGTCATCTACCTTGCCTTTTTCCAACTACGTTGGGGTCGGCTACTTTTCAGTCATAGTGAAGCATGTTAAGTTAGCAATCTGCCTGTTGATTGAAATTCAAAATTCAAAAGTCATTTATTCAAACTAGGCTGGGAATCAGCACTTTTCGATCGTCAACATTACATAAGACAGTCCCCCAAAAACGCCCACCCTTCACCACTTCCTAGTGCTTTAGCTGGGAAGAAGAAGTGGCGCAGCAAACTCCCCAGCAGCACAGCTGTCTGTTCAATTAGACAAACTTGATTCTATACAATAGTAGGTACTTATGCAAAATAATTTACATTACGCAGCACAAAACATTGAATTAAATTATTTGCTATATCAGCTAGCACACGCCAATATATCAATAAAAAAACACATTGAAACCTATACTCAAGCAAAAATAAAATTGTTTAATTTGAAAAATTGTTTAATTAAAGACCCTATAGTGTTCCTAGCGTGCTGATAAGAGTGATGTCAAAGTGATATCACAATCAAATTTTTAATATTTAGGAAAATCTACATAGCTTAATTCATCTTTGATTGTCTTTCTCATCCAAACCTAAAAGTGATTACAGCTATTAAATCCGTCTTAGTTGATTGAGCAGTCAAAAGCATACAGGCATCCATCAAGTTTCAGCGCAAATTACAAAAGGATTACCCTGAAATAACGTATGATATTCGAGTGGAATTTTATTACGTCAAGAAATTGGAACAGGTCGCACGTTTGGGACTAGTGTTTCAATTGTAGGCTTATCTATCATTAAAGTAGATACAACATAACATAACATCACGCCTTGTTTTTCCCTAAGGTTGGGCAGAAGTTTACCTATAGAACACCCACATTTCACCAGTTATGTTAAAGTCCCATGTAACAGGGTCGAGTTTATTGCCATCAACCGGGCACAAATCTAGACTCCAGGTTGCTACTGAAAAATTTCAGATAGGTAAACCCCATAACACTTTGCCCGTCCTGGGAATCGTACCCAGGAACTCATGCTCAGCAGTAGAGTTTGCAGTTTGCAACACTAGACCAACGACATACAATAACATTATTAAACACACTTTTAATTTCAAACAACAGGAAACTAAACTAATAAAACGTATTTATGAATTTGAATGCGAGAAAAAAATCGTACGGATCAAAAATGTAGTTCAAAGATCTACAAGGATGTTATAGATGTCGTGTTCTTCCTAAAAACAAAACACGTGTCCCAAGCATGCTTTGAAATCCACTAATACCAATATGCAAAACCGCTCCAAAAATGCAATCACGAGCGCTCCTTCAACAAAAATCCCTATCATAGAGATCAAACCACGTACAGAGGTAGAAATTGAAAAATGAATGAGCTGCCAATCCCAGATTCACTGATTTACCTTTCACCCTCCCACTTCTATTGATAAACAAAAAACCGGCCAAGTACATATCGGACCTCACGCAGGGGAGGGTTCCGTAGTCGGGATAAATATTTTTTAAATTTTATTTCTCAAAAACTTTCTGAAAATTAAAGTTATTTGTGCAGTTGTAAAAGAAAATATTCCATACCTCAAAAACTACATTGTTGAAATATTCATCCCAACTATGGAACCCTTCAGTGTGCGTGATCCGACACGCATTTGGCCAGTTTTGTTTTCGTTATTTCACTTCACTATTGTTTAGCGGTGTATAGAATACACCTTCTTTCCAATTTTCATTGATATATTGCTAATAGAGAGAGACCTCTCTAAGGGTGTCACATACGGATAGACGAACATGACGAAGATATAAGAGTTTTGTTTTTGCCATTTGGCTACAGAAAAAAGCTAGAAAGGAATCCACTTGCAATCCGCTCGTCTTGTTTCACGTTATTTTTACTGGCATTCTATTAATTTGGAGTTCTAAAATCCAAGAAAGTCGCAAAGTTGAAAATGCACAAATTTAGATGGGAAAGCATCTATAATAACTATACGTAATAATTTATGCTTGGAAATTGATTTTGTGCAATTTTGTGCTACGAATGCACTTTTTTTACTCGTCTATCGCCTGTCAGTTTTTGATAATAATTATCGAATGGAATTTTCTACGAACATTTTCAACGTGTTGGCAAAATCAATATCATGTTTTGCTATGCGATCATAATCGTTCAGTATATTGTAAGCATCCATTATTAAACATGGACTGCAGTGAAAAGTCAAATGGGATATAGCCAAAATACTGTCTATCGCTTGGCAGATAGATTTGTAAAAACAGCCAAAGGCGTACTAGCAAATACCAGTTCAAAGTATATCTAGTAACTATAGGCTGATATCCTCTATCCTCTATTTATTGCTTCCCTGAACGTTTGGCATTCGAAGAATTTACGCCATTTTGATACGAGCCATAAAATGTCATTTAAAATGGTCGTAAGGAGACGCAGATAATAAATTCGAACGTGTTTATTGCTTTGAGGATGGCGATAGTCCCAACTGCTACATTAGATGTCAGTTTTACATTACTATAAAGTCAGTAGAGGTGATAATGTAGGTAGTCTTGAAAGTTACTATTAAATAGGCCTATTATCATCACTCAAAATACAGGCCCAAATCATTACGCGTGGAATTTAAATTGCTGATCGCAATTCTTGAAAAGGAAATAAGACGCACTACAGTTTTACTAAAACTGGCTTTTAATTTAAAAAAAAAAAACATTTCAAAAGTTACTACATAAAAAATAAGTTTAATTTTAAAATACTAGTATATTGTGGACAAAGTAAAATATATTTCTATGGGACTTTCACAGACAACCCCTTAAATCGCTCTAATTAGAGGCTCCATTATCTCTACCTTGGCAGGAACTTGAGAAATCCTAAAATATATGCAAAAATTTACGGTTCGTATGAAAAATCATTTTAAAATCTTTACAGCAATAAGTCAAGTTTTGTTAAATTAGTCTTATCCTACCGTAAGCTGAAAACTGGATATTTTCTTCTAACATTCTGTATTGCACAGAGGGTTAGGTTAGGGTAGAGGTGTGCCAATAATAGAACACTGACATTTCGCCAGTTAGCTTCATCACCAACATCTTCCAAGTATTATCTCTCCTTTTCTCTTTAAATCCATCCAAAGGTTGTCTGTAAAAGATGACTTTAGCGATAAGACCGCCCATTGTGTCATCCTATGTAAAATCTCTACTTTTATATCTATAATTCATATGGTGTAAAGAGTATTCTATCTATCTGTCTATGTTGGAGTCGGCTACCACTCTAATCGGATACAGCGGAATACCAGTATTTTACATGGAGCGACTGCCTGTCTGACCTCCACAACCAAGTTACTGGGTAACAATATTCCCCTTGGCAAGACTAGTTAGTTACTTGGTTTTGGACTTGGTAGTTATTTAATAGTACCAACCCTTATAAAATGTAAATTAATTAAATTGAATAACGGTCCAAACTCTATCTCGTAGATTTACACACAAGTAAACCACGAGGGTAAGACGTGAGTGACATAAAATTGAGATTTCGTCGGAAATCCGTCATTTCGAGACAAGATGGCGGACACGGATTCGTTATGAAGGACTACACTTTATAACCTGTCGTAGACGCAAGGTTTGGTAAGATTATTAATTTTCTCACGTAGGCGAGGTGGAACTATGTACCTTAATTTCAATGAAGGTTTGTAATATAATTAACAGGATGTATATGAATGAAGGTTGATAAGATAACGTTCGAAGAGGATGTTAAAAAAATACATACGTGGATAGGACGTGTTAAAAACACAACCCTAACTTTGTCGTTACTATGATAACAAGTGCGAGTCGCACTCGCACACGAAGGGTTCACGTACTACCGTACAATATTAAGTAAATAAATGAAAATATTAAACAAAGAATATTTTTCATCTTATATTTTTTTTTAATCGTATTTCATAATGTGAATAACAAAGTAATTTTTTTCAGTTGCAGAAAATCGCCTTTATTTAAATAAAATACCTTATGAATTGGCATTTTTAGTACTTGATGATTAAATGGAGTAAAAAAACCGGCCAAGTGCGTGTTGGACCACGCACAATGAAGGGTTCCGTAGTTGGGATGAATTTATCCCAAAAACAAACTTAACTTTGTAGTTGAAAAATATGTTCTCCCATACGGAATGTATGGGAAAACATGTTTTTGCAACTGTAAAGTTAAGTTGGTCAATTATTACTCGTTAACCTGTAAAGCCTACTTTGCTGTGATAGTTTTTCTTTTAATTTCGTTATATCAGCTACTGTTGTGATTTTTCACACACCCAAAACCAACCATTTAGCCAGCAGGGGGGGACACACTTGACTCTAACAAAAATTAACACTTTAAAGCTTAATATTTCGCAAACGAATCCCTGAATCCAAAAATGGTTTTCACAAACTCACAATATTTTTGAAGGACCTTTCCAATGATATCCCTCACTATTGGATAAAAAAAATAAAAAAATAACATTACCACTTTACGTGTATGAGAGGTATCCTAAAAAAAATGTTTTTCATAATTTTGTTTTACCACTTTGTCGGCGTAATTAATATGTATATCTATGCCAAATTACAACTTTCTAGTACTAAGGGTCTCGGAGCTAGATCGCGGACAGACAGACAGACAGACAGATAGACAGACAGACAGACGGACATGACGAAACTATAAGGGTTCCTTGTTTACTACGGAACCCTAAAAAGTGGAGTTTCTTGCCCATTCTTCTCCATACGAAAACTATCTTTTGGAAGGGGCGACTAGAATCAATTCTATTTTTTGAAAATTTTGACGTTCAAAAGTGCCTTTTATTAGGCCTAATTGAAATAAATTATTTGATTTTGACTTTGAAATACAGTATAAAGTACATAATATACAGAAGTTACAAATTCCTAACCTGTTTAGTTGTCGATAGAGAACGTAAAAAAATTGTTTATGACTGACAACTTTTACGACCCCTATTTCTACAAATCTTCTCTCTCCCTCTCTCTCTTAATCTAATCTCTCTTCTTCAAAAGTTTATTGTGTGTGACCCGCCTTTAATTTTTAAATTTTATTTTTAAATTTTATTTTTATTATTTTTTGTTATAGCGGCAATAGAAATACACAACCTTTAAAAATTTCAACGACAATTTACGGTTCATGAGATACAGCTTGCTGACAGACAGACGGACGGACGGACAGACATCGGAGGCTTAGTAATAGGGTTCCGTTTGGCACCCTTCGGGTACGGATCCCTAAAAAGGGAAGTGGTTCATTGCCTTGAAGAAGTGAACGTAATGTTAGAGGATTTCCAGCCCGTTCTAACAAGCCATGGAAACATATTATCCTTATCATCAAGAACACTCAAATCAATCACCTCAGCCACTGCTGGACATAGGCTCCTCAAGCTGCACTACGACCCACGGATTTTCAAAACGTTTTTATTTATTAGTTTCTTTATTAATTCAAACCAGCTCAAACAGTTTAGTTATAATTTACAAAGTTAATTTGAAAAGTCGACCTTCTATGAAAGTTCAAGAATTAAGAACTTTCGTACTTTTTGATCCAGAAATTCAAACCAAGTCAATATAGTAACAATTTCAATAACTTTTGACGCCAACGACGCGTATTTGCTCCAGAAACTCTAAAACTAGTTCAAAAACATTCATTAGGCTATATACGCTTCAAACAAATGATAGATTTGAAAACTTCTCAGACAGGCCCTAAAAAAATATTTGTGCCTCTCGCTATTGAGAGCAAATAGTAGTTTGCAGTTGCTTATATTCGGTCGGTTCATCATCATCATCATCATTTCAGCCGAAGTAAGTCCACTGCTGGACAAAGGCTTCCCCCAAGCACCGCCACTTTGACCGATTCTGTGCTTTCCGCATCCAGCGGATTCCTGCGGCCTTCACAAGGTCATCGGTCTACCTAGTGGGAGGCCTTCCAAAGCTACGTCTTCCGGTACGCTCTCGCCACTTCAGAATCTTTCGGCCCCATCGGCCATCAGTTCTGCGAGCAACCTGCCCTGCCCATTGCCACTTAAGTTTGGCAATTTTTCGGGCTATGTCGATTACCTTGGTTCTCTTGCGGATCTCTTCATTTCTGATTCGATCACGTGGGGAAACTCTAAGCATAGCTCTCTCCGTTGTCATTTGGAGTGTGATTTTTAGCAATCTAATAAGGCCCATTGAGAGCGACCACGATTCAGTGCCATAAGTCATCACTGGCAACATGCACTGGTCAAAGACTTTCGTCTTGAGACACGGTATGAGGGACGAGAAGATTTTGCGTAGCTTCTCAAACGCTGCCCAGCCGAGGCTTCAACGATTGACCTCTTTCTTGAAGTTGGACCTATCTAACTAAACAGTTTGTCCTAGGTAAACATACTCATCAACAACTTCGAGTGAAGCTTCTCCGATCTTCATGAGAGTGCGTCATTACATCGGCATTTGACATGACCTTTGTCTTGTCCATGTTCATTTTTGGAGACACTCTTTCGGAAGCTTTCGCTTTCGATCGGTTGCAAATCACAATGCATTAGGGATGCTTTAGGAAGTATTTTTAGAACGATTTAATGGAAACCTTACCCGTAGAAAATTATGAATTCATCTTAATGAGTAGATATTTACTCCTCATGATCTTATTTATTATAATTGTGAATTTTTTATAATGGAATTTACAGGTGCCTAACCTTATTTAATTAATGTGGTAAATAATGCGTCATCTCATCATAGAATTAATTAATTCAAAATAAAAAGTTGATTAGTCTCAAGGGTAATTTCATCAACACATTTCTTTCTCATCATTTATTTAAACACTAGATTTTGCCCGCGGATTCGCCCGTGTGGATGTCGGAAAATATTCCATGGGAACGTACTACCGGGTTTAAATTCAAATTCAAAATATTTTATTTCACATAAACCTACAAGGGCACTTATGAAACGTTAGAAGCTAGGTATGGCAGTGATAGCCTAGTGGTGTGACCGTCAAACTGCCAAGTCATAGGTCTATTGAGTTCAAATCCAAGGCACGCACCTCTTTTCGGATTCATGTGCGTATTGTATAATTATCACTTGCTTCAAAACGGTGAAGGAAAACATCGTGAGGAAACCGGCATGCCTGAGATATATTTGTCGACGGAATGTGCAGCCAAGTCAGAGGCCCATGGGCGGCTTTAAAACTCTGACACCAGGTTAGTCACTAACCACGCGAAAAGAAGAAGAAGAAACTAAGTGCACGGTTCCATTTGGTCGCTTCCTATGGAGAAGAGCCGGCAAGAAACTCCACGGTTACTCTATTAAAAGTAAATGGTTTTTACAATGTTTTTAAATTACAGTGTTAATAGGTTTGAGAGAACAATGTAGGCCTATCAACAAGTACTAGGTACTTAGCAAAATAGAAAATGGTCCACAAATCTACAGACTACAACGTTCTCACATTCACAAAATCTAAAAGAAAAGAATCTATGTAAAATGTAAACAAACTAATAAAAATAAAGACCAGTTTAAACCAAATGTCATAATTGCCAAAACAGCTGTAACAAATATAATTTCATAAAAAAATTAAAAAATAAGTTTAATAAAAAACTGTAACCCGACTACGGGAAAATAAAAATGATTTAAAAAGTACGAAAAAAGCAAATATTTCAGACAGAAATCAAGACATAGGTACAAAAATGGTCAAGGTCCGTGGTCGCATGCCTGCATACCATGTCGGTGCCAGAAACACCTACAAAATTATAACGGCATGCGACGACGGCTTTACCTTGACCATTTTTGTACCTATGTCTTAGGCGCTACGGTGGAACACAAGTAAAAGCAAACACACATAGATTGCTAAAATCATAATCCATAGTCGGGTAAAAAACAATGTACAATTTTGATTTCGTTACTATTTTATTATTTATTTATTTATTATATATTATATTTATGTATAGACTTAAACACACATATTGCTACTAATCCCTAAAAGTTACATAACTATAGTCTCTCAAAATTCAAAACAGTTGCTGCCCATTCTCAATTCAAACTCAAACACGGCCGGCCAGAATGAAGTGGTTACCGTTGTGAATAACATCGTAACTCAAACAGGTCGCTGGTCACTTACGGACTTGCGGCGAATATTAGTTATGTCCTGTTAGTGGATTACTTAGTTTGTGCTTAGAATGTGGTTAGGTAGGATTTGAGTGATACGTTCGAGTTGCGGGAATGTATTGTAGAATTTGTATATTTTAAGTTGTACTAGCTGTTGGGCGCGACTTTGTTTGCGTGTATTTTATATGTCGGAGACGGGTATGTGACCGTCGTTATTATCAGCGATATTTTAACTATTGTGGGCGTAGTGTGGGTAGTGTCGGTTAATGCGCAATAGAAAAACAGATTGCAGTTCAGATCACATTATAATTTACTATCAAATGAATCACACTAGCTAAATTATACACACACTGGGTGCGACGGCGTTTATTAAAATCACCAATTAACAAAATGATCACAAATTACAACTAACACAATAACTGAGCACCACGAATCGAGAACAGTTCCGCGACGTCTTGACTTCAATGCAACCAAAGGCTGAATGCCCTCCTCGCTTTGGCCATCAAACATCACGACTCTGTAGAAGCGCGCCTTTTTTGGTGTCGGTAAATCACTCTTGATGTCGCCAGTAGCGCGCTTGCGATTCGTTTCGTGTTTGTCCTAATGACCGGATCCGACATATACAAATATCAAGGATGAAAAGTAGCCGATGTCCTTCTACAGGTCATAGCGATCGGTTCTGTGGTTTAGGCCTGAAAAGGTAACAAAGAGATTGGGAAGAGAAAGAGGAAGAGATAACATAAAATATTTTTGAAAAAGAGTCCTATAATATTGAAAATACCAACGCCTCCGCATTTTATTAGCTGAGAAAATTACCTACGTAACATATTCTTCATTTCCAATCCATCTCTGAATACAAAGCTTAGAAAAATACGAAAGAAATCACTAATATCATTATAATGCTCACACACTGACATACATGTTCGCAAACGATTACCATAATCAAATGCTAATCCGAAATAATATAATACATAGGGATGGGAAGCCGTATCTGAACGTTATCCGAATCGATAATAATAATATATCCGAAACCTTTGTAACCGTATCTGTAATCATAATTTGAGAAAATAGGCGGCTATTTACTATTGATGTCTTCAAAGGAAATATTATTCTATCGTGTACCAAAGTTGAGTAAAGTTGGCATTTTTGTAACAAAATTGACATTTGATATCCGAATTTTTCGTGAAAGGTTTTACTTAATAATCTTGTTTATATGTTTTCTTTTTTTGTATGTATGCCCGTACCCTTACCTTGTCTTCGTGCAAAGATCTTAACTGATGTCTTAACTCAACTCAGCCCATCGCAGTCCACTGCTGGACACAGGCCTCTCCCAGTCTGTGACACAACCCCTTGTCCTCCACCTTCTGCATCCAGTCTGTCTCATCCACCATTTTACGGTTGTCGGTTCATCAAGCTGGGAAGCGTCTGACACTACGTTTTCCGATACGCGGTCTTTACTCCAAAACTCGTCTGCTCCACCGGCCATATGGTCCTTCTACAAACATGGTCAGCCCACTGCCACTTCAGTTTGCTAACTCAGCAAGCTATGTCGGTAACTCCGGTTCTTTTTCGGATAATTTCATTCCTAATTTATCCTTCAAAGAGACTCCATAGCGAGCTGAGCGACGTTGAATTTGTGGACCAGCACGACTGCCAGTGTCCATGTTTTGGCACCGTATGTCATGACGGGCAGGATGCACTATTGAAGACCTTAGTTTTCAAACACTGCGCGATAGGTGACGAGAAACTCTGACGAAGTAATCCAAATTGATATGTACCTTTATTGAACATATGCATGGGGAAACAAATATTTTATGTTATCACTATATGGGCTCCAGTAAAATATAATGCTGTGTTTTTATTAACTACTCCTTTACCTCTAACCAACTAATATTATAATTGCGAAAGTGAGTTTGTTTCTTGTTACGCTTTCACTCTAAAACGGCTTGACGGATTTGGAAGAAATTTGGCACATAGGCAGATCATGACCCGGAGAAGGACATAGACTACTTCTTATCCTGGATCGCAGATGAAGTCAGGGGAATAACTAGTTTTTCATAATTGTAGGAACATAATTATGCGTCACTAATTTAATCATATTTCAGAATAAATTGTAAACCCTACTTATGGTTAAAACAATTATAATCACATTTTGTAATTTTAATTATATTTTCACTCAATCCAATGCGATAAAAAAATGCAATAGCCGTCGCGTGAAAGTGAAATATTAAAAGGTTAATAATTAACGCGGTGTTTACAAGGTTGAACACGAATTTAAATAAAATTGTGGGAATTTAAAATGAAAAAAGCATTGAAGTTTTTAAACTGCTATAATTTTTGTTTCTTTCTGCTGCTAGTTAACAACTTAGGCAATAATGATGTGGTGCCTACAGAAAATAATTACTAGCTTGTGCCCGCGGCTTCGCCCGCGTGGAGTTCGGAAATTATCTCACGGGAACTAACTCCCGAGATAAAAAGTATCATTTGTCCTTATCTAAGTCGTGGTCTACCTATGTGCCAAATTTGATCGAAATCTGTCCAGCCGAAACGTAACAAACAAACTCACTTTCGCATTTATAATATTAGTTAGGATTAGAATCGCATAATGAGATTTGGTACCTAATAATTAAAAGTTTCAAAAAATATCCGATAGATGTACCATCCCTATCATATGGAAATATCGATATCGATAGGCGTTGAAAGAAAATCCGCATTACCATAGAAATGGGTCGCGATTGGAGCGGCGGGCGGCGGCGCACTCGGTCGTCATCGGTGACAGCGGGAAGAAAATACACTGGCGGCCAGAATTATTTGTTTAGTTTAAATAGAACGGCCGAAGCTAATTACACTATTTAAATATATAATTTACTAGCTGCGCCCCGCAGTTTCACCCGCATAAGTCTCGATCCCGTGGGAAAAAAAAAAGTATCCTATGTTCTTTTCCAGGGCATCATCTATATATGTGCCAAATTTCATCCAAATCCGTTCAGCCGTTTTAGCGTGAAGGCGTAACAAACAAACTTACTTTCGCATTTATAATATTAAGGATTTAACACAGTCATGCATTCTTTTCACATAAATTCAAACATTCTGACAGTATCATCTTCCATTCATTCGCAAACATATCAAGATTTATGTTTGAGTTCAGGAGAGTGTTAATAGCGGCTTATGTCCGAGACTTGGAGTGTTCAACAGTACGGCAAGTTAGAACAGTCAGTAAGCGGTGTTTTCTGCTACGACAGTAATTGTCTGGGAGAAATAGATTGCAGATTTAATTACGGAGATTAGGAACATCTATAATCCTCCAAAGAATTTTAAATATTACAGTCTATGAATTATATTGTGATACTATTATGGGTAAATTGAGTTTGTTTGTTGAAAGTTCCGTTTGATATGAAAAAGTTATTCGTTTGATCCGATTCTCGAAATCTGATTTCCCAAAAGGTTTACTTTGATTCGTAAAAAATTGGCCGAGGTCCTTATCAAAAGTTTGGGCAAGATTTTGGTTTAAAGCTCAGCAATATAACATTGTAACCCGCACTGTGCCCGCGTGGTAGATTACAGAGCTCACTCCTTCTCATAGAGAGGAGGCCTGTGTCCCATCAGTGGGAACATTATAGGCTGATTATGCTATAACATTAAAATTCCCGAATTCGAGATTTTTACGACATTTTGGAAATGAAGACGGAAATAAAGTTAGATTTTCTTATTTTTGTTGTATCTGAAATGCTTTATTTTTAACCAGGAACTGCAAAAAAAAATAGGAAGACATGAATTTTATGTTACTCAATGTTAAAAATTAGTTTCATTTTTCATTCCACATGATTATGTGAAATGCATTCTAAGTGTAAGAGGGTATATATGTAAATGGCAAGCCATAAATGTTTCACTTTATTTCCGTATGAATCCAATATTTTTTTACGGGCATGGGGAATGTTCATTTAACGTCAGCCAAAGGAAACATCAATATAAGATATTTTTACACATAGGTAGGATAAGCGCAAGAGAATGACAAAAACGTGTTATTTTGGCTGATAAGTTATTTTTGCTAGCAGTGTGACTGCTTAGGTTATTAAAAATATATATAGGTAAATATAAATATACTATACCGTATGTTTTTTGATTAAACAAAAAAACATACGGTATAGTTTATTTGTATATATAATAATAAGTAGGACCGTGATTTAAGAAATGGAAATGAAAAGATTAAATTAAAAAAAAAACAAAATGTGTGGCACTCGGGGACTGCCGCGGTAAAGCTATTGCATAGCATTTGTAACCTCCATACTTCCTATTTGTCAACGCTACACTTGGAATGATGATGTGATGACATTAAACAAAAATTACGTTCCCATGACAACATCACGTTGTCATGGGAACCGTCATTACATGGTAGGTGAAGTGGGGGGTGTTAGGTTTTATTTTCGTTACGGAATTTCTTGATTCGGTCGCCGCGCTCAAAGCCCGCGATAAAAGCTATGCAATAGCTTAAAATATCACCTATTTTATTTGAACGCCAGTGTACCTATCTCATGTACCTTTGATTAGATAACTACACGGAAATATTCTGTTATTGATTTCCCGGGATTTTGCGCGTCATTATATTAATATTAAAGTTTATTTGATCACTTCGAGAAGGACCAATATTGTTGTTCCGTTGAGTATAGGTATTTCAGTATTGTTACAAGTAAATCTCTTCAAATAAATGGTATTTCATAGATCTTTGATGGTAGTTTTGTTATGTTTTCTTCTCCAGTATATTTTCTTCCCTTTTACGCTAAAAAAGTGTTAAAAGAAATCGTTTGTGTGAAATGGTTCGTCGTTCCATTGAGGAAAAAATTCTGAATATACAAATTAAGTGTGTATTCCTTTTAAATTGGACAGCCTTTTTGGTTTTATGTGGAGGCTTTGGATTTGTTTATTTTCAGAACTGAAAATGTCTGTATTTTGCCAACGTAGTAGTAGTGATCAAAAATCTTTGTGAAATCTTGAAATTTTTCGCTCTATATACCTATCCTTACCGTGGTTTAAATAAAATTACTAGCTTTTACCCGCAGCTTTGCTCGCGTGTTGGTAGGAAATTATCTTATGGGATCATCCTACCGGGATAAAAAGTATCCTAGTCAGTCAGATCGTGGTCTATCCGTGTACCTTTCATCCAAACCCGTTCAGCCCTTAAGGCGTTACAGATAATAGAATGAAGTGTTTTATTTTTTGCGTTAAGTAACTGTTTAGTGCGCGATGTATGCTTTGAATTCAGCACAATAAATGGAAAAATTTCAACGTTGGTTAGTCTAAAATTAAGTGTACTGAATTCGTGTTATCAATCTGTGCGTGTATGTATATTGTAGTAAAAGGTAAAGGTACCCTGTAGGTAAAGGTGTCGCGTGGTATCAGTCAAAACGGACACTAAGCACCAGTCTCACCGCCAAAGAGGAAGCGACTAGATCAACGATTTTCTCGCTCAAAAAACGTACAAAGAGATACATAATATGATATTAATAGATGATCGCTGACTATACACACCGCAGGCGAGTACTCGTTTGTTACAACAATAAGAGCTATCAAAGATAGTTCTCGCCCAGTGACTAGTTTGGCGTGCAGAACACTCGCCGGGAGATTCACGCTTGGTCCGTACGTATACCAGCGAGTTATCACTTGTCACCGTCGAGCATTCACTGCTCGTTGCTCGTCAACTCGTTTTTAGTTAATCGCGGTGGGGCAGGTTCCTTACTGTTGAGTTAAACACGCTTACAAAACTATTGTGTGTCTCACTTTCCTTTATAAGTCCTTACAAAGAACATTGATTGTCATCAAACGTTCTGAACGCACCCATCAATTTCACATTACCGTCTAATGATCCCAGAATACGCATTGTATCTTCTTTCTCGGTTTGAGTCGTAAACCGATTTGTTACTTTTATAATGGAGCTATTTATTTGTATTCTTTTTGTGAATTGAATAGGAAATGTTTTATTTTTGGACTGTTGATCTTTTATTTCCCATAAAGGTGATAATATTTATTTATTTATTTATTCACTAGCTGACCCGATAGACGTTATCGTAAAAAATCCATAGAAAAAAGGGCGTTTAGTTTTTCCAAAATTTGAGAATTCTCCATGGAACTTTTCCAATTGATCTTTTCTTAAAAACATAATTCGGATTATTACGAACATTTTGAAACAAAAATAGTCAAATCGGTCCAGCCGTTCTCATGTTATGCGCTTGCAAACGAACAGCTTTGCATTTTATTTTTTATAGATTTATTCATTATAATATTATGTCAGCCACGTCTACGCGATACGATGAAATGCTAATTTTGAATTTATCGTTTTAGAAATATATTATGTCAATCAATCTGCCTATTCTTTTCCCGACTATGTTAGGGTCAGCTCTCAGTCTAACCGGATGCAGCCGAATAACAGTATTTTACGTGAAGCGTCTCCCTATCTGACCTCTACAACCCAGTTACTGGGTTACACGATACCCCTTGGTAAGGCTGGTTGTCAGACTTTCGGGCTTCTGACGGCCCGTAACGACTATCAAAGATTCACGAATAATAGCTGGCGTTCCGAGGCACGGAGGGGTCTTGGTATGTGAAGATGGTAACCCATCCATGGACCAACCGCGGCAAGCGTAGTTTAACCTGATCGATCAACCCGTGCGGCTGTTATTACTTAGCCACAAGCCATTATATCTAATGTGTATACATTTATGTAAGTAAATTCAACGTTTAGAATATTAAATGTTATGTGCGAAGTTTAAAGATAACAACGCGTAGGTAAACGTTATTCGCAAATGTGAAACGTACGTGTTCCTTGAAATCCTAACACCACATTTGTTATACAGCTATTTACACATTAAAATATGTATTTAATTAACTCTTATATTATTTTAAAATACATTATATTATTACCGATCCATTAAGTACTTACCTATAATAAATATGTACTCAACTTTTAAAACAGTACCTATCGTAGTAACACGTGTATTTTCCGTAAAATATAGTACACTGTCGATATTCGCTCAGCACATACATACACGAAGTTCTCATTTATACATCGTCCCATCGGCACTTTCTCCCACCTGACCCAATTTTAGCCACTCTTTACTGCCATCTTACTAAAAAAATATCCAATTTGTACCGAAATACGACTGCTTCCAAAGTTTTCGTCCCAATTCAGGTAGGTACCTAATAGAATCGCCCTTTGGTAGACCCGAGAGAAAATAAGTTGACCCCTGAACGTTGAGAAATAAGGGTTTTTATCGAGCTTCTGAAATTAGGTGCTTAGTTCGCAATTTCAAGTTGAATGAAGTTTAAAAGTTTTATTTGGTTTATTGTTTGTAGATAGGTACTAATTCAATTGGGGTATTTACCTTAATGATTGCTAAAAACTTAGTAGATAAAGTCCAATTTCGTTGTGACAACCTTTTTTGTAGGTACATTAGAGGTACACAAAAGAGATACATACATGACACCCGGGTCAAAAACAAAAAATTAAGCTGCTTCTAAAAAAGTCCTAAAAAAACTCAACATTTGAAGCAGATGGAAGTTTAAAGGCGTCGCCAGATCCAATTGATCGAAATAAAGTGCTCAAGTCAGAACTCTAAGACGATTTGATTCGGAAACCGCTCGCGTCACGAGCAACGCTAGTTGACTAAAGTAGTTTCTAGTTATGTCACAGAGAGTAGGAAATTATACGTAGAAAAAGTGAAACGGATTTTAATGCGGGTTTCCACATCATCTAGAGAGTTTATTCCGGAAGGTAATAAGTTAAGTGTAATACATTAATACTTAACTTAGATATAATAAAGACATGTTCATGTTTCGTCATTATAAAAACCGTGCAAAGCACAGGCGAATCGCTAGTACTATATAAAGGCTATCTAGAAATTAATTATCTTTTAAAGAACATTTTAAGAGCACGAAAGTTATTAATGCTGCATTATAAAGGACTCTTTAATAATCCCATTAAATTGAGGACGTTTCTGACAGCTTCTCTCTTTGAATGAGGTCAAATGGATTTAAGTATTTTTTCGAGAAAATAAATTTCGAATAAGGGAAAATCATTTCGATCGTTTTATTTTATTACTCACTCACTCCCAAAAGTACAAGGTCTATTTATTAGTGGCCTTTTAAGTACAGAACCCCAAAAAGAAAACACATAACAAGTCCCGCGTGATACAGTAAGACCATCCTCTTTATCGAGTAAAGCAGGAAGCTTACTCGAGAAAAACTCGAGATTTCTCGCTAGAAAAAACCCAAGTAGCCATATAAAAGGCTTTTGCCCAAATTCAAGGATAGTCCCCCAAGAGCATTGAAGCGATTGCTACGGTAGAAAATATAATATCTTTCGTTATCTCACGTGTTTTCCAGAACACTGGAGTATGCTGATAGCCTTTGTAAACGACGGGGCAAGATAACGCGGAATGAAGGAAGTAACTGGGAATTAGGTTAGCGTAAAGAAGTAGCATAAGCACGGGGAGATCTTATTCAAATAAAAGAACAATGAACAACTAAAATAAAATAGAAGAGAGAATGTGTATGTTAGAGCCGGGTTTTCGAAAGTAGACGGGAGGAAACGCTTGGATGTCATCACTGTGTGGATCGCCCGAAGGACACGGTGGAGCATACGGTGGAGGTCTGCCCGGCTTGGGCGGAGCATCGCCGTGTCCTCTCGCAGTGATCTCTCGCATCTGGCCCTGGTTCAGGTCATGGTACGGAGCGAAAGGAAATGAGAACCAGAATGAAATAGGGACCAGGCCCGAGTCGATGGCGCGTTACGTTCCACGCTCGACTCAAAGAGATGTCAGCAGAACTGACGGGGTCCGCTAGGGCCGATGCCTACTGGGGCTGCGAAGAAGTCCGAAAGGGGGATCGTGGCCCCCGGCAACATGGCAGCTGAAGGAACACGGGTGGGTTTTAGTCAGTAAGAGTCTGACACGCCCTCCCACTCACTCAGAACGGGAGAAGTTATTTGATAATTTCCCACACAAAAAAAAAAGGTTTTCGAAAGTAATCAGCCTAAAATTAGTTGTTTAACTAGGCTCACACACTCTCTTCATAATAAAATACCTAACTAAAAGGACCTGGGTAAACAAAAACCGAGTGAAATCAATTTAAAATTTTGTGGGTTCCACTTTTATATAATTATCATTATAATGTTAAAAGTTGCAAAGTAGAACTAGGTATTTATAAATGTGATAAGTATGTAAATTTATAGTTTTTTTTTTACAAGAGGCTATCAGTAAAGTTCCAAAACAATACTGTTATTATTCGTCATTGTGTAAAATTGCATAATGAAAACATTTCTCACCATCGCCATCTCACTCAGTTCGCTCGTTGTCGAACCACAGAATAATCATTATTATACCGAGATGGAGCTGAGTAATTGCTTCCCAGTACTCTAGATACTTCTCAAACTGTGAGTCCTTTAGACTGTGGTGTGTGACGCGACGTGGCGAGAGCGAGAACGAGACTTCGCCAAGGCTGGTGGCAAAAGTAAAGTAAAAAGTAAAAAATTGTATATTTCAACATTAAAAATTATGGAAGTAGCGTTGGTCCCAAACTAGGCACAGTCTATATCTTGGGCACCATTTTAGAAAACATTTTGGATTTTTTTAATAATAGCTGAAATTAGCGACCGTTAAACAACTAGTTAGCCTCTTCGAGAGTGTAAAACTGCAAATCCAAAAAAAAAATAACTAATTAAGGGCGGAAAATTAAAATCAATTCAGATTCATTGAATTCAACAAAAATAAAACTTAGTATGATTTCCGCTTATGCTGCTGTTCTGTAATGAGCGAGTGCGTGTGTGTAGGGTATTTGGTGCCTGTACAGCATGTGAGTTGATTTTACTTGGTGATATTAAAGATTGTTTAGTTAGATTGTTCCACATTCATAATTTAACTATGTATTTCACTTGGGTGTCAGAGGAGTTGTGGATCTTGAGTACTTGTCTAGTTTACTTTATTGTAGGTGTGAGTATGTAGGAATCATCGAAATCGTTGGGCATACGCAGAGTTTACAGCTGGGTCTGGGATTCTGAACTTTATTTTTCTTTGTACGGCATTTAAATTAGTTTTCTTTGAGTTTTAAGGGTATGTAAAACCGAAAAAAAAAAAAAGTTTTCCCACCTGAAGAAGTGCTACCTTTTGATATAGTCTGTCAGTTGAATAGCGGTAATGTTTGAATAGCGTGACTTTAAAATAGCTCGTTGCGCCCTTTCCAGGTCTAACAAACAGTTATATAGTACTGGAGTAGAGACTGGCAATGGACAAAGTAAACTAACATAACACATAACATAACATCACGTCTTGTTTCCCACATTTCACCAGTTACGATTGTGCAAAGTAAACTAACTTGCGAATTTCGGTAGAAGCACATTCACGTAGAAGTTTCATAACATATAAAAACCTACGATTTCGTTTTGCCATAACCGTAATGTGTTGTTTGAAAGAGAGATGCTGATCTAATGTCACTCCGAGGTATTTCAGGTGAGCAATCCTTTCGATCTCGTTACACGGACACGTGGAGATAGTGCAACCGGCAGGCCGATTTTTATTCTCCATCCAGGGAGTTTAATAGCATTAGTTTTCAAAATATTTTATGTTTAGTTTTCTTTTCGTTGAGCGTGAGTAAATTTAAATAAAACAAGTTAGCTAACTTACTCATTCCAGAGTCGCAACGACGCCGACGCAGCTAAACTCATTCGAATGCTTTTAAATGTAAATGGCAAGTTTCCACAATTAATTCGAGATTTACGACAGAATTTAAATGGTCACCTTTTAATGAACACATTTACTTTAACTCCTTTAATACACAGTTGGCAGCAGCTATAATACAAGAATGTTAATATTCTGTTTAAAATATAACGTTTTTATTAATATATCACTCATTGTTGAAGGAGGGGTACACCATTTTTTTTTTCATTAGCCTACACAGTCCCACTACTTAATGCGAAGAAAAAAAAAGAGTCCTCCCCCAAATCCTTCCATGCATCCTTTTCCAGGGCCACCTCCATCCAATCCTTGCGGTACGCGTCTAGGTCGTACACCATTGTACTTTAATTTTGTCTTGTGCATTAAAATAGCTTTATTGGTTGCATGTGATGCATTAATGTACACAAAACACACTCTAGGCAGTCGCCTTGCTGAATGACCATCTTATTTTATTTTTACTTTGAGCCCTATTACATGGGACTTAAACATAACTGGCGAAATGTGGGTGTATCTGCTACAGTGACACCCCTGCCCAACCCTTCGGGGAAACAAGGCGTGATGTTATTTAATTTTACCTTGAGCTATTCTCATGGTCGTTTTAGAATTTTAGTAGACTACTCTGCACTGGTGTTACGCTCTGATTACCTACCTATTAGAGAACGCGCTTGGCCAAATTACATCACTCCGCTACCGCCTATGTCCAAGCTCACAGCCACAAACCTCCGATTCTCACCCTCGTCGAAACCGATCACTTTAAACGAAAGGATTAGTGATCGGACGACGAAATATATTTAAAACAAGCTCGTTCCATGTAAATTGGGTTTTCCTGGCTTACTTTAAATGGTTACTCAATAATATGTAAAATTGTAAGTATCTTGTTGGTTTTTATAAGGTCTTTGTGGACATAAATCCTGAATATTGTATTCGAGTCACGAAAAGCAATATTATGTTCAGAGATGGTACTCAACTTTAAATGTTATCAATAGCTTTTTGGAGGGTTTGGTTACTAAACCGTCTGCTTGTTATTTTTTTAAATTATATTCCGTATTTTTCCAGTAATAATCCAAGTGCAAAAAATATGGAATTAGTGGTGGGAGACCTAGATGTCTGAAAATGTTAGAAATAAAACTTATATAATTTCTTCATAGGATTCTATTTAGACTCTCATAATTATGTACAACGCTGTCATCGTGTCTGCTACTTGTGAACAGTTTACCATGTACCATTTATTGTATTTGTTATTGCGGGATCAATATCATATGTTTCAAATAGGGTTCCAGTATATAACAGATAAATAATATTATAAAGAGGTAAAATTTGTTTGTTTGTAAGTTTGTATGTAGGGGGTAATCTGTGGAACTACCAGTCAGATTGGATAGCCCAATTCTTGAGGAAGGTCGCGGACGAAGTCGCGGGCAGAAGCTAATTAGAGATAAAACAAAATGGATTTTTAGGGGCATGAGGAACAGGGTGTAAAGTTCACTCATCCACCATAGAAAAGGGAGGATCCTCCGACCAGACGGGTGTTGTGTCTGGCGGGCAAATGCCCATCGGTTTGAAGTTGAAATCTTGTATCTATGTCGATCGGTCGGTAAACTGCGCGATTCAGCGCGATGCAGGATTTGTGTGACGTCATGTCTTTTGATGCGTAGTTTGTATGTGGCGGTGTAACCGCTACAGATTGTTTAAAAGAAATATGTAGGTACAGAGGCCTTAGCACAAATGTGCAATGTAAAAGTTAAGTAAATAAAATCACAACGAAAATCGAAATTACAACCGTCTTATAGGCTTTTTGGTTTAAATTGCGACAAGCTCAATAAGTAATACCCATAGATATGAATAACGTCTTAAAACTAAGTTAATATTATGTGCGAAACGTGTATTCGAAATCGGTAGAATTTACGATACGTGACTCCGCGCGTTCTTGCTAGGCCTACTGACACATAGCGTTCTGTTGTGTGCTTATCCTCCTGCGAACAAAGGGTAGGTTCATGCATGCATGTATTAATTTAAAAGTTATTAGAAAGATAGATAGATAGAATATTCTTTATTATCCTTTCAACTGTCATTAACGAGACACAATAGAATTTTAATTGTTATCCGCCTCAATGAGGCGTCGTAACAGATGATGAGTTATGTAAACCATAAAAAATAATTTCATCACCACTGCTCTCAAAACGGTGAAGGAAAACATCGTGAGGAAGCGGGCATGTCCTAGAATAAAAAATTCTAAGACATAGGTATTGTGCCATCTACCAACCCGCACTGGGCCCGCGTGGTAAACATTATAAGCTGATTATGCAGCTTTAATATAAACATAAAGTCCGTCACAGACGTAGCTGTAATATATATTAATATACTGTGTCATATATTATAGCAAGCCACCTCACACGGTAGCTATATAATACTACAATATTTATATTTTTGGCCTCATTTGGTCTGCGGTTTAATATACCATAATATATATTAATATGACTTGTTATATCTATCCACATATTTCGGTGGTGTAATTACTAATTCATTTATAATCAGAATATTTGTGCGCCGTTGACGGCAAGACAGCGTTCATTTTTATTATTATTAACATCTGTACTTTTTGTTTACCTATGTTCTACAAATAAAAATATTTGAATTTGAATTTGACGTAATAGAAATATATGTTATAGCTCCGTCTGAGGTCACTAGAAGACTATTATGGAAAATATATCGTAATAATGCTAGCTACAATTTATATTAATATATATTATAGCTACGTCTGTGATGGGCTTAATCCTATTCATATAAGTTCTTTGTGCACTGACATAAAAACAAAATCTTTAACTTGTGATTTCCCTAAGGACCTCTCGAGTACAAAACTAGGTTGAGGTATTTATTGTGCTTTAGTTGGAAAATAAACTGAATTCAGAAGGACATACGCATGTTTTTTGATTGACGGATCGTAATTAAGGCTTAGAAGCTTTCTATGATTCAGTTCTTTATTCGTTTATATTCTACTCAGTATATATCAAAATACGTTTAGAAATAGAACTTGATAAGTAAAAACATTTTATGGTACACACGGCTACACATCAAGCTATACACGTCCAGTATAAGCTAACCTCGCATTGTAAGGAAATCCTATGCAATACGAGTTTAGCATAAACTGGAAATGTATAACTTGATGTGTAGCCGTGTGTACAATTTCTTGAATTTTTTCAGACACTCATTAAAACATAGGAATCTAGAATTACACACTTCTAAAAAAGACTAACCACAAATAATGTTTTTCGTCTGTTTGGTAAATGATCAAAATGAAGCCATTATTAAATACATTTCCAGACAAGTTTTTGCCAATCAATATGACTCGATCTATTTCATGTGTCCTCATAATATTCCCTTCAGAAACTTCTACCAATAATAATTTTATTTAACAAAGCCTCCCAATTCGAAGAGATTCCTTTTCGTATAAGCTCCCCAGTTACGTCAACGATGACAATTTAACTTTCCTTAAGATCCAGTGATCGTTCAGTGAGTAATAGAAAGGATTCCCTAACTCCTTTAATGTTGACTGCGCCAGTTTTTGGCCGTTCACCCAGGGACCTACTTTAAGACTTAGTTCGAATTTTTACGGAACGATGACACTGCAAACTGTAAATGTTGAGTCTGAATTAAAAGAAATCGCTTTAGAGTCTTTTTGTTCGAAAGGGAAAACAAAAAGTTAGTTCAAGAAAACGACGCTTGGATTTCAACTGTTCCTTGAATGTGTATCTAGAGGCCATACAAATAACTGTTTGAATCTAGGAATTAAACCTTTGCCTCAGAAAGTTCACGGTCAGATACTGTGTTGACTGGTTCGATAGTGTGTCCACCGCAACCGAACTCGGCATAACAGGCAAAACAAAAACAAAGGCGGGGTGTGACGGCGGGGTGTGAACAAGATCAAAGTTGTTTTGTATCGCCGGCACATCGGCCAGACAAAATCTCGGGCCGAGTTCTAGCGGTCGCGCTGAACTACTCGAAATTTCGGTGGCTGTGAGAGACAAAACAAAAACACCCGAGCGCTATTTAGCACTCGGGTGTTTTTGTTTTATCTCTCACACCGACTTCGGTCGCCGTGGACAAACGATCGCCGACATCCTGGCAGTTCGAATAATCTCGTGTTACGGTAACGGGCAGTGGTGGACAAACGCCCTATGGTTTACGAGAAGATTTAATTAAACAGACGATATTAGTGACTGCAGAATCTGCAGAGGGTGCAGACACTTAGGAACCATTAAGATAAAAATATTTCTACAGATTTATTTTATAGCAACTCACCCCTGCTTCGCACGGTTTTTATGACTTGACAGAACATCGAGATTTCTTTATTAAATTTAAGTTTAATATTAATGTAATCTACACAATGTATAGATAGTGCAATCCACGAAGACGCGCCCCACTCCGCTCCGTACTAAAGTACAGCTTACAGTCCAGTAATCGCGGAGTGGGGCGCGTCTTCGTGGATTGCACTATCTGTAGTCATACAGGCAGACATAAATAAGCGATTTCAATTTATAATAATATGAATAGGTATATGACTGAAGCGGTTACTTAATAAAATTTAATCCTGAAAATTTAGATAACCTAATTTATTCTGCTTCTCAATCAAAAACTCAATGAAATCAAAATTTTAGTACTCTAATTTAAAATCCAGACTTTATTCAGAACCCTTGAGTTTAATCTAGGTCGTAAACAAGACGCGACGTTACAATTTGATTTTTATGAAAGAACTTAAAAAATACGATGTTATTAACACTAGACTTTTTATAACATGTAAAGGTTTTTATTGCGTTAATGCTGGGTTTATACCCCATATTATTTCAATATTTTATAACGCAAATATTTATTTTATTAAACAATTTGACATTCAGTTAAGTCGTTTTAATATTTCGAAAATAAAAAAGGTTATTTAAAAGGTCTGGTGTTATATTTATGTTTGGCTTCAACAAATTGAAGGTTCATTTGTTGAAACTTAAATCAGCAGAGTACCTAAACCCGTCTATGAAAAAGCTCTGAAGTTTCAATGAAAACTTTTGTATAGAGTTGTAAAGTTGTAAAATAATTCAAATGAGAGGTGTAAATTCTTCTTAAATTTGCAATAGTTTGCAAGACTTACTTGGATAATTTCGATGCGTAAGGTGTAACTTACCTGTAAACAAAGTAAAATAACACTTTAATTTTGACCAAGAAAACAGTTCGAAAATAAATCAAGCTCAAACTCAAAGCGTTTATTTCAATTATACCATGTACAGGTACTTTTGAATTATCAAGGCGTTGGTTATATAGTTAGTCGAAAGTTGAAGCTAGTAGCCCATTCCAAAACGTATATCTCTATGGAGAAGAACGGGTGGTGGAGTTTCTTGCACATTCTTCTCCATACAAAGCTACATCTTGGAAGGAGCGACTAGAATCAATTACTGTTTTTGTAAAGTTTTACGTTCAAAAGTGACTTTTATGTGCCTGTTTGAAATAAATTATTCGATTTTGACTTTGACTTTGAAAGGAAACTCCAAGGATACTCTTTTAAATCAAGTTAATATAAATCCAGGGAATTCTTATTGCTTGTGATATATGAGAACTATATTAAATTAAATAAACAATTCATATAAGATTACAAATAAACCCTGGCAGTTAACAGATGACCAGTCTCTACGCCCGTTCACGAACATGACGCGTGGATCGGCACCATCCAGCTCAACCATTTTGTAGAGAACCTAATGATCGAACACACGCGCCACCAGCTAAAAAACTTACTAACAAGATTATGTCTGGACTTTAAAAGACATTGTGACCTCTGAATTTGTTTTGGCCTTTCTTCTCAGAGTAGTCAGACAGGAAATGACGACCTTATTTTTAAAATATGATTGACGTGTAAAAGTCTTTATTACAAACCTACTTACAGAAATAAACTCTTTACCAATAAACCTTTCTTGATCTCAATTTTTGCTGAATAATTATTTGAAGTTTGATTCACTACCATAGATTTAAATACAAAAAGATAACTTATTTACTGTTGTTAAATATGAGCTTCGTGTTTAACTGGGCCCAAATTTTGGGCAATATGAATTTCAGTAGCTAAAATCAAATTATGGCAACGTCAAAACTATTGTACGCGAACTGATGACGTAGGGAATCAAATTTTAATGAGTATATGGGAATATTAATACGTTAGATAGATAGAAAAAAAAATTAAAATTCTAGAAATTTACACCTATTTGTAGCTCACATTTTCTTTGATTTTCGAAGTTTCTAGTCTAGTGCGCCATCATAATATTAACTCAGCAGACTGAAAATTTGCACGAGACCTTTTTATGTCTAGTGTAGTCTATGGATCAACAATTTATTTTTAATAAAGAGAAAAATAAAATTCGAAAAAAAAAAGCTCCTCCCTATTGTATTGGCATAAGGTTTTGGAATATTTATAATAAATAGAACAGTACGTAAGTAACATTGCTAGGAAAATGCTAGGAAGATTGATGTAATTTGTACGTCTATTTGTTTCTGAAATGAGAAATTGTCTTCATTCATTGTCTGCGTACATACCAAGCTAACTGTTTGCCATATTTTATCAAAATTATTTCATTATATTAGCTGCGAAAATGTACAAAACATGGAGAAAATAGTTTTCTTTTAATATTAGTATGTGCCATACGAGCTCTGACATAAAGGCTGGAATAAATCATGTTTTTTACAGAACAGCATGGCACCGACAATCATAACTCATCAACAATTGTCGCTTTGATGTCACAATCACGAAACAACTGTATAGAGAAGGTTTTCCTTCGAAAATGAAACTCTTATTCTTACGCTGAAAACAATTCCTAAAAAAGTCAAATAAAATATTAACAATCTAAAGAATTTTTTCTAATAAAGTTGGGTACTGAAGAGCCTTAAAAAGTGTAGTCTAATCTAATTCAAAATTAAACAGCTTTTTTTTTTTTTTTTTTCTGTTGGGCATCTCACAGCTGGTTCCGAAAACCGTAGCTGTTTAACTGGTCAATCCTGTGGTTGCCTTAAGCTACTACACTCAAAGGCACAACATACAGGGCACAAATAACTAAGCTAAGCACCCCCTGCGGGGTTCGAGCCTCGGCTTAGGGCGTTATCCGGAGGGAGGACATCAAAAGATGGGACGGGCTGGATCAAAAGGTTTTGATCATTATTATTAGTCGGGGAATTTAAAGCTACGTGCACAGCTGCAACAACTGCTGGCACCTCGTTTTCGAGCAAGGGTCGGGGGGGAGTATTATTTACTCGGGGGCGCGGCGGTCGAGATCGCAAAGGACCTCGGCGGCGAGGTCGGTATGACGGGAGGCGTCTGTGTTTGTACACTGTACTTGTTTCCCTATTGCTCTCCTGGAGGAGGGTTATGGGGTCATCGGGATCTACTAGGATATGCCTTGGACGGCGAACATGACTGATTCTACTCGGGACATAACTGGCGGCCTCGACAACCAGAGGGTTGCGATGTTTGGCCGCGGACTCAAAGAAACGCTTGGAAAGGCGTTTTAGAAACTGGTGGATTGTGGGAATCTTTAGGTCGAGGTGGAGTGCCTCGTTCCTGACGAACCAGGGGGAACCTGTGGCCCTACGGAGGAATTTATTTTGGACTGTTTGCATCCTATGGATATGACGGGGTTTCGCATGAGCGAAGACGGCACCCGCATAGGTCATGATCGGTAATTAAACAGCATTTTGTTGTACTTATTTAAGAGACAGGTGAACGACACACAAACAGACATGAAAACACAGCTGTGTGTGTCATCATGTCTGTCTGTATGTTACGGAAAGCTTACAAGCCACACATACCTATAATTCTTATACACAATTTAATAATCTTCCCACTAATTGGCCTTTTGTATCATGTGACTATGACGTCACATAACTCATGGGCGCCTCTAATGAGGTTACACGCCAATTTACTTGAGCTAAACCGATTGTGTGTGGTTTGGCCACTGCTGTAAGTGTGTAGTAATTATATTACTGTGAACTCGGCAAGTAATGCGGTTAGACCGGAGTGAGTTAAGCAGGTATAGTCATAGCTTCAAAGCAAAAAAAACAGTGGCACTCCGGGAGTGCTGACAGAAGTGAGAACTTGAAAATAAAACGGCACCGCGGTAATCAACGCGTTGATGTCTTTTACTGGACGCACCGCGGTAATCAACGCATTGATGTCTTTTGCTCCACAGTGTCGGTAACAGGTCGCGAAATCAATGGGTTAGTCCCATCTCAAAAATGCCCAACGCTTCTAAAGAAGGTTCCACTTCAATAAGTGGTGGAATTGGGATAGGGATATTGATGATGATATCATCATCATAATTATTCTGCCCTTCTGGGGTCAGCGCAACATGTCTTTTTCTGCCATACCTCTCTATAAGTCTTCATCTCGGTAGACACCTTTTTCTAGCCATATCACAATTATCCATCCATCGTTTCGTTGGTCTTCCCCTACTCTAACAGCCATCCACATTCATACTCTAGGAAATCTATGTACCTATTTGAGAATAGAGATGACGCCTGGGTATAAAAAAAAGAAATTCTATTTAGTTCGTCAGTTAGATAAAAAATAATATTTGTAACGTGTTTTTTGCTCTATCATATTTACAAAAAAACCGGCCAAATGCATGTCACCACGCTTATTGAAGGGTTCCGTATTTGGAATGAATTTATCCCAAATACAAACTTAACATTGTAGTTGAAAAACACGTTGTCTCATACATTCCAACTGTAAATGTAAGTTTGTACGCACAATATTGGGACATTAACCATGTTATTTTAAGACCATAGACTTCATACAGGTTTTCTTGTTATCTATAAGTATGGAACTGTTTTCTGTATTTTGTCTGTTTTCGGCAATAGCTAGATTGCCAGCGCAGTAGCAATATATGGTAGTTAATTGGAAAACTCATACTTCATTGGACGAGACCATAATTTCCTGTATGAGCAGTTATTGGCTCAGCTGTGGACACTTGCGAGAAAAATGCTTTCTCTTCTAGCTAGTTGGCTATTTATTAAAACTCTCAGACACTTATTTAAGATGACAATGATAAAATTGTATTCAACATCTCACTCTCTCTAATTGGTGGCTACAAACCTCAATTATATTATATTTTCTAAAACTCTACTTAGCCTAAAAGCTTGCGGTACATAACAGAGAAAAACTTTTTGTAAAATGTTTTTCAGTGACAAAAGACATTTTTAGCTCATACGTACTGTACTTATTCAATTACCTGCTAAAATAAGGTGCTTGTCATTGTTTTTATTAGGGCATGTATTTAATGGAACCTCTAATAATGCCCATTTTGTGCTCTTAAGGCGCCTCCCCGACCAAAACGCCGCGCTAGCCGTTTTTTGTGCAGTTTTTAGGAGCTATCTACCTGTTATTCAAAAAGAAATATCAACTTAATAAAAATACATCAAATTTCTACATATTCTTGATTCCAAAACTGTACAATTTTTTTTTTTTTTAATGGCGTGTATATTTCATTAAATCTCCTTCCAACGAAACCATAAAAATGAGAAATAATGATTGATAGCATGCGTCTCCTCGTAAAGTAAACATTATTTAATTTTGCTACTAACACTAATGGATAGACAATTTAATAACGAACATTTTGTTTTTTGAAAAGGCCAAATTCTGATTTTATTCTGATTTTATACTAAAATATGGGCATATTTACCAGTGTAACTCATACATCCCGTACCGAGATTCAGTATGCCGCAAGGTCTCGAGGGGGGAACACGTATCGTTCGTTACCGCGTCGGTCACGTGATCGAACAAGTGCACACAGTCACATTATCAGATGTGAAACATCTATAGCGGCGGGTCAGACCGAATGTTGGCTGTTGGCGCCCCATATTTATTGCCTGTCGTAAACTATCCTTTTTTTTGTTAGTTTATTTACTGCGAAAGGAAATGTTTGTATTTAGAACTACAGAGTTTTGCGAAAAGACGCTACTGTTTTGTAAACCCACAAATGCAAGAAAATTTAATAAAATTGGTCAAAATCAAAATCCAAGATTGCGGCTGTTTTTTTTTAATTTTTTTTTACCTTTGTGTCGTTTTCATAGTAGGTATTTGAGGGTGATAAAGCCAATAGTGAGACTTTCGACTCTAGACATGGGTCATACTTGCAAAATCGAACACCAGGGCTTCCAAGTACGTCCACCTTTAAACACCAGCGCCAAAACCCAGAGCTCGAAATACTTTTAAGTATTTTCTTTCTGAATCGAAAATAGATTCGTAAATTCATACAAATAAGGAGTAAAATCGCGTATGCAAAAAAGGATACTTCCAACTTCCAAGCCTTGGTAGAAGAAAAATACTTGCATAGAATATTGGTCTCTAATGTTATAGTATAAATAAAGAGCACAATCGCATTTACAAAAAAAAAACTTCCAGAACCTTTAAAGTAAAAATACTTGCATAGAACATTGATCCGTAACGTAATATAAATAAGGAGCACAATCGCGTTTACAAAAAAATACGCACCTTCCCTTTCAAAATATATCCGATCGTGACAACATTTGTGAATGCCGTGTTGTCCAGTGTTTCTTATCTCATTATCTGTTACGATGCCTCATTGAAGTGGATAACAATTAAAATTCTATTGTGTCTCGTTAATGCTGTCATTAACGAGACACAATAGTTTTTTTTTTAAAAAAGGTAATAAAAATCGAAGCCAAACTAGAAATTTTATAAACAGAACCGCTTATCATATATCAGCACAAGTAGTTACTATATTTGTGTTGAAAACCAAAAACAAAAAATCGTATAATATTTCTTGCCTTTACTACGTTATTTTTGTTTTCTATATCACAGCGACTATACTATTTTTGCAGAAAATAGGTACATTGCTTCTTAACCACTACCTAAGTATGTCGCTTACTGACTGGACAAGCAATGTAAAAGTTACAAAACGATATTTTAGTTATGCGGTTGCATCGCGTAGTACGGCCGCTGTATCTTGCGACGAGATAGTGATGTGGTTGTGCAGATCCACTAGCGTAGGCTATCGACAACAATGTCGATTGTCGTATGAATATAAATTACTGTTATAGTTTATTGTTCAATTTGTCAACCGTACGATAGCCCAGTTAGAAGACTAATGTGAAATCTTGTTTTAGTAATTTTGATTTCCTCATTTTGTTTAAATTTTTTAACTTACTTATTATAATTTTTTTGTTACGTATATTGTTTATTTAAATCACGTTATTGTAATGTTTTTCGTTTTTATATATTTTATTTTCAGGAACCCCCAAATGTTTTAATACAATATTAATTGGAAGAATCGATAACTTTCCGATTTAGTCAATCACTAGCGTAGTAAAATAAATCGTTTCTGCAAAGCTAAACAATAGTGATTGATGTTTTAGTGTGAGTAAGTTGCGCGGTGCATGGTAAATGTACGCTGTGATTCATGGAATAAGGTTTATAATTGACTAAACTGAGTGAAGTGATTCGTAAGTTGTTCGCCAGATGGCGATAGTAATATTTTACGAAGTATTGTAGAGGTGAGGTGCGGCAAAGAGGGACCGATTGCTCAAGGTCTCTTGGTCAGGGCCCAGCCTTAAAAATATTACTGAACACTAATATAATGATTACGCCTGTTTTTTTGAACCTCAAATAATTCCTATTTGGGGTACTAAAAACACTTAATAGCTAAGTAACTGCAACCAACTTGGATGTAGCGTTTACGGACTGCTGCCGTGCTACCGCTCGCTTCGCTCGCTCGGCTCGCGCGCGTTTGGCCACAGCTCTAGTTAAACCTAACTTATTTAGTCGGGATGCCCTAGCTTAGTTATTGTGACTAACTGTGAGAAAAGGACAAAATGTTAAAAAGAGGCCAATTTATTAAAATCCGGCCAAGTGCGTGTCGGACCGCGCACAATGAAGGGTTCCGTAGTTGGGATGAATTTATACCAAATAAAAACTTAACATTGTAGTTGAAATACATGTTCTTCCATATATTCAAATTCAAATTCAAATCTTTATTGCATAACACAGTGTTTACAAGGTCTTAATAATAATAATGAAGTTCACATGGACCCTGTCGGGCACAACAATTATATAAAATATGAGTAGTAGCACGATTTAAAATAAATGCAGTAAATAGAAATTAAAAATAAATTATTATTAAAAAATCTAATAAAATTACATTATATAATATCACATTTAAATTTGTGATATACGTCTTTGAAAATTTTACCTTTAGAAATCATTAGGAAGAATCAATCAATCAAAAATCAATATTCATTTCAAGTAAATAAGCTTAAATTAATATAAAAAGTAAAATATAACATTAAAAAATTCAATTCACATACAATAGATATATGTCACAGGTTAATGTCAAAAAGTCAAATCAAATTGTAATAAAAATTCAATTTATTTAAAATAAATAATGTCACAGATTAAAATAGTATCATAAATTCAAATAAAAGTCAAATAAAGTATAATAAAAATCAATGTCTAAAACTGAGTAAATGGTAGAAGTCATCCCATTTTGATGTCATCATTAAGAAATTCGTTTAGTGAATAATAGCATTTATCCACCAGTAATTTTCTGAGCCGTTTAATAAATATTTTTTCATTTTGTTCCATTTTTATGTCGTTTGGTATTTTATTATATATTTTAATTGATGTTACGTGAGGACTTGTGCTGTGTAATTTTAGCTTAGATTGTGGTATTACGAGCGTATTTTCAAACCGTGAACGTGGTGCATATCGGCGAGGTTGGTCTGTAACTTTAAGGTAGAAGTGTGGATATTGTCTAACGAATTTACAGATTTCTAGAATATAAATTGATGTCAAAGTTAAAATGTCTAGTTTTCTAAAATGCGGTCTACAACTTACGTCATTCCAACTGCAAATGTAAGTTTGTACGCACAATATTGAGTGATTTGCCATGTTGTTTTAAAATCATAGACTTCTTATAGGTTTTCCTGTCATCTATAAGCATAAAACTATTTTCAATTTTTTCTCCGTAGTTTCGGAGACAAGGATGAGGAATGGTCCATTTTCGTCTATTTTCTTAAATATCTTTAAAAATATTTATTTTATAGTTATGAAGAAAATATATTTGAGATCCTCATATCAAGTACTTACATTTGATATGTTGCACAGTACAGTTTGAAAAACTTTTTTTATAAAAAAATTAAATTTGCTGCCGAAAAGTGATCCCCTTATTCCAAATTCATTTATTTACGTTACACTCTCGTGTCACAGAAATTGATATGTGTACCAAATTTCAACTTAATCGGTCCATTAGATTCGGAGCAAATTGGCTGTGACAGACAGACACACGAGTGATCTTGTAAGGGTTTCGTTTTTTCCTTTTGAGGTACGGAACCCTAAAAATGACTTAGGTAAAACGAATTAAAATTGGGGAATGCTGGGGACTCGCTACGTCACAAGTAAGTATAAAATCTACATACAAGTGACGTCATGTCACATTTAAACTAAAAAAAAAAGAAAAAAAAAAAAAAAAAAAAAGTGTCGAATATTAATTTATTAATAATCTATACGACGGACAAAAAACTTTTTTTTGTCATCATCCCTATTATCAATTCAATTTATTTAATCAAGTAACCATGACTCATTTGTTAGTAAACTTATCCTATGTTATTAATTAAGACAATTATCCATAATATTTTAAATTACCAATCAAGAACGAACAGCGGTGTGCCGAGCGCAGTTGCTAAACAAAAACATTGGACCGTACATTGTTTTAGGTATCGCAGTTTTTTTCAGTATGCAGTACGTAATAAAGGTTTCGAATTAATACAACTTACCTCTCTGTTCAAAGCCTAATAAACTATAAGTAAATGTATGGAATAATCCTAAACCAATCACATAATAAGTTTATCGATACCCGAATGCTTATTTCTGCATGTACCTATTCGATATTTTCCCAAAAATGAGTTCGGTTTTTTTATACCATCGGTATTTTTACGTAACACGTTATTTAGCCAAGCTTCAAAGCCTAGATTGTAACCGTTTAGTACCGCTCATAAGAAAAAATGGCTGCCAATATCTTATGTAACATCAATATCTATTTATGACATAATGTGGTAACAAAAAAATTGAATTATGGTAACCTAGGGAGAGCCTCATCTATCAGCCCAAGGCAAGACGAAGAAATTGAAAAAGATTAATAGTACACGACTTATGAAAAGGAAAAATATTAAAGCAGTTCTAGGAAAAACATCAAATAGGTACCTAATATTGAAGTAGGTATTATGATGTGATATTAAATTTTTATTTGATCGCTAAACTACTAATGTAAAACGGATTAAAGTAACTGGATGTTTAAATTTTGATATCATTGACTAAATATTTTTCCCACCCACAAAATGGACCGATGACCTTGTGAAGGCCGTAGGAATCCGCTTGAAGAGGAAAGCACAGAATCGGTTGAAGTGGCGGTGCTTGGGGGAGGCCTATGTAAAATATTTATGCACTCAGAGAAGGTAACGTGGTTCTCGTCTAAAAATTGTAAATATATATTTGTAGACTTAAGTAGTACTTATTTGTAAACTTGTCTCAAAAAAATCTCGTACATTAGATTTGATACCTGATTAACTACTACTAACACGTCTGTTTACCTCATAAATCCAACGGAGCATGAAGATAACACAACATAATAAAATCAGAGCAATAAACGTTATTGGATAAAGTGAGACAACTGATATTTATACGCGCTGTAGCGTGTTTTACGATTGTGTACTAAAACACATTATAATGTATACTGTGTTCAATTGACACCTGAAGGTTTTATGGCCAATAATAAACAATGTAAGGGGATATGGAGGCCAAGTCGTTTATTTACCTGTTTCCGAAGCAAGAAGAAGAAAAAGAGAAAAAGAAGAGATAAGAAATGATAAGATCTTTCCAGGTTCGAAGATTCTTTCGTTCAATATTCATTTTTAAAGCCCTTAAGTACCTACTTTATTTCTCTTGGACATAGTGTTCAGGGAAGTAAATATTTAAGTCAGTTCCTATGACAAAAGAAAATATCGTGAGGAAAACGCAATTTTCTCTAAGTTTCAGTAAACAATGAAAGGACCAAAAAAGTTTTGCGCCACTTAGGAACATGGTATGTCAAACTAATTACAACAAAATTTTAACCACGAAATACTTTCATGATCATACTTAAAACCCATACATGAATTTTTGACATGACCCGGAATTACGTCTTTCCTTATATCCGGCTGTACCTACTATAAAATTACCCATAAAAGTTATACCTCTTGGAGGGTTTACGAGCGAATCTGATAAAGAATATAAATGCGTTCGATTCCGCGTGACATATTGAAATTGCGTTGAGCATTGCAGCACAATATGGCCGACAAAAGTAATAGGGTATTAAAGGGATTCACGCTTTTCCTTCTGCATTGAGCCGTGCTAGGAAGTTCTATTTTAATGTATTTTCCTTACGAGATAAACATACAGTTCTTTTCACCATTTGTTCGAAGTGGCTTAATTGCTCTGTCTATTTTCAAATTCAAAATGTTACATTTCACATAAACCTACATGAGTATTTATGAAATGCCGGAAGATAGTTGCACGGTTCCAATTTGTTGTTTACTATGGAGAAGAGTCAGCAATTATTCTTGAGTCATACTTAAAATAGTCCAAGTATCTTGGCAATTCCTTCTTTTTGATATAAAATGCAAAGTTAGAACCCACAGTTATCGTTTCCGTTAATTATTGGCAAGCCTATGACCATCGTGGTTTCGCAAAATGAAATATATTTGCATTGCAAATCCAATCAAACCGCATAATGAAATAGGTAGTCATCAAAAGGGTCAAACACACAAATAGTTTTCTTTCCAAACATAATACCGTGACAGCTGAACTGTTCTCAATAAAATAGCTCTCGATATTCTATCGTTCTCGTTAGCCTCGTGGTGGAATTGTCTGGGGAGTAACATTGAAAGTCGCACAAACTCGTACGGACTAACAATAAACTTTGACATGAGTCCCTCCCTGCCCTCTGTGAGAGACGCTTTATTGTTTCAAGCGACTTTTGTGATTGATAAAGGAAGAAATATGTCAGGAATGACGAGCTGTGGTGGGCAGAAATATTTTTATGCTAGTGTAGTGAGATTTATTCCGAAAGCGAATAATTTTAATAACTTCGTACGTGGATGCTCGTTTGTAAACGTTTTGATATTTTGCTGTCTTGCATCATTTTTTATCCTTTATTTAAAATAACAATGTTCTTCATAATTAAACAATAATGTTGTCTTGTAACATTAAAACACAGTATAACTTTGTCCATACAATTTTTTTTAATTTTGTTTGTTAATTAATTGTACTTGCTCAAACTAATAAAATATTTCACCTGACGAGTAGCAAAGTACAATTTATTGCTTACCATAAGGAAAAACCGGCCAAGTGCGTATCGGACCACGCACAATGAAGGGTTCCGTAGTTGCAATGAATTTATCCCAAAAACAAACTTAACTTTGTAGTTGAAAAATATGTTCTCCCATACGGAATGTATGGGAAAACATGTTTTTGCAACTGCAAAGTTGCAAACGAGTAATAATCGACCAACTTCGATTATTACTCGTTAACCTGTAGAGCCTACTTAGCTGTGATAGTTTTCCTTTTAATTTCGTTATATCAGCTACTGTTGTGATTTTTTTCACACACTCAAAACCAACCATTTAGCCGGCAGGGCACTTGACTCTAACAAAAATTAGCACTTTAAAGCTTAATATTTCGCAAACGAATCCCTGAATCCAAAAATGGTTTTCACAAACTCGCAATATTTTTGAAGGACCTTTCCAATGATACCCCTCACCATGAGGTAAAAAAATAAACATTACCACTTTACGTATATGAGAGGTACCCTAAAAAAAAATGTTTTTCATAATTTTATTTTACCAGTTTGTCGGCGTAATTAATATGTATACCTATGCCAAATTACAACTTTCTAGTACTAAGGGTCTCGGAGCTAGACCGCGGACAGACAGACAGACAGACAGACAGACAGACGGACATGACGAAACTAAAAGGGTTCCTTGTTTACTACGGAACCCTAAAAACGGCCAAGTGCGTGTCGGACTACGCACAATGAAGGGTTCCGTAGTAAGGATGAATTTATCCCAAATACAAACTTAACATTGTAGTTGAAATACATGTTCTACCTCTAACTGCAAAATATAAGTTTGTACGCACAATACTGAGAGATTTACCATGTTATTTTAAGACCATAGGTACTGTTAGCAAACCTTTTTTTTAATTTTCATGTTTGTCCCTCAAAAGTGACCCTTATATTCAAAATTTATTTGGATCACAGAAATACATATGTGTACCAAATTTCAACTTAATCGGTCCATTAGATTCGGAGCAAATTGGCTGTGACAGACGGACAGACAGACAGACACACGAGTGATCCTATAAGGGTTCCGTTTTTCCTTTTTAGGCACGGAACCCTAAAAAGTAAATAAATATTCACTTCCCTCCCTTCATTTCCGTATTTCATAACACATAGTATAACAAATGTCATAAATCTCAGCGCACACAGTTAATATTGCCAGTTCAAGTAATATGTACATAAAGAAAATCAACCAATCAGTGGGACCGAATGTCACCATTCTTTTTGGTTCCGAACGAGTCAGAGTGATGAATGAAATAATACAAGGCAAGTTGAATGGTTTGTCGAATGTATGTGGGAACATACGAAGGTACAAGAATGCAAGTTACATTTTCTCTAGAAACTTTTTTTCGTAGGAGTTCACATTTTTATATAGATAAAGGGCCGTTACCACTGGCCCACACTGCTGATGCTGCTGTGACTGCCTCGTTGGTCTAGTGGTCGCAAGCGCTACTGCTGAGCATGAGGTCCTGGGTTCGATTCCCGGGTCGGGCAAAGTGTTATTGGGGTTTTCTATCTGAAATTTCTCAGTATCAGCTCGGAGTCTGGATTTGTGCCTGGTTGATGGCAATAGGCTCGCCCCCTATTACATGGGACTTAAACATGACTGGCTAAATGTGGGTGTACCTGCTACAGGAACACCTCTGCCCAACCCTTCGGGGAAACAAGGCGTGATGTTATGTTATGTTACTATAAAACACTAGGAGATGTTTGTGGTTTGATTTAATTTGTTTCGCCACTAATAATCTGGATAATTTACTACCATCCTGTTAGTTAAATAGTTTCAAAATACATTCGGTCGTTCTCCCTAACTTGTGAAAACTAGCGACCTTTTGAAGGGGATGATGGATGCATAATATTATGAATCTGACTTAATCAAATAAAGTTAGATTCAATAATCAGTTTCTAAAATTTATAATTTTCATAATTTGCCTAATTTTTTAACCGTCTTCCAAAAAGGAGGAGGTTATATGTTCGTCGCGTATGTTTGTTTTTCTTTTTTTTTATGTATGTCCACCGATTTCTCCGTCAATTGTGAACCGATTTTGAAAATTATTTTTTTGTTTGAAAGGGTGTGCTCTCGAATTGGTCCCATATACATTTTATTAACTTTGCTTGGATAGTTTTTGAGTTAGCTACAAAATACGTATTTTTTTCCCACTTAGTATGTAGATGATATGATAAGTTTCTGTCACTGGTAGCAGGTAGTGGTTTTCGAATGTGTGTAGGGTAGGTATCATAACTAAAAAGTGAAAAATAAAAACTTTTTTTTGGCAAAAAACGAAAATACAAAACCCAAGACACCGACTTCCGAAATTAAAGTTATTTTTCACTTTGTAGTGTTTTGTTTTGGAGGTCGGTTGTTTTTTTTTTTGTAAAAAGTTTTTTCCCAACTGTATTGAGCTCAGCTTCCAGTCTATCCGGATGCAGCTGAATACCAATATTTTACAGGGAGTGAGTACTCATGTGACCTTCACAACCCAGCTGTTACTGGGTAACACGATAACCGTTGGTAAGACAGGTTGTCAGAAAAAGAAATAGTTTAACCTTCATAATCTCTATACCAATCTATGTTTATGCCATGGGGTAACGAGTGGTAATTTAGGGCGGATAGGGTGTGGTAGTGTTTAGCCACGGTGTCAGTCAAGGGCGGGGTCGGTTGTCTTTGATAGGTGATTCGGTTCCTCTTTGGTGTTAAAAAGAGGTCGTATTTTATGTCTTGTCTTTTCTTTGTTTTTGTGTATTTTTGTCGGGTATTTTGCTCTTGACCTACAGGGCTATTAAATAATAAATGATTTAATTTCTGTAAGTAGGTTTGTGAAAACATAATTTAAAGTCGATCTTGAAATTGCTTTACAGAATCTAAATTAAAACCCAGTGAATAGAAACTTATCTGAGGTTTAAACTGTCCCGTAGACAAACAGACCTTGTCGTTTTATGACGTGCAAGTGAAATGCAATCTTAGGGGTGGTAAAGCAAATGAAGTCGACTATAGGTACAAGGTGTCGTCAGTTGATTTAAACTTTTCAGTTGTTAGGCATGGTTCAGTTCCTAAAAAATAATTTATATAAAATTCAAGGTGGTTCTTTTGTTGATAAAACAATTACAATATCATATTGTGATTGTTTCGTAGTGCCGAAAACTATTTAGAATCAGTGCCAAATACGAAATTGGTTGAAATTCTATTGTATCCAATTCAAAAGGCATCTAAAGTTAGATATAACAATAGTATATTATTGTCTACTCTCAAATATTTTGGAACTAGAAACATGTTAAATTGTATTTAAATTGACTCAGTATTTAATTAACACTGTTTTAAGCCTCAAGTTAAATTAAGGAGAAATTATTATTTCTAAGCAGTAAGTAATTTATCTCTAACACAGAAAGGAAATCTAGCCTAAATAAATAACCAAAATGTCATTCCTTATCACAACAGACTTAAACACTTGCTTTCAGCTGAAAATATACCTACACGAATTTCAAAGTAAGACAGGGAATTTCCAACCATATAAGCAGATAGTAAGGTCGAAAATAGAGTAAACCAGGTGATTTTCCCGAAATGAGATAAGATCATCTTTCCTTTCTTTTAATTTAATAAAAAACTTGAACACAGGGACTCCGTTTGGTTCTTATCGAGTGACAAAAAGAAAAAAGTTTATTAATCAGTCCATTTTATTGGAATCCCAGAGGACATTTTGAGCCAGATACTTTGCCGAAATAATAATTATTTATCCTTGTTGTATTTATTTTTGTGGTCAGAATTTGGACGTTGTGCATTTGTATTAAGGTGGGTTTTTGTATGGCAGAAATGTAGAACTGTGACAAAAAGTTGCGGATTGAAGTTAGTCTTCCTTAATTGGGGTTTATTAATCTTTTCTCAGCACAAAAGTTCTGATAAATAGAAAAAAGAAAACTGTCAAAAAAGTGCTAATTTCTAAGGAATAGTTAAGTAATCATTTACGTCGTTTAACGTCTGGTTAACCGTAAATTTTGTGCAAATTTCGTAATGTTTATTTAGTACGAGGTCTGAATATAAAACTCTTTTAAGGTGAGATTCACTTATTACTACATCGTGCTGTTTAGTTTCTTACTTTCGTTGCCTCGCAAATAGCAAACAACATAGACAAAAGACTAAAACTCAAGTCAGGTTTATGCAAATTAATGATCTTATTAACCAATCTGAATAATATAATTCCGACAGTAATCTCGTTAATTAATGAAGCCGCGCTTTTGATGACCCTAGGCGGGGTAAGAAGTAACCTATACCCTCGGGCAATTCACAATGAAACACTCCGAACGAGGTTTTGAAAGGGTATTGTCAACCTTACATCTATTTAGAGGCATTTGCTGTGACAAAGACGGAGAACAGTGGTAACAGCCCACGAATGTAATGTGTGCAATTACCAGTGCTCTAAAATTGTGTTTTTTAGGGTTCCGTAGTCAACAAGGAACCCTTATAGTACGCCATGTCCGTCCGTCTGTCTGTCTGTCCGCGGGCTAGCTCCGAAACTCTGAGTGCTAGAAAGTTGTAATTTGGTATGCATACCTACGACATATGAATCATGCAGACAAAGTGGTAATAATCGACCAACTTATATTTGCGGTTGTAAAAACATGTTCTCCCATAAATTCCGTATGGGGGAACATGTTTTTCAACTACAAAGTTAAGTTTGTTCTTGGGATAAATTCATCCCAACTACGGAACCCTATATTGTGCGTAGTCTGACACGCTTTTGGCCGGTACTTTTTTTAAAGTCATGGTAAATCTGACAACCCTTAATAGATTACGGCCAACCTATTCTCACAGAGAGGATGTGACTGTGTCCCAATAGTGCGAAAATTATAGAATGATGCTACGGAAACAATATGTACATGGAATGTTAGATACTGTGACGAAGCCATGTTTTCTAATTATGTAGGTCATCTTTAGGTAGAGATTATTTAAACACGTGAACAGAGTCACGACACTCTTCATATCTTTAAAAGCCTGCCTACGTTTATAATATGATCAATATTTTCATCTTCATTATGAATAAATCTACACACGCGAATGAAGCCACGATGCACTTCAAATCTACATGAAAGCCTGCAAATCGCTAGGGACGCTTGTGTCGACTTGCACACAACAGTTTCTTGCATGTTTATGTTTTCAGCTCTTAGATAAAAATGTTGACTAACATCGCTTGAGTGTCGTTAACATGAAGAAGAGATAACTTCCATAAAAAAAAACATTTATTCAAACTGTGTAGGTGAGAATCAGCACTTTTTTAACGTCAATATTAAATAAGACAGTGCAAAATGCTCGCCCTTAATTAACCTATTTCGGGATTTATCTGGGAAAAAGAAGTGGCGCAACAAACCCCCAGCAATCTACTATCTACATGTCAATTTGTATTGATAATAAACCACTGTGATTTAATGTGCTAACAACTGTCAGTCCGTGTATTTATCCATAAACAATTGAGTCCTTTAATGCAAAACAAAAAAACTTTTTACAAAAAATATCAACCGACTTCCAAAAAAAAACACTGCAAAACGAAAAATTACTTTTCATTTCGGAAGTCGGTGTCTTTGGTTTTGAATTTGAAAATGTTTTTATTTTTCAGTTTTTAGTCGTAGTACCTACCCCATACAAAATTAAATTCGAATACCACTACCTGCTATGTAAATAACAGTGACAGAAACTTAACATATCATCCATATACTAAGTGGGAAAAAAATACGCATATTTAACCCAACTCAAAAACTATCCAAGTAAAAGTAATAAAATTTATATGGGACCACCTTGAGAGCATATCCTTTCAAACAAAAAAAAATACTGAAAGGACAATTGACGGATAAATCGGCGGAAAACATTTAAAAAAAAAAACACGCTACGAACACATAACCTCCTCCTTTTTGGAAGTCGGTTAAAAATAAGCTTTCGTTGTGAGTGGTTAAAAAGTAAATCCTAGAATTAAAGCCTAACTAAGAATCTATTTTTAGCCATGTAAGCTTAAGCAGCTGAGCCCAAGATTTTCTAATCTATTAAAAGAATTTTTATCGCTTTGCCGCTTTTTTATCGGGCTCCTCTTGGCAGTGACAGTGCCAATCATGCTCAAAAAAATTCTGATGCTAAAAATAATAGAGATAAAATGTTTTTGCGTTTTTTCTGTCACTAGACAGATTTTCAAGATTTTTTATGAGTGTAAATGAGTTTTAGCAAAACTATCTTACCAGGGCTAACTAATAACTATCTATCTAATCCAGGCCGGGCGGGGACGCCCTAGGAGGACTTAAGTGACTTTATTGGTGATGTTCTTCAGAAAGGCCAGTTGCGTAGTACTCGCAACCGGCGTGCGTGTATGACCAGATGTATGAACGTAACCGAGGCAAAAGTAGTATGTAAGGATCGTACCAGGTGGCGTTCTGTAGTTTCTACCTACCCCCATGGGAAGAAGGCGTGAGTTTATGTATGTATGTATCTAACCCTGTCTTCTATTATTAGGAAACTTTAATCAGAAATCTGTCTGACAAGTTAAATGATTTAGCCAAATTCCTTTGTTCAATCAGAGCTTATAGGTACCTATTATCTTTAGCAGTTAAAGTTTACGCTGATGATAAAAATCTGATAGGTAACTTGTGTTCATTGAATGGTGAAATTCACGGTCAAGAAGTATTCTGAAGTAATTTAAAGTACCAGGTCATTCTTTCCTGCCCTTAAGTAATGACGATACCACAATCACCTGTAATTACCTATAATGTGCTCCCTTCGCAAGATCAGCAAGGAACCCGTAATGGGGGCTAAATGAAACCGGCAGTAGGAATGAAGGCCATCCATTAACTCAGCAACTGTCCCTAAACCGATGGCGTGGCAGCATATATCTTGGCAAATGAGGGGTACGATTTATGTAGGTAGCCTGGGAACGGTTAGTAATAGAAAGGAATTTAGGTTTCAGAGTTGTTATAGTTTCCTGTTTTCCTTTCCGACGAAGATAGGTAGGTGTTTTGTTATTATGGCGTCATCTTATGGAGGACTTGATGCTATAAGTTGCTAGAGATGATTCTGAACATTTTAAGGATGTTGAAGTAAGTACCAAAGTATACATTTAGTTCTTTTTTCTCAATTTTCGGTTTTAAGACAGGATTACTAGAATAATATCAGTTTCATTTCTGTGTTAAAAACGTTATCCTCGAATAGAGTTTGATCGCATACAGACACTGTAGTGTAAAAAATACTGTCGTCTGTGAAGCAAAAAGTGGAAACCCTGTGAGTTCAATGTCGTGAGTTTAAAACAGGTGAAAAGGTGAAAAGGAACTTTCGATGACCTTTACACTGATTGCTCGACCAGTTAAAGTCATTAACTCCAAATTTAATTTCCAGCACCGGACGAGCTTTTGAATTGTGGAACCATTTGTAATATCGGATTTCCCATTCGTCTGCATGTCTGGTGGAAAATTATTAAATTCATTAGATATAGATAATGAATTTAGACTTAATTGAGAAGGCCTCAGTTTTTAGGGTTCCGTACCTCAAAAGATAAAAAACGGAACCCTTGTAAGATCACTTTTTTGTCTGTCTGTCCATGGACAGACAGACAAAAAAGTGATCTTACAAGGGTGACACATGTGTCACCATCGATTTTCTCAGGAACGGGTGGACCAGCAAGTTGAAATTTATACCAGATACTGAGTCCCTATTAGATTTATAAAAATCTAGGTCCTGAGTCAACACGATAAAAAGATATGGGCAAATTTAGATATTCGCGAAAACTTGTAAGTACCAAAATTTACCCTAATTTTCAACTGTTTTTATTTTTCGGAATTTTCCCTTTACTTGTGCTGCAAGACCTTGCTTTTAACCAAAATTGACAATTCTAGGTCAACCGGAAGTACCCTATAGGTTTTGGTTCGAAAACCTATATGGTAGTGCCCGTTGACCTAGAATCACGAAATTTGGCAAAAAACAAGGTCATAAAGGGAAAATTCCGAAAAATAAAAAAAGTTGAAAATTAAGGCACACAAGTTTTTTTACGATTGCTTAATGTTGGCAATTTGAGACTGTCTAAGTAGGTTCGTCTACGATGCTTACCTTCACAGGCTGCCAAGATAATCTTTCAATAAATCTGTCTTCCTCTCACAATCATAGTGTTAAATAGGATAAAAAAAAATCCGTTTTAAAGATCAATTAACAGCATCTGTAAAACCGTTACAAAGCCCGGCAGAACAAAGACAATCCCATAATTTCAAACTTAATCTCAATTCAGACCCAACTGTCATCGCAATCACGACACGATATTATATCAATTTAACGACCTTTACTATAAACAAACAAAGAAAACGATCTAGGATTCGTATTATATGTTCTCCACCAGTCACAGTCTTCCTAGGGCAGTAAACCTTTCCGAAAGGGTTTTATGTCACATTAGCATATTTATCTTTACCTTTGGGACGTTGAAAATTGTTTTATTATTTGCAAGTAACGGGATTTGTCGTGATATTCTGTGATGTCTAGACGGGGTGCTGAGATTATTTCAAAGGTTTGCGAGGTTTTCATTTGTTTGTTTTATTAGGGGAAAGGCAGGTTAGTGTGTGCGTTATTTTCTAATATTTATGACATACGATATGTCATAAATAATAGAAAATAACGCCACCAACCCACATTTACACCAGCTATGTGGCTAATGTGTTTTGTACATCTGCCTATTCATATTATTTTATGTTTTGTTAAGCTATTGCATAGCTTTTACCGCAGGTTTTGAGCGCGGCGACCGAATCAAGAAATTCCGTAACGAAAAAAACCTAACACCCCCCACTCCGCCTGCCATGTAATGACGGTAATTTTTGTTTTATGTCATCACGTCATCATCCCAAGTGTAGCGTTGACAAATAGGTAGTCTGGAGGTTACAAATGCTATGCAATAGCTTTACCGCGGCAGTCCCCGAGTGCCAAGTTTTTTTTTTTTCTAGAAAAACTTCTACCTTTATTCTGAAATGTAAGTATACCTTTTAAAATATGTTTTTGAAAAAAAGAAAAACCGGTCAAGAGCGAGTTGCACTCGCGCACCGAGGGTTTCGTACCTACCCATTATACCGCTATAATAAAATTGGTATAATTTTTATTAGTAAAAAGATTTTTTTTAGCATATTCTTTAATTTATTAGCTTATTATATATTTCTGTTATTGTTTTTTACAGTCATAAAACAACAGGGGGATACATTTCTAATTTACGATTCAGTTTATTATAGATGTACTTACTATATCTCTGCGCCTTCTGCTCTGAGTTGCTGAGTCAAAAGGAAGACGCTTATGTAGGGTTAAGGATACGTTTAGAACATAAAGTTTTCTAATTGAGAGCAAGTTGCTAACTTTATTGTCTGTTGGTTGGTTGGTTGTTGGTCTTAAATGGTTTAAAGTGCATAACCTTGATAAGTGATCGCTGAACTCTTTCTTGATTGAGGAATTTAATTTTGATAATTATGATATGAAGTGTGTAATGTATAAGTAAAATGCAATGGCGGTTTTCTTGTCCTTCATCTATCTATGACTTTTGGAGGTCAAATACTAAATAGTACTGCACTAGAAGATCACTGTCAAGAAAAAAACAAAAGCTCTTACTAAAAAACCGGCCAAGTGCGTGTCGGACCACGCACAATGAAGGGTTCCGTAGTTGGGATGAATTTATCCCAAAAACAAACTTAACTTTGTAGTTGAAAAATATGTTCTCCCATACGGAATGTATCGGAAAACATGTTTTGCAACTGCAAAGTTAAGTTGGTCAATTATTACTCGTTAACCTGTAAAGCCTACTTAGCTGTGATAGTTTTCCTTTTAATTTCGTTATATCAGCTACTGTTGTGATTTTTTTCACACGCCCAAAACTAACCATTTAGCCGGCAGGGGGCGACACTTGACTCTAACAAAAATTAGCACTTTAAAGCTTAATATTTCGCAAACGAATCCCTGAATCTAAAAATGGTTTTCACAAACTCACAATATTTTTGAAGGACCTTTCCAATGATACCCCTCACCATGGGGTAAAAAAATAAAAAAATAAACATTACCACTTTACGTGTATGAGAGGTACCCTAAAAAAAAATGTTTTTCATAATTTTGTTTTACCACTTTGTCGGCGTAATTAATATGTATATCTATGCCAAATTACAACTTTCTAGTACTAAGGGTCTCGGAGCTAGACCGCGGACAGAAAGACAGACAGACAGACAGACAGATAGACATGACGAAACTATAGGGGTTCCTTGTTTACTACGGAACCCTAAAAACACTAGACAAACGAAACTGCTAAAATCACTAACATGTGTTTCAACTTATCTCCGGAAGAAGTAAACTCAAACAAATCTGCTGACTACAAAAGCATCGTTAAGATGAACACCACTAAACTGCGCTTCTGTGACCCACTCGAGGTCAAGGTCACCGGTAAAGGGGCGCGTTTAGCATGCGACCTTGAAACTATTGAATGAAGTGTGACTTTGAACTCGTCGAGTATGCGTGGAGTACTAGACTTGAACTAGGTTGTAGGTTGAACTTAGGATTTTCTGTTTCAGGTTTTTGGATTTGAAGGACAAAAGGTAATTTTAAGTTTGTTTGATAGTTTTTAGAGAAATTTTTCTTTTCTTTTAAAAAAAAAGTATTTGTTTTTATTAGGACTTTGAAATTAAGAATAAAGATACAAACGAAAAAACTTGTTCGTAGTACCTATCTCAGACCAAATAAGAAACCAAGACATAGCGCTACGAATAATACAGTGAAGCATACTAAAACTACACCTCCGCTCTGTGTATACACGCTCACATACACACATTTACAATCAAACTACACCTCATTAAGTGCACACATGTTTACGACGCCTCACGTCTGAGGCGTTGACAGCGTCATGTCTTGGTTTTTGTTTGGTTTGAGGTACTTATATTAATTACCCTTTTGTTATCCTGCTTATTGACCTTGCTAAGTGGTTTTAGAATAATGTTTTTTGACTAAAACGTCATAAATCAAGCAAACTGGATTTGACTTCTATGTAGGTAAGTAGGTAAATCTCTAGTATAATGTACAAAATAAATAATTCCTGTAATCCTCAAAAACAAAGTTGAGCAAAAAGGGATAACGTACAAAATAACTTGAAGCAATTAAAATAATCACCGCCAGATCTAAAACCATTACACACTACAACAGCTTCTAATATGCCAACTTTTAATTAATCCACTTGTAATGAACCTGGAACTAACAGCCATAGACACGTCACTAGCACACCAACATAAACTAAGTTTTCGTCAAGTAATGCCCTATAATTGAGTAGGCGCTCTTAAAAGGGCCTGAATCGACTCGAACAAATTGCCCGAACTGCCCCTCCACCATTGTGAGAATTTTTTCGACATGAAATACGTACCATAATAAATTATTGAAGAAAATAAACGATTGCTGTAATTTTTCATGATAAAGAAAGTATGAGAAATCACTTTTCTTTGAAACAGTTATGAGTTTGGAATGAGGTTAACTTTTGGGGTTCGCTTTATTTATTATCCGGTATTGTATATTTTTGTACGGAACCCTATTTATTAGGTATGTGAAAGAAAATGGAATTATTTTTATTTGGCACAGCTTACACTTTAGGAAATTAATAACGTTCACTGTATGCGAAACATTGTTTAGCTGTTGCATAAATTTGTAGAAGTTTAAAGTTTTTTAGCCGGTCACTGATGGGAGAATTTGAAGATGAGAACTTGTCGAACTGTACTTTAGAAATAAAACAAAATTTCTCATTACTTAAGGTAAAGAACAAAATTTATTTGCAAAAACGTAAGAAATTTTTAATTTCGCGGCTTCATTGAAGGAATCACCTTAAGTTATGCTAAAGTAGAATTTGACAAGTTGCCAACTTCAGAATCTGAATTCAGGAAAGTCATAATCAAAATAATATCTTCAAGTAAAAAGTAACAACTTTAATTTGTTTATTCGGTGCCTAAAATCACCATTGCTAATGAGTTATAACAAAGCCACAAACATACAAAGTAGAAGAAACAGACTCATTGCTAAACACAGAAAATTATTTCTAAGATCTTTACAAACCATGCCTAGGGCTACATCACCAGGTCACTTTTCAAATCCCAAAGATCAAACGAATATAACAATCCTGAAATAGAACCTCATAAATACACCTCCCATACATGACTCCCTTGCGTATCACATTTTTCCAGACAAACTGACATGAATTCTAAACACACTGATTTCAGATTGCCTTCATTATTTAGAAACCTCGTGAGACCTGTTTCTTCTTGAGAACATTTTATAAAATAAACCGTACGTGAGACAGAAATCTAAGTAAAAATTTATGGAATACTGTCACAAGAGGATTTTGGAAGTATAACTTGGTTCAGTATTGATGTGTCGCTTTCGTAACTTTTTGACTTTTGGGGTATAAATTATGTAAGTCGTCCGGCGCGTCGTCTGGTTCCAAACTATAAAAAGGTCACTTATGTTTGTCCAGTGAATTATGAGGCGACTATTGTCTATATAAAATATAGAAATCTTAATTTCCCCTGCTGGGCACATTGTCTACACAATTATTTATTTGTAACTATAAGAACGGATTGTACAGGGGGGGGCTAATAGAGAAGTGAGGAAGAAAAAGATATGAAAGAAAAAGAAGAAAAATTGATTATTCTGCACAAACTAAACGCACTTTACAAAAATTAACAAAAATACACATATTTACAAATTAGCCAAAAGCCACATATTCAGTATTCAAACGAATAAAGGTTTGACAAATTTTGTCTATTGCTTGATGTCAGTGCTAGCGACCAAAGACAATTTACAATTAACAAATGAAAACAAATAAACAATCAAAATATAAACAAAATGCTGATTGCGGAGTGGAAAATTAACGATTTTTATTACAAGCAAACAACAATAACAAGAACAATTATCTGTGTAAGAATAGGTAATTGCTCAGAAAAGCTATACGTCGTATCTGTGTAAGAATAGGTAATTGCTCAGAAAAGTGCCGTAACTTCGGACGACGGTTGAACTGTCAAAATCAAAACAGATTAGTCTTAATCGTTTAGTAAAATGTGTTATTTAATTAAGGTACAGATATATGAACGTAAACGAGGCAAAAGGAGTATGTAAGGATCATAACAGGTGGCGTTCTGTAGTTTCAACCTACCCCGTGGGAAGAATGTATGTTTATTATAGTTTAGCAACTAAGTAGTAAAATAAAAGCCCTCTTTCCCTCTCCTACTTTGCTGTACCCGATATATCCATAATGATCATGTCTTATGGTATCACCTACGTTCACATTTACATGTTCAAACCCACTGCGCATTAAAACTGTTCGGAAAGAATGATATCGACGTGCAATTTTTGTCATGTAACTTATCATAACAAGAATTGATATTAATAGTATTGGTATAATTTGTACATTTAACTCCAAGTAAATGTTTCCGATTTTCCCCTATCTTATTCAGAAAGTCAGTACCAATTTATGTCTATCAGAGTTCAAAGATTTTGCTCTCAAAGATTTTCAAAGCGGTTCCGGCTTCGTGATCTCAACAAAGCCCTATAAATAAATACCTACACAAGATTCTCGAAACCATGACGTGACCGAACAAGCGTCCTGTTTCGACACGTGCCGTTACATTAGGACACGCCTAATAGCCTTGTTCGATCGGGTCCCGATCGTTTGTCAATTTTAGTGAAATACCCTGGCGCAAGCGAAGTAAAGCGGTTGACTACGGTGGCAGGCAATTTTGTGGCCGTTTCCTGATTAAGAATGGTGTAAAATCAAATGTTACGGTGCTTTCTCTTTGGCAAGACCCTCTTTCACGTCAATCTATAAGCCCTCATTCCTAATTAGCTACTTCAGTCCGTTGATTTATGTATGTACGAGAAAAGATAAATGATTTGTGTAGGTCCTATTAGTAAATAAACCTCCTGCTTTTGTTTTAATGTACAAATAATTGTTCCAGAAAACCGATTATTTATTTGTTTAAAACCCAGTTGAATTTGATTAAGACTGAAAACTCACTTCATCAAAGATGATGAGGATGTTTTCGACATCTTTTGAACTGTGTATCTTATTGTAAACATGAAATTCAAAATAATTCAAAGGTTTCTCTGTCCTTAGATCTTTGTACTATAATAAATTTTAAAGTGAAACTTTTATTACATCGTCTCAAACTTTTTCGTCTGTGTGTTGCATGTCGCGTGACGGTCGGCCGCGGAGTAGGGATAAAGTGAAAGGCGCTCGTCAGAGCAGCCAAGGCCAATATGGCGGCGCTTATAGTTCGCTTAAAAGTTTCACTTTTACCGTGGTTTCATAAAACCACACAATTCTTTTTTTTTACAGCGCTTTTTGTAGAGCTTTTAGTGTTTTGAATATAACATGAAAAAAAAATAAAAATAAGTATGGCTTTCTTGCGTTTTATTTTACTAATAAAAAGTTAAAATATACTCTCCCCAAAATCAAAGAGTTAATATCTTTCAAAGAAGACTTAAAGTCGTAATTTTGCCGCCAATAATTTTGCAACACTCCCGTTCGATTCGAATACTTTTATTGCTCGCATAAATTTATGTTCCAATCGTTTTGCCGGTTATACACTCGGAATAACTTGGAATAACTCCACCGTTAAAGGTAAAGGAGGTAAAGTTTGTGAAGATTTTATGAAAGAAGTTCAGGAGTTTTCAATAACATGAACTTGTACTGGCTACTGGGGAATTCAAGAGTATCTGTTGCTGTTTTTAAGTTGATAGTTTTACCACAAAACATGGTTTCGAAGTTTCGATCCGTGATTAATTCTATACTTCTTAGCATCAAAGTTTTTAGTTTTTATTAGAACCTAAGAGATAATAAAAAAACCGGCCAAGTGCGTGTCGGACCACGCACAATGAAGGGTTCCGTAGGCATAGATGGTATGAATTTATCTCAAAAACAAACTTAACTTTGTAGTTGAAAAATATGTTCTCCCATACGGAACGGTCCCATATGGAACATGTTTTTCAACTACAAAGTAACGAAATTAAAAGAAAAACTATCTCAGTTAAGTAGGCTTCACAAGTTAACGAATAATAATAATCGACCAACTTATATTTGCAGTTGCAAAAACATGTTCTCCCATACGGAATGTATGAGAGAACATGTTTTGCCATGATTTTTTTTACATTTCCAAAACCAACCATTTAGCTGGCGAGATGTCAGCACAACTGAAGGGGTTTGCTAGAGTTACCGTGGCAACATACAGGCAACTGAAGGAACACGGGTGGGTTTTAGTCAGTAAGAGTCTTACACGCCCTCTCGCTCCACTCAGAGCGGGAGAAGTTATTTGGTAATTTCCCACCCAAAAAAGGGGGGGTGACACTTGACTCTAACAAAAATTAGCACTTTAAAGCTTAATATTTCGCAAACGGATCCCTGAATCCAAAAATGGTTTTAACACACTCACAATATTTTTAAACGACTTTTCCAACGACATTCCACACTATGGGATTGATGAGAAAAAAAAACTTAATTTTATTTTACTACTTTGTCATAGTGATTAATTATGTATACCAAATTATAACTTTCTAGTGCTGAGAGCCTCATAGCTAAGCCGCGGACAGACAGGTAAACAGACGGACATAGTGAAACTATAAGGGTTCCTTGTTGTCTACGGAACCCTAAAAATGATAGGATCATTAACACAATCATACGAAATGCAGATCATGCGTTAACTTATTGACGATTATAAGAGGAACTTGAAAAGATTGTGAACTTTTTTTTAATCCTCAGTGTTTGTTTGTTCTCACTGCAAATAAATGGTTTGTACAATGCACCTATCCAGTGTACTGGTAACTATTATTCTTCCTTTATTAATTTGCTTTGAAGGACTACCTACGAAAGAACGAACGAATACTTTAATCAAAGAAATCTATTTTCAGTCGTTTAAAGAAAATATGCATATACATAACTCATGGCAGTTGTGACAAATTAATATTGAATCAAATTTAGTCCAAATGTTACAGAAATAAAATATGAATGAAGAACGGCGTCCGAAATCTTTTCTAAATGAAGAACTCGCCGCTGAATGCGATGTATTGAACACAATAATGTATCGAGTGCCATTCTTATCTGCCACTATTTACAACACTGATGCTAAGCGAATATTTTTAGTAAATCTTTGATAAAGTGGGGCATTTGAATATGAAAAATGTTTAATGTATGTTGGAAAATTTAAAGTGGGTGAGAATATTGCATTTTCTTGTTGTCTTGCAGTGTAAAGTTTACTTTAAGTAAACATATTCGTAGTTGTATGAGGAACTTTAGCCTTCCTTACTTAAAAACGTAGCTTAAAGTTATGTAAGTACTTATCGTGCAATATTGGAACAAGTATTTATAAATACTTAAACAACTTTAGTAGTGTACGAATAACAAGATAAACTGTACGTGTAGTATCTGGCTGAAGAACAACGACCGTTGCCTTTACTCCCTAACCACACGGGTTCTAGAATCTATGATGAAATCTGACCAGTTCGGTTCACTATCGCATGCGCGGTCTGCCGCGACGCTGAAGATCCGCTTTGCTATTTTAGGGCACAGCTATGTGGGCATCCTGGTCTATCATGGTCTGTTTTCTAGGAGGTTCCGACTAAGTACACTCAAATTTTACCACCTATAAGTCCAAGAAATAGAATTCTAGTCGCCGTTAACAGAGCGTAAGTCTAGATTCCTAAGCTTATACTGATAAGTTCCACATGTAAAAATTCAAATCCTTGCTCAACCAATTGCCCAAATACGCGTTTCTGATCCAGAGACTCGTTCAGCATTCGCGCTGACTACCAGTAGCCCAATGAGGCAATGAGCCGTTAAGATACCATCTGCCTTACAATTTTTGACACGAAATTCAGAAACGACTTCTTTCAAGAAAACCTTCTAAAATTCGTGTTCGTATCACATAAATAATATTTTCAATAATTTCAGATACCTAAGTAAATCATATTACATGCTCGGATTACTAGGGACTAGTATAGTATACAAAAAGTAAGTACTTATATACTTAAGAACTTGTGAGGTACAAATTAATTTGTCGAGGTTCTGATTAGTTTGACCCTATTTATTACTTTAAGGTACCTGTATTGAGTGGTACCTATATAAGTACCTACTTACAGGAATTTGTTAGGTAATTGAAACGGTAAATGGATGGACATTAGATGAAAAAGGTAGATGAGACAAAACCCTGAATGGGCCTTAAATGATTTTTGGAGAAATTTTTGTCAGGTACAAAAAGTTTGATAGTTATTTAACTTTTATTTTGATGAAGATATTGCTATTTTCATAGTCTATACAGTACAGATAACAGTTGTTTTGTTGCACGTTCATTGGTGATAACATTGCAATTTTATTAGAAAATACTACTGCTTATTATTACCTACATTATAATCATTATAATATAGGTACCTTATTCCATGTCTTTTCTTAAAAAGAGAAGTTCTACGAAAAACAGATCTATTTCTACGTAACCGTAACAACAGAAAATAATAACTTTTCTTGGAACAGTTCATTAACTTTTATAATAAGCACAAAAGGTCTGTTTCCTTTGTTGGTCACATCGGTAATTACGCGCGGTACGGGTGGCATTTACGTTGTTTGCGTAACCACGTAAACACTACGGTAAAGTTCACGGTTAATTGCAAAACAATCAGTGGATTATACGTAATAGCAATTACGTTTTCAATCGCTTTTAGGAATCAAAGGCAATTCTTTTTCACACACACATCGCCTGACAAATATATATAACCTCAAAATTCAACAATTAGTTGTTGTGAATGGTAGATTTTGTCTGTATGATTATAAAAAAAAGATCTTTTAATGTACAAGTTTGTACATAGTTTAGTCGTCATTTTTTACTTGTTGAAAAGTCTCATGTCTGCTATTTCTTTGAGCCGAACAAGAATAATATTACTTAGGCCTAACCACAACAATAGGTCCAATGGCCCTTTCCAGTCCTTTCCTGGAAAAACACTTTACATAGAGCCTTTCAGGCTTTCACTCTACAACGATATCTTTACCTTTACTTACTCTCATGTGACGGTTCTATTACAGGACAAGTGACCTTTTAGCTGAAATGTTATATAAGTTATGTGCGGTGACAGTCCTTTTATTAAGAAAACATTATGTTTCTGGTTGTTTGTAGAACTGTGTCTTGGGGAAAAATATAGTTTCAAGTGCTCAAGGGCGAATTTTACCAATGAAACAACGCGATCAGCACGTCTAAACCGCGCTCAAGAACTGTCAGGGTTAATATTTTATAACAATGATGACACTGACAGGTCTTGGACGTGCTTTAGATGTGTTGATCACCATTCAGTTTCATTGGTAAAATTCGCCCTTAGAAGAATGACAGGAAATAAATAAAAAAATGTGCTGGAGTCTTAAAGAGACGCGATTTAAGTTTGTCTGTGATTCCACGAAATTATAATAAAATAAATTGCCTTTAAGAAGTCTGGACTTGACAGTTCCGGCCCATTAAGTTTAAGTTTAGCACTTGCCGATGGCTATGAAATTACCAACACATAGGGTGTAAGTCTTTTTATTTTTCTGTAAAAGACAAAAATTAAAGACTTTTTTAATCAAGATATTTTTTTCGCTGAATTTAGGAATTTCTGCCTACGTTTAAATTTTCGTTCATCCGTGATTTTTTTTTGTTGAAATCAGGACTGATGTTTCGACTATGTTAGAGTTATAAGTGAAAATGTTAAACAAACTTCTCGATGTGGTTCTATCTCCAATCTGTGTTCACCACAAGTTCAACGCACCGAACAAACCGACGGCCACCACGTAAAGTATCGAAACTGCAAAACCTCTACTTTACAGGAGAGCGATTCTAAGTTTAGATTTAGATTTTTGTCGAATATGAAATTCGAAAATTTTATATTACCGATGTATCTAAAGTGGAAAATTTTACCGTTTTATACTGTCTACTATAGTTTTTGATAATTATTATACTTTTTCTAATATTACACATTCGATAGTTTACTTGGTTACTGCTGGTTACTTTTTTACCGAATATGCCAATTTCGATTTTGTTCAATTGAAAAACAATTGAGGGTATAAAATTAGTACATAATTTCTATATAAAATCAAAAAAAAAAATAATAAAAAAAAAACAAAATCAATCAAAATCTTTATCTCTACTTGCTATTAGTGCAATAAAACGAAAATGGCTTTTTTGTAATTTCGATAGTATACGTGGGGGCCGTCGAAACATTAGCATGCTACCACGTGTTTGTTCCAAACTATAAACATACAAAGTTTCACCACATACAATCTATCAACATCTCGCTTCGGTCTTCTTAGCCCCGAAACTCGAAGTTCGATGGCTAAACTTGAACGATCCGGTCATCTAAGTTTAGCCATCGAAGTTCAAATGAACGTAATGAAGCTGCCGCGAATGTCAACGGCACGACTTGCAGTTATACTGAAGTTCTTAGTGTAAGTTTCTTGTGCATGAAACAACGGTAGTTTAAAAAGATTGTAAAAAAAAGTAAGAAGAAAATTATGAAAAGGAATAATTGTTTATTCTATACAGTTAAGATGCACAGTATAAAGTAAATATAAAATACTCATACTAATAAAAAATAACCAAAAGCCTAGTATCCGACAAATGAAATTAATAAGTACAAAATAAATAGTTAATCAAGAGTATTTTGTATATATAGGTATTAATTTCCAAATTAGCAAACATTGAGTGTCAGAATGATTACTGGTTATTTACTGTGTATGAAAGTTCTGATGAATATGTTTTGTAGGGAAAGAATTTCATGAAGTAAAGCACAGAAAGACAAGGCTTAATTTATTTAATTAGAATTGTCAGTATTAAATCAGAAAGCTAGTTGTCCGTTCGCAAAGCTAGGTCTTTGTGGAGAAGAAAAATAAGAAACTCCATAGAAACAGTATAACAGTATTCTATCAATACATTTCTATAAATCTCTTGAACCATTACTCAACAACGCAACATTATGAAATAACAAGGAAAAGAATATGCCAATATACAATTTAACATATTATTAGCAATATTGGCATTTTTTTATTTTTTTTTTGGGTGGGGAAATTATCAAATAACTTCTCCCGCTCTGGGTGGAGAGGGAGGGCGTGTCAGACTCTTACTGACTAAAACCCACTCGTGCTCCTTCGGTTGCCCTGTTGCCGGGGGCCACGATTTCCCTTTCGGCCCATATTCGCAGCCCCGGCAGGCATTGGCCCTAGCGCACCCCGTCAATTCTGCCGACATCTCTTTGAGGCGCGCGTGGAACACAACGCGCCGTCGGTCCTTATCGGACGGCGAGCTACCCATTGCTCACCGTTCGTAAGCCCGCGCCTACGGTGGCCGGAAATCCTGCGTCCTGCGTCCTGCGTCGGTTAGGGGCGTGAGGGCGCGAAATTTGCCTCTCCCTCATGCGTTCCGCCTCCTTCTTCGCGAGCATTACCGCTTCGCAGAAGGAGGTGACGACCTGCCATTTCCTCTCGCTCCGTACCATGGCCTGAACCAGGGCCGGACGCGAGAGATCACCGCCGCCGATCGCCTCCACGAGGACACGGCAATGCTCCGCCCAAGCCGGGCAAACCTCCACCGTATGCTCCACCGTGTCCTCCGGGCGATCCACACAATGGTGACACCCGGGCGTTTTCTCTCGCCTTATCCTGAACAGGAACCTCCCGAAGCAGCCGTGTCCGGTGAGGACCTGCGTCAGGCGGAAGGTGAGGGCGCCGTGGCGCCTCTCAAGCCACTCCTCAAAGACGGGTCTTATCGCCGCAATTGTGGCGTGCCCACTCCGAAACCCCCTGTGTCTGTTGAAGTTCTAATAATTAGCAAATGACCCCTCCTCTATATGCGAATTTGCTATGGCGGGTCCAGATCTAGTCACCTTGTTTAATCTGAATCTCGGAAACGGCTCCAATGATTGTCATGGAAAACTCCGAAACCGCATACAAAATTTCATGAAAATCGTTGGAGCCGTTTGCTTTGCTAATTATTAGAACTTACTTTCCCTCGATCGTAATTTTTTTTATAGTATTAAAAAAAAAGCGTACCTACTATCTTATTTTTAACCCTAGTTTGAGGGAAGTTTCGAGGTATTTTAATTTTCACCAATGTTTATGACTACCAACAAATAATAAAAAACTACTCAAATCAGGTTAAAAAAAACCGGCCAAGTACATGTCGGACCACGCACAATGTAGGGTTCCGTAGTTGGGATGAATTTATCCGAAGAACAAACTTAACTTGAAAAAAAAAAAAAACATACAGAATGAAATGGGAGAATATGTTTTTACAACCGCAAATCTAAGTTGGTCGACTATTACTCGTTAACTTGTAAAGCTTACTCAGCTGTGATAGTTTTCCTTTTAAATTCGTTATATAAGCTACTGCCATGAATTTTTTCACATGTCTAAAACCAACCATTTAGCTGGCAGGGGGGGGGGACACTTGACTCTAACAAAAATTTTCACTTTAAAGCTTAATATTTCGCAAACAGATCTCTAAATTCAAAAATGGTTTTAGCATACTCATAATATTTTTGAAAGACCTTTCCAACGATACCCCACACCAAGGGAAAGAAAAAAAAAAAAAAACTTTTCCACTTTACGTGTAGGGGAGGTACCCTAAAAAAAAATATTTTTCATGATTTTATTTTACCACTTTGTCGGTGTGATTAATATGTATACCCATGCTAAATTACAGCTTTCTAGTACTAAGCGTCTCTGAGCTAAGCCGCGGACAGACAGACAGACAAACAGAGAGACAGACAGACAGACATGACGGAACTATAAGGGTTCCTTGTTTACTACGGAACCCTAACAATTGGAAAAATCTCAATAAAGTATAAAAATTTACATATCTCTCAAACTATAAAAGTTTAGTTAGGGAAAGTATAGTTCAATGATTAGTAAATGACCTCCTCTATATGCGAATTTGCTATGGCGGGTCCAGATCCAGTCACCCTGTATATACAGTATGATTCTTCATAATGTGCACATATTGAAATAAGGGAATCTATAGATGCTTAATTTTATCGACGGAAAAAAAATGTTTTTTTTTTTAAATCAACGGCACTAGAACTAACCAACTGACTATTCGATCACTTGATCCAGTACACTTGTTTTAAGTCAAGGTCCGCACTGCTCAAAAGCCAAGTAGAAACTTCCCATTTAAAAAAAAAAAACTAAACTCTCGCAGTTGACCTATGAGGACATGGCTGCTTAACTGGACTTTCCTGTGGCTGCCTTAAGCTTCTACATTTAAAGCCTCCAGCCAGGGGCACAAACATTTCTAAATTAAAACTAGGCGAACGCTCGCTAAGGGCACCCCCTGTGGGGTACGAACCTCGGCTTAGGGTGTCACTGAGTGGAGGACAGTAAGAAGGGACAGGCTGGATCAAACTTAGACAAGTTAAGTGTAATTTTAGGTAAACACGATACTTAGTCAAATTAGGTATTTCTGCATTGGTCACAAGCTTCGTAAATAACAATATTTTAATAACCTCAAAATGAATTATCTAACAGGTGCTTAACTGTTTATTTTAATTTGCACAGCAATAAGATCTTTTTTACTTCGAAATGAAAACACTAATGTTTTTGCAAAATTATTCAAAACCGGAACCGTTTACTTTGGTAACAATAGATAATGTACAAAAACAGAAAGCTAACAAAAAGTTTAAAACACGTTTGATTCTTCTATTTGCTTTGAAAGTTGGTCCCTTGTTAAGAATTTTTTGCTATACAACGATATAACTCACTAAGAAATCTTATAAAATTAACTTTGAGAACTTTTTTGGAACGTCCAGAAGACTTATAAACGGCCTGAGGGATCTTAATTAAAAGATTTTATGAAACCGATCTTGAAGGGGTCTAAAAATAACTTCTATTTTCGGAAAATTTTCTGTTACTGAAGAATAAGAAAATTATTGTTTAAGTTTTCTTGCGATAAGTGACTATAAAAGGAATTTTAATATTGGTTTTAATACACATTACGTGTTTTCGTTTGCGACGAACTAGGCTGTATTTTAAATTTATTATCTCTAATCAAAGATGGGTATAATAATACTAACCTGTAAACTTTCTCAACAGTCTCTTCTCATACAGAGAAGGCACGAGCATAATCACCATGTTTGCTCAAGGCAGGTTGGTGATTCAGACTTATGTTAGTATTAGTTATAAGACTGCCTCATTAGTCTAGTGGTCACAAGCGCTACTGCTGAGCATGAGGTCCTGGGTTCGATTCCCGGGTCGGGCAAAGTGTTATTGGGTTTTTCTATCTGAAATTTCTCAGTAGCAGCTCGAAGTCTGGGTTTGTGCCCAGTTAATGGCAATAGGCTCGCCCCCATGGGACTTAAACATAACTGGCGAAATGTGGGTGTACCTGCTACAGGGTCACCTCTGCCCAACCCTTTGGGGAAACAAGGCGTGATGTTATTTTATACGTGTAGTTATAAGAACAGCTTTGCTTGCGATGTTTTCCTTCATCACTGATGCCTAAAATAAACTTAGAAAAAGTACATATGAATTTTTAAAGTCACATTATTACTTTCCTGGATTTGAACCCACAACCTCGTACATGAGAGGCGACGCCTTAGCCCTTGTGTAACCCTAACTAAGAAGGGTATGTAATAGTTAAACAAAATGAGTAAGTTTTACTTATCTTTCCATCACACCATGTGAAGCAAATTCTGAAAATGGATTTGAAATGTTTCAAAAAAGCTTTCGAATATTGTGTCATGGTTGGTTGCACTGTAAAGTCCTATGCAGTAAAATCAAACTCACATTATGGTAGTGACAGCTTGATTGCCTTTCACATAGTTTTGGCGAGCTGAAGTTTTATTGGCGTGGGCGCAGCAACCAGGAAGTGAAGGTGGAAATTACGAAAGTAATTTAACCAAATATCCTTCAATATTTGGTTGAGATATTTCATTAAGTTTCATCAAAGGTTTATGGTATTTAGATTAGTTTAGATTCAATTGTCAATGATCAGCCTACAACCGTTTCCTTCAGAGATGGTTACCGTAAGGCCGTTTGTCCACCACCACCGTCAACGCGACGTCAACGAGAACAAAATGACGGTGTCGAAGTAGGGATAGACAAATTTACCATGGCCGCGTGTCTGTTACACGAGCACACACTGCCGTCAGACCGGCGCCGTTCGCCCAGCTTTTGTTTTGTCATACATAACATACTGAACCACCGAGTTTGTTCGCGGTGGATAAAGGATCACCGTCACTGAGACGTCACGTTCGATTTGAATAATCTTGTTCCTCGTTGACGTCCCGTTGACAGTGGCGATGGACACACATCCTCACATGAAACATTTTAGACATCACTTTAAGTAATGGGCAGGACTAATTACACAAATATTATTACCATTATACTATTTATAAAAAATCGTTTTTTATTTTAAAATTACTTATCATTTAATACTAGAACTTACAATGAACTTCATCATCATCATCAGCCTATAATGTTCCCACTGCTGGGACACAGGCCTCCTCTCTGTGAGAGGGAGTGGGCCGTAATCCACCACGCGGGCCCAGTGCGGGTTGGTAGATGTCACATGTCTTCGAATTTTCGGTTCTAAGACATGCCGGTTTCTTCACGATGTTTTCCTTCACCGTTTTGAGAGCAGTGGTGATGAAATAATTTACACAAAGCAAAGCGTCTGTCTGGGTTCGAACCTATGACCTACAACTCGTAAGTTGCAGCCATTACCACTAGGCCACCACTGCTCAAAATGAACTTAATTAAAATTAAATAACCCTAAATTCGAACACACTCAAACGTTCGTTTACATTGACCATCCACTCACTTTAGCGTTTCAGACCAAAATGTAGTAGGATTTTACCTCCTCAAAGAGTAGAGAGCCCTCCATACGTTCAGTGTCAAACGGCCGTGCCATCTTGCTCTAGAGGTCCTTTAGGTCTCTTAAACAAAATTCGTATGCAGATGCAAGTTTCTGAAGGGAATCTGTGTAGATGTTTATATGCAAATGAAAGTGAATGAATATTTAAGGGGTGCTCTTGCGAATCTTGTTTGCATTATTTTTTTTTATTTTGCGGTTTGCTTTTTACACCTATCTTTGATCAACTCTGGGTTTTCTTGTTGATACTATGATTCTGTACGACTTCGCTTTAAGCAGAATAGTATTTGTTTTCTGACACTAGTTTAGTTTTACAGGTTTTTAGGGTTCCGTAGTAAACTAGAAACCCTTATAGTTTCGTCATGTCCGTCTGTCTGTCTGTCTGTCTGTCTGTCTGTCTGTCCGCGGTCTAGCTCCAAGACCCTTTGTACTAGAAAGCTGTAATTTGGCATAGGTATACATATTAATTACGTCGACAAAGTAGTAAAACAAAGTTATGAAAAAAATTTTTTTTAGGGTACCTCTCATACACGTAAAGTGGTGATGTTTTATTTATTATTTTTTTAACCCGTGGTGAGGGGTATCATTGAAAAGGTCCTTCAAAAACATTATGAGTTTGTCAAAACTATTTTTGGATCTAAGAATTCTTTTGCGAAATATTAAGCTTTAAAGTGCTAATTTTTGTTAGAGTCAAGTGTCCCCCCCCCTGCCGGCTAAATGGTTGGTTCTGGGCGTGTGAAAAAAATCACAACAGTAGTTTATATAACGAAATTAAAAGAAAAACTATCACAGCTAAGTAAGGTATACAAGTTAACGAGTAATAATCGACCAACTTAACTTTGCAGTTACAAAAACATGTTTTCCCATAAATTCCGTATATATAACATATTTTTCAACTACAAAGTTAAGTTTGTTTTTGGGATAAATTCATCCCAACTACGGAACCCTTCATTGTGCGTGGTCCGACACGCACTTGGCCGGTTTTTATTATAGTGATGGTTATATTAAAATCATGTTGTGTACCCAGATATTCCACATGTTTCATTTTACATTCATGATATTTTCTAAATAATAATAACAATAATGTTTTTTTATATCTTTTTAGAGTATGAAATATTTAAAAATGTAATTATATGTGAAAGAAAATAAATAAACGAAATAATAATAATTTCTTAAGTTTTATAATCTGCCGTACAATAAAGTCTATATAAATAAACTTATAAACATCCCAATTTATTTTAAGCACAGCTATATTTACTCATTTTAATTCACTATCATAAACCTGAATCTTAAAACCATTTCCCTCGAAACGTCTGAAGGTATTCACGGTCGAATATTCTGAGATAACCTCAAGATTTTAAGTGGAATACCTCTACGGATTACCGGCGAAGCTTATTTATAAAGTAAACATCTTTTGGAGGGTATTTCGTCTTTATTTGAATAGAAATGTGTATTTAAACGTTGGAGGTACCCAAGTATTTACCGAGATGCCAAATTAAATTAGTATTGAATTGGCATATCTGCCGATTTGGAAAATTAATTTACAAACATTAATTAATTTTTGGGCGTTACTTTTGCGAGAATGAAATAGATGGTATTATAATTAGCTTATTGGTAGAGTATTATACAAATGGAGAAACCCAATAACCCGAATCTGACTGTCACTATAATGAAAATAAAGAATGGTTTATTATTTTAACAAGTAAACTTTAACAACTAGTGATTGGAGCCTCTTTTTACCCGACTACGGCAAAGCCAAAAGGAAGGGTTATGATTTTAGCAGTCTATGTATGTATGTTTGTATGTATGTATGTATGTTTGTTTTTACGTGTGTTCCACCGTAGCGCCTAAACTACTGAACCGATTTTGGTGAATGAGGTATCAATAGATTTGTAATAATGGTCCGAGTGACATTGGCTATATAATTTTTCCCTAAATTTAATTTGGTGGACTTTACACGTTAATTTCTAACCTCGAAAAAAATTAAAATGGTATGATCATAACATGTTTGGTATCAAAAGAAAGGTCTTGACGAGCACATTACAAATATGTATATAATATTATATTTTCAAAGTAAATAAATATGTTTTAATAGTTAAAAACAAGCAAAAGTGAGACTGCGCTACGTAGTAGGTATCGCAAGATGTTACCAACGTACAGTTAATCAAATCTTAATAAATAGTAACGATTTTTACTTCCACTCTTATGAAGAAAAACAAGTACAACGTAATATTTATATTTTGGATTTCTTCGAAGCTCGATATCGATATATGGTGTTGGCGTTGAAATAAATCGCTCTATGATTTCGTCCAAAGCACTATGCACTGCTATTGGAATTTAAAATAGGTTAATTACTGAACTATTGTATTACTCTTATTTACGTTTATCAAGTGTGAAAACGGAAAAGTATAAAATAAAAAAATAAAGTTTAATAAAAACTGTAACCCGACTACGGGAAAATAAAAATGATCTAAAAAGTACGAAACAAGCAAATATTTCAGACAGAAATCAAGACATAGGTACAAAAATGGTCAAGGTAAAGACGTCGTCGCATGCCATTATAATTTTGTAGGTGTTCCTGGCACCAATATGGTATACAGGCATGCGACGACGGCTTTACCTGGACCATTTTTTTACCTATGTCTTGATTTCTGTCTAAAATATTTGCTTGTTTCGTACTTTTTAGATCATTTTTATTTTCCCGTAGTCGGGTTACAGTTTTTTATTAAACTTTATTTTTTTATTAAGCAAATAAGCCTGTGTTAAGAGATTCCGCTCTTCCATAACTTGTAAGTAAGTACCATTAACTTATCTTATAAAAAAAAATAAGAAAAAAAATAAGAGAGAAAGCTAAACAAGCAGCACGCACGTAGGCATGCGAGTGTGTGAGTGAGAGTGAGAGTGAGGGTGTGTGAATGTGAACACGAATGAATCAGAGTCTATGCGTGAGGGTAAGAACAGTACAGGAATTAACGAAGTGTAGGGTTATATTTTTTTCCAGCAGCGCTGCCGTGTCGTCATGGGTGAGTGGTTTTACTTAATTAGTAACAATTTTTTAAATTCATTTTGTTTCTTATTTTGTCCGTAAATCTCGTTGTTAAGTCAATTGTATAGCTGAGCTGAGCATTTTTTTTATTGTATACCGGTGAACTTGGTTTTAGTTTGACGAACTTCCGCTGTTATAGGTATCTTTTTTTCTTTTCAAGGTTAAGCTGGGGTCAAAAGGAGGAGTTTGTGTTTTTTTAGAAGAGTTTTAATTATATATTGTTTTCGCACCGAGATTAAACCACTTATTTGGTAAAGGTTTTGTTTAGGATATTTAAAGTTTTTAAAGTACATAGATTAGTTTTATTAGAGCCCGTTGTGCAAGATTCAATTAATTTCCTAAAAAGAACAGAACATATTATAAAAAGGTTCATGCTTTATGTATCACATTATTGTCGGGACGCTGTATATATGCTACTCGCGCAGTAAACACTGCTTGCGCGATGCAGGACTTTGCGTGACGTCACTTTGATGCGTAGTTACAATGTGGCGATGTAGATGACGCCACAGATGTAGTGGCGTAATTTGTTTAAAATACTGGTATTCAGCTGCATCCGGTTACACTAGAAACCGGCCCCAACATTGCTGAGAAAAGACTATGCAAATAATGAAGGCGTAATTATTAACGCGTATTTAAACTTTTTCAATTCTATACTTTTATTCGATTGAACATGAATTATGTTAATCCTCAAAGTTATAGCTTAGTTTCTAATTAAAAATAAAGAGTTCAAATACCTGGTTGTCGTATCTGGGACATCAGAAGCGTTATTAGTTCGAAGTCGGCTTCACTTAGTCTGCTGTTACAGTGTTAGTCTCGGCAAATCAAAGTTATAGTTGACCTGAAAAAAATGAGTCTCATTAATATTTTTTACATTATACAGTATTATATTACTGGCAACACCAAAAGATTCGATGTGTCAGAACGTAGCGCGGGAACGGCCTTCTGGGTTGGGTGCTCGTGACGGTAGGACGTGCTTAGTGGCTGTATCGGTAAAAAGAGAGATTGGCATGGTATTTAATAACAAATAACAAAAATGTCTTTATTGGTAATTTTGTAAAAAAAAACACTAACACACTAAAGCCTATGTATTTTCACATAGCAATAAGCAGTCCATTTATGTAAATATTACTAAATAGAAAGTTTGTAGTTCGAGATTCGCAAAATGCATTGTTATTTATAAAAAATAGTATGTTTTGATGTGCCTCTGAAGAAACATTCTTCAGAGGCACATCAAAACTTATTATGTAGTATGTAGTTTAGAAATAAATAATTTTCATACTTTTGAACACACAAATGCATTTTTAAATACAATTAAGTGAGTGATGTTATGATGTATAGCAAACTAAGACACTAGAGTTAAGAAGGACAAGTTGTATAGATTTATAATCTTAAAATCCATATTATTAAACTCATCGAGCAATATTGGACCTAATTGCAGGTACATAGGGTCGTATATACAAATACAAAAAAATACAAAATGGTTTATTGCTTCAACAAGTTTACATTTATTATGGTATTGGTTGGAGATTTACTGTAAATTAAGGTAACCTATTAGTTTTATGGAAAATTTTAGAATACTGATTAAATAGTGATATTATGTGGGGAATAGGAGATGTGATGGTATGGTGTAGAATATTGAATTTGATGTTGGCAAAGAAATATAAATGACTGACAAAATATCTTGGTGTTGCATATTATTTTCCTTATCCCTGAAATATTGTAAATATGTAGTTTTACTAAACAGTTTTAGATTATGGGTATTTTGAGGTTAAATAATTATATTCGAAATTAAATTAGTAATTTTAGAGTAAGGATGGTTCTTATTTCATATAAAACTAACATAAATTGACCGTATGCTTAAATCACAACCGTTACTCTTTGAAACTTGTATGAAATGGCTATATATAACACGGCCAATTGACGTAGGGTGTCACTTTGCTTAACATTAACTTCCCTGATTATACACACTTCGTCTTTAATAAACCTAACCTAACCCCTTTTCTTTGCGAGAGAACCGAAACCAAGTACAATTAATTACCAGGAAAAGCTTGTCAACACTGATTTTAATCCCCAAATTATTGGAGACCGTTAATCACGAGCTTTCAAAGAAACGCGCAATCATCTTGTCGCTGCTTTAAATGAAATTAATGATTCATAACAATATTTTGTCGTTCAAGTGATGCCTAAGTATTAAGGGTGGTCGTACATCTGACAGAAGATGCGTCGCGTATCGTCGGTCGCGTAACGCTAGAACGGATAAGTTTATAATTTAAAAACATTCAACCTTAGACACTCAACCGATGATGAGTTAGTGCGTCGAGCGTACTAAATGGAAGTTTACGAAGTAAGGCCGGGCCTATCTTCCATCAGATCTGCGACCACTTTGGTCGTGATAGTATTTCTGATTGTTTTGAAATTATATCTATTGTTTATGAGGTGTATAAGGTCCACAAGGTAGGCCGATGACCTTGTGAAGGCCGCAGGAATCCGCTGGATGCGAGAAGCATAGAACCGGTCCAAGTGGTGGTGCTTGGGGGAGGCCTATATCCAGCAGTGGACGTCTTTCGGCTTCGGCTGACAGTGATGAGATGGGTAATTTTTTATTTTTTTAATAGGAGTGTTTGGATTTATTTTGAACCCAACGCCAACTTTAAAACTCAGTGATCACTTATTATCTAAATATTTTGTGAATCATTTGATGGTATACCATTACATGTAATTAACTTACATGAAATAAGAACCATCCTTAGGTACTCTAAAATAACTAATTTAATTCCGAATATAGTTATTTAACCTCAAAATAGATACTAATCCCCGAATGAATCTTAGAGTCGTTACCCCAATATCATAATCTAAAACTGTTTTATAAAACTACATATTTACAATATGTCAGGGATAAGGAAAATATTATGAAACACCAAGATATTTTGTCAGTCATTTATATTTCTTTGCCAACATCAAATTCAATATTCTACACCATACCATCACATCTCCTATTCCCCACATAATATCACAATTCAATCCGTATTCTAATATTTACCATAAAACTAATAGGTTACCTTAACTTATAGTAGATATCCAACCAATATTATGCCAATCTATCTTTTAACCGACACAGCCACTAAGCACGTCTTATCGTCACGAGCGCCCAACCTAGAAGGCCCGTTATTCTGCTATTCTGACATATCGAATCTTTGGGTGTTGCCAGTACAATATCCCACAATTACGTATTAATAAATTGAAACCTAATACTAACAAACAGCCTATATAACTAGAATTTCATTAGCTTAACTAAATTATAGCACCCAACATGGAATCTATTTGAAACGATAGCGACACGTCAACAAGGCTTACCGATTTGCTTACTCAAAGGGTAAACGCTAATATTCGCACTCATGAATCAATCGGCGTCATTCAATCATTCATTCGCACATGTCGCAGTGATTAATGTGTTCATTCGTTCGTTGAATGAACATGAATAATGTTTATCTCGTGTTCTATGTGTTAAGTAGGTGCTGACAATCTGATTTGTAGGTTTGGTATTGGATTTAGCATATTTAATTAGTTCCGATCACTGGTGATACGTGAAAAATTAAGTAATTATGTGATTAATGAGATCCCACCATCACTCAATACTCAAACATCATTACTCAATAGATTAATTGATTCTAACAATCAAATTAGTTGGGCTATAGCAATAAATGCTGTACATTAATTGATTCATTGATTGTAACGTATTGTTGGCGTAGGCATTTCAGTATGTATGTAGTTCGATGTTTCCTTTTTAAATTCGATAGTCCAAGACAAGACAATTCAATCTCGAACTACTTCGGGAGCGCATCAAAGTTGCCCAATACCAATCTAAAACAAAAAACATTTTATTTTTGCAAAAAACAAAACACTGTCCAAATTCAATACCTCTGGGATTCCCAACTTGGATAGCCCATGAATAGGAAATGTGAAGGGATTCTGCACGGAATTATATAAGGTATTTGGCACGCGACCACCATAAGCCAAAATTTCCACCACAACCGATGTAACCAAACCAACCAATGGATTAAAGTTAAAGTCAATCATAATTCGATGTGAATTTTAAGCGCGAAATCCAGAAGTTGCAAAACGAGAATTTTGCGAGCTGGCGTTGTTTTTGTTTAATTTTCTATAAAAAGCAACGCTGTCGTACAAAGGGAGCTATCGCAAAATTGCTTCCGATGTGATTTCGGGAGTTTTCAAGCGGATCAGTTTGATAAAGGAAAAGTAAAGGCTGCAGCTGACAATGTTTTCACGGAAGCGCAAAAAGGATTTTTCAAATTCCTCTTCCCAATATATTGTATACGTAGGTTGTAATATACGGCCCCTTTCCTCTTATGAAGGTTTTTTAGGGAAGTAATACTTAACTTTAAGTATCAATAAAGATTAGAGTAAAGCTACTGTAACAGGTATCTTTGAAAACATCAGGTAACTTAATAATGGGAATTTTTTGCGTTTATTTCATTACTTAAATCTCTTATTTTGTTCATGGAGAATTTAGCTGAGTCAGATTTGATTGGAACACTTGTATATAATTTTTATTAACGTAGGTGACTACCTGGTCATAGTAATCTAGACCATAGCTATACTCCATAGGTTTAGGTAGTTAAAAAAAGGTAAACAAATCGTAAAAAGGGTTTTTATAGATGACACTTTCTTGTTAAAAAAACAATAAAACCAAATTAAATTTATTTTAGTGTTTTACCATAGTTTCCTCTTTTATTAATGTATGTTAAACTTTATCGTTTATTCTTCAACTATTTTTCGTAGATGTAACTGCTTGAGCACATTTTTTTTGTCTGATTTATAAGATTTTGTAATCTGTCTATTGTAAAGAACCCAATTTCTAAACGTCAACGAAGTATAACGTTGCTAAATTGAAGAGTTCAATTGTGACGTAGCATAACAACTGAAGTGACAGGTATTACGTTTACTCGGTTACTTGACAGCTGTCTCATCACGTGGTATTTTTTGTTTACCTTTATTTAACTACCTAAACCTATGGAGTATAGAGTGGTTTCATTTGATTTTTCCTGATATTTTCAAATCCAATTGCGAGTTTATTTCAAATATCAAAATCATTCCCAATTTATCAATCCATGTTTTACCTCTACAAAATTTTATTTTGTACCAATATTTCAATTTAATTGCTCGGGTCAAAACTCACTTCAAACCAGTTAGCCTATTAGCTTGATGCCCATCTTTATGGCTCTCTCTGGTTCATAAGTGCTCACATACCCATAAAAATGTTATGGCCTCTTTCTGGATGACTTTCGAAATGAGGACTGTTGGGATTTGTTTTTATTTCTGCTTTAAGCTCTTTTACTTCATATATTATGTTTAGACATAGCCTTAATGCTTTAAGGCAATGTTCATTTTGCGATGAAATTGTTTAAGTACGTTATAAAGGGTTTAAGCCTTAGGATTTGAGCCTTAGGCCGTTCTTTGTTCTTTTATCTAACATAAAATATATTAGTTGGGGTCCAGCGTATATTTCAGAAAATCTTGTAAAGTTATGTCACTTTTTTGCTTTGACTTGTCTGAGAGGTCTACTGTTATTACTATAATCGCAATTTGTACAACCATTGTTTTAGCCAAGAAAATCTAACACACACAAACACAACACATAAACTCACATAGGGTTAAACAAATATTACAGAACACCACCTGTTACGATACAGACATACTCCTTTTGCTTCGTTTACGTTTATATATCTGGTCATAGACACACGCGGGTTGCGGATACGCACCTGACCTTTCTGAAGAATATCACCAATGAGAAAACCTAACCACGCGACAGATACCGTTACCGTTTCTGCAGAATGTAACAAAAATTTCATTGCAGTTAACATCACATTGAACATCCAAATGGCATAGAAAAATACCGTGTGTTAACGCATACGTTCGCAATAAAATGTAACGTGCGTGATCTGTTAAGAGAGGCGGTAAGTACCTACCCGGCACGAAGAGCACGAATGACCTGGATCCTTTCGAAAACATCTCTCACCACAATTAAAATTGAACTATAATTTTATGAATTGGTTTTAGGTTTATGGAAGTTTTTTATTTTGTGGTTTTATTCGGCTGTTTGTTATTGTTTGCCATTTTTGCAGAATATATATGTCGGAGACGGGTATGTGACTCTTTCGTTATTATCAGCAATATTTTAATTACTGTGGGCGTAGTGTGGGTAGTATTGGTTAATGCGCAATAGAAAAACAGTTTGCAGTTCAGATCATTATAATTTACTATCAAATTAATCACACTAGCTAAATTATACACACACTGGGTGCGACGGCGTTTATTAAAATCACCAATTAACACAATTATCACAAATTACAACTAACACAATAACTGAGCATCACGAATCGAGAACCGTTTCGGCGACGTCTTGACTCCAATGCGACCAGAGGCTCAAATGTCCTCCTCGCCTTGGCCTTAAAACATCACGACTCTGTAGAAGCGCGCTTTTTAGGTGTGGGTAGATCACGTCCTGTCGCCATCGGCGCGCTTGCGATTCGTTTCGTGTCCGCACTAATGACCGGATCCGACATATATAAAATTTGCCTACTTACTACCTATGTATGTCCGTAGAAGGAAATATACTGACCTTATTAGTGATGTTCATTAAAGAGGTCAAAGTGCGTAAGTAGTACTGGCAACCTGCATGCGTGTACTAATGTATGAACGAGGACGAAGCAAAAGCAATACGTAAGAGTCGTAGCAGGTGGCGTTCTCACCTCATGGGGACAAGCGTTGGTTTATGTTTGTATCACTACTTAGTTTAAAACAAAGTCGCTTTTTCTGTCCCTATATCCCTATGTATGCTTAAATCTTTAAAACTACGCAACGGATTTTGATGCGGTTTTTTTTAATAGATGGAGTGATTGAAGAGGAAGTTTTATATGTATAATAACCCGGTTTATACCCGTGCGAAGCCGGGGCGGGTCGCTAGTGAATCATAAAATTCACAGTTTAAACGATTTCCATATGATTAAAGTATCTCCAAATTGCACGGATCGGATTTATATTACACAATCGACGTTTCGTTTTCATTGTAATGTTGATAAATTTACGACCTTTGATCTTTACTTCCTTGTTTCTTCTATAAAATAACACAAAGGCTTTTAAACAACGTACGCATATACATAAAGCATTTTATTTCACTCCTATCCCAAGATGAGAAACAAGAGCAAATATTCCATGTACCCCTTTCTTAAAATATTTACGACAAAACATGAAGCCATTTCATCAACACTCCTAATACAAGGGTTGTATCTTTTATTTGCAATAGTTAAGGAGTGCCAATTTATGGCGCACCAGGTGTTACAAGTACTCGTTTGTTCCAATTTGCAACATCCACATTGCTCGGAGCAATCATAGCAAAGGAATATATTGGAAAAAATTCACTCGGAGCCAGCGTTCCTTTGTGACAAATATGTTGAGTCTCGAGAAAATGGCGGCAATCAATTTTTGTTGGGTGCTTATTGTGAAGATCAAGGGAGGAATATTGGATATTGGTTCTGCAGATTTACATCGAACTGGTTTTTGGTATCAACAATTTTATAAAGGTTATTTTGTAACTCAGAAAAATAACAACAATTTCTTCATGATCTAACCATTCGGTACCATGTAATAAATAAATAATAAAATAAAATAAAAAAGCCTTTTATTTCATGCAATAACAAGTAAGTACATTTATCTTATCCTAATATATATTTATATTTATTAATTTGCAAGAACCCCTCCGCAGGTGAAGGCCTCCTCCAAAGAAATCCAACTTTCTCTGTTTTGCGCTGTCTGCATCCAGTTTGGGCCAGCCGTTTTACGGATGTTGTCCGCCCATCTCGTGATTTATTTATTTATTTATTATTAGGCTCTTCAACAATGAGTACACTATTACTTATAATTAGTACATTGCAAACTTAAGTCTAAGCGCCTCATTACTTATAGAAAAGCACAGCATGCACTACATTATGCGCAGATAATAACCTAATTAATTAAAACAAGTAATACATAGTTTAGATGAAAATAAATTATTAAAAGCTAAATTGATTACAACAAATAAATTAAATTACATTGAATAAATTAGATTAGATGAGATTTTATGTTATAATTTTATATAAGATTAGGTTAATATTTGAATTTATATTTTTTGAATTTGATCGGTCTTCCTCTGTGGCGTTTCCCACTTGGGCCTCTCCACCGTGTCACCCTTATGGTCCATCGCTCATCTGGCAGTCTTGCTACATGTCCCGCCCATTTAGTAAAACCTCATCTAGTTTAATAAAATTAAAACTGGTATTAGTGCTATCTATATTCTGAAGTAGAGCACTACGGTGCAAGCATGTCGGTGACGCGAATCTATAAGTTTACCCCCTAGGTACCAAAAATCGCTCAACGCGCCTAGATAAGTTTTCACTTCAGAAAATGACGTGTGAATATTGTGTTATTTTAAATCAATTTACAAAATTGATAATTATTTAACTCTGTAAAGTTGTATGAATTTAGAGGCCTGCTAAACTGATTAATTTGGTTCACATATTGCAGCGTTAGTTTAATCAATTTATCTTATTAAATAGTAATTATTTGCATAGTTTAGTAGAGCTTAATGTTGGGACGACAACTAATTTTCTATGGTCAATGAGATTGGTGGCATTTCAACGATTAGATTTTCTCAACTAAATGAATTGATGAAACAATGAAGGAAGGTTAAAATTGTACACTTAGTAGGGTAGTGTAAAATCTTTTATCATGGTCTAGAGAAGGCAGTTTCTGAAAATTTTAAGCAGAAATGGGCAAGAATGTTTGTAGTTTCTCTGTTAAAAGTACCTCTAAATTATCAACATTTTCACATTGATTGTCGCTGCGATGAGATTGCATCAAAATTTTGAACGGTTTTAAATACGGTAACTGGCCTTCTGTGATATAGATAAACGAAGGCCCCAAAAAGATAAGACAAATAGGTTCTAAAGTAAAGTAAATACACTCCATTCAGCTATCTAAGCTTCTCCTTCCATATACTACCATTTACTAAAAAACTGTTTGCGATAAATATATGAAGGTTCTCACAAGAAACTCCTAAACGTTATCGCGTCAAATTGATGACTGCTGTAATATCCACTTACATGGCTGTTTTTGATGCGACGTCATAACGGTGACGTCATTGCTGGGCCATCAATCATGGCCTAGTTTCTGGCCTTATGTGTTACTATAGTAGTGGATTGGATGAGCGAAGAAAATTGGGTAGGCAGGTAGATAACTGGCGATACTGTCTGTCGGTTCCTGTGTGTGTCTTGTTCTTTATGTGTTTGTGTTCTTTATTTGCGTCATGTTTACTGCAAATAAACGTATTTTCTTTCCTTCTTTTCTTTCTGTAATAATAATATCTTCTGGTAATAATCTTTTGCCCTGCAGTGTAATAAGACTGCAGGGCAAAAGCCTGGTGTAATGAAGGAATGTGGCTGCATTTTGGCCTGATTTAAAATTATAATCTTTTTGTGATAGTTTGTGTATGACATGATGGTAGGTGATAGAGAGCCTGCTTATGGGTAGGTACATAAGTTTTTTTTAACGGCCATTACATCTCTAAAGAATTTACCAAAAAAATTATGTACGTCCAATCAAATTCAAACGATGGATCATACGCCAATTTTGAAATCTCACCTAGGCGAGATTTCAAAATTGACGTATGATTTTTTTCATGATCCCATAAATTACTGTACTTACGTATTATTATTACCATTCTGTTACATACATAAGCCATATACAAACGATTTACTTGCTCCAAATATAGCCCCGAGCCCCTCTTCCACAGCACGGTCGATTGTCTTTCCCTATTCTCGTTATTATCGAATTTTCTATCACAGAAAGATTTATGCGACGTTCGGTAGAAATTTATTCGCAAAATTAATTACTGTGAGTTAATTAACTTTCATATTTCCTACATTAATAACTTCTTATTCTCTTATTGAGTTGACTGAAGCATTTCGATATTGAAAACGAATTGAGTTTTTCTTTCAAATAAAGTAAATTGGAATTGTGGAGTTACTTTGTAGGTCGGTTGAGCATAATTTTATTTTATTATAAGTATAATTTTTTACTTACTTAAAACTGAAAATAATGCTAATTAACTAAAAACAACAAAGGTAAAAAGAAAATTATACTTTCTTAAAAAAACAACCTCGTGTTTTTCTTTTTAGCAAAAAAGGCGACTCAAGATTTTTCAAGAGGAAATGGACATCATCGTCCACTTGTTTACGTTTGACATCGTTCTTGCTATTACGAAAATGTTTGCAGTGTATGCAAATTGTAGCATTTTCCTTGACTGTACTGTGGCACTAGAAAGTGGTGGAGGGCGGGCTTTTTGGGGTCTGTCTTATGTAATTTTGTCGTTCAAAAAACTTTTTACAAAAAAACACCACAAAATGAATACTAAGTGGGAAAAAGTATGTATTATTGAAGGTAACTCAAAAACTATCGAAGTGAAGTTAATAAAATTTATATTGGACCACCTTGAGAGCATATCCTATCAAACAAAAAAAGAATTGTTAAAACCGGTCCACAGTTGACGGAGAAATCGGTGGACATACATCAAAAAAATATATATACGCGACGAACATACGAGTATATAAAAAGTGAGTATTCTCAGTTTAATTTGATGACTATGTGTCATGAAATTACACATTATCGTTTAGATTTTCTTTTCGAATTTCTTCCCCAGTGAGGAAATTAAGCCCACGTTTCGCTTTTTCATGTTTTCATAAGCGAAAGGCTTTATTTAGCTACCTACTTATATAGGTTCTATGTACCTACCTACATTTATGTATAACGTAAGAGTTCCTTTTATTAAACCTTGAATGTGTTAATAACATTTTGTGTGTGCAGTCATATTCTGTAAATATTAATATTGGATTTTTGTGAAGAAAATATGTCATCACGAAATAATACTATTAACAGGAATATAATAATTAAGCAAGTGAATAAAATGATTAATGCTTTGTCCCTACCGTTCCGCTCCCGTGAAAATGTCATAGTTATCCGGGACAAAATTAATTTGCTTAAATTGGTAAATTATTATCATCCAAATTCATTTTGCCATAACTATGTAGTAATTTAGATAAGTACTTTGAGTTACTGTAGGTTCTAAGCCAGTATTCTCCTCATTCTGATTACATCATCTTTCATACAGCCATAGAAAAAAATCAGTGCAAAACTCCAAAATGCGTATTTTCATATCCCCATCACGTATCGTCTTTAATTTAAGCCGTTGAATCCTTACAATGCATCAACGTACCTGTATTTACAACGTTCATATTTCAACAAAGCGACGAGGCATAAACCCTTTACATAATGTATGTATGATTAAACTCTATCTGGACGTGAACGTTTGACTTCGGGGCGAGTTTAAAGAGAATTTTGATAAAGGAGGTAGCCGAAATAGCGGTTGGACTGTACCTTTTGTTACAAATTTTGGGTAGGAAATATGTTCTATTTTAGTTGCATATTTGTTAGTTAGCCAAAGGGTTGTGGTTTTAAATTTTTCTGGCATGAAAGCCTTAAAAAAGCATTAAAAGAATGGCACGTAAAATGTTCAGAATGTGAAGATAAAAAAACTTACATAAATTGGAATGAAAAATTCCCGCAGTTATTAGAACGAAACTTGTAGCTACCAATTAATTTACTACAGAAATTACCTAATACCCAATGGATTTAGGTAATTTCTCTTATTCATTATAAGTAAGTAATAGATTCTTACTATTTTTGTTACGATCTATCGACCTTGGATTTCGTGGATATTTTTCGGACATACCTTGTAGGTATTTTCGTTGCAAAATTATTTATTAATCCCGACAGAGTGACTCACTTTCATTGGTTTATTTTAGTGTCAATTTGTTAAAAGCTCAAAGTAATTAAAAGGTATAAGTACCGTTCCGTTCCGAGGAGCTCGTGCCTAAGTAATAACAGTCGCATGAATCGATCCAACAGGTGAAGCTACGCTTGCCGGGATTGGTCTGTGGATGGGTGACCATCTTTACATAACGAGTCTCCTCCGTACCTCGGAAAGCACGTTAAGCTGTTGATTCCAGCAGTCATTTGTAGATATTTGACAGTTATTACTGGTCGTCAGAAGCCCGATCCAACCAGTCTTATCAAGGGGTATCGTATTTATCCAGTAACTAAGTTGTGGAGGTCAGATAGGTAGGATAGCTCCATGTGAAATACTGGTATTCATCTGTATCCGGTTAGACTGGAAGCCGACCCCAACATAGTTGGGAAAAGGCTAGGTAGGTGATGAAGTACCGTATCGATCCGTACACATCTGTCGCATGTCGGAGCAGCAATATGCAAAAACTACCACTCAGTGAATCCCAAATAGCAGGAAATAACTACGCTGCAGGTCCAGTAAGAGATGGAGGGATGAGCTGGACTCCTTCTTCTTCTGGGTTGGCCCGCAATCGCAGTAGACCGGGAAAAGTAGGAAGAAGGACGAGAGACCTTTGCCCTACAGTGGGACATTACATGCTTATAATAATACTGTATCACTGTCTGTATTATTAGGTCAATGTTCAGTGTTGACATTAAAACAATTCATAGCTCAAACAGCGCGTTTAGCTCCCAATGTTGGCTCAATTGACATCAATCAACATTTAACAGCGTTTTGTTTGACAACTGAGCCAATTATAGAGTCAAATCTAATAATTGATGGAAACTGAGTTATATTCAACCGCGTCTAGACTTGGAAGCAAATACTTTTAAATTGATATTATTGGTGATGTTCTTTAAATAGGTCAGGTGCGTGGTACCTACCTAGCAACTGTAGACGAACCAAGAGGAGTTTAAATATCACAAGCAGACCCCCAAGGGAAAAGGAAGGGACGTATGTGTTTATTTAATGAATTCAAATTTTGAGAGTATCTCAGTGGGTAAATGGTACTGCCAAACAACAGACATTCATTGACGGTATTTTCATTTATGCAGCGTCAACGCCTACGATACACACTATACACACGTAAAAAAACCTGTCCGATCCGAAAGAAGCACATAGGTTCTGCAATAAAATTACCTAAAAGTAAAAAAAAACCTTTTTATAAATAAAAATAATAAAGTTATTGTTATTTAAAAATCACATTTTAGTACTAAAAATACCTCAAATCCATAAAAAAGTTGCAGATTTTTAACAGGGGTCAGAAGTTATTACTGCAAACACCCGCTAAATGACGGCTTCCCGCGCTCCATGTCATAACCCGGTAAAATTCCTCATTGAAAAAAAAAAAACTGACGAATTTTGCACGATTCATAATGCGAAGCATTAGAGTGTTCTGCGATCGAAAAATTTGTTTTGCCTCCTTTCTGCAACTGTTTTTATTGTTACTTTCCTGCTAGTACACAGAACCTACTCAATTTATATACTATTGTATAGATAATTTAATGAGGATTAATATTGCACATGTCAAAAAAAAAAAAAAACATATAGCAGAAACGAAAAATACATCAAAACTAGTTTAAAAAGTCAAAGTCAATTTTTTTTAATAGCTTCGTTTCAGCCATAGGAGGAACCCTATTAAAATGGCTCTTTAATTCAAAGTAGTTTAATTATAATTAATAAAAAACTAACTAATATTATATTTATATATTTCCAACTTCGACCTTCTTCCGTTGCTTAGCAACCAACAAAGCATACCTAAACAGTCTTTGACAGTACGTAAAGATAGCGACGTGAGAAATTTTACCCATATGGGTGGGTAAAAAAGCAGTCAAATCATACTTCATAAAAAGTCGTATATATTTTTCTGTTTTTGAATGAGCGTTATGAGGCGTGCACTTTTGGATTTCCCAAATATATTATTTTAATTTTTCTTGAAAATTACCACACACATGTGATCGGACATGTCTTTTTTACATGTTGTATAGTGAAAGAACCAAACTCACTCTACTGAATTCTTTTTGTGTAAACAGCGATAGAGCATTCGCTCATTGGCCTATTCATACAAAAAATTCAAGAACATCAAGAAAATACTGCTCTTGCTCTAGTTCTATGTTCGTTTCGTCTAAATCCACGTTCAGATGCATGCTCTAACGAAAATAATATGCATCAATTTCAAATTCACCTAGGTAACCTTAACCGTGCACGAAATCCACAGATTTTGATCAATTTCGTTCATTAGTTGTAAGAAAGGGAAACAAAATTTAAACAAAATTATTTGTGATTTGTAAAGTCGAATTCTTTGTCTTGCATAATGGAAAGGGATTTCTCAAATAAATTAAAGAGAAAATCACTAAAATTCGCAACAAATTTTCCAAAAATGTACGCAAGACTGATATTTGATCGTTTCGTTAGACGAAACTGCTTTTGATTTTGAAAATTAAAAAATATCATCAACATCATTATATGGTCTACTTGTACATAAGGGAACTACATTTTTCAACTTCCATACAAACTATAGCAGAAAAAAAAATGTTCAAATAATCATTTTTTTTAAACTCTGTCAGTAATGTATTTTTTCCTATTATTTAGCAAACTATATCAAGAAATTTAAAAATCATACATTAGTCTTCAGCTATCCTTGAAATAAAATCAAAATTTTATTTTATGATTATACTATATCTTCATTATGTAAATCAAAGGCGAAATAAACCATATTTTTGAGAGCGCAAAAGTGATGCAACTATTAACAGGTGCTGTGACTGACATGAATGGTTTAGCACCACGAAAACTATACTTTTATACTCACACAGACTTAATGTTTCAATTATTTCAAGCTTTCTTACAATTAGATAAGTTATTGACGAAAAAGGGTTTTTTTCGTACACGGAGCCTTAAGATGCATGCTCTAACAAAGACAATGTGCATCAATTGTAAATCAACATAACCCTCTGCGAGCTTCAAATGACGAATCCTTAAAAACCTTCTAACTCAAATAGATGTTCCGCGGTGGAGTACATTATACTTCCAGAGGGTAATATAACACCGTCACCACGTTTTATAATGAGGAAAACGTACGCCACTGCATCACGTTCTTGTCGCGTCAACGCGAGACATTTCTTTTGTATAACTCGCGCCTTGAGGACACGAGTATTCTTCCCCTTAATCCCGAGAATGGGACGTGTGGGACTTACATTATATTTTTTTAATAAAAGTAGGTAACACCTTTGATTTCTTAGCAAATGGAGGCGGGTTTCTGTCTGTGTAGTATTGTACTAAGAGCTCACATGAGCTTAAATTCTGATACAAAATAGTAAAGTTCTTATTGGAAGACTTCCTGCTGCGTAAATACTGTTGTATCTGGAAAAGTTTCACAAATTGTGCAACCGAAAAATTCGCATACAAATGAAAAACAAATTGCAACATATCAAAGTGATCATTTGTAATCAGCTCGACCCTAATAGCTTACAATTAGTACCTAATGTAACGTTCCTCTATATTGGTGACTTGCATTACGACCTTGTACTATGTATTTGTCGAGTCTTTAAGTTACAACCTTACGGGTACAAGATCAAATAACTACGATCACCTTATGGAAACCTTTATCACTTTTAGACTTTTGTCACATTGAAACTCGATCCTCGTCAATGTCACATTTTTGACGTTGCCATTTGCATCGTGTATTATGACGAGGTTCCGAGTATGGTTACAGTTCGAACAGTCACAAGCATAACTACCTAACACGTACGCAAGATTCAAAAGCGATTTTCTCGTAAAGTATTGGTACGAATTTGATAGTGTTACGAACATAGAACTCGTATTCTCGGAACCATCATTTCAGCCGAATGACATCCACTGCTGGACATAGGCCTCCCTCAAGCACCGCCACATCGACCACTTCTGTGCTTCACGCATCCAACGGATTCCTGCGACCTTCACAAGGTCCTCGGTCTACCGTGTAGGAGCCTTTCCAATGCTACGTCTTCCGGCACGCAGTCGCCACTCCAGAAACTTTCGGCCCCATCGGCCATCTGTTTTGCGACCAATGTGCCCTGCCATTGCCACTTAAGTTTGGCTATTCTTCGGGATATGTCAGTTACCTTGGTTCTCCTGCAGATCTCTTCATTTCTGTTCGATCATAGATATCAGGGGGCACAGTAGTGCCCCCCGCTAGGTCAAGCATATAAAAGCGGCACGGCCGTACCATCCTTTCCTCGAAGCAGTTCAGGCCATTTTGGAACCCCTATAACTTTATTTATTTACTCGAAACCATACTAATATGAAATAGGTCTTTTTTTAAAGTTACAATCACAATTTGACATGAAAATTGCTTTTACATGTTGCGTAAATGCAAGGTATTTATGCTCGAGACTGTGTAAATAAATAATATTCTTAAACCTTGTGTGAGTGGATGACACATACGTAGGTAAATAACCTCGGATAAAACTCGACGCCCTTACATTTTAACTAAGAAGTTACGAAGTGTTTCGAGTTCATAACAAGGTGCAGACACAACTTGTACATCAATAAGTTACTGAGAATTACAAAGAACCCTTACGTGTAGACTTTACTGTTATGTGAGGAAAGATTGCAATAATTGGAGCCAAGTTTCTAGCCCATCCCTCAAAATGACTTAGCATTTTTTGCAATAATTGGAAGTGTACACAAACATTCTGAGGACACTGATTAGACAGTAATAACCACGTTATACGCTCTATATTTTTATGCTAGATGTTTGTTACACCATCTTCATAATCACAGCTAAAATTATTGAGTGATGGACTTTAGGAAAATATCTGCTGATATATATTTTATAGTCTGTTCCAAAAGTATCTAATGAAACTGTAAACAAACCCTATCCAGGTTAAATTTTTACGCAATGGCTCACTAAAAGGAAATAGTAACACATTCATCTGAAGGATTCAACTTTTTTCTCACCACTTTTACCAACAATTATTCTATGAATAAAATTAATAAACTGTAATTGAAAAATCATCGACGAAAATTCAGGTTATAAAATTAACCTCAATTGTCAATTAAAAACAAAACTGCGTGATTTAAACAGACTAGCACTACAAATACTACAAATTAGCATCAAGTTAACATCAGATACTTTTGGAATATTGTATATATTGGGCCAAAACTTTACTATTGCATGAAAATTTAACAGCTCGTTTCAGTTTTCAAAGAACAAATAGTTTAAATTGCACTTGTCTTAAAAAAAGCTGAAAAATTAATTTGTTACGCAATAATGTTTCATTTTGTTTTATGTTTATTTTTTTGCTTTGTTTTTAACCAAAAGAATATTGGGAAACATCTTGTAAGATTACTTGAAGTAGACCTGACGATTACGAGGTTAGATAATGTTGGAAACTATGAATATCTTAGGTGGAAAGAGTATTAATAAAAGTACAACGTCCAGGATAAAGTCTATTGATAGAGGACCATGAATATTAAGCACGGTGATAGTTATACAAGTTATACAGAACACAAGTTAGTGTCACAGCGCGGGGAAGTCGACTGGCCGCTAAACTCTATGCGCGGGGAACATTGTATATTGCATTGTTTGCATTATCGTTATTTGTAGTTCCTACAGATAATAACAAAAACAACGGGTAAATCAGATTTAAAGAAAACTATTTTAAGAAACCTCGACTGCCTCGTTGGTCTAGTGGTCGCAAGCGCTACTGCTGAGTATGAGGTCCTGAGCTCGATTCCCGGGTCGGGCAAAGTGTTATTGGGTTTTTCTATCTGGAATTTCTCAGTAGCAGTCCGGAGTCTGGATTTGTGCCCAGTTGATGGCAATAGGCTCGCCCCCTATTACATGGGACTTAAACATAACTGGCGAAATGTGGGTGTACCTACTACAGGTACACCTCTGGCCAACCCTTCGCGGAAACAAGGCGTAATGTAATGTATGTATTAAAAGAAAAAAAATGTTTTTCTTATTCAAAAGCAAACCAGCATATATGGTCTCTTACAATCTTAATATATCTTAAGTATGCATTTATAATTTCTATTTTCATAAAATTCAATTATGCCAAGATAATTTAAACAATCATGAAAAAGATTTCAAGAAACCGTATCTTTGATCATCCAAACGTTTGTTGAGAACTTCCTTTGGTTATGTACGATTTTCATATATAAGATTCTGTTTATTTAAACTTTACGTAAGCAAAGAACGGTCTGAAGCATCTAGATTTAAGACACGTGTCGGCAGAAGAACGTGTAGAATAATAATGAGCACTAGTATAATTTGTGGAGAAACTTGAGTAGTTGCGTGTGGCGAAGCCTGAGCATTTAGGACCGCAACCTTGCTGACTACAGTTAATCTTTCTCTACCTTTTATATAGCTGCTAACTTTCGACGGATAAATAGTTCTGAAATGTGACATGTTTACGCAGTCCTGTCTTGTTTCGCTTGGAGATAATGCGAGGGCAAAATTTTATCGCGCGCTAACATTAACGAAACTGGTTGATTTCATTGTTGGAGTGGGTACAAGGAGATAGAATCAAGAACAGTTATCAAACTATAATCCTTATCAACACACTATTCCACAGATATGTCGTTAAAGTAACCCTCAATAATTAATCTATATTTTCTATTGAAATAGACATAATTATGAAAATACATTTCCATCAAATTCTTCATACAAAAGAGCTCCATATTCAAGTCATCTCCTAGATAGCCTGACATAATTTTCCACTCAACTCCTCGTAATCTTCTACCTAATTTATGACATTACACTATTCATTCGGTAAAAGTCGGCAAATTCCGTCCATCTTCGGATTTACCCAAACTAAGGGGAAAATAGAATACTCGAAAAGGTATGTAACTTATTTATTAATTGGCCCTTAAATTTTAGGAGGATACAAAACAGAATTAAGTATGTTGTGCAGCGAAGGAAGCTATAATCATTAGCTAATTAGTCTGAACTCGAAATTAAAGAGAAGTAGAAAATACTTGCCATTTGGATCAGAATGAAGCTGAGACGTCCATGTGCTTTTTAATTGCCTTTAGTTACAGTTCGTGAATCAAAAGGAAGTACCTTAGTGTATGTGAATCAGATACAATATCGTTTTGATAATAAGTTTTTGAATTTGTTGAAAAATGTAAAAGAAAAAGAAAAATAAAATGAGTCCAAAAAACATTCTAAAATTTTTGAAGTCATCCTAAATCATCATTGTTAATTTATTTAGCTTTTTCTTTTTCTCAGCGTATCGATGGCAAAAAGTTTATGTAATAATTATTTTGGCCAAAATTCAGCTAAGCGAGCTGCTCTCACTGAGGCAGTCATAAGGTCATCAAATGCGGCGTAAGATAGGTGGGCCATTGTCATTTACCTAAAAACTCGTTTCTGCATCTTTTTAACTTTATCCTCAATAGCATTTCCTAGTCGGATAAGAAAAATATAAGAAGGACTTAACACGTGTACGAAGCCTCCAGGCTAGTCACTAAATAAATTACCACTTATAGCCGCTTCGACAACTTTCAAGCGACCCCAAGCGCCCTACGGCTTGAATGGGATAATTGATTTACAGGTAAATACCCTTGTTTAATCTACCCTTCACAACCCCTTAGAACCCCATAGTGAAAACAAGGACTTTGTTAATGGAACATTAATAATAAAACATGCACAAAACCACGCTTTACAAATGTTGATCAAAAGTACTTTTGCAAGCGTTGAACAAAAGCGGCCTAAGTATGTTTAGCATATTGCCTTGCTCTCAGCACCTTCCATTGTGGCGTCGATATTGTTGCCGTATTCCATACATATTAATGGGAAAGTTCCCATTGCTGTGTGCCGACTCCCTTGTAAATATTTATCACTCACCCCTTTATGGGCAAAATGCAGACTGAGTGACAGAAGAATAACTTTATACGACAGGTAAAATGGAAGTTGCACTTGCTTGGCGGTCAAGAAAACAAAAATACTACTAGATTTTGACAAGTTCTCAACTTCAAATCCGCAATTCAGAAATAGGGTGTATATCGATCCCCCCAACCAAGAACTTGGTAATGTACTATTAATGGTTTTATGCTGTTATGTCAAATTCAGCATTTATGGACTAGAATACACCTTAGCATTTTTTTCAGATTTTTCCTAATGATATTTACAAAGAAATCATGACATGTTTATTGTTGGGAATTTAGACACAATAATATTTCGACAAAAAACCTGTTATACATAGATCTATAAAAGGATTTTCATAATAATGGCACAGTTATATTTCGCAAAAAAATAGCTTTCATTTAATACATCAATGACTTCAATAGTCCCACTCGTTGAAAAGATATTTGACAAAATCAGTCAATCTTTTCTCCTGTAACATTTGGATTTTTCGATTATCGGGTTATTGCTTAAAAGAGTGTATATCCAAAACTGCTCGCTAATTAGCTGTGTCATAAGTACCTGACTTTGTCAGGTTTTTGCATTGAAGGCTAACAGTTGATAATATATGGCTGAATAATTTGTACAATCCACCACTGCTTGTGACTAGTAGCTTGCTGCTTAGTAGTAGAATTATCAACTTATTTCTGTTGACCTTCTCTGCTGTCAAATGGAGTGAAGCTTCTGTACTTGTTTCGTTCATGTTTTCTTAGAAGTTCTTGTACGTGAAATGTTTACGTACATATCGAGCAAAACCGTTCCGATAGTGTTTGCTTTGATTTTGGCATAACATTGTAAAGGCAATGGAAATGTTTTTATTACATAAGTTTAGTTTAGTTGATCTTGGCAAAACCGCATAAACATGATAATAATAATTATCAAATAATATTATCATGTTTATCCGGTTTTGCGAAGATCAACTAAACTTCGAGATAACGAGATTTTGATAAGTCTAATTAGCTTAACAAACTCAGAGATACAATACCTACATTATATTATTAATGAAATAAAATACCTCGATATTTTTTCTGTCGGTCGGATTTTTTTAACACAATGCCCGTTGCCTTTTTCTTATTCGAAGTTTTTAAAACATTCTCCGAAATGAGGAAACATTCCTCTTAAGCTCGGTTTTTAAATATATGTTTCAATATACAATCAATAAATTCCAAATATTGTGCATTTCATTGGAGTAAAACTCGTTTTATATAACAACAGAAATTACTCGTATAACAGTGAAGAAAAATTGATTTTTAAACTTATGGCATTCTTTTAGTTTAAAAAAATAAAGTTACATACGCATTCTACCGTTACTTATAAGGATTTCAGTAAAATATACGACACAAAAACATAGGTATTGCGTGTCCAGTCTGAAATGATGCGCCCTAATATCGCTGTTTACGTACACAGCTCTCAAAGTACTACGCGACGAGCTACGGCGTAGCGCGCACTGTGCTACGGCGTAGCTAACACTGCTTCGAAACGTTTTAGAAAAACTCATTGGACTTATGAATAAATTCAAGTCTATCAGTTAGTTTTTAGCGAAATTGTTGTTATTCTGTCCCGATATACATGGCTAAGATACATCCTGTATATTTTCATCATAATATTCAAAATATACCGCAAAAAGAAATATTATGTTCAGATTTTATGTGAAGGTAACACCATAAAACTTCCATTACGTAACAAAAATATTTGTCAAACATCTTAAACGAAACATTATTGACACAATAAGTATAGATACAGAAATATCAGTCCATACAAATGGCGTTTGTCAGCATATGTATGTAAAAAAAAAAATATCTAAGGATGAGGTATAAACCCATCCTTGTCATAACCCTGAAATTCCTGAAAGTCCTTCTGTTAAAAAGAACTTTCTAAAGTTACAATTTTCAAAAGTTTAGAGTCCTATAAGATTAACTGTGGAATCTCTTGCTGGTTCTTCTCCATAGGAAACGACCAATTGGAACTGTGCATCTAGCTTCTGACGTTTCACAAGTCCGTAGGTCAATGTTAAATATAATATTTTAAATTTAAATTATGTCTGTAATAAAGGTCCTTTAAACTAGGAGGTCAAAAAACAGAAAATTCATAAAACTTTTAACAATTTGCTACTGTAGTCATGATTTCAAAATCGTCCTTTCAAAATACTGTAATGGTTATTAAACCAGTGATTTGTTACCGTTATCGGCACTTCTGCATCAACTTTACGATGACAAGTTCAAGAGTCAAACGATTCCGTCGAGGGCCACTAAACCGGCGATAAACGTATTTTGTTATGTTATACTTGATTTATAGCCCTTTTATGGAACTTTTATATGGGAAGCCATAGGGAAGCGATGTTTTAGTATAGTGGGGGCTGGTATACATGTTGTTTACGGGGGTATAGAATTGGAAATATATTAAACAATACAATATCAAAAAACTGTTGATATTAAAATTTGGTTTTAGTAATAATTATTTAACACAAAAGTGATCTAAGAAAAAACAATAATAGGTGGAAACCGAACATATTAGACAATACTCGAGTTACTTTGAAGTTATTTTCTATACATAATTATAAAACAAAGTCGCTTTTCGCGTTTGTCTTTATGTCCGCGTTGTTCTTCTAAACCACGCACGAGATTTTGATGAGGTTTTCACCATCGTTTAGAGAATTTATTCCGGGAGGTTTATCCTGTACTATTAAATCAGCAATATTTCTATGCATATATATTTGTTTATATATATTTTTACTTACTGACATACTCAAAATCGGCTGTAATGATTTCGATGAAAGTTGCAATATAATGAAATTTAGCAGGAGGCTGCTCACAGTAAGGTAATGAAATAAAAATTGCTACTACAGAAAATAATAACGACCGAAGTCTAAATTACCTTCTGGGCATCAAACATTTTATATCACTCACGCAAATTGCCGATAAAAGCAATACACCGCTCGTTTGGCGGCCGTACTGTTGCGTTACATGCAAAATATATTTAATATATTTTGTACGTATAAAATATATATATATATTCTGTGAATATAGAATATTATATTTTCCCCGTTTCTATCGCACGTTACATAAAAAGTGTTCTATGCATGTGACTTGTATTATGTGTTATGTGTAAATACGATCAATTCGTAAAGTATTACAGTAGTAGTATATTTTTATTTTGCTGTTCGTTATAGTATTCGATGGGGAAAATAATTTATTTTATAAGTTGAGAATATACTTTGACTTGTGTATGCTTTTGTAAAATTCTGGTCTAGTAATGTGCATTTACATTCTAATACAATTTTTGATAGATTGGCCACAGAATAACGACTATTTCGCTAAAAACCAATAGATAGACCTGAATTCATAAGTCCAATAAGTTTCCTAAATCATTCCGAAGCAGTGTTAGCTACGCCGTAGCACGCTGTTAGCTACGCCGTAGCACGGTGTTAGCTATGCCGTAGCGCGTACTACGTCGTAGCTAGTCGCGCTCTGGTCGCGCTGCAGTACTTTGAGTGGTGCGTACCAATTTTATTGTACCGTATAAACTGAAATCCGAAATGTAACGGTAGGATGACTCATATAACTTTATGTTTTAGAATAATAAGAATACCACTTTATCATCTCATCTGCTTTACTTTTAATTTCCTTTTGCTATATAAAACGACTTTTACTCCAATATTTATTCATTACGTAATGAAAAACGTAAATAAAAACCGGGCTCAAGAGGAATGTTTCCTCATTTCGGAGAATGTTTCAATTACATTGAATAAAAAAATGCTGACAGATATTGATGTATTTGTAATAGGATAAAATTCGACCGACAGTAAAAATATCGAGGTATTTGATTTAAGTTAGAACTTATTGAAACAAATGTCAATTATATTTGTTTCAGTAAGTAGGTTTATACAAACGCTTTCACGCGTCAATAATACTATTTTAGAAACTATATGAGATCGATGTTTCTTATCTGACTACCCTGAAAATAAACACCGTAACATACTCAGAGGTCACAGTCTCTTTAAAGTTCAGAGATAATCTTGGTTAGGTCATGTGATCACCATGATAGATACTATGTCTGAAATGGTATTTTGATCGCATTTAAAACTTCACATTACATCAAAACAAATACCACTTTAGTATTCTCAAAGTGAAAGTATATTATACGCTCATCCTGTAACAAAGAATTCCCACCAAATAGAATTCAACTATTTCTCCTAAATCACAGTAAAAACGAAGAAAAAAACACAGCAAATAGCTCGCATTTCACTATTCCCGATTCCCTTTGTCTGCGTTCCGTGTTTTAGCATTCTCTCAACACATGCACTGGAATCTACTTCTGAAAGAATTTGTTTTGTCAAAAGTAGTAAAAAAGGAAGTAAAATAAAATGCATCTTCACTTTACCAAAACACTCTTTATGTTTGACTACGAACGGGTCGTAACTTAATTTTCGAAGGTCCGTTAGTTACAGGAACAGAGTATTGCAACGTAAGGGAATGACATCCGACGTCAAGTTGCCGTATTTAGCCATTTCATACGTGTGTCAAAGAATGACAGTTGTGATTTGAAAATACGGACAATTTAAGTTTGGTGTCATTTTGACTAAGCATTCATGATTTTAAAATCTTGTTTTTAACTCACTTCTTTTATGCCCAAAAGAGCGATTTTCAAAATATAATGAGCTCTAAGACAACGTAAACGAATGAGTTTGTCGAATAGATTAAACCTTTAGATTGTTTAAGTATATCTATGTTCTATGTTATGGGGTTTGGTTTCCGCACTTAGTCCGTCAGGTGGACCATTGTGCGTGGGCCATAGCGGCCGTTTGGTGGTTATTCCAACCAGCCCACCTCCCTCCAGAAGTTAACTAAAACTCCTGGTCTATTCAGAACGTCAGTGAAAGGGTGACCCGAGAGTTTCTGTTCTAATCTTAGTAACACCTGTGTATTCGAAGAGTACGTGCGCGACGGTTTCCTCAGCCTCCATGCACGCCCTGCACAGAGGACTGTCCGTTATGCCTATTGTGTGGAAGTGTTTGTTTAGCGAGCAGTGACCCGTAGTTGTATAAGTATAAGTACACGGATTGATGGTGTGGCTGATGTCTCTTGCAGTCCATCATTTTAAACAAGAAGACATTCGTTTTAGCTGGAGAACAATATTATTTAAAATTCACTGAGTAGATAAAGTTATGTATTTATCATCTTTGTTTCGAAGATCGCCCATTGTGACACCCTATGTGAATTTTTTACATTTATTTCTGTAATTTATAAGATGTACATAATATTGAGTATTTCTATTTATCTTTCTTCGCAAGTATACATACAAACAACACTCATATCTCTTAGTCTGTGGTTACAAAGTTAGTCACCTATTGTAGAAATTAGGTATGAGCACATCGACATCTGAGACCGCAACTAATTGCAGAGCTTGGTAGCTAAACCACCTCAAAACGATAACGTTGACGCAGAAACACGTCGACCTGGAAATTTTTTGACGCTGAAATAGTTCGCAGCCGTAAAAATCCGTAGGTTATGACAGAAGTACAAACTTTACCTGCCAATTAACAACAATTAGTTTACTATTCTATTGTTAAAGTGCCGATGAAATATTGGTCGAAAATTATGAACAGATTCGGTGCAGAATTTCGAACAGTGTTTTTTGGCGCGAACGTTTATTTGTAGACAAGTTTTCCAATTTGTATTCCGCACTATATTTTGACTTGTGCTGATAGCTGAACACGTAAAAACAACATTTTTAATAGAAAAAGTTTCCAACATTCGCAGTAGTGAAACTATTATCGCTTAAAAAGATTTTAAATTTATTTTTTCATCAGGCCGTGGAGTAAAAAGAACACAGATTATATCAGTTTTAATCGTTGCTATGTCGTGAAAATCAGAATTTGGATTTATTACATTCCTCCTATGTCAGTAGGTATATATTTTCTCATCTATTACATTTCATATCTGTTGATCTAATATTGATGTCTCACATGAGATGACTAGGAATCCATATTATATTTAACCCAGTTACCAACTAGCTATTTATTCGCCAGAGCATAAACTGACTATCCTCTATACTTTTTTAGTTTTTGATAGTTTTTTTTTGTTATTTTTTATTGTTCCACTGCTGGGCAAAGGCCTCCCTACTCTCTTTCCACCTCTCTCTTTCTAGAGCTGCCAAGGAACAATCTTTATAAAAGGAGATAGTAAATACTGTTGGTAATACAAACCATCATCATCTGCCTAGCCTTTTTCCCAACTGTGTTAGGGTCGGCTTCCAGTCTAACCGGATGCAGCTGAATACCAGTATTTTACATGGACCTCCACAACCTAGTTACTAGGTAACACGATACCCCTTGGTAAGACTGGTTGTCAGACTTTTGTGCTTCTAACTACCCGTAACGACTGTCAAAGATGTACAAATGACAGCCGGGACCAACGGTTTAACGGGCATTCCGAGGCACGGAGGGGTCTTGTTATGTAAAGATGGTCACCCATCCACGGACCAACCGCAGCAAGCGTAGCTTAACCTGATCGATCGACCCGTGCGGCTATTATTTTACTTAGCCACAAACAATACAAACCATACTAACATTAAAAAAGTAACTCTGACCGTGTCTGTCTGTTCCCTTTTCACGCCATAACGGAATTAACCTTTCAACTGTCATTAATGAGACACAATAGAATTTCAATTGTTATCCACCTTAATGAGGCATCGTAACAGATGATGAGTTAATTTCTGTGGGCACACAGGTGGACTAGAACCTGTGTTAGGACATAGGATATTTTTTATCCTCGTAGTACTTTCCCGTGGGATAATTTCTGACCTACACGCGGGCGAAAAGCTTGTTTCAAATATGTTAACAGTGATGAAGCTACTGGAGCGCTGAAGATTCAACAAAAACGGCATCATATAAGAAATACCAGCAGAAATCCTTAATAGCTACAACATCAAGGAAATGTGAACATTAACTAAAGTAATTAACGCGGCAATGACGTCAAGTGTGTGGCCTCGACAAAATATGAATGGGTGTCGTTAATCAGCAGTCAATGGCGGAACATACGAGGCTGTGTTGGGAACTTGTCGGTTCAGGTTATTTAGTGAAGCAGCATACATTGAGAATGCTGTCGAAGGTTTGGTGAAATGAAATGAAATTGTTTATTCTGTAAATAGGATATCGGAATCACTTTTACACGTCATATAAAAAAATATTAAAAAGAAGCTAGATGAGTTCGGCGTTTCCTATCTGACTACTCTGAGAAGAAAGGCCGAAACAAACTCAGAGGTCGCAGTCTCTTTTAAAGTCCAGACATAATCTTGGTCAGGCCATATGAGGACCATGTAGATTAGTGTCTGAAAAGGTCTTTTGAGGAAAAAACCACACAGATTTGAGTGGACCTGTCCAGTCAGTGCAAGCATTTGTCAGTAATCGTGGAGCTCAACTTAGAACTTAAGGAGCTCAACTCGACGAGCAATACCGAAGAAAGGACATTTGGGTACTAAATTCTTTGATTTATAAGTAGTAAACCTAATAATACTAACACTTGTAAAGTCCTCTGCTGATCAAGAGACAGCAATTAAATCAATAGACTAGTACAGTTACGAGCATAAATACATAATATTTACGCAAGATTCAAAAAATATTTTCTCCAAAAATATTCATAGAAATTTTATGGTGTTACGATCATAGGAGGTATTTTCGAAAGCATTTTATATATATAAAAAAAAAAACAAAATATATGTATATAACGGGGAGAGGTCTCTTTCGTTATTATCAGCCATATTTTAAATACTGTGGGTAGTGTTGATTTTTGCGCAATAGACAAAACTGTTTACAGTTTAGATCAAATTATAATTTACTATCAGATTAATCACACTAGCAATTCACACACTGTAAGTACACGACACGACTATTCGGAATGCGCGACAGTTTCTAAACGTGTTCACTGTTTAACCGCCACCGATCAACTCTGCTTAGCTCCGGCCGGTCCGAGCGTTATGTTGTAGACTCTGTCGAGCGCCGTTAGGTGGCGACGGCGCGTCTCGATTAGTCAACTCAGTAACGTATTTCCGACATAATTATGTTACACATTGATAACCTCCTTCTTTTAAAAGTCGGTTAAAAATATGCTTTTTCTCAAAGTAACAATCGTCATGTCACGTGAAAATAGCTTTTGAATTTTGCGTAATTGTAAGGTATTTACATATATATGCTCGTGACTGTACAGCCCAGGATCAATAAAGATGTAATCAAAATCTCTAAACATAATATAGACTGGTGATTGAAACATTTTTATTAGCACAAAAGAGGATGATGACGTCCGTATCATATTAAAATTAGTTCATAAGCACGACGTGAATCGAGGTATTTCAGGATGACCAAGTCCTGAAAGAGTCAAAGAGCCTGCACTGACACACTATTATTGTGTTATCTATTTTTCATTTAGTCATACTTGGTCCAATAAAAACAACAAAAGAGAACAATGCTGCATTCTCCAGTTACATCCCTTACTAAGTATATTCCTTTTATCTTAGATTCTCCGAGTTCATTATCTTTAGTATCGGATTTCTTAATGATACAGTGAGTGCTCATTAGTAAATGTACGACTAGTTCGTTAACCTGGCATTTGGAAGCTGATATTTTTCTCTATAATTTGTAAGGTTACTTGAGAATAAAATAGCCTACTTTATTCTACAAATTAAGAACAAAAAGAATAGTATTAGAAGGTATATCTACTACTGACCATTTTTGCCTAATAAATTGAAATGATAATTTACATTTTTAAGTAATCCAGATTAATAGACAATCCTACTACAAAATATCTATTATTAACTTCTACAAGAAAAAATTAAGAATATTTTATAATGTAAAAGTGAAAAGAAATTATGGTCAAGATAATTGTAAAACATGAACTAAATACCATCAAATTAGTAACAACGGAAAGTAGAACAGTACATTACAGCAGTAGTAGCCACAACATAATAAAATTACGTCGACATCAGAATCTATCGCCACTTAGGACCACAATAAACACTATAATAAACACATTCTGGTCCTTAGTACAGTGACTATAAGATACGACCGGAATAAATTACAGAATCTATTGTTCGATTCGCAATCTCTCCCTTCTACACGAACCATTCATAAGCAACCACCGCCTGTGCTTTCTAGGCCATGCATGCGACAACTTAGCTAGGCACTGAGCCAGTCTTGTACTATGCTCCCTGAATGTTTGCTTTAAGATGAGGGAAATTCAGGTCATATGGACAGAGGTCAGTTTCCGTTGGCAAGTCCAACGTGTGTATGTGCCTATTATGCAGTTTGTAAGGAGTAGAAACTTGCTAGCTATTGGAGTGAAATGTATTGATTGACAGAATAGATGGAGAATACTCTAAGTATTGGTTTTTGTCTATGGTTTTCAATTCTGGGTTTCGATTTCTGTAGTCCTACTATTATTTAAATATTACAGTCATACTTTATAACATCACGATTGTAATGCCAAAATGGTTAGAGACTCCCATGTTGCGACCGTTATGATAAAGGCATTGATTTAAAGCGGCAGTTGTATATAGTAGTTTTGACATGTTAAAAATGACAAAATGCGTATTTGTTAACAAGTTTGGCAGTTAAAACTTAGTAGTAAAGTAAAGAAAAATGAGTCGTTAAAAATAATAAAATGGATTATTTAATAAATACTGAGCAGTGAAATAACTAAATGGGCAGTTACGAGTGGGCAGTTGACAAATCGGAATTAGTTGGTAAGAAATCTCATTTTAAGCAGTTCTATAAACAACGTTCTAACCTAACCTAAGTGATTCACCAACAACAGAGGGGATTTGGCGCTCGGCGGCCGCTACCGCGGCACGCTCGTTTTGCTCGCTCGCCTTTACGCTTTAATGGTCACAGTTCTAACCTAACCTAACACAAATTATTCACCAACAATAGAGTCACCAAGAATAGAAAACTTCAATCGGTTCGGGTTCGGATGTCTCCGCTCCCTGTGAACTGCCGAACTATTTATCTAACTGCCCATTCCATCATTTTACCGGTCATTTACTTATTAGTCTGCTTACGTATTTTAGTACCTACTGACATTGTAATTGTAAGACGAAATAACCGGCCAATTGTTTTTTTATTACTGTCTATGTTTTATTGTCGCACAAATTTACCAACCGCAGATAAAAAAAAACTGACCATTATTTTTTTCAACTGACCATAATAACTTCTCGAATATTTAAATAACAGTTCAAAAAATTAGTTCCCTATGATAAAAGTCTCATGTAATAGGGGCCTCACTGTATTTTATTTATTTAATATTTAACTCTGTCGCCATTACAGGCTAAAATCCAATAACTACTGCTATGTCATCCAGATAAGTAAGCTGCGATATTCAATCCAATGCAGGAGTCATTTTAATATTCTGGATTTTTCAATATCAGAGGAAGATAAATATTGCTTAAGATATTATCCATACCAACAGAAATTGAATTGTAACATCATGACTCAGACCAAGTTATAAATTGGAAACTGATAAAAGCCTGAGGCTAGATCAATAAACAATTAGGTACACTTAATCCATTGACCCTCGATTCAGTAGCTCGATATAGAAACTTCTGATAGAAACACTCCCAAGCTATCGGGATTAAATTCTTCTTATGAAATCAATTTGCTGATGTACGTAGGAATAAGGCGGTAAGAACTACAATTTATAAGAAATTAACTTTTGTTGTTTATTTCCTTTTATCGCGTTTGAATTTTGTTTGTTTTAATTCATCTTCTAATCATAGCTCCAAACTAACTGTGGGTCTCTTTGCTCAATGAATTAATTGTTCCAGACGCCATTTCCCCGTTATAATGAATGAGTGTTGTCATTGGATTAAAAGAAGCAACATCTATTTGAATATTGATGATAATATAATCGGAAAATGTTTTTGAAATAAATACTTTATAAGTTCAAGTTAACAGTGTTTTAAGTTTTTTTTACCCCTTATAAAATAACCGTGTTTTAAGTTTTGTTTACCCCTTATAAAAATAACCATAAGTAATTTTAACATAATCTTATTTTTTTTCATGATACTTATTTTAATACTTAGAATAGTGTTGATTGTATTTTACACAAATCTGTTTCACTTTCTTACAGTCTGATAATAGTAGTTTATGAAACTGTTGAATAAAAAGGGGTGTACTATTAAACTACTACTAAAAACTATTAAAAACCTCGTAAACACACACTCATGTTTTAATACCTAGTTATGTGCAGTTTCATACACTACTTTATCTACTCTCAAACATTAGAATTAAAACAAATACTAAATAAAAGATCAAAGTGAACGATCAAGAATAAATTTAAAAATTCCACAAAATTCAGTAAGTACTACAAAACAAATGAATGTCGCCTGCACCAGCACATCACCGCACATGCGCTACAGTGGGTGCTGCTGTCCCCCGCCAAAAGTTGATGGAAACTCTTTGGTGATATTAACTTCTTGGATTAGCGCTGTATCGTAACAGAAAAAATTGTTTTATAGTATTATTTTGTTAGAGAAAAAGTGTTATAATATGATTCTATTTTTAAATTTCGGTATTCTGTTTACAAAGTATGTCAATATAAACTCGTTTTGAAGTTCATAATTCGAATATTACGCTATGAGAGTAGATATATAAACACTTTGTTCATGCGTAATTGTCACTATTATTTCTACACTTTTTACACTACACCATCTCAAAAAGTTTTGTTAGTTTTAGTATTCGTACTATGTATATTTGTTTGGTCTAACAGCTAAATTGCCTCGATGTTCACATGTCGGTGAAGTCGTGTTGAAGGGCCTCAGCAAATTTTTGGATTGTGTTGTTGACTGGTTCCATTTTTAGGTCACGATGGAGGTCGTCACTTCTTATATACCAGGGCACATTAACAATACTCCTGAGTACCTAATTGGCATAAGAATATGCTTATACAATAAAATTTTGTTATGTATCGATAGGCAAGAAGCCCGTCCAATCAACCTATACACATGTTTTCAAAACGCATGTCTAGCTCCTGTCTTTTCTTTTTAATGTGTGCTTTCCAGCGCAGTTTCGCGTCAAGCGTTATGCCAAGGTATTTGGCTGTATTGACGTATGGCACTTGTTGGCCATGTGTGAATATTGGGTGGTAATCCCAATTCTTGTTGGTGAAATCAACGTGAAGTGAGTTTTCACTTATGACTAACAGGAGCTGGATTAATCAATTATTGTGGTTTCGAAATTATTCACAAATCGTTTCAAGCATAAAATAAGGAAAATACTGACGGCAGCAGTCCAAACAAATTTTCCGATAACTACGAATTGACAATCAATTCAAATTGAATCGGTTATCAGAAATGGAGTGAAAATCGAATGATCTGTCAACACCATTCCATCGCTTTAATGTCCCTACTTTAATATTTGATTCGTTACTCGATGTCGACAATGGAACACAACATTTTAAATTTTGCATTTCCGAAATGAATTTTGCAAAGTTTTTATCAAGAGGCATCAGTTGTTGCGAACTCATTTTGTCGATGCAATGAAATTAATTTTGCAAAAGTAATTTAAATAACACTGGCAGTGTTCACTGAATATCTTCATCATTTACAACAATGGCAGTGATTTTTACACATCGTTTCTCGAATGATTTAGTTATTGGCTAGCTAAAAAGCTACTGGATGAAGGCATATCGCATCACCCAGTTACTGGGTAGTGGAAGTCAGATAGGCAGTCGCTCCATCTAAAATACTGGTATTCAGCTGCATCCGGTTAGACTGGAAGCCGACTCCAATATAGTTGGGAAAAAGCTAGGCAGATTGATTGTACTCCAGCTAAAAAGCTAGATTTCCAATTAACTAAATTCAGTCAATCAATCATAGTTACGGTTACAGATAGTATATAGTATAATTCAAGTATTTACGTTGTAAAAAAGTTGAAAATTCAAATATCATAGATGAAGAAACCGTACTCATTCGGATACTGATAGAAATGCAACCACATCCGTAACAGCAGCCAATCTTGGCAGCAATCCAAGAAAAAACAGGAAAGAACCTTCATATAAAAGTCACATTATATCGGAAACCCGTATGTTTCCAACCGTTAATATCACTTATCCGGGACTCGACAGATCGCGTCATATTTACGACGCCATTCGCTAATCTCGCACACTCGCACGAACCATTACACTCAACAGATTTCAGTATTCCTCCAACATTAGCTAAATGCATGTCAAAAACCGTGGCTGTTTAATCTGTCGTGGCGTGTTTAGCTTTGTGTGTTTCTTTATAAGTTACAACATTATGCTGTTCAATTATTGCTGTGACAGTGTGTGTTTTAGAAATTTTTATCATGTCGGAACCTTTATTTTTATTTGATGTCACATGTTGCTTGGATTAGTCGAAGGTTAAGCTACGCTTGCCGTGGTTGGTTTGTGGATGGCTGACCATACATTACATATTGAGACCCCTCCGTGCCTCGGAAAGCACGTTAACCAATCCACCATAAGTTGTTGCCTTTCATCATCATCATTCATCATTTCAGCCGAAAGACGTCCACTGCTGGACATAGGCCTCCCCCAAGCACCGCCACTTCGACCGATTCTGTGCTTTCCGCATCCAGCGGATTCCTGCGGCCTTCACAAGGTCATCGGTCCATCTTGTGGGAGGCCTTCCAACGCTACGTCTTCCGGTACGTGGTCGCCACTCCAGAACCTTTCGACCCCATCGGCCATCCGTTCTGCGAGCAATGTGCCCTGCCCATTGCCACTTAAGTTTGGCAATTCTTCGGGCTATGTCGGTTACCTTGGTTCTCCTGCGGATCTCTTCATTTCTGATTCGATCACGTAGGGAAACTCCAAGCATAGCCCTCTCCATTGCCCTTTGGGTGACTTTTAGCCTTCTGATAAGGCCCATTGTGAGCGACCACGTTTCAGTACCATAGGTCATCACTGGCAACACGCACTGGTCAAATACTTTCGTCTTGAGACACTGTGGTATGTGGGACGAAAAGATATTGCGTAGCTTCCCGAACGCTGCTCAGCCGAGTCGGATTCGACGATTGTTGCCTTTATTGGGACTTAACTAAAATCATAAAATAAGTGATGAATAAAACGGGACAGCATAAACCCTATGCATACAGTGACTAAAGACTACTTTTTGCTACACATCGATCTGCCTAACCTTTTTCCAACTATGTTGAGGTCGGCTACCAGTCTAACCGGATGCAGCTGAATACCAGTATTTTACATGGAGCGGCTGCCTATCTGACCTCCACAACCCAGTTACTGGGTAACACGATACCCCTTGGTAAGGCTGGTTGTCAGATGTTTCGGCTTCTAACTACCCGTAACAACTGTCAAAGATCTACAAATGACAGCCGGGACTAACGGCTTAACGTGCTATTAGTATTACTTAATTTCACCACCAATTACTTCCATTCTTTATCTTTGTCATAATAATTAATGATGAAGCTAAACTATTTCTACGTAACGCATTAATTCTAATTTAGCCAGTCCCCTTATAACCTTCGCAGTATATTTCCTCATACATTACTATCAATATTAGAAACATTTTTTATCATCAGTTATACAATACGAAAAAGAAAAACCCTGTCCGATCCAAAAGGCGATCATAGGTACTGCAATGAAATTACCTAAAAGTAATAAAAAATCTAATTATTATTGAAAATAAAAAGCAAATTTTCAACAGGGGTCACAAATTATGACTTGTAGTAGACACTCGCTAAACGACGGCCGCCCGCGCCCCGTGTAATGTGTCCGTATGAATTGAGGAGCTATGTCTCATATTTAAACGCGGGTACTACCAATATTTATTAGTAAATTAAGCGATTTTGTAGGCCCGATCCTGGAATTTGTAGTAAAACACTTTAAAAGATACACGACTTTTAAGGTGGCTCCTCAATTCAGACGTCTGAATTGAGGTGCCACCTTACAACTCTAAAACTAGCCGACGGATATTTTTGAAAATTTGGTAGGATTTAGTAGTACTTATGCGTAACCTTTACAAAAAAAAATGGGTTTTGTACGGCTGAATTTGAGATAGCTACAATGTTTTGATTTTTCATAAAAATCCATAAATTTCACCGCGCTGTTTCTCGGAAAGTACTCAACCAATTACAACATATTTTTAGTATAGTTTAGTAGTAAATACGTTCTAATTTGTAGTATAAAAATAAAATGGAAAAACTACATAATTTCGCTAATACAACATATTTTATGTGGCTCCTCAATCCTGATGGTCTGTAGAAAATAAATGTGCATAGCTACTAAAGTAGTTGATCAAATCGGATAACAATAGCACCAATATTTAGTAGAAATTTCTACTAAATATTGGCGTAATCCAACATTTTGTACATTAAGTATTTCAAAAGATATTAACAAAATAAACATTCCTTAACAAAATAGTGTGGTACAAGAGCCCACGACCAAAACCATGTCACATCGTTCAACGGTCAAAAGCGTATAAAATCATTAGTTTAGATGATTCCTGAACCCAACTCGGTGGGAAGTACCGGTCAGAAACGTCCCAGTTTTACGGAAGCCTATTTCTGCTATGTCAAATAAAATAAGCAGACGGTTTCATCACAGTATGCCTGGGGGGCCTACCACCAACTCATAAAACAGTATTATTTTAATATTACTTCAGTGTGGGAAAGAGATGAAGCTCAACAGATCGTATAGCTCCATCTCTTTCTCCCACTGAAGTAATATTAAAATAATACTGTTTATGAGCTGGTGGTAGGCCCCCTGATATTAAAAATGAGTTTTCGTAATTTTACTACAAAAAAGTTTGTTTTCAGACATTTTGCGTGTCACATGTGGACTGAGCGCATTTTCAAAAAATGACAAAAAATTCAACCTATCTGTTTCATAGCAACCTGATTATTTATTTTTTTATCTTTTCTATAGTTACTGAAAACCTGTTTTCAGAAATTTTAAATATCATATATAACTCCAAAAACAGAAAGAACGTTTCGGAATCGCTGGGCTAACGCGCGGTGCTTGTTACGCTTACGACACCGACGATGAGTCTGACAGTAAAAAAAAAAAAAAAATTTCAATAAACAGTTATTTTCAAACGTTATCCACGTTTCCTTTTGTCCAATTTATTTTAAAAAAACCTTTCTATTTCAGTTTGACGGTTTCGGGTAAGCTCTTTATTAATCGTACGTAAAAACGATTTATTTTGAAAAATGATTTTTCGCATCAACTGACCAATGTTCACCTAAATACAAGATTTTCAGACGGGTTGCTATGGGTTTTATTTTTTGCCTCATTTTTAATTTTCTCAAATGGTCTTCTGTGTGTGACACCACTACATATACTGGTTTCAGAAAATTGTGTTTTCGGAATTTAAAATCTTTCGTTCAACTACATTCTGAAAATCAGACAGATTGCTATGAAACAGTTCGGTATTTTTTTTACATAGGTATTTCAAATGCGCTTAGGTTAGACGTGACGCGGAAAATGTCTGAAATTTTTGGATTCAGAATCTTCTGCAGTTGTGGCCACCGACATTAAAATTTTCTTACGTTTTTTGCAGTTTGTAGGTTGAATCATTAATACATCTCCCTAAGATAGATTTGTTCCATTAGAACATATCTCTTATGGAAAAGTTATTTTTGATCAAGACACAACCTGAGACTGACCTGCCGTAATCTTTTGATTACGTAAAAGAAGAAAAAAATACGTTACTAATCAGACAACTTTTCGATTGAACCAGGTTGCTATGAGACAGATAGGTTAAATTTTTTGACATTTTTGAAAATGCGCTCAGTCCACATTTGACACACAAAAATGTCTGAAAACAAACCTATGTATATTTTAAATATCAGACATATTGTGATGAAACCAACTGCTTGCTTATTTTTTTAAAGCAGAAATGGGCTCCCGTAAAACTGGGATGTTTCTGACCGGTACTTCCCATCGAATCGGTTCAGAATCATCTAAACTAATGATTTTATACGCTTTTGGCCGTAAAACGATGTGATATGGTTTTGGTCGTGGGCTCTCGTACCACACTAGATTTTTAAGTAATGTTTATTTTGTTAATATCTTTTGAAATACTGAATGTACAAAATGTTGGATTACGCCAATATTTAGTAGAAATTTCTACTAAATATTGGTGCTATTGTTATCCGATTTGATCAACTACTTTAGTAGCTCTACGTACATTTATTTTCTACAGACCGTCAGGATTGAGGAGCCACATAAAATATGTTGTATTAGCGAAATTATGTAGTTTTTCCATTTTATTTTTATACTACAAATTAGAACGTATTTACTACTAAACTATACTAAAAATATGTTGTAATTGGTTGAGTACTTTCCGAGAAACAGCGCGGTGAAATTTATGGATTTTTATGAAAAATCAAAACATTGTAGCTATCTCAAATTCAGCCGTACAAAACCCATTTTTTTTGTAAAGATTACGTATAAGTACTACTAAATCCTACCAAATTTTCAAAAATATCCGTCGGCTAGTTTTAGAGTTGTAAGGTGGCACCTCAATTCAGACGTCTGAATTGAGGAGCCACCTTAAAAGTCGTGTATCTTTTAAAGTGTTTTACTACAAATTCCAGGATCGGGCCTACAAAATCGCTTAATTTACTACTAAATATTGGTAGTACCCGCGTTTAAATATGAGACATGGCTCCTCAATTCATACGGACACCGTGTAAGTGTCCGTATTAATTCTAATTTAGCCAGTCCCCTTATAACCTTCGCTGTATATTTCCTCATACATTACTATCAATATTAGAAACATTTTTTATCATCAGTTATACAATACGAAAAAGAAAAACCCTGTCCGATCCAAAAGGCGATCATAGGTACTGCAATGAAATCACCTAAAAGTAATAAAAAATCTAATTATTATTGAAAATAAAAAGCAAATTTTCAACAGGGGTCACAAATTATGACTTGTAGTAGACACTCGCTAAACGACGGCCGCCCGCGCCCCGTGTAATGTGTCCGTATGAATTGAGGAGCCATGTCTCATATTTAAACGCGGGTACTACCAATATTTAGTAGTAAATTAAGCGATTTTGTAGGCCCGATCCTGGAATTTGTAGTAAAACACTTTAAAAGATACACGACTTTTAAGGTGGCTCCTCAATTCAGACGTCTGAATTGAGGTGCCACCTTACAACTCTAAAACTAGCCGACGGATATTTTTGAAAATTTGGTAGGATTTAGTAGTACTTATGCGTAATCTTTACAAAAAAAAATGGGTTTTGTACGGCTGAATTTGGTAACTGGTAAAATAGAACATTGAAAAAAAAATATAGACGATTTTTTTTTGATCTTTTGAGAATTTCCTCATAAATAGAACCTCAGTACGATACATAACAACGCCCTCACGGGATTGGACAGGGTTTTTTTTACATGTTGTTAATAATGAGAACATAAATATAACATCACGCCTTGATGTGAATAATGAAGGACGGTAGAAATGTAGGTAACTCCTAATGTTATGGTAAAACTGAATGTGATTATTCCCTAACAACTGAGAAAACCGTTTCCTTACTACTTCTTCAGCACAGAGTTATTATGAACTAGACGTACCTAGTAACCGAAGAAAACGTTATTGACTCCTACCGCTGCGCCCGCGTGTCTACGCGTAATTTTAAAACTGTGATATCTTTTAAACTATTAATTTAAATTATATTATATCAGGCATATTTTAATCTAAATTAAATGCCCAATTTAAATAACATATTTCATTGGATAAGGATTAATATAATACCGGTCAAAGAACCTTCGGAAATAACAATGAAATTTTTATCAAATTCTGAAAGATAAAATGTTTATTGTGGTTCATCCTTAGAAGATAGACATATGCCACCGCGGATTTTTTTGTTAAACTTTTTAAGATGAACAATACCGTAGAACACAAATTTTATGTATCTTTTGCATTTTACGCAGCGCACGCCATTAAAGCTCCCAGTTGGCATGTTTTTTTCCGACTTCTTCAACAATAATCGTCAAATTTTAGCCAATTTATAAAAAACCTTAATGAATTATACACTAAAACCTTCCGCATGAATCACTCTGTCCATTGGTGAAAACCGTTTAAAAATCCGTTCGGTTTTTTTTTAGTTTATCGCGTTCAAACAGACGCGGCGGGGAACTTTGTTTTATAATATGTAAGGATATAGATTCCATTAAAAAAAAAAATGCATTTTGTTGTTGCAAACTTTTACCACTATACAAAATTAAAGCTGCAATTCCTAAAGTATGCAAAACCGTTTTAAGAGTTTACAAAGTCCATCAGTATTCAAATCTGTTTAACGAAGCAAATTTGCATTTTTCCTAACCTCCATTGAAATCCTAACAGTTTCATGTAAACAAACACAGAATACTCTTTTAAATCGAACTCTCGTAAAAAATGTTCACGTAGAAGTAAACGTTCAGAAATTGCAGCTTTCATGCAAATGGCGCGGAGTATTGCAAGCCCAATAATAGGTTTCGTTCAGACTTCGGGAGTAGCGACGTGAATAGACTTGGAACTTGTCTAAACGCTTTTGTGTGAATGTTAGTGGTTTGCATTATAGTTTTTATAATGAGTTTTTTTTTACTATAATGGTAAATTGAAGCTTTGTTAGCAACCACGTTTTCAAAACACTATTCAATGATAATGGAATATGACAGTTCAAGGGCATAACCTTGTTTGATAATGACATATATATTTTAAATGTGTTTATTCTCATTGTTATTTCATTCTTGACCATTATTAATTTTATGTGGATTCCTAAGCACAACTATTATTTGGGAATACAAACATTAATTTACCGGAAAAGCATTCTGTTATTGCCATAACATCATGCGATATTATCTCGCTGTTGCTGAATAGATAAAATATCATGAAGCTATATAATACGAAAGAATAACATTGGGATGTATTCGGAATAATTCTGGACAAATTGGATACTATCATATTATTCTGTTGGCATCTGTTGGCAGCTGTTGTCTGGGTTATATTTATTTATTTTACGGTGACTGAGAAAGAATGTGCGCATAAGTAAGTAGTAAGAGTTGTGCTATCACTACTATGAGATTACAGAGACAGTAAAATAGTAAGAAAGCAAAGATTTTTTTGCTGTAAAGTCTGCACAAATAAAACGCACATAGCTATGAATTGTATTGTGAAAGGTAAATATTTATCGAACAACAATCTGATTACTATGAATGAAGATGAAACTGTAAAAAAAGAAATAAGTCCAAAGGAGAATATAGAAAAACTTTATAATAATCTACGTGAGAACTGTAAGGGTATTTTAAATTGAAAAGTCTAACGAAACGAATTTAAAACATTTATTAATTAAACAGCTTTATCCAAAAACAACTGATACCTACTCCAAAAAACAATTTGTGAGAAGTTCATTTCGGTCGAAGAAAAGCGAAAATTGGGGCATTACAATTTAAAAAAACTCTTGACAAATGAGACGTCAGCGTTTTCTTCATAATCCCCATCGTGACGTGCGCTAATATTGCAGTCTGTTTAATATCGCGTCTGTCAAGAGTAAATATGGAAGATTTCGAAGAAAATATATCTTATTGTTTTAGGCTCTTACGAATTGGGCCGTATTTTCCGAAGTTGGTTTATTATTAAACAGGAATATTATTTGAAAGGGATTATCAAACATTTATAATAAGATGAACAAGGAACATTGTTTTCCTGAATGTACTTGTAAGATTGATAAAATATAACGATCGTTATAAAACCCGATAAATATATTATATATTATATCAGGTTTTTATGTAGATTTACCTACTTGTTTAATAGATATAAACTTTTTGAATCTGTGTCTGAAAAAACCGGCCAAGTGCGTGTCGGACCACGAACAATAAAGGGTTCCGTATTTGAGATGAATTTAACCCGAATACAAACTTGACATTGTGGTTGAAATAAATGTTCTTCCGTGCATTCCAACTACAAATGTAAATTTGTACGCACAATGTTGAGAGATTTACCATGTTATTTTATAGGTTTTCTTATATATTTTCCTGTAATCTATAAGTGAAGAACCATTCTCTGTATTTTTTTCAAAATGTTAGGCTGAGTGGTTTCGGAGATAAGGGGAATGGTAAATTTCCTCTATTTTCTTAAAAGATCTTTAAATGTATTTATTTTAAAATTATAAATAAATATGTATTTCAAATCCTCGCAATAAGCCCTTTCATTTGTTAAGTTACATGATATAGTTTGCAAAACTTATTTTTTTCTAATTTGCCCCGCAAGTGATCCCCATATTCAAAATTTATTTGGTCACAGAAATACATATGTGTACCAAATTTCAACATAATCGGTCTATTCGATTCGGAGCAAATTGGCTGTGACAGACGGACAGACAGACACACGAGTGATCCTATAAGGGTTTTGTTTTTCCTTTTGAGGTACGGAACCCTAAAAATCAACAATTTTGACGTACATTAAAATTAATAGATAAAAAATAGAAAAGAAAATAGAAAGGAAAATAGTAATACAATTTTTCTAAAACAAAAATTAAACAGACAACCTTCTGAAAATGTAAATTTTATGTGGGACATCCTAAAAATATATTCTGATAATGCACACATATCGTAGAAATAATATCATGGACGCAATAATACTGGAATCGACATTTTTATAAAGGCATAATATTATTATTTCGATTCCATAACATTCTAGAGCTGCAACAGCTGTCTTATATCGGTAGTCGTTACGAGTATATTGTAAAGGGCATAAACTTTAAAAAACAAAAAGGTTCTTGTTAGACGGTCGGGTCAAGGGTTGGATGCAGAAAACGGTATTCCAGGAAACGATTCGCATTGAAAATGCATGCCTATTATAACTAGTGGTCGTTCAGATTCTATTCTGCATGCCATGTTTTTTGGATTGTTTGAATTGGCTATGATTTTTAAGTAAAAGGTTGTTTTCAAGAAAAGTGCTTGCGTGCGTGCATGTCTTGAACAAAAAAAAAAAAAACATTTTCTTGAACAATCGACCCCACGTTATTGGTAACACATTGACTTTGAGCTGGAGTTTATGAGTCTGGCCAGCGTATACTGGTTTTGTACCAACTGACGTACAGTCTTCTATACTCACCTAGTTGTTTGGTGTCTATGTAATTTGATCCCGTGTACTTCCCTAAAGAATGTCGTGTGCGTATTTCATGCCAAGAATTTTAATATCGCTAGAGCCTTGTCATCGATTTGGAAATTACAATGGTAAATGATTTATGTCATATCGTCTTGGGCATGAATAAGTCACATACCTACATATGGGATTAAAAAAAAGATGTTTTTGTGACAGAATTCTTCACTTCAGCTTAAAAATTACAGAATAAACAAATTACAATATCAAATTATTTGGAGTTTCTTGCACACAGAGATGTACCATTTGAAATGGGCAACTAGCTTTAACTTTCTGATTACTCCTTGACAATTCAAAATTGCTTGTTAATGGTTTAATTAAAATTAATGCGAGTGCCAATGAGTTTGAGTTTTATTCCCATCAAACTTTTGAAATCGTTATTTAATCTTAAAATTAAAATAATAAACCCAATTCTGCTGATCCCTAAACCGAGCCCTAAAAATACATCACACGAGTCCAACCTTTACAGGCCCACAGCATTAGGGTACACACTTGACCGATATTCCTTCATTACTATTCAACGCAACACTTCGCAACCGCGGCAACCCTCACTTCACCGCATTGGTATTCTGTAGGTGAGCAGACAAATAAGTTAAATAAGTTTGGGGGAAGATGGCGTACTCAATGTGGATTGTGATGAGCTGTCAAATATTTCAGATTGAGGTGTCGGGAAATCGCTGAGGTAGGATTCGGTGGAGCATTAAGCAAGATTGTGTAAGGGGTCTTAAGTTTTTGGGATGAAAAATGTTTTAAGTCAACCGTCCACTGCTACGTAGGATGTGCACGAAGAGGTTTGCCACGTAAACTGCGCGATCATATGGGCACTTATACTCAGAAGCTAGGAGCACGGTTCCAATTGGTCGTTTCCTATGGAGAAGAGCCGGCAAGAAACTCCACGGTTACTCTATTAGAAATTAGTGGCTTTTATAATGTTTTAAATATTACAGTGTTGATAGGTATGGTGGGAGGACAGTGTGAGTCTGTCAATAAGTACTAGCTGTATAATTATCACTTGCTTTAAAAGCGTTGAAGGAAAACATCGTGAGGAAACTGGCATGCCTGAGAGATATTTCTCGACGGCATATGTGAAGTCAAGTCAGAGGCCCATGGGCGGCTTTAAAACTCTGACACTAGGTTAGCCACTAACCACACAAAAAGAAGAAGAACAAGTACCAGCTACGTATAAAAATAGAAAATGGTCAATAAATTTACAGTCCACGAGGCCTACGATACATTTGTTTGCCAACTACGCATTCGTACATAGCGTGATTGTGGGTAGCAGTGGACGATTCTGCCTAAACGTTTATACAAAGCGAACTTAAGAACACGTGCGTAGAGTAGCCGTGTGCTGCAGCTGCTGTGGGGTAGCGCTTGTATACTTTAGGTAAGTAAGTAAGTAATTAATAATATTATATATAAAATTCTCGTGTCACAATGTTAGTTACCTTACTCCTCCGAAACAGCTTTACTGATTTTTACCTAATTTTATATGCATATTCAGTAGGTCTGTGAATCGGCTACTATCTATTTTTCATACCCCTAAGTGATAAGGGTTGTCCACCCCAAACAAATAATTGGCAAAACAACGTTTGCCGGGGTCAGCTAGTTATAATATAAATCTTTATTCTCAGATACTAATAAAACTACACTAATAATGAATACTATTAAAATATGTAGTAGTAATACTTAGTAATTAATGGAAGTGTATTTGAAATTCTAGCAAGAGTTTTACGTGATTTATTGATAAACTTAACTAAACATACATGAATCTAAACAGATTAATTGAAACATATTACTTACTTAAAACTTTATTTATTTATTACCCAAAACAAACTACAAACAAACTTTAACGTTAAACTTTATTTTTATTATATTCTAGAAAAAAGCTTTCTCGAATGCAATAGTTTATTTTGTCTATAAAATATGTCTGTGGTGCCACCACGAAACCAATAAAAGACCAGTCTAGCGTTAAGCGAAATGAAAAGCACGTGTATTTCCATAGGATTCAAAGCAACACGTGTATTTACAGCGAGTTTTAGCGGTCACACAACCATTGAAAGCGGACTGAATAAAATGCCTCTGTAGGGCAATCCAATGCAAATTCAGTCAACAAAAATATAGCGACTTCCATGGTATAAAATTGTTCTCCAAAAGCAGTTTTTAGTACGGTTTCTAGGTTTCTATAAATATTTTTCAAACTTGTTCAAAAACCATTTTAAAAATCGCATCTTTTCATACAACCGGTTTTTAAAACCACATTTTGATTTAAGTAATAACGCCGGAGGGGACGCCCCGAAGGACATGCAGTGACTTCGTTCTTCAGAAAGGTCAGGTGCATAGTTTTCGCAACCAGCGAGCGCATTGAAGCAAAAGGAGTATGTAAGAATAGTAGCAGGTGACGTTCTGTAGTTTCTGCTTACTCCCATTTGAAGAAAGCGTGAATTTACGTATGTATAATAACGTTTAATTTGGCAAAAGCCAAAATCGTGTAAATGAGCACTTTACATTCATAGCAGACATTTATATTCTCAAATCGGGCCGCCATTACACAAATCACTAGTAAAGGTACATCGTTCCCAATGGACACAAATGTATCGCAATTGTGTCGGTACTAATCCCGAACTAAACGAGGTGTGGATAAAACATGTGTCTAGGAGGCATAAATTGTGACTATTGCTGTTTCGATGTGTCACAGGTTTAAAGTTTTTTCTTGTGAAATATCTTTGACTTATTTTAGATACATATTGGCATATAATTTCACCTATAGTACAAGGTTTGAGACTGGCAATGCTTTTCTCAAGGTTTTTGAACATTAAATAAGGAAAACCGACTCTGCTGAACAAAGGCCTCGTCCCAAGATTACCACAATGACCGGTGCTGCGCTGTCCGTATCCAGCGGGTTCCTGAGTCCTCAGCCAACGAACTCCGCCGTACAAACAACTTGCATATACTCGCCCCTCAAGAACTGGCAAAGTGTGTGTGTGAGAACCAAACTCTTCTGTTTTTTCTTTTTAGGAAAACAGGCGTGATATTATGGTTAAAAAAAGCCGGTCAAGTGCGAGTAGGACTCGCGCCCTGAGGGTTCCGTCTTAAAGCTGTGCCTAGCTGCCCGCGGCTTCACTTAGGTGATACAGCCTATTTTCCAATTCCGGACTGTATTGTAGTAGAAAAACACGTTCTCCTATACATTCCAATTGCAAATGTAAGTTTGTACGCACAATACTGAGAGACGACTCAGTATTGTGTGTACAAATCGACGTACAAGCAAAGAACTAACTATTAGCTGCATTTTTTTTTTTAATTGTAGTCTCCATAGTTTTCTGAGATACCAGGTAATGGTCAATTTTTATCTATTCTAATTAAAAAACTTAAATATATTTGAGACCGGGACAGCAGGCCCATCATTTGATATGTCAAACGGTACAATTTGCAAAATCTTTTATTTTAATTTTCTAATTTTCTCCGCAATAATGAGGCCCATATTCAAAATTCATCTATTTACATTACACGTACGTATTTTGGTCACAGAAATGTATACGTGTACAAAAAAAATATTTCAGAGGTCCAGTAGATTCGAATAAAACTGGCTATGACAGACGAACATACAGACAGATGAGTGATCCTATAAGAGTTCCGTTTTTCTTTCGGACGTACGGAACCCTAACAAAGTTGAAACAACCAATTTATCCCGCGGTTTTGGCCGAAAATTAAATATGAACACATTTTTTATTTACACAAAAGCCTGAAAAAACTTACATAATTACAGGTCTTTCTACGAAGGCCTCGTTACGAAACATACACCACACTGACCACAGACTACCGTTCTACCGTCAACCACGGACTGAATTGGGGTTCATGAAAAATTTAAATGGGTCGTCAATCGGTCAGACCTTTTTCCATTTAGCGGTATCAGAACTCAAAGGTTCCGATACTATTTGCATAGATAATGTTTATTGAAGGTATTTTGGTTGAAAAGCAATTTCTTGTGAAGTGAATCTTGAATAACTTGAATGAATTCGGAAAACTAGGGCTCAGGGCCTAAAATATAACTGACAATGCGACACATTTTTCAAAAAGTGACACAATTTCACGACAAGGACGTGTCTAATAACTATGATAACTTTGTGAAATTAACAAATTGTTGGATTATCGCCTGTCACCTGTCGTCAGTCGGTTCTAAATAGGACCCTGTCTATCATGGTCTTCTACATAATTGTCTACTACATAATTGTAAAAATGAAAGAGGGTTTCTTATGTTTTAGAGAACGTATTTAGAAAAGAGGATATGAGAAAACATTAAAAGGTGCGAAACGGACATTGATCTGCGTTATTATGAGTTATTATAAATTGAATCTCATAAAAGCGATATACTTAACTGATCCTCTAAAAATTTATTCACCTTCTAATGATGTACACTTTTTTAATCATTGAGCCTCTTTTTAACATTCTGGTCTTTTTTCACAGTTAGTCACAATACCTAAGTTAGGGCATCCCGACTAAATGGGTTAGGTTTGGCTAGAGCTGTGGCCAAACGAGTGCGAGCCGAGCGAGCCATTAAATACATGCCCTGATAAAAACAATAATAAGCACCTTCGTTAGCAGATAATTGAATAAGTACAGTACTTATGAGCTTAATGACTTTTGCCACTGAAAAACATTTTATTACAAAAAGATTTTGGACTAAGTAGAGTTATAGAAAATTATAATGTAATTGAGGATTGTAACCACCAATTAGAGAGAGTTGGATATATATATAATTGAGTGAGATGTTGAATCCAATTTTATCATTGTCATCATAAATAAGTGTCTGAGAGTTTTAATAAATAGCCAACTAGCTAGAAGAGAAAGCATTTTTCTCGCAAGTGTCCACAGCTGAGCCAATAACTGCTCATACAGGAAATTATGGCCTCAAAGTCCAATCGAGTAGGTATGGGCGTTCCAATAAACGACCAAATATTGCTACTGGGCAGATGATTAGGCTATCTCTGTAACTTGTTACCTATAGTTTTTCCTTACAAACATGCAGGCGTTTATATTGTATTTCATCAATTTTGAATAATAATATTCAGGATGAAAAGTAGCCCATAACCTTCTCGAGGGCCCAGGGTATCTATCTGTCAATACTGATCGGTTCAGTGGTTTAGGTGTGAAAAGGTAACAAACAGATAGAGCTACTTTCGTATTTTTTTAATTTAAGCTCTGAGCAGAGAGTGGTGTGAAGGCACCTTGAGCTTTTACGAGTACCTAGCAGTGGGAAAATAATGGTAACAAAAAAACAGTATCTATGGAAGTATGGATTAGTGAACACTTGGTAACGCTACTAACGTATCTTATTCACATGGCCCTTTATTCAACTTGTAATATCCTATAAATAAACGAACAATTTGCTACCATTTTCCAAGGCTTACACAATGGCTTTTATCTTTTTACCTCTGAACATTTTCTTAAAAGAAAATAATGTATGTTCTCTTAAATTACAGCATAAGATTATCATGTCTGTGATCAAAGATGAATGGGACAGGATAATTAAAGTGTTGTACAGTCAGCAATATCATATCAGTCTGTATTTTATATTGTTCTATTGCAGAGAAAATCATCATCATCATTTCAGCCGAAAGACGTCCACTGCTGGACATAGGCCTCCCCCAAGCACCGCCACTTCGACCGATTCTGTGCTTTCTGCATCTAGCGGATTCCTGCAGCCTTCACAAGGTCATCGGTCCATCTTGTTGGAGGCCTTCCAACGCTACGTCTTCCGGTACGTGGTCGCCACTCCAGAACCTTTCGACCCCATCGGCCATCCGTTCTGCGAGCAATGTGCCCTGCCCATTGCCACTTAAATTTGGCAATTCTTCGGGCTATGTCGGTTACCTTGGTTCTCCTGTGGATCTCTTCATTTCTGATTCGATCACGTAGGGAAACTCCAAGCATAGGGAAAATGCTTCCCATCATTTGGGAAAAACATATATACTAATAAATTTTCCTTTATCATCAGTTCTGTGTTGGTGACTTATACAAATATTCTAAATATCTAACGAACGTATCTCTCTGAAAAGCTGATCAGCGCTCTGATTGGTAAGTCTTATGTATTGTGATTCGGTCACCAAAATCGAATAACCAATCATAATAAGTTAATAGCAAAATTTATTTGTACCGTCCAGGTTTTTAAACCAGTAATTTCTTACTCCGCCAGTTCGCCAGTGAACCTAATTAGGAGGCGAACCTATTGCCATCAACCAAATTCAAATTCCGGATGGAAAAAACCAAGAATACTTAAGATAACTGGCAAACTGTGGGTGTACTATATAGAACACCTACAGTTGGCAGAGGTGTTCCTATGAACACTTCTGTCAAACCCTGCGGGAAATACAAGCACACAGTTATCTATTTTCTACTCATGTAGCGTTCTCATCAGCTAACGAACCACGTTTTTCTACACAAAAAACTTTCTTTTCTTAAAATACGTGGTTAACTTTCAACACTCACTTTATTTCGATGCAGACTATACCTGTTTTATTTCTTGCGATCCTCTTACGTTGAAGATAAGTGCGTAGTAAGATAAGCACGAGCTAAATAAATGACTGTCTGCCTTTTACTGCGTTCTTTATATTATGTTTTATTTGAGTTTTTATACTGGCTCTTCATTACAAAAGGTTTTTGTTTATTTGGGCTGAAATTTGGATAAACTAGATGCAGGGGATCATTAATTTTTAACTTTTAAAACTCAATTACTAGGGGACAGAAATGTTGGCTGTCAGTTTTCGACGTTAGTCTTCATAAACAACTTTTTCTTATTTTTAATCAGTTAGCTTATCTGTTTAGTTACTGGCCGTTCACTGGCTTCGGGTATGCAACAATCATTGGCACAAGCCGCTCATGAAACTGGCTCCCTGAACTGACTCGCAAACTAAGCTTGAGTTCGAAGCCCATAAGTCACTGGTGTCTTATAAATTGATAAGGTAAGCCGCACATTCAGTAGTTACACTGACTTTGAGCTGGTTTAGCACAGTACGGAGGTTCAATAGAATGAGAGGCCAGCTTATACCGGTTATGTTACCACTGACGTGCGGCCAACTATGCATGCCTAAGAAGTGAGTTCCAAAAACTCCGAACATTTACGATATTTCCTTCTACGTAATACATAAAGTTAGGTGTGAAAATATATTACACGCCTACCTACACGAATATAGCGTAATATGAATAAAGTGTGATCATTTGTAACAAAAGTTGTTTCCCTCGGGCGCCTACATTTTTGCGGCTACCAACTTCTGAACAGGTTTAATTAGTTCAGCCGCGCACTAAGCAACTGCTAGCTACAGTGCGGTGGAGAGTGGCCGCCACATTTCTGTCTCAAGCTATATAATTATGTTGGCAGGTGACCATGTTGTGTTACCGGTCACTGTCTTGTCTGAAGTGAAATGCAAAAAAAAGTGTGGATCACTAGATATCTCGCCACGTTTGACCACCTGTTAGCTTAGTGTGTTGCTTGATAAATGCTCAGAACAAAATTAAGATCTTACTATTCTGAGGCGAATCCCGCGCGGCATGCGGGACGTGACAGTGCACGTCGATTGTTTTAATGATTAGGAAGTCACGCGATATTATTCGCGCCAGTTTGAACACCTCCATAGAAGTCAGTTGACACAATCTTAGGTGGTTGTTTAACCAACGCTTTATTTTCAGGACAACTGTGTGCACAATATCGCTGGTTCTAACCACTTTCATTGTCCGAACAAATCGCCGGCCCCCACGTATACTATCGAAATTACAAAAAAGCCATTTTCGTTTTATTGCACTAATAGCAAGTAGAGTCTTACCAAGGGGTATCGTGTTACCTAGTAACTAGGTTGTGGAGGTCAGATAGGCAGTCGCTCCATGTAAAATACTGGTATTCAGCTGCATCCGGTTAGACTGGAAGCCGACCCCAACATAGTTGGGAAAAGGCTAGGCAGATGATGATGAGCAAGTAGAGATACAGATGTATGATATTATATAAAAATTATGTACTAATTTTATACCCTCAATTGTTTTTCAATTGAACAAAATTGAAATTGGCATATTCGGTAAAAAAGTAACCAGCAGTAACCAAGTAAACTATCGAATGTGTAATATTAGAAAAAGTATAATAATTATCAAAAACTATAGTAGACAGTATAAAACAGTAAAATTTTCCACTTTAGATACATCGGTAATATAAAATTTTCGAATTTCATGTTCGACAAAAATCTAAATCTAAACTTAGAATCGCTCTCCTGTAAAGTAGAGGTTTTGCAGTTTCGATACTTTACGTGGTGGCCGTCGAAATATTTGCTCAACCACAACACTAAATGTAAGCGCAGTATGAAGCCATGGTAGCGAATGGTGGCTGCCACTGAGAGTTGGATCTGGTTTTTAGTGGCCTAGTGTGTAACGGGTGTAAACACATAGCCACACACACATACCAACTGTACTTATGAGGCTATTAGAAAGTTTTCATGTAGACTTTTTGCCGTAATTAACTCAACTTGGTAGCTGAGTGATTTCGTAATTATCACGTTTTTAAATAAATAATTTTTACTGGAATTTGAATTTTAGCTACTGGATATTTTAGTACAGTGGGTGTACCTGCTACAGGGACAACCCTGCCCAATCCTTTGGGGAAACAAAACGTGATGTTATGTTATGATATGTTATATTTTAGTAATAAATAATAGTATTTTTTGTTTAAAAACTATTTTAGTTACAGAGTATTTTAGTTAACTACGTTACATTTATGTTATCTGCTGCATCTAACAGTGCAATTAAATTCCCCAAGTCAGTATCCTGTTTAAAATTCTTGAAACAATATAAATCCACAATAAATAATAAACTGTCCTTTTTGAGAAATAGGAAGATATTTCTGACCAGCTCTTGCTAAGGCAACGCTCGTGCTCTCCTTATCAAAGTGCAATCTATACTTCCTTCATTACTATTAATATTTAGCGTCTTAGCCGAAGGTTTTCCTCTTCTCATTATCGCAGTATAAGTGAATGGGGTGCTGTTGTATAAGTCTCAGAAAGGTTACTGATAACGGTAATGATATTGAGTTTAACAGCTGATTGCGGTTATAGAAGGTTTGGGCTGTCGTTTGGGGTATAAATGGACTTTTTGATAAGGCTACTAGATTTTATAGGATTATAATTATGATGTAACTGAGATAATAATGATTTGAAACGGTGGAAGTCAAGTCAAAGTCTTTTTAACTGTTAAGCTAAGCTTTGTCTCGAATAAAAAGAGAAAAGTAGAAATGTAAGTATTTTAGGTCGTACGATGATATACAACATTACTGTTTAAACTCCGGATACATTCAAGGAAATGATAAATCGAATAAATAATGAACACCAATATGTCGATTTTCTTTTCAAAGTCAGTCTGTAGAAGTTTAGATGTAAAAGTGTAACTACAGGTAAATTATAACTGATGCTTCAGAAGATTGTTGAGAGGAAATTATCATTGACTAAACTTCATCAGCAAGAATATCCTACTATTAATTAAACTTCATCCCGCGATCACAACGGAAAACCGATTTCAGATTAGAACTAATCTGTAGTAACATCGGTTCCGGAATCGTAACGTCACAATCCTAATTCCCGATCGTCACGATGTAATAATAACGATGGCGACCGCAACGGTCCGGAGAGCTGACTGGAGTTGGCACCAGCTGTCTTCATGCAAATAAATGTAGCTGTTTGTCTTACATAATTAGAATTTGAATCCGCTGGGTTTAGCTTTTAGAAATGTTGAACGAAAGTTTATGTTCAGTATTTGATTATGCAACGAGTTTATCACTGATTTTGTTATAACTTAAAAATAACATAAAATACATCACGCCAGTTTCCCCCGATGGGGAAGGCAGAAATGTACCTAAAGGTAATATCCACATTTTGCTTAATGTTTTAATTTTCGAGGCGCGTACTTTGGACACGAATTTGCATCGTACGTAAACGTATGATCGTGATCGTACGAATTGAGTGCGCACACTGAATACCTTTTCTCCGTCAAACAGGTAGTTTTCTGGTGATTTCGCATTGAACGCATGAAAAATCCCAACAAGTTCGGATTGTTTTCAGACGTCGGAACTGTACGTACGTATATGTACGACTAACTCGCACTCTGTGCACTGTCTTAGTACTTGGAAGGTCGGGATCTTTCGTGCGTGTTCGTATGTGTTCGCACGAGTAAAATTCGTACGAAAACGCGTCCAAAGTACGCACGGCCTTAGTCATTCATTTATTTAGGTTGGGGATTAAGTAGTGGCGGCAGTGCCAGCAATGGCGGCTTATGCATTGGAACAAACTTTTGTAAATAATGATGATGATAATTATGTGAATACGCTATCACGTTTTTAAATTTGTCTCCAAATACACAATCATTGAACAAGAACGTTTCTAATTGCTAAACTTTACTGTAGAATACATTATTTAAATTGCGGGTATACCTACTTACATAATTTCACTTCACATATTCCACTTTTCACAACACCAATAATTCGCATATTTATCTCATCTACTCGACGCATGTCACTGCAAGGATCCAGCAGAATATCAGCGTCAGGTATAAATTGTCTGGCACATGCTGAGCTGGACTCCCATCTGGTGCAACTTTGAGACGCACACCGCGTATGTTCGTTGATTCATTATTTTAAAATACATATGTCATAGCCAATAGTATTATAGTTCCTAATATTCATGTAATTAGTTATTATTGAATCGTGCTTTTATGTCTTTTGTGTGCACCAAATAAACGATCTATCTATACATACATCACCGAGATAGAAAAATGTACTGGTGCTTGCAGTTTGTGTGCCTGCATACACTAACAAAACAAAAATAAAAACGAGTGTGCTTGCAATAGTCGCATATTTATTTATTTATCATAAGCACACCAACAGTACAGTCACTTACAATTCAAATTAAATAACATCTAAAATTTACATTTCAGTAACCATGCAAATGACAGGTATACATGACATTCAACATATGAAAATTAGACACAAAGGAAAAGAATATAAAGTGTGTCTAGTAGACATAAATCTACAACACTACAAAACAAAACAATTTGAGCTAGATAGACGGACACTCATTACACTTTTTAAATAGGGAGCGTCTGTATGAAGCGAAAGTCATGGAGAAAATATCAATTGGGTAATCCGTCAAGTTGGACCTTTCATTATATTGCCTTGCCATACGTGTAAGGGGATTATTAAATGTAGTATTCAAGGTCGATGTAGGTAATACAGAAATACGATGATGACGCTTACTACGTTGGCTAGGCCTAAAGTTAAAATAGTTTATTAATTGTGCATCAATGGAACCGTTTATGATTTTATGAAGTATTAGTTAGTCCGAATGGTTACGTCTTTCATTTAAGCTAATCATATTAAAGTGCCTTAACCTGTCATTGTAATCAGGTATAGCTTTTCGAATCCCATTCTTCATACATAAATACCGAACAAAACGGGCCTGAACAGATTCAACATTATTAATATAAGTTGAATAATAGGGAGACCAAATAGTGACCAAATAGTGTAGTGTAGTATTAGTATAGTATGTGATGTGTAACATGTGATATAAATATCGTGGCAGACAGTACCAACCTCTCGGAAAGTAGGTTGGTACTACCTGGCAGCCAACTCTAACACCGCGCGCGCTCATTGGTGAAATCATCAAATCAAATAGCCTCGCTTCCCCAGCTTCTTGTTACAAACTTCCGTCCCTTCTCATGAAATCACTCCCACAGATTGCAGGAAAGCGAGATGAAAGATGTTACACATCAAATCATCACCTTCAACTTAGGATCCGTTAAAAATAGAAAGGTACCAATTGAGTTAGTTAAGTTAGGTATTTCCCACGCAAAAGAAACTTCAAGTATTTTTGATTTCATCGCTTTTTCTTTGTATAAAAAGTTGGAAGTGTAGGTAACTAGTAGAGAACAAAAAAGGAAAATTAAGGATACAAATTGAGATTGTTGCTCTAAATTCTTTTCATTTAACAAGTGCTCTAGTTAATTTTATCTGTGAAGTTATTTCTTCCCAAGTTATCACTGCCATTTACAATCTTTACCATTGTCATTTATAAGTAAATTTAAGCGACTTAACACTTTGCGGGACACTAAACGCCCACAGATGTAATAACAATAAAACTTCTATTGTGTTTCGTTCAGTGTCCTGCAACCGATTACCCTCCATTATGATTTTTAATTAATTAAGAAACGAATTTGTAAACAGTCAAATGATTTGTTAGCAAAAGTGAAATGTAATTTAAAATTAATATTATCGAACCATGACAGCCCCTTCAAGATTTTCTAATGATTAAAATAACAATTAAAATATTTTAATCTGTTTAAATTAATTCACGATTTGGTAATCTTACTATTTTAATTAAATAAGATTGGGACAACGGTTATTAAATTAAAATCTTAATTATTAAATTATTTCAATTTGCAAGCTTAACCAAAATAATTGTTTTGGTGTTACTAAAGAGTCTGTTTTGTGTTTACTTAAGTTAAGTATGTACTACGTAAAATGTGGGCTGTTTTTACATATAAAAAACGGCCAAGTGCGTGATGAACTACGCACAAAGAAGGGTTCCGTAGTTGGGATGAATATTTCCAAAGAACAAACTTAATATATAATAAAAAATATTTGAATAAATGTTCTTAAGTCATGTAAGTTTGTAATCGCAAAATTGTATTTTTCTACACTAATTATAAAGAGAAAAGATTTGTATTTTGAATATTTGTAATGAATAAACTCAAAAACTACTGAACCGATTTAAAAAAAATCTTGCACTGATTAGAATGCTATATTATCACTGAGTTTATGAGGAAACCGGCATGCTTGAGAGATATTTCTCGACGGCATGTGAAGCCAAGTCAGAGGCCCATGGACGGTTTTAAAACTCTCCAGGTTAGTCACTAACCACACGAAAAAAGTTCACTGAGTAACATAGGCCATAATTTATAAAGATATCACGGAGGCGAAGCTGCTGGCGGAAGCTAGTATATTATAAAACTACAAATTAACGATTTTAGGACTTTTTCCTTTACTTGTGATGTGAGACCTTATTTCTTGCATTTTATTCTAGATGAATGGAAAGTACCCCCTATAGGTTTTGATTTCTTTGCGACTATCAAAATATGTCGCACAAATGGCTGTTTTTTTTTGTTGCGTTATCTTAGAAGCTTGATTTTTTTAAAGCCCCAAGGGACCGTAGACTTATTATTAAGTTCAACAGTATTTGATATTAATTTCAACTTGATACCTTTACGCGTGCCTGAGAAAAAGGGTTTTGATAGACTGACAGACAGATGGATGGACGGACAACGAAGTGATCCTATAAGGGTTCCTTTTGTTCCTTTTGAGGTACGGAACCTTACAAAATATTGATACCAGTATCAATTTACATAACACGAAATGCTCTGTTATCTGAACAATTGGTAGAAAATGAGTTTTTTGTATTTTCGTTATAAAAATGAAACACAATATTCTTCTGATTCCACGTAAACTCTAATCTTTAAAATGTTTCTGAGAACCTGTAACCCACCAATATTTTTAGATTCTATCAAATTGTATTCAAAGTTTTTTTAAATAGTAATTTGATTAAAACAAAATTAATATATTTCCCTGAAAACGTTCTGAGTGCATTATTAGAGGTCAAGTCAACAGCTAATGCCTGGAGCCTTGAGAGGCCTGATTTGTTTGGTCTTCCCTTACTCTTATAGCCCTCCACATTCATGTTCAAAATTTCCTCACGACATTTTCCTAACTGTTCCACCGAACCGCACTTTTGTTTCAGTGCGGTTAGTGGAAATGCTCAGGTGCGATTCGGACAAGTGCTGTTGCAATCAGTGCTCTAAGTGGAATACCTCATTCCACCGCATCAAATGCCTATACAACCGATTCCTACACAACTTTTCAGTCACCGATGCCACTTTCAGACTTCCTCATTTGTATTTTTTATTTTTTATTATATCCATTCGCGTAACACCTACTTTACACAAAATGAAAAAAAAAAAAAAACTATCAAAAACATAACATGTAAAAAATGCAAGTCTTGCAACGCAGTTCTTCTACCGTAAAACGATGTGAGATCTAATGTAAAACCAAGTCTGTTAATTTATTCAGTACCTATCTATTTGTTATTTTTATTTCTTTCATAAATAATATGACTTGGCCATTGCACGGCAACATAATCTACTATTTTAAATAGACTTAATTAAATAAAGCGCAGCGCTAATATTAGGTAGATTTTGTTGTATGTAGAATGTAGATTCTATTGTCGTGTGCGATTGCTAAGTTTAGTTTAGCAAGTCGAAACTAAAATGATTTCGGCTTTGTTTTTTTGTGTATTGCCGTGTTAAATTGTGATCGTTTGCCGAAACTAAAATTTGTAGTTACCTTTGTTATTATTTTTATTAAGTTTTACTTTTAGGCTCGCCCCTATTACATGGGACTTAAACATAACTGGCGAAATGTGGGTGTACTAACTATAGGTACACCTCTGCCCAACCCTTCGGATAACCAAGGTGTGATGTCGTTGTTGTTGTTAATTTTTTGTTTATTCGATAAGTCTTTGCTCATTTTGGTAGCCCTAGATAGTTTCTAGTAATGCCAAGAATGCTGTCGCAGGTCAATGCACTAACATCACCATCTTCTCTATAATTATACCTTCAAATAATACCACACTTATCGGTATTATTCTGAGAACAAAATTTATATGAGTATGCCATAACCTGCCGTACGTTTTCCCCTTACAAAAGCCAGCTGGGAGTAAGTTATTATTTCTGTAAAATTGGCACCTACCACCTGTGTTCTAATAACATTATACTGTGCGATATACTGCTCGTATATAAGCTTAGCATATAATGTAATATTTTCCTTATAGCTTCTTTGGTAACATCGGTTATGGAAATTGTATGGAACGTGAGTGTTTAACGGTTGATGTGGCTTGGCTACGTGGTTTGGTGGCTGATCGATTTGAGTGGTTTACTTGGTTGGGTGGCCGTGAAAATTGAGTCTACAGTTCCACATTATCCTAGCCTTTTCCCAATTTTGCTTCCAGTCTATCCGGATGGAGGTGAACACTAGTATTTGACATGAAGCGACTGCTTATCTGACCTCTACATCCCAGTTACTCTGTCTTGTTACTGAGCCCTTAAAGCAATTTAAATATTTGATGTCTTTTCCTTCCATATATTATCTCTATCATTCATCATCCCTTTCTAGCCCTATCATAATCCATTTAATGTTTTTTAGTTTTTCTTTGAACTTATTTGCATTGATGGCAATAAACTCGTCTCTTATTACGTGAGACTTTAACATAGCTGGCGCAAAATGCGCTGCCTAACCCTTCGAGGATTATAAGCTTGAAATTATGTGTTATTTATGTTCTTCATTTCTCTGGCTCTGCTCATTATTCGACTGTTTAATATTTTACATCATAATTAAAAAGCCTCATGGCTTCGATTTTATCAGTATAACGATGTTCTTTCCTGCAGTGCAACCACTCGATCAAATGAATATCTACTTTGGAAACGACATTATATGAACAAGTGTATTACAAAATATAATAATGAAGTAAGTTTCATGATTTTTCTTAAAATCTAGGTACGTTTATAAGATGTTAAATACAAAGTGACTTTTCGTTTAAGTCTGTATGGCCGTTTAGTTCTTCTGACGTATACAATAGATTTTGATGCGGTTTTAGAGAATTTCATGCTTTCGGCTGAAATGATGCTGATGATGAATACATTCATACTAACCTAAGAAATAGTATACCAAGGTAACCGACATAGCCCGAAGAATTGCCAAACTTATGTGGCAATGGGCAGGGCACATTGCTCGCAGAACGGATAGCCGATGGGGCCGAAAGGTTCTGGAGTGGTGACCACGTACCGGAAGACGTAGCGTTGGAAGGCCTCTCACAAGATGGACCGATGACCTTGTGAAGGCCGCAGGAATCCGCTGGATGCGGAAAGCACAGAATCGGTCGAAGTGGAGGTGCTTGGGGAGGCCTATGTCCAGCAGTGGACGTCTTTCGGCTGAAATGATGATGATGATGAACCTAAGAAATCTCAAGGTTTTATCATTTTGTAAAAAAAACATGCGAAGAAGAGGCGCATCGCTAGTGTATTTTATGTACTTACTTATTTTATTATTATCATCGTCATCATCAAGCTGTAGCAGTCTACTGCTGGACATAGGCGTCTCCAATTGCATTCTTAGTATTACCTAAGTTTGATCCTCGATAACAGAACTCGCTCTCTTGTCTCTCTGAGATTCTATGAATATTAATCACCCGGAAGAGTTCTTAATGAAATCTATAAATAATAGAGAGATTTAAATATCAAAAGACTTCATAATAATTAACTTCAACTGAGGTATTAATAGATAGCTTTCATCTTAAATTATATGATAATAAGCATATGTTCGCAACAGTATCTAATTAACCTAGTTTTAAAACTAGATTTATGTCAATCTCCAATGTGTCAATTTAAATTCTAGATTCATGACTGAGCACCATTCTAGAATTCTCAACTTTATTCATAGCGACGTGGTTTTTGAATAGAAAACCCTTTCTTTGTTGTATTTACGAAGTTTCAACAAAGCACACACACTTTAAATTTATTTTCTTCGCGTGGGTGTCGATGTCGTGGGAATGGCTTAAAGGATTATGACGCGAGAAGAGCATTCTCTTCTGTTACTGCAAGAATACATTGCGATCGATAAATTCATTTTAGATGATTGGAAAAAAATATTTCACGTCAGAAGGTCTTTTAGGAGGCCCATGGTAAGTAAAGGAGGTTTTATGAACTGTTAAAAGTATAATATGGGCTGTATGTATGAAACATCTATAAAATATTACATGAAAATAAAATGTGAAAATATAGCAATCATTGTGTCGATGGTAGTTACAGCGATTTATTAGCTAAGAGCCTCAAGACCATTGCATAAGAGGCTGAATTTGGATTCAAATTAAAATTCAAAATTTTATACCTGCCCAAGTAGGTTTGTGAGAATAAAATATTTTATATCTTGATATATATAATTCTTCTGTGAGTGTGTATGTCACTGAACTTCTCTCAAACGACTGGACCGATTTTGATAAAATTTTTTGTGTGTGTTCAAGGGGATCTGGGAATGGTTTAGATTCACAAAAAAAAAAAAAAGTTTTTTCAAATTAAAGACGTGTAGACAGGACAACGTCTGTCGGGTCCGCTAGTTACTTATAAAACTTCAGAAGCCTATGGAGAAGAGCTGGCAGGAAATTCCACAGCTCTTTAAAAAAAATGGCAGTGGCACTCCGGGGGTGCCGATAGAAGTGAAAACTTGAACAAGATCGCCTTGATGGATGAAAAATACTTACTTGAATAGAACATTGGTCTTATCTAACTTATCTAAATAAAGAGCACAATCGCGTTTATAAAAATGATGTGTCGTCATGGTGTCGCGAAATCAATGGTTTAGTCCCATCTCAAAAATGCCCAACGCGCCTAAAGAAGTTTTCACTTCAATAATTGGCTTTTACAATGTTTTTATAATACACTATTTATAAGTATGTCGGGACAGTGCAGGCCTGTCAACAAGTACCAGTCGGTAGGTCGATGCAGAAAGCTGCAGAAAGCAGATGGACACGGGTTTTACGTTGAAGTTCCTCTTACTCCTAATTTCTCCAGACTTTCCATACCATGATGGCCATAATTCCCAACATAGTTGGGAAAAGGCTAGGCAGATGATGATGACATACATTTTCAAATACATTTTTTTGAAATATTCAAATATTCATTTATCATCTATCTATCCGAAGTGTTTTTAAGGAAATTCCTAATCCATTAGTTTCATATTTATTACGTTTGAAAGATTCGTATGCTCCACAACGTAAATAATGCAATGAATCACACTGTATCACACTAACATTATAAAGGCAAAAGTTTGTGAGTGTGTGTATATATTTGTTTCTTCTTCACGCTCAAACGGCTGAGCCAATTTGGATGAAATTTGACACACAGATAGTTTATAACCTGGATTAACACATAGGATACTTTTATCCTGATATTTTCACAGGATCGAGATTTACGTGGGTGAAACCGCGAGACGCAGCAAGTGTTGTATAATTGTCAAAATGAATGGCACTGCCTTTGTGAGTGCGTTAAACGCCATTACCCCACTGAGTATATCCTCCTTTCTTCTGTGCCATTATCTATTTATTGCTTGGTTACATAATAATGACCTTTGTGACTGTATTTATTCTACAAATACATAGCAATGAATCGTGGCAATCCTTCGCCACCAATGAATGTAATAAGTGGCGATATACGGATAATGTTCAGAGGATAAATACCAAGTAACAGTGTCACACAGAAATTATCAATATATATTATGTAGTGTGGTATAGTGCGGTGATTGTGGATTTATGGTTATCGACTAATCGCCCTTTAGTATATACAGTATGTTAACTAATGAAGGGCGATCCCGTTAACCCGCAATAATATAGCGTCCATACATGCAAAAAAATATTACCATTTTTTTTTTAAATTCTAACTGGCATTATAAATGCGAAAGTGAGTTTATTTCGCTTTCACGCTAAAACGTTTGAATGGATTTGGATGAAATTTAGTAAACGGGTAGACAATGACTTGGAGACATGTGATACTTTTTATCCCGGTAGTACGTTCCCGTGGCATAATTTCCGATATGCACGCAGGTGAAGCCGCTGACAAAAGCTAAAATATACACAAAAAAACCAAAAACGAAATTCACAATAAAAAAATAAAAAATTGTAGTACCTAATATTTTTTAAAAATTAAAAAAAAAATGGTAATATTTTTTTGCATGTATGGACGCTATATTATTGCGGGTTAATGGGAACGCCCTTCGTTAGTTAACATACTGTATACAGTGTGAGTCTTTATAATCTGCACATACTGAATCGAGGGAATCTTTGCTTAATTTTATCGACGGAAAATATGATAAAAAAATTCTAAATATTTTATTGACATTTTTAATGGATTTTTTATTTATTTTTTCGTTTCTGTGACTCCAGTGTATACAAAGCGGTGTAACTTTTTAACTCGATGTTTTATCACGATGAAACAAACTCCATAATGATTGGAAGTAATTAGGTGTCCGCATTAAATGAAAATTGTGTAAAAGAACTGCCACCAATTAAAAATAAACACGTTTTTCCCTCAAAAATCTGATTTTTTTTCATCAATTTTTGCAATAATCGTAAAATTTCTCAATAAGATGCCCCGATTACCTTCATTTTTTATTACTTTAAATTATTCCTCATCGTATTAGCTACCTAATAATAAAAATTGTATGCTTTTAGCTCAGACAAAACACTTTCTATCAAGTGTTAAAGATGGCACTTCGAACGCGCTATTTTTGTTCTCTTAAGGATGATTTATTTGGGTTCAATGAATGAAAAAGAGTTCAATTAAAACATTTATTATTTTAAAGAAAATTTAATGCATTAGGTTCTCAAAATGTCCACCTCGTTGTTGTAGGCACAAAGCCGCGCGAACTAAAATTTGTTGTGTCGCTCTCCTTATCATTTCGGGATCATTGCGAATATCATTTGCACAGTTAATTATGCGATCACGCAAATCGACCTCACTGTTGATGGGAGTACTGTAGACGCGTTGCTTCATGGTCCCCCACAGGAAGTAATCAAGGGGCGTTAAATCGGGTGAACGCGCAGGCCACCCTACAGGTCCTAGTCGTCCAATCCATTTATCACGATAATTTTCGTTTAAAAATGATCTCACATTTGTGGCATAATGGGCAGGGCATCCGTCCATCTGCAGAAACATCCTTCGACGCAAAGACAGTGGTACATCTTCCAATAACTCAGGTAGATCGTCAGTCAACAAACTTAAAAATCTTTCACTGTTCAAAGTTCTCGGCAGTATGACTGGTCCAATCAACATGTTATCGATAAGACCAGCCCAAACATTTATTGAAAATCTTACTTGAAAAGTCGATGAACGTTTCAATTTCGGGTTTTGACCTCCAGGGCACCATCTGTGTAAATTTCTACAGTTAGTAATACCATCTCTGGTAAATGTTGATTCGTCCATCCATAGTATGGTTTTCGGAAAGTTTGGGTTTGCTCTGGTATTTCTTTGAATCCAGGTGGACATCACACACCTTGGACGCCAATCTACGTCTTCATGTAGATGTTGCACTCTTTGGTAGTGGTAAGGGTGCAATCCTTCTTTCTTTAAAATACGCCACGCTGATTTTTGTGATATTCCGTGACGAAGAGCCAGTCGTCTAGTACTTATGGATGGATCAGCAAACAAATCGCTCAGTACTGCTTGTTCCAGAACCACATCAATAATTATTTGAGGCGGCTCGCGACGATCTCTACTTGATTCAAGTCCAGTGATCGACAATCTTCTGTGAACTTCCTGGAAGTTGCGGGCAGATGGCACTGGTTGCCTGTTAGGAAACGCAGCTATGTAAGCTGCGCGCGCAGCTCTGGCACTTCCTCGTCCCATCCCATAGTAAAAATGAATGTCGGCAATGTGTGCCGGGGAGAATTCACTTAAGCGCGGCATCACGTAGCAGCGAACGAAAGTCACGAAACTCAGGTAGCAGTGAATGAAAGTAACGAAACACATGTAGCAGCGGCGAATAATTCGGAGCGACTGCCTGTCTGTCATCCCTTCTGGTCCCTTCAGCTGGCCCTACCTCCCCGCACCCCGACCCGCGCACATTCTCAACAAAAAAGGACGTCTACCTGCTAAACAATTAGTGCGTAGCCGTGCTCTAGGCCTTTCTTTGGCTGTTGATAAGAAATGATGGGATTGAGTTAAACCCTTGCAATTTTTACTATTGGATAGCTAATACGATGAAGAATAATTTAAAGTAATAAAAAATGAAGGTAATCGGGGCATCTTATTGAGAAATTTTACGATTATTGCAAAAATTGATGAAAAAAAATCAGATTTTTGCGGAAAAAACGTGTTAATTTTTAATTGGTGGCAGTTTTTTACACAATTTTCATTTAATGCGGACACCTAATTACTTCCAATCATTATGGAGTTTGTTTCATCGTGATAAAACATCGAGTTAAAAAGTTACACCGTTTTGTATACACTGGAGTCACAGAAGCGAAAAAATAAATAAAAAATCCATTAAAAATTTCAATAAAATATTTAGAATTTTTTTATCATTTTTTCCGTCGATATAATTAAGCAAAGATTCCCTCGATTCAGTATGTGCAGATTATAAAGACTCACACTGTATACAAAAGGGCGATAGCTGATAACCATAAAGCCACAATCACCACACCATACCACATCACAAAACAAATAAACAAAATTACAAGTAAATAAAATTGAATAGTCTGTTTGTAATGTCAAAATAACAGCTTTTTATCAGGTGCATATGAAAGTATGATACTTGTAACAAAAAAAAAAAATTCTTTATCTGCTTGTTCCGACTAATCTTAGAAATGGCTGGACCGATTTTGACGGGACTTTTACTGGCAGATAGCTGATGTTATATAAGGAGTAAAGAAAACAACAATTTTTAAATTTTTTGTCTGGCTGTCGTTTGTTTCGGCAAATCTCCGAAACGGCTGGACCGATTTTAACGGGAATTTCACTGGCAGATAGCTGATGCTATAAGGAGTAACTTAGGAGTACATACTTTTATTTTAGAAAAAGTATTATGGTCCATGCGGGCGAAACCGCGTGCAGCAGCTAGTAAATAAATTATAATTAAAACAGATGATGATCAAAGAAGCTGTTTGTGAAAATATAATAGACTTGTAATAGTTTATTGATTTTTAATGTTAGATTTATACAGGATAGATAGTTAAAAATCTTTCAATGCAGTTTGAATACGCTTAAAATCTCTGGATGGATTACTTCCTATCTGATCTTTAAATTCGTAGCTTATCTGCCATAGTAATCCTTGTTTAAAAACTCATTCTTCTCAGTGATAAGAGAAATATTTTAATTGTTAATGGTGCTGATAATGACTGGTAAGTATTCTCATAAATTCTTATCTTTATAATCTATATTGTAATTAAGCGAGTCTTTGAAGTTTTAAAAGTTGAAATATTTTAAAGTACGCGATAACTTAAATTTGTTCCAGTTAACTTTACAACTAACTTTGTAAATACACAATATTTTATGCTATTATAAAACCAAAAATATGCCACATACCTTTCAAATGACGATCACCATCAGAAGAATCAACCCTCAGAAACAAAACTTGGAAAAAAAAAATCACTTTAAAAAAATAGAACTCACTAGCACTAGTCAAACCAAAATTTAAAAAACGAAACAAATCTGAAACTCGGAAAAGTTTTGAATATGGAATGTGTAGTTCGCGAGCCTTCGATCGGCTTCGGCGGGAGGTGTATCCCGTTCGGCGGTCGGGTAGCTACTGGCGTAGAAACCTACCCCTAGCGCCCTAGCCCATTGAAACTTTTATAACCTTATTTTATGCAGTGGCTCAGTTTACGCTGTCGTGTGTCTTTTGAACTTCGAATCTTCGTTATCGGCACGCAACATGACCATTTGATGGGAGGCAGGAAGGGTGGTGTTGAAAGAGGTTGAAGTAGTGCGTAGTGTAGTACGGAAACGGGTCGCTGTCATGCTTGAGTGCAGAGCGTAGAACTATTTTCTGCGTTTTATAGTAGTTACGTTGTTGCGAAGTAGCGTGTGTAGTAGAATAACAATACTTCCTCTACTTAGAACCACTACTATTTGGGAATTATCTCTGTCATTTGATGAAGGTTTTCTTGTTAGTAGGTTGGCAATGTAAGAGATCGTTTCGGATGGATGGAAAACATGGTGATTGTTGAAACTAGATGTTGTGTTAGGTATGAAAGTCCGAAAGGGATACCGTGGCCCCTGACAACATGGCAACTGAAGGAACACGGGCGGGTTTTAGTCAGTAACACCCATATTCCAAGTCAAATCCTCATGATTTCCTCGACTCGACTCAACCTCACTTAGGTAGATTGATATTCATAGTTGAAATTTTACTCCTCATCTTATACAGTTTCCTCAGTCGAGGTGAGTTTGAGTTGAGGAACCAACTGTCAAATATAAGATACGTCGGCATCTACCTTGAGGAAGGTTTTAACCAAAACAAAGCGTATTTTATCCGATTTTCGTAATGTCTTTTGAAAAGTTTATTGAATATTTGTTCAATAATCCATACAATTACGTATCGCGATGCTATTTACGAGATGCAGAAAATTCAACAGAGTTTTATGATGAAAATGAATAAATTCGATTTCACTTTACTAAAGATATTGTAGTGGCCTTTTTGTTACCACTGTTGTTTCAAGATATTGGTAGTAGTAACTGTGCGTTTGCACTGGCGAAACATTCACCTAAAAACATGTTGTTCAGGAACAACATGTTTGTGACAGGACTGTTACAATGAATCGAACATTGACAGAAAATTGATATTTCAACATTTTTTTCTCAGACCAAATAAAAAACCAAGACAAATGAACACTGACGTGAAGCCGCTTTTGTAAACATGTGTGTACTAAGTGAGGTGTAAGTATGATTGTAAATGTGTGCGTGTCAGCATGTATGCACAGAGCGGAGGTGTAGATTTGGCATGCTTCATTTTATTGATCGCAGTGCTCTGTCTTAGGTTTTTTACGTGGTCTGAGGTTTAACATGTGAATGTTTCGCGAGTACAAACGCACATTTACAGACGTGGATTGGACTAATATTTTAGGAAACACTAATATAACTTAATACACTAATATAGAAGTATTTTTATGTTCCCAAGTCATCCAATTCTGAAGTATCACCTTATTTATTGCCCAGGACAAGATTTTTGGTTCAAGTGGATAAAATAATAGAGTGTGTTTATTTTTATCGCTCTACTTTCATTTGACAAAGGTGACACTTCAAGTTGAAAACCACACTACCACAGGTATCAAGCTCACAGACTGTTCTAAAAATAAGTTTAGCCAACATAATAAACGGAATATTCCTCCAAATAATGACGTTTTCGTGACGTATCACCTCGACTCACACTCATTCAAGGAACCTCATAATTTCCATAGTCTTACGACTATGAATACCGATTTTGAGGATCGTTCGAGGCACGCCTTGAGGTCTCCTCGAGTGAGTAGTGAGTCGAGGAGCTTTCGAGGTTACGACTTAGAATATGGGTATAAGAGCTGGAGAATAATTTCCCAACCAAAAAAAGGAATTTTTTGTAGCCATTTAATTATGAGAAAACCTATGAATGGCAATTAAAATGTGCTGATGATACTTTATTTAGTAGGTAATCACACAATCTTTCACCATTCCCCATTAAGGTAGGTACTCAGAGAAAAACTAAAGCAAGCCTCTTTTTACCCGACTGTGGTGAAGCCAAAAAAGGAGGGTAATGTGTTTGAACTGTATGATAATGTATGTATACAACGTGCCGCTACAATGGCGACATTAATTTAACACACGGGTAGGGCTAGTGGCCAGTAATCATAAAAATATACTAAGAATAAATAATTCGTTAATTGAAAAATTAAAATTTTCCAACGCTCGCCGACATAAGGCTCTCCCTTTCCTTCAATTCGACTTCTCTTTGCACGTTATTCGTTTTATTTTCATCGATGCAATGTTATGATCCGTGATCCCGGTAAAATGACCTCTGTGCTACAGTTTTTAAGTACAGTTTGCACCAAGATACCATTTTAGAAAAATGAAAATTAATCGATAAATAATAACGTTTAATGAAATTAAAATATTTTCACAAAAAGAAAACGCTTATCCGTATGCGTGTGTTAATGTCACCATTAAAGCGCCACGCATATGTCCGTCCCTATGTTCCCTCGTAACTACTAAACTGCTGAACCGATTTTGATGAATGATATGTCGTTAGATTTGTCTTTATTGGGTGAGTGTTACTGGGTATATTAAAATGATAAAAAATCTAAATGAGAAAACACCCAAACCTATCGAGTTGAGTATCAAAATAAAGGATTATAAAAGAAAATAATAAAAAAACATCCTAACCAAAAAGTGTAAAATAAAAAAATTACAGTAAGTTTCAAAGATCTAAAACCCGATTGCGTTAAAAGTGAACTTTATAAAATATATAAACAACATAATCTAATTGTTTCCAATTCCATTTATACTATTAACAATCTCATGGACTCGGAGGCAATAATAGGTCTTTATTGTTAAATTTAAGAACATGCCTCCGACTGCATGAGTTTTACTTTTTTTTTCTGCCACTAATTTCCGAAATTCAAGCTTTACTTAGTTTGAGAATTGGTTGATTATGTGCTGCTGTGCAACCATGAAACAACTGAATAAATTGTACTGCTTCTTGACATTTTATACTGTAATGTATAAAATGTCAAGAAGCAGTACAATTTATTCTGTATGTTTTACACGGCAGCCCTGTTTAATACTTATTATAACCACTTCTTTTCATGTATGTAATTACGTTTGTAAATAAAAAGCAAATTGCCGTCATTTGCCTCTCATGTGCTTTATCACAAAAAACTTTATATTACGCGGTTAATTTTAACTCAGGGAAGCTGATGTAGGTTTTGTAGTTACTTTTTATTGTTATACGTGTATGTTTTGTTCGCGGTTTTACTCTTGTTTTTTTTGTTACTCTCATTAGATAGGTACACTTGTTTTTAGAAGGAATGCATACAAAAAAAAACGTTTTTGTTATCAGCTTTTCTTTTTCTTTACGATCGTATATATATTCCCAAGAAATATTAATTGAATGTAATCGAAAATAAATTACGATACCTTTAAATTACTGAATAAATATAGGTTTGATTTAAGCCTACATGTACTAATTACATATAAATTAATTTTCAATTTGTTCATCGTAGCTCTCAAACAAACTAAACTTCTACATTTAGGTATAATGAGTTAGTATTTACCTAAATTTATGATATATTATGTGTGTGTAGGAGGTAGGGGGAGTACCTTTAAGACAGGAATACACATGCCTTTATTCTTGCAGAAAAGTATGCAAGTATGCCGTAGCTTGCTTGCTATTTTGACATTGGTGCCGATTCCCTTGTTCACAAACTAAACTAAAGTTCAGTGCATCTTTTTCTTTCTATTTCATTAAGAAAAGGACCGAAGATAAATTTTAGTTTAGTCCTGTCAAATTAATCAGCGCTTGATGTAAATTGACGTAATTTTAGTCAGCAAGTTTTTAATCACGTCTAAATTTCTGTGGAGAGTGACAGGCGCTGATTAATTTGACAGGACTAAACTAAAATTTATCCTCTGTCGTTTTCTTAATGAAATAGAAAGAAAAAGATGCACTGAACTTAAATTTAGTTTGGCTTGTGAACAAGGGAATCGGCACCATTATATACCTACGATTTAATTTCAACTCTTTATTAGTGACTTTTGTGGACATGATAATTATTCAGATTTATTACAGTTGTAATAGCATGTAATAACATCATGTTATTGCGTTTTATTAAAAAAGGTTATTAATTTTATCAATTTATTTATCTTTTGTATAGATTCTTTTCTATTTTGTGAATGTGAGAACGCTGTAGGCTTAGTGGATTGTAGACCTGTTGACCATTTTCTATTTTGTTAAGTACGTGGTACTTATTGAAAGACCTACACTGTCCTCCCATACCTAGTAACACTGTTATTTGAAGGTATTGTAAAAGGCAATTATTTTTAAAAGAGTAACCGTGGAGTTTTTTACCGGCTACATAGGAAGCGACCAATTGGAACCGTGCACCTAGCTCCTGACGTTTCATAAGTGCCCATGTAGGGTTACGTGAAATAAAAAAAAAAAATGAATTTGATGTAACAACTTCTGATTGATGAGTACCACAATGACATAACATGCAAGCTATACTCTGTTCCAAAAGTATCTGATTAAAATGTAAACAAATGTATCAGAAAATATGTCTGTGAATCCCAATTTGTTATGTAGTGCCACCAACAAAGTGACTGCTTTGATTTGATTATTTGAATACTCAAACCCGAAATTCTTATTTTAAATTAGATGTGAGATATTTTTCATTTGACATACATTAATTTTATAACCTCAATTTACGGCGATGATTTTTGAATTACAATTGAATAATATTAATCATACAATTTTTTTTTTTTAAAAAGTGGGGAGATATACAGGATGTTTGGCAGAACGTTGAACATACGAAAATGGTGGATAGGTGGGGTCATCTGCTACTTACTCAGCCCTAATTTATTCGGCCCTGGCCACCTGGATATTTAAAAAAAATTTTTTTTGCTTTTTTCTAGTTTCACCACTTTCTTAACTTTAAAGTGTAATTTTTATTTAAAATGGGTAAAACAGGCAATATTTTTTTTTAAATCTTTAATGTTGCAGATTCTCATAAAATTATTGCTTTATTCAGATGTTAGCTAGAAAAAAAGTTATGAGTCCTCAAACTCACAGAAAGATGTAAAAAATACTTAAATCATAATTTCAGCTTGCATTAAAAAAAAAACAAAGGCCAAATAAATTAGGGCTGAGTAAGTAGCAGATGACCCCACCTATCCACCATTTTCGTATGTTCAATGTTCAGCCAAGTACCCTGTATACATACATATATTTGGAACACACCATATTTGCATACTTCTGTGCAAGTAAGTACTGGTATGTGTATTCCTTGCTTTAGTGACGTCATTAGCAGATTTGTTAAAAGGTTCATTGTTATGGTTTTTTGTTAGTTTAAAGGATCAGTAGAGTAGTGGGTCAGTCAATATGTACTCTACTAAGTGCTATAGAAAATAATTGCTTCAACGTCGTTACGTCAATTTATAAGATTGGATGTTACATTTTACTACATTTATTAATTATTAAATGGTAAATAGTAATATACTTAATTTTTGGTCTACTTATAATATAACAAAAATCTTATGGTCAGAAAACTTGGGCATTTGCCAAGACCGATATTGTCGTTATGGTTCCTCTATTATAGTCGCCGTTTCTCTTAATAACAAGTGACGTGGGGAAGAACATCTTGCAACATTTGATGTTGCAAGATCTTCTTTTGTTTACCATGAATACGGAACATTAGGATGTTGCTGGCAACTCTGCAACACACTATGTTGCCAGCCACATTGTTTACCACTACACAAAAATATGTTGCACAACTTTGTTTCCTAACGAAAACGTGGCCTAATGTAATGTTGTTTTAGAATCAATTATAAATAGGTACCTAAGAATTAAAAATAACTAATTAAATCTAAAAACATCACATCAAACATAACGTTAAGCCGACTTTAGCTAAGTGTAAATTTAAATTGCCTCAACAGTCATGGGTGGTTTGGGTACAAAAACAATTATATCGGCAATATAAGCAACAATACCTTCCTACGTACTAATGAATTCACGTCATTTAGCAATTAGTACACCCCCGCTTAGGCCCTGAATATTTACGAAATTAAACTGTTAGGCAACGTCCTTACTGAACGTGGTTACGCAATAATTAATAATAAAAATAATAAATAAAAAGTTTATTTTGGAACAAAAACACAAGACTAATTACAAGTAAAAACGATGATAGCTGCAAAAGTATAAACTGTAGCGCAGCTAACAACGCCCTTCTCCAGCTACAGAATGGAATGATGTTCCATGCAAAAAGGTAGTTAAGTTAAAATAAATTTAGTTAATTAATAATAAAAACAAAAGAAAATATAAAAATAAAAATATACAGCATAGGACATTTGATTTGGGATGTGTTTTGACGTTGAGTTAATGTGGTGAGTGTAGGGTGAATGGGTGTGTGTGGATGATTGTTAGTGAGGTGTGCGAGGGGTGTTTGTAGTGTTTGTGGCATGTGTGTTGTATGTGGTTTTGTTGGGGTGTGTGAGAGAGAGAGTGATGAGTATTTTACACTTCCACGAGTTTCTCTGTTTCGTCATAATTTTGTGATTTTAACCAGGACGCAAGTTTAATTTTGCATTTGCTCTTGGTTAATGGGTGGATATGTAAGCTTTTGTTTAATTTATTGTACAATCTTGAACTTATGTGTTTGTAATGGCGACTTGCAGCTACGGTTCTACGAGACTCAGTATTGCAAACCCTATTCGAGCGGCGTGTACAGCATTTAGGATCAAAGGTAAGTTGGCTGTGTTTGCGAAGAATAGTTTGGAGGATAAATAACTGTCTGACGGTGAGGACCTGGCAGAGGGTATATAGAGAGAATGTTGAAAATCGGATCGGTTTCCTTGCCAGAACCTTCAGGACAGCTCTCTGCGCTCGTTCGATCCGAAGCATCACTGTTTTACCGGCACCACCCCAGACCGTTAGGCAATACCCCAGAACAGACTGAGCGAGCGCAAAGTAAACAGTTATTAAACAGCTAAAATCAGCCGCGCCTCTGAGCTTTTTAAAAATATATATAAGTTTTCTCACACGAGCTACAGTTGAAGCAATATGTTGCTTCCATTTCAGATTGCTATCAAGAGTGACTCCAAGATATTTAATAGTAGGGGTATTTTCCAATTCTTGACAGCCACAGTCTGCGTGTAAGTTTGGGCAGGTGTGCACACGAATCTCAGTCGGTGTAGGCGGCTGACTTGAGTTCATCATAGAGAATGTAATGAATTTGGTCTTATTGATATTTAGAGTGAGAAGATTTGTGGTTAGCCATCGCATGACGGAATTCTCGCGATATTTGACTGTAAAATAATATTTAGTCGATTTATAGTACATAACATCACGCCTGTATTCTCAGAAGGGTCAGGCACAGGTGTATAGTATACCCACATTTCGCCAAATATGTTTAAGTCACATGTAATAGGGGGCGAGCCTATTGCCATCAACCGGGTACAAATCCAGACTCCGGGCTGCTACTGAGAAACTCCATATGAAAAACCCAATAATACTGACAGACCCGGGAATCAAACCCAGGTCGACCTCATGCTCAGCAGTAGCGTTTATGTAGTTGCACGATATACAAGTAGTACTTAGCTTACAAAGTTTAGCCGTTGGTCCCGGCAGTCATTCGTAGATCTTTGATAGTCGTTACAGGTAAGCAGAAGTCAAAAAGTCTGATAACTAGTCTTACCAAGGGGTGTCATGTTATCGAGTAACTGAGTTATGGAGGTCAGATAGGCAGTCGCTCCATGTAAAATACTGATATTTGGCTGCATCTGGTTAGACTGGAAGCCGACTCCAATATAGTTGGGAAAAAACTAGGTAGATGATGTTGAGTTTACAAAGTTCAATAGTAAATTAAGGTAATACTACATTCAATTAGTGAATATAAAATTGGAAAGGGTTAGTCAAGCTACAGCTTTGTGAATCAGCAATGTTGAAGTCAAAGTTTTTACAGCGAACGAATTCCTCGTTTGGAAATCTGTTGTTATAGGTTGTTGTTAGGTAAATATTGCTTGGTAAAGTTTTGTTTTTTTTAGTTTTCCGTTGTTTTGGTTAAAGGTAAAATTTTAAGAGCCTATGAAATTCTCCGCTATATGAACCAATGACAAAAGGCCTAATTTCTAACCCTAGTAATTTATATTTGACCTGCGTCGTACTGTACAATAAACAATAACTCATAATAAAGTACCGATAAAGATCACTACATAAATATAAAACTAGGTCCCCCGCTGTCTGTCTGAACGCGATAAACTTAAAAACTACCGAGCAGATTTTTATACGTTTTTCACCAATGGACGGAGTGATTCATGAGGCAGATTTGAGTGCATAATTTATTAAGGTTTTGTGTAAATTGGCTGAAATATGATCATGATTGTCGAAGATGTTGGAAAAATCATGCTAACTGGGAGTTTTACTGGCGTGCGCCGCGTAAACCAATAGAGTTATATGAAAAAAAATTACTACGGAATGAACACATTGTTTACCTGGAATAACACAGGGTTCTTTTAATCCCAGTAATACGTTCCCGTGGGATATTTTCCGACATTCACGCGGGCGCAGCCGCGGGCAAAAGCTAGTAAACAATAATCCAATAAAAATAAAAAATAAAAATTGTATGACATGGAATGAATACTGAGATTTATGTTGTAAGCATATTTATTGCAAGCATTATAGTTATTGCAAGACACGATAAGATTATGCTGTGCTCAGATATATTTTATTAATTTAAAAGAGTTTCTGTGGAGTTTCTTGCCCGTTCTTCTCCGTAGGATCCTACTACGCTTTGGAATGGCCAACTAGCTTCATCTCTCTGACTGACTGATAATTCAAAAGTGCTTGTAATTGGTATAAATTAAATAAATGGTTTGAGGCTGTTAAGTTTGGCATTTTGGCAATATTCGCTTTCAAGTATTTTTTTATTTGAGTGGATCCAATATAAAGTTTTGAAGTGTTTAAAAATCCTTCAATAATTAAATTGGTGGGTATCTTTGCTCAATATTCTTTAAAAAAATATTAATAAAACGTAAAAATTAATTCATTGAACCGATTCAATAATAATGGATTTCATCACTCAACATCTTTCACTCGCCTACAGAGGATCGAAAAATTAAACGAAAGGAGCGGATGAATGTTAATCTACACTAATATTATAAAGAGAAAAGATTTGATTTTTTTATGTTTATTTGTCTATACAATATTATAAAGAGGTAAAGTTTATTTGTTTGTATGTAGGGGTAATCTCTGGAACTACCGGTCAGATTTGAAAAATTATGGCTATCCAATGCCCAATTCTTGAGAAAGGATTCTCGTAGACGAAGTCGCGGGCAGAAGCTAGTAATGAATAAACTCAAAAACTATAGGACCGGTTTAAACAAAACCTTTCACCAGTAGAATGCTATATTATCACTGAGTAACATAGGCTATAATTTATAAAGATATCGGGCGAAGCCGCTGGTGGATGCTAGTTCCTTAATATATTGACGTGTGATCGTAGAATGAAACTAAAATTAATCTTCACTTGAGTGAAGCGTCTGATATCGACATAACGAGATATTTAGATTTCATAGAACATACTTAGCATTAACAGCCTATTAAATGTTCCCACTGTTGGGCCACAGGCCTCCTCTCTGTGAGAGGGACAGGGCCCAATGCGGGTAGGTAGATATCATATGTCTTCAAATTTTTAGTTCCATGATATGCCAGTTTCTTCACGATGTTTTCCTTCATCGTTTTGAAAGCAGTGGTGATGAAATAATTTACACAAAGTAAAGCGCCTGTCTGGGTTCGAACCTACGACCTACAACTCGTAAGTCGCGGCCGTTACCACTGGGCCACCACTGCTCAGATTTACCTACTTTACCTAAATACCTAGTCAAATTCCAACATTAGAATAATATAAAGTTCAAAATCCGATCTTAAAATATTTAGATATTTTTGGACCAGACTCAGATAATTCGATTTACTTATTCATCGCAATTTCGAGACCCAATATTTTCATAGATCCATTTTGCAAATATTTTATTCAATACAAAAATATGATTACGAAACCTAATAAACATTTGCCTAGAAAATACATAGAAAAAGCATTCTTATGTAAAAAATATGTTTTCGGTCGCAGGACTGGAACGTGCCCTCAATGAAGTATGAAGCTGAACACAAGTTTTATTTCAAAACAAAATATGAGACGTGTTTCTTTTTCATAAAATTGTTGTTTTTATTAAGAGGTGTTCTTCGGAATTTTGGGTTTGGATTGGATTACTTACCTACTTAGATCATTTTCATTTCTTCATTTTCTCATTGATATGGCAACAGTACGTGACACAGCATCCACGGGTGACGCTACCAACCTGGATAAGGTACGGTCTACTACAAAAAAAAAAACAAAATGATGACAAAACAAGTGACTCTCGCCTTCGTTAAGCATCTTTTCACACCCGGTGTAGTAAGTGCATTTCTAACTACATTTAGGCTGAAGATCTGAAGAAGTTTCTAGGCAAACCGGAAGTAGAACGCCATCATCTAACAATTCTACCACAACATTATTATAGGGGAGTGCATTATAATAATTATCAGTAAGTCACCTGCAATAAGCTGAGTGAGTACATAATATTAGTTAATTGGTAATTACACTAATTTGAAGTGTCGTGAATTGTTACGTGACGTTTGTCATTATGGTTGCAAAATCGTACAGGTACACCTCCCTCAAAAATTTAAATGTTATAGTAGGTTTAGCTACCCATATAAAATCACAACGTTCCCCCAACCCCGTCGGGAACCTCTGAAGGCCTATCGCTACGGCAGCGGCATTGGAACTTTAATGGATTAGTTTATTATTAATCTTTTGTTTTCCTTCCTGGTTCGTTATTGTTCTATAAAAGTTCATGATAGATGATGGGAACTATTTTAATTAGAACTCCGTCATTATGAAAGGTATTGTTTGCTAAATTGGTATACGGTTCATAGTCAATATTTATTTTCAAATGGAATTATTTTCGTAAGTGCCTTGCCTCGCCAGGGCATTGGAAAACGGTACTGTGTCAATGAAAAATCGTTTTTGTTTCCAAGTATATGGATTGAAAGCTCTTTAATATTTTATTTAACTTAGTTCCTACAATTTGGATTATGAATATTGAAACAAGAAGAATGATTCTCCAGAATTGTTCGTTTTTTTTCAGTGCATGTAAAGTTCTTTTGTAATATGTAGTGGAAACTAATATACGTTCAAGTTTTTTTTTAGTTTATATAAAGACATGTGAGTAGATTATATTACCTACATGAAAGGTATAGAACTTACACACATAATATTTTGCTAGTAATATATAATAGGTCATATTCGATTAATATTATAAGGTACTTTCTAGAAAGTACAAAGCAGCTATGCTTTTATTTTAGCACAGACTATAAATTGCTGCTTTCAAATATATCAATGAAGTCAGCACGTTTCTGCTATTAATCAGTTTTACTGGTCCCTTTCATGCCATAAAACAGTATTATCAATTTTGGGGATTAAAATTATTATTTTCGCTTTTAAACGGGAATATTGCGAGAGTTTCCCGAACACTTGACTGTATAATATTGTTGACAACTTCCTTATCATCTTTACCATCCACAGCCCGACTTAACCCACTGCTAGGCATACGCCTTTCTTTGCCAATTCCCACGTTCCTTTGCTAGATAACTACTTACAGGCATTAAAAATATCTGACTACTAGCTTCTGGCCACGACTTCATCCGTGAGCCTATAATCTTCCTCAAGAAATGGGCTATCCAATCCAAAAATAATTTTTCAAATCCGACTGGGTACTGGTTTGTATGTAGGGAGTACTTGGTATGTACTCCCTACATATAAAAACTTACAAACAAACAAATATACAAACAAACGTACAAACAAATAAAACCTCTTTATAATACTAATATAGATATATGTCTGCCTGGTTGGTATATTAGCCGCAAACGACTGTTAAGCCGTCCGGTGTTCGATTTCGAGGTAGGGAATAAGTTTTTTTGAAGTGAAAACTTCTTTAGGCGTGTTGGGCATTTTTGAGATGGGACTAAACCATTGATTTTGCGACACTGTGACGACATCAGCTTTTGACTATTAAAAAGACATCAACGCGTTGATTACCGCAGTACCGATTTCTTTTTCAAGTTTTCATTTCTGTCGGCACTCCCGGAGTGCCACTGTTTTTTTTTATTTATTTTTCTGTTGATAACTGGAATTTGGATGTACCGTTAATGTCCAGTTGATGGCAAAAGTACTAATACTATGGGCATAGCCTGAAATAAATGATATAATAATAATAATAAAAGACTTGCCTCCTATTTCGTGAGGTACTAAATCAGAACTGGTGTAATATTTAGTGTCGGTAATACATACCGCCAAAACCTTCGGAGAATACACGTATTAATTTGTCAATAAGTGTGCTTAGTATTGGGATTATAGAATGAGAAGCAACAGTCTCAATTTGTATAGGTACTATGGAAGGTCTGTCCTGTAGATAGGGTAAGCAATAGTGTGGTGAATGTCGTGATCATGCATAAGGATGTGTGTAGCCTCTGTTTACAAATGGAACAGTATTCATGTTCATGTTCTAATCGTGAACAGTAGTTAGCATATTTTGAGTTCTGGCAAATATTTGAGTACTCCTCAATATTAAAGTAATCGAAGACAAAAGTCCTCTGCATTTCAATAGAAAGTAACTATGCGTAAATACCTAATTATAAGTGAGCATTAATGCAAATTTACAATCAAAATAATTTATATCGTGATTGTAGTATTTAAAATATCATGTTTACCAAATGATACTTCGTTCAAACAGAATATAAGGAAGGAAATCCGAACCCAAATAAAATGGAAAGGGAGGAAGCTTGACAACAGTAAATATATACCAAAACGTGTTCACCCAAATACTCATCATTCTGCCAAAAAATACTTTGTTTTATCTCTAAACTCGCCATAATACACAAATAAAACCGGCGAAGTGTATCTAGCAAATAAATGAAAATATTTAGCGAAGAATACCTATTATTATTTTTCATCTTAAATTTAAAAAATCTCAAAGATAAATTTGTATTTCATAATGATACTATTATACAAAGTTATTTTTTGCAGTTGCAGAAAATCAACCATATTTAAATAAAATAACTTATAAATCGGTGTTTTTAGTATTTGTTGATTATAATACAGTGTGTTGTACATGACGTACAGAAGTATCAAATTCCTAACTTGTTTATTTCTTGAGATAGAACTCGTACAAAAATGCTGACAATATTTACGGCTCCCTATTTCATCATTTTTGAAGAATAAAAAAAAAGTATTGTTCTCTACTCAATGAGCTCTAGACAATGATACCCCATATGCCAGGGCTAGTATTTTTTACCTTTAATAAAATTACGTAATCTGTGAAATTTTGAACACTCTACCTATTACGGTTCATGAGATACAGCTCGCTGACAGACAGACAGAAAGTCAGACAAACAGACAGCGGAGGCTTAGTAATAGGGTTCCGTTTGGCACCCTTCAGGTATGGAAGCCTAAAAATACGTATGAGCTATAATGTTATTCAGTGTAATCTCAGCAACATCATAATGCATGATATGCCGAGAAATTTTTACCGGTAATCTCGGCGACATATAATCTCTACTACGCTGTGTTGCTATTTCGTCAGTGTTTTGACGTCGACTTACGTCAGTGTTTTGACGTCGACTTACGTCAGCGGCTGCGATATCATGACGTAATTGTATGACGTTTACGTCGGGTACTGTTGGGTACACTATTTGTTGTGTCACACAGATTGCGTAAATGGATATGAAAACCTCAACGATCATTGAAATTTTTACAGTCTCATGAGGTACAAGTTGTGTACCTCATAGGATTTCCCAAACGCTATGATGAATTTCCATACAAAACTTTCATCCCCTATTTATTCTTTTTAGGGGGTGAATTATCAAAAATCCTTCCTTAGTACTCCACTTTCGTTATACAGGCTGTTTGGAAGTTTGGTGCAAAGTCTTAAGGGGGTGATAGTTGATACCATTTAGAGCATTTTGAGCCTTACATGTCTTAGACGAAGTCTGTTTTTTTAATTTTTAACTACACATTTTTATTAAAAAAAAAAAAACTAAAAATAGTAGTTAAAATTATAAATCTTCTTCGTCTAAGATATGTATGGCTCTAAATGCTCTAAATGGTGTCAACTATCACCCTCTTAAAGCTTTTCCTCTATAAGGAACTTTTGTGTAAAATTTCATGCTTCTAGATCCAGCGGTTTTGGGTGTGCGTGGTCTGTCAGCGAATGAATGATTTTAAGATTTTACTTACCATTTTTCTTAATAAACAGTTATCCTTTATACTAACGATAGGACCCTAAGTGATTAGATAAAAGGTTTTATATTTATTTTTGCAGTCTCTGTAGATAACTATGTAGTGTAAAACTGTTACTATTTTTTTTTTTAGATTTTGCCAATGTATGTTTTATTTAATGGTGCCCAAATACAGGCTGTGCATAGGTTCGGACTGACATTATTATAGTTTTAATTTTGATTTAAAATAAATTTACTTTTACTAGCTTAAATTGAAATATTGGAAACTTCTTTCGTCCGGATTTGTTTTACTGTAATTTAGGAGAATTTCAATACAATTTCTAGTCATGCGAACAGATACTTAACAGGAAATATAATTATTGCTATCACAAAATCTACAAAGTTGAGTGACCTTTTATTTTGACCACAACAATTTTACTTTGGCTTGTCAGTCGGGAATGCGGGTCATTTCCTATTACGTTGATTCCATTTGGATCAAACAATTCCGATGCCTTATCCCGAATGTAAAAATAAAGTATATCTCGCTTCCTGCTTGAGTAACTTCCTCAAACATGGCCAAAATAATAAATAAATGGGACCCAAAAAGAGACATAAAACCTTCCCGGAAAAAATAACGTTGCAGTGTTATTTAATAAACAAAATACCGCGGTCCGTATGTCTGATGTTGATATTAGGCAGTTATTTCTGAGCCTAGTGATAGAGGCAGCGTTTTATGACGAAATACTTTTGTTTATGACTTAGTTTTTGTAAGTTAGGGCTGGCAGACTTCCGGATTTTGAAGGTCAACCATGTGATATGATTTTCTATCTTTTGAAGACATTATATTCATGTCGATTGACGGGCATTGCATACCTGAAGTCCGTAAATCAGCCATACTGCCGCAAACCTTTCCTATATAAACTTATACATAGTTGAAACGCTCGGGTCATGAGGCCCGAGTGCGCGTCTCCTTTATAAGGAAATTTTTCGCCAACTGGTCGACACTTCACGTTACTAGAGGGCTGGTTTATTCTTTGGTCAAAGAATTAGTATAGCCATTCAACGTGGCAATGTTGCCAGTCTTCTGGACACGTTTCCGGATGATAGCGATACGGACGAAAACTTCGATGCCTAAGTATCCTTTTCTTTTTGTATTTATTTGTATAGTTAGTTGTTAGTTGAGGTTGTTAGGAGGGGCTTGTGGCTAAGTAATAACAGCTGCACGGGTCGATCGATCAGGTTAAGCTACGCTTGCCGCGGTTGGTCCGTGGATGGGTGACCATCTTTACATACCAAGTCCCCTCCGTGCCTCGGAAAGCACGTTAAGCCGTTGGTCCCGGCTGTCATTTGTAGATCTTTGACAGTCGTTACGGGTAGTTAGAAGCCCAAAAGTCTGACAACCAGTCTTACCAAGGGGTATCGTGTTACCTAGTCACTAGGTTGTGGAGGTCAGATAGGCAGTCGCTCCATGTAAAATACTGGTATTCAGCTGCATCCGGTTAGACTGGAAGCCGACCCCAACATAGTTGGGAAAAGGCTAGGCAGATGATGAGTTAGTTGTTAGTTAGTCATTTAATTTAGTACCTAGTGTAAAACGTTAGCTGTGTTTAACATTGTTCATACATAGTTATAACAGAAACCTAAACTGCAACCTTCTTATCTGTAAATCACAAAAGATCAAAATCAGAAAAGAAAAATACTTAAAACACTAGCGTTAAGTCTAACTTTCTTCCTTATTCTGCAAGTTGACACCCCTAACAATAGTTTGTTACATCACCCTATCTTTTTGGCCCACTTTTTATTTGTACACTGATTTGAGTAAAAGGTTAAAAAGTAACAAAATAAACGGCCATGCTATTTATCGTGAAGGTTGATACTGTTGCAATAAACAATGATTTATTAAATTAGGGTATGCTGTATATTGTCAGTTATTGCACAAACCCTGAGGCAAAGCAACCATTATAAAGGTAGAATGCCGTACGACATGACAAATTTCTTAGAACAATTATTTTACTTTTGCTACGGCGTAGCAAGCGTAGACGTAGCGACTACGCTTCGTAACCCGTAGCAATTACTACGTCGTAGTAAAAACTGTTTTGTTCATAGAAAGAGATTTTATTTTTATAACGAGTTTCATAAGATAGCAAGATTCCGGGAAGTTTTAAATTTAACTACAGCAAAGTTGTGTTGCATCACAAACATTACTGTAGGTGTTTCCGTCACATACATGAACAAAATCCCTTTGCACTTTACAGGAAACCAATCAATATCCGTTAATTTTCTCAAACCTATAATCTTGAACCAGCTTTTGTTTCCATCTTACCACGACCGGAATTTGTTTTGCTTTTTTATTTTGTCAGGAAAACGAACTGGCTGTATGTAATCGGTATCGACAAGCATTGTCTATACAATTCTCCGCGTCTGTTTTGTATTATGGTACGTAAGACTTGTGCACATCCACGAGTTTTGCTCGCCAACAAACTTGGAGAATTACTGTAACTAAAAAATGTAAGTATGTAAGAAGTTCTAAAAGTATCATTACATCTCGCCTGTGTTGCTTGGAAGGATATGCAGAGTGATGTTAGAAATCTCATGTAACAATACTAAGACGACAATGTTCTGAAATAAAAATCTAATACCAATTTAACTGACCCGGGGATCGAACACTGGATCCCACTCTCAGCAGTCAGTCGGGCTGTCATGCAATAGACCAATTATAACCATTCCATGAAGAAACATTATTTTGATTTCACAAACACGCATCAGGCTTCACATAAACACACTGTTTAACACTCGAAAGTCTTCTTAAAAAAAAAACTATCCAAAACAAAACAGTCGTCATTGCACTCAACCCTAAGGATATCAAAGGGCGGCGACCGGGAAATTCCCTCTCAGTACACAATCTATACTTCTGTTATTATCTATGTATTTATATATTTCTATACCGAAGCAAGGAGTAGAGGGTTACATCATTGAATATGGAACAACTTCTTCGATGATATCTCGCTGTTTTGTCGAACAAAAAGGTTTTGTTTTGATTTCTTCGTTTGAGAATTTGTTTTACACTTTTTGGGTCAAGTCTAGGTTGAGTTTATGTATTGTTTATTTGAAATTGGGAACAATGAAATAACATTATTTATATTGTACCTTAATAAACATTGTATATCATTTCAGAAAATATAGAATGTCTGAAACTGTGTGCTTTCAAATTATTTTTCACTTTCTTCGAACTCAAAGTCTTTTCGAACAAGACATCTGTAACGTAATATAAAATATAAATTATTATTCGTTTCTGAGAAGTAACAATTTGACAAAATCTTTTGAAACTCAGCCATGTATAATATCTCTTGTCGTCTCAGAACATTAACTGTCATATTAAGCCCTATTAACTACAACAACAATAAAACCCGACTACTGAAAAATCACGCTCTGAAAAGTATGAAACACGAATATATTTCAGACAGAAATCAAAACATAGGTATAAAAATAGTGATTTTTCAGCAGTCGGGTTTTTGTTTTTGAACTTACTTTTTATTTAAATTATTTTGGAGTTACAATTTAATGATAAAGTATTCGCAGAGCACCTTTAATTTTTTTTAAGCTATTGCATAGCTTTTATTGCGGGCTTTGAGCGCGGCGACCGAATCAAGAAATTCCGTAACGTAACGAAAATAAAACCTAACACCCCCCACTCCGCCTACCATGTAATGACGGTTCCCATGACAACGTGATGTTGTCATGGAGGTTACAAATGCTATGCAATAGCTTTACCGCGGCAGTCCCCGAGTGCCACACGTTTTTTGTTTGGGTTTTATTGTATAAAATAGGTATTAATTTTACACCCGCGCCGTACGTAACAGTCTCACTTATGCTTTTTTTTAACAATTTAAACATATTTATTTACTTAGATAGAATGATTTATATACATATTTGTAATGTGCTTATCAAGCCCTTTCATTTGATATTCAACATGACACAATTAATTTTTTATTTTTTTTTATGATTTTATGTCCTCTGGAGGGCGCCATATTGCATTTAATATGACGTCACATAGCTTATAACCAACGGATAATCAAGACGCTGCCAATGATACCTCATTAGTCAAATTATGATCTACGGATTTAGATGTTATGAGGTAACAGGTGAACACACATACATACATACCGGTCAGAATCATAACCCTCCTTTTTGCTTCGCCGTAGTCGGGTAAAAACATTGAAAGCACCAGCCCTATTTCTTCTGTAAATTTTCGCTAGAATGTTCCACATACTTTGGTGTGCACCTAACGAGAATCCATCGCAAATTCAGCTTAGTAGCCATGAGTTACCGCCATGGAATCCGGATAAATAACATTGTTCAAATACGCACCACACTAAAGAATTTTATGGTCACCCAGCTTTAGTTTTAAAAGAGCAATTTTGTATTTGCCTCTGGGAGTAATAAAATGCTTTTTTGTGGAAAACCTTTTTGGTTTTTGGGTACAGAGGCTGTTTTAGTGGGTATAAAAGTAAAGTAGAGAAGAAAATGCATGGAATTTATTTTAAAACAAAATAGGAATTTCAGTTAAAATAATTTTAGAGAGTAGGTACCTGCAGCCCTTTTACTATAGTTACAATGTGAATAATTCTTGAAAAGGCCTGTAAAAGTTGTCCAAGCCACACTCGCGATTTCACTGACTAAAAATGAAATACTGAACTTTACAGAAAAGATATACCTCATTTTCTTGCTGGCAACAGTAATTTTAAAGAAACGTAATTTATTTGTTTATCAAGTATCTTTTCCCTTAAATTCGTGCACTTTTTTATAGCCGATTGATCATTTTCTAAAGACCCAATTTTATGAGTTGCGGAAAATAAACAACTGATTTCCCTTCTTTAGTTCCGGTCATTATCATAAAAGCGTGAGTCCTTATTTCCTGAGCGTACTCAGGAGGCAATAAATAGGCTATTTCTTTCCCAAATTTATGCAAATTGCTATAAATCGCATCCAGATAGATGGGTCCTTATTTTATTGACGTCAACATAAGAAATAGGTAATTTGGGGTAATGAGATTCTTTTGATAAAGTCGCCAATAAAGAGGGTATTAAAGACTGGTTTTAACGTTACTGGGTGATTTTGTACCTTTGACAAAGTAGGTTCGTTAAGTTGCAATCCCGTTGGTATTAATTAAATTCACTGGGATTTTTATAGCGTCATCAATTTACAATATATTTCTGAAAACAATCAACTCTGAGCAATCATTTGTTCGGTGGATTTTTAACTTATAATGTAAAACACTAAACCGTGCAAGTCCTCTTCAAAAATATGAATAAAGTGTGTTTAAAAATGTGTTTGAACCACGTAATTCATCTGCATTTTACTGCAAACTCGGACTGCAAAGTAGGAAATGCTGTCAATTAGTGAAATTATATATGACTGCTTATAACTCATTTCAATGCATAGTCATGCTCATAAACAAAAAGATAATTGCTTGAATATTCTGTTAAAAGATTTTTAAAACAATTTGTGAACATTGCTGGTTAATGGTTAGTAACATTGCACACGAATTTCATAGCATGTTAGTTATTTAATTACACTGAACAAAACAGCTTTGAACAGGAGTCCATTATTTTAGTAATTTCAACAATGCTAATCGAAACGTATATATATACGAACTTATAGCAATGAAAATAATGACTATAATTATCTAGAGAGTTTTATTTCGGAACAAGTCAATAAGAGCAAAATAGACAAAACAAAAATATTAAACCTACCACAAAAAGACTGGATAAACCGAGATATTATCGATTCAATAAACTCACGAAATATATTATGGCAACAAACAAAATCACATCCAAAAGACGATGACCTAATGAAAAACTTCAACGATGAACAATGCAGAGTAATAACCCTAATCAAGACACAAAAGAAGAAGTACTACCTTAACTTATTTAAAATTAATTACAATCAGCCGAAGAAAATGTGGGACCTTATCAATAATTTAGCGTTAAATAAAATTAAGGACAACAGCCGTGCCCCTCCTAAACTAATGTCGAGCTCAGGCCTAATTACAGAAGGTAATGCAATATGTGACTTATTTAACTCATTTTTTTCATCAGTAGGTGCGGACCTAGCTAACAAAATACCCATCACATACCATGTAAACACCGGTAATATTTTTATGTACGATTATAATTACACACATAACATAACACTAAACGAGCTTTCCCCGTGTAGCACAGATGAAATACCTAGAATTATTGCCGACCTTGATAGCAACACAAGCACAGGCCTAGACGGCATCAGCACTAAGGCGATCAAATGTTTAAAACCTATAATAATGAGAAGATTAACTGACTGCATAAACGGGTGCTTATCTCGAGGTATTTTTCCAGATACGCTTAAAATTGCTAGGGTCAGTCCTATTTACAAGTCCGGAAGTAGGACTGACCCGGGTAACTATAGGCCGGTGTCTGTCTTACCAGTGATATCAAAGATATTCGAACGAGTTCTATATAATCGTCTAAGTAAATACCTAAACGACAAGAATTTCTTGATAGACCAACAATATGGCTTTCGAGCTAAGTCAAGTACTCTAACAGCTGCAGTAGACTTAATAACAAAAATAAAAACAAATATTGATGAAAAAAATGTTGTTTTAGGGATCTTTATTGATCTAAAAAAAGCGTTCGATACAGTGAGTCATCAAAAGCTCATCCAGAAACTAAATAATATAGGTATCACAGGCAGCGCCCTCGATATGTTCACATCATATTTACAGAATAGGCGACAAGTAGTTAAATTAGACAATTTCACTAGCTCGGTTCAAAACATTACATATGGCTGTCCCCAAGGCTCGGTTATTAGCTCACTACTCTTTCTAATCTATGTTAATAATATCAATAAAATAGGGCTTAAAGGTCACTTAACCCTGTACGCAGATGACACATGTCTATTTTATTTCAATAAATCTATTCATAACATCGTAACGGACGCGCAAAACGACCTTGACCTGCTAAACGAATGGTTCAAATGTAATTTACTTACTATTAACGCCGCAAAAACATCTTTTATGATTTTTTGTGCCAAAAACAAACCGTTGCCGGAGTTCACACCACTCACAATAAATAAAGAAGTTCTCAAACGATCAACCTATGAAAAATATCTAGGATTACATGTAGACGACAAACTCACTTGGAAACTTCACATCAACCATATCAAAACAAAGTTAATGTCATTACTGGCAGCATTACGTAAAGTTTCAAACTGCATTCCAAAAAAAGTGCGTAAAATAATATATAACTCTCTAGTTAAATCTCATCTTGAATATTTAGTTGAGCTATGGGGGTCAGCCGCAAAAACTTACCTAGACCCACTACAAAGAACACAAAACAAAATTATAAAAACATTATTTCACTATCATTATCTAACTCCGACAAGAATACTATACAAAAAAACCAAACTACTCAATATAACTCATCTTTACAAATACTACACTTGCGTCCTTATTAAAAAAATCATCACCAAATCTGTTCAATCAAACATACAGCTACATATGAAAAATATAACATACAACGTAAGGAATAAAAACAAAATCCAGTTACAACCAGCGCGCGCTCGCACTAATTATGGCAAAAAAACAATATTGGTTGAAGGAGCACGGCTGTTCAACAGTTTACCGGAGGATATAAAAAAATGTGACAATATAAACACATTCAAGCGCAGATTAAGGCAATACATCACAACATTTGAAATAACATAAAACAGACTATGCTAAATCTACTAATATAACGTCTCCAACACCCTAGAGGTAACTAACTAATGTTAATAGTACAGACACCAGCACATCAGGCTGCTATAATCTGTCAAATATATTTAATAGATTTTCAACTTTAAAACTCATATATAAGGTTCAAAGTTGATTGGGAAAATTTGACAGTTTCGGGTGGCTTGATGTGCTGGCGTCTGTACTATATGAAATCAATGTGTATCTCATTATAAGCGAACTACTAGTTTTTAAGTTCTTATGAGAAATAAAGTTCTTTAAACCCAACGTCAATACTCGTAAATATGAAATGTTAGAAAGAAAGTTGTGACTCTGAGCAAATTAAATTGCACCTTTAATAAAATTATTAAGTAAATAAATATTCAATTAATTATAAAAGTAAAAAAAGTCAATATTTGGAAAATGTAAATTGGACATGATCATAATTTTCTACAAATAATATATTTTTTAACAAAAACTGCACTTAGCAAAGAAACTACGGACAGTAGAAAATAAACATAAACATCTAGATTGAATCACAGCAACGTAGATTTATATTCTTCAAAACCTGTCCTGAAAACTAACGACATAACATGATTCATCACCAAAATTCAGGTACCTATAACATAATAGAATAACCGTCCGCAGGTGATAATTTTTCACTTTGCCATCAAAGGCCTGACCTCTTGAAAATCCTTTGTTGACGGCAAACAATTTCGTCAGGGGCCGATAAGGCGGCTCCTAGAACCCCTCTTACATATTTTTCTCACTGTTAGGGTCAGTTCTCACCGAGACGTGACGCTACGCGCAGAAAAAGAAGCCATAGCTGCGTACGTATTGTAAAGCCGTCGTGCGTACCACATCGACTTTGCGCGTAGTGAACGTAAAATATAATTTTGCTTCCTACTAATAACTCACGAAATACTTGTGGTCACCGGCAATATGTTCTGCAGCGTACTTCAACACTATAGGTATGTCCTTCAGTACCATTCGCATTCTTATTGAGATATGCCCATCTTTGTCTCATAGACAAGTTGTAGCGAGTATAAAAGACCCATCACCAAACCAAGAGTTACATAATGTTCTTGTCGCTGCAAATTTGTTTTGCATTGGATCTTACTTGGGAACCGACTGGTTATGGAGATATTGAACAAAAGAAAATTAAAATTTATTGGTATCTTTAAAAATTTGCGTTTTCGTCGCGTCTGGGTGTGAACCGACCCTAATATCATATTATCAGGTCTCAGGAAGGTTACGGCTATTTGGGATTTAGTAACGGGTTGTAATTTTTGAATTTTATGCGACATTTTTGGGGTAAAACTGTTGTTGTATTTTGTAGCGGAAAGTGGATTACTTAGAGAGGTTTGGTCGAATATTGGTGATGTAATATCTATTTAACCATGAAAAGACGTAAAAAGAAAATATTCCGTGATTATTGATAATTAGAGGTTAGCATTAAAAAAAAAGAGAATTGTAAAACACCCAACCCAACTTTAATTTTTGTTTTGAAAATATTCTTGTTCGCATTAAATCCTTAAAAATATTGATTAATTCAAAGTGTGATCACTCACATTTGCAATAAATAAATAAAAAGTTAAATGCTCTTTGGATACAATGTACTCCGTGTTCAATTTAAGTTTCTTAATAAAACACATCACATTTTATTTTAGTTACTAAAACAATTTTGTGTAAATAATCTTGCATGTAACCAACGACGTAAAGTGTTTACGAGTATGTTTGTTATGCAAACAAGAACCTCACTAATTAAAAATGTATGCAATTCAAACGATTTATGTAAACTCTTCAAAAGTGGTTTTAAAACATTTACAAAGGCTTAAGTAAATTACAATTATTTTTAAGACTGCTTTAGAGGTGTCTGACAAGGGTGAACTTTAACAGTGCACTGTATCATTTATTTTCTTAATAAAGCCATGCCTTCTCTGTATTAAAAGAGGCGTTTGCTCTGCAGTGTAGTTTGGTATTATTATTTATTTATTACTATTTAGTCTGGGTGTTTCTGTAATGTGTATTTATCTACAAGAATAATGATTGTAGGACTCCCACGCACGATTCAGAAGATACCTCATTATGAAGGACAAAAATATTATTAAGACCTCGTTAGTAAAAGCAAACTTAATTTTAAGTTTCTAAAGATTAAAAAGATAATTACACAGAATTCTACTAGAAATTGCCGATTTTATACTTTTTAAGTATCCTTTTCTAACGTAAAATTTCTGGGTATACTCAAGCTTAACAGATATAAAATCCAACAACATTCATTTTCGATATAACTTTCGCTTAAAAATCATTTGAATAAACCGTAAGCTTTTTTAGCGACATCGTTCATAAGAGTTGAATGAAGTTTGACAGAATATCATTAGTTGAATTTTATTAAAAACGTGTTTAGTCATCATATATTTTTGCAGATCATAGGAGCATGCTCGATTTATCGTATAAAAATTTAACATTTTCACTTTAATGGAATACCTACGATTTTTAAATTATTTCTGCGAATAAACACTCATTCATTTATTTATTTTTTCATTTTACTTGCTTATTCATCTTAGTTCCTTAGTTCACCTAGGTTTACATTTCATTTCAATGTCATTTGAAGAAGCAAAGCAATTTTTTGTACTAAGTATATAAAATCATTACCTTTACAGCTTTTTGGGCTCCGCCGCAACCGGGTAAAAAGGTAAATATTTTTTCTAAGCAAAATTTGTTTTCTCTCGATACGTTGTAAAAGCTTTCCTAGGACAGGTAATTTATCAAAAAAACTACGAATTTTCCTAATTTATTAGGCTTTCTTCATCAATCAATCAATTTTAACACGAAACACTAAATAAAGACTCCACCTTACACACACACAAAAATGTAGGAAAGCCTTTTTGCTGAGAAATTCCTTTCAATGCCAGACTAGGTCTCAATAAAACCCTTTCAAGCAAAGTCTTGCTTGATGTTAAATCCTAAAATATAAAGTACTTCTAAGGTACAGTCATCCGCACGTCAGTAACACTTGAACTACGAAAATCGCTCTTACTGCTACGACATAAAGACGCTGTCAATGTCAAATTATTAACACCTACGTGGGTTTGACTGTACCTTTTTTATTCACTTTTTTGTGAACCTGAGAATTATGGTAATACGGACTCATTCAACCTTATTTCAGCTTAAAAACTTTACCCCACAAAGTGGTTCTTTTGCCCACTTTAATGAGTATAATAGGATTTTTTATTAGAAAAAGTTACATGGATTTTTGTTCTTGCCTCACCTTTAAGATTAAATTGCTACTTCACAAAGAGTTTAGAAGACGTACTCCTGTGAATTAATTTTGAGGAAGATTTCGTATTTATTTTATGTTTAGGTTATTGGCTGTAATAATTGGGTTGGAAAATGGCAGAGAAAGTTATTTTGGGAGTTCAAACATGAGGAGTTGTTGAGTTTGGATCACTAATGTTTTTTTGGTTTATACAAGGGTAAAGTCAGGGAAATTATTTGTCAAGCAAATTGACTATCAACTTCAAGTGTCCGGTATTCAAATCACAACTCTCATTCTTTGAATGATGCAATGGCTATAAACACGGCATATTGACGTAAGGTGTCAATTTGCCTATCAATGGACGGACGTACATACGTATGTTAAAATAACACCACAATATTTCTGAAGAGCTTATCATTTTTATCAGCTCCCAATTCATATTATTTCACCACCATCTCTGCGTAGCCCCAAGGGAAGTGAATCCATTTGCATCAGGAACAAATACTTTCACTTTTTTCCTTAATAAAAATCTCACAAAAAGCAGTTGTTGCGGCAGAGCCAAAAGGAAGGGTTATGATTTTAGCAGTCGATGTATGTTTGTATTTACGTGTGTTTCACCGTAGCGCATAAACTACAGAACCGATTTTGATGAATGAGGTATCAATAGATTTGTAGAAATAGTCCGGATAACATAGGCTAAATAAATTTTCAATAAATTTAATATGGTGGACTTTACACGTAAATTTCCAACCTCGAAAAAAATTAAAATGAGATGATAATGACATGTTTGGTATCAAAAAAAGGTCCTGACGAGCACATCACAAAATGTATATAATATGATATTTTCCAAGTAAATAAATGTGTTTAAATTGTTAATATTAATAATAAATAGTAACAATTTGTAATTCCACTCTTATGAAGAAAAACAAGTACAATGTACACTTGAAAAGAAAACTGAAGACACATTTAGTAAATAAAGCATATTATAACATTAACGAGTTCCGAGAGGAAAGATTTGTATTGACATAATAGCTATTTGATTTAATTATATTTTTTTTTGTGTTTGTTAATTTTTGGATCTTTTTATTATTTTTTATTGTTGACATGATTATTGTATAACTGCCTTATTAACTTATTTTTGTTTTAAAGTTCTGTTTAATTTTTGTTATTTTGATCTTTAACTACATAATTTAGTGTTATTAATTAATTAAAACATTCGAAGATAATGTTTTAATTAATTAATAATATTTCTTGACATTTGCACGTCACATCATGTGGCAAATAGCCTGTACCTAATAATGTTCTTACCATCTTAAGCAAATAAATATTATCTTATCTTAACGAAATATTTATATTTTGGATTTCTTCGAAGCTCGATAAATGGTGTTGGCGTCGAAATAAATCGCGCTATGGTTTCGTTCAAAGCACTATGCACTGCTATTGGAATTTATATAAAAAATTAAGTTTCGTAAAAAACTGTAACCTAAAAACTACGAAACAAGCAAATATTTCACACAGAAATCAAGACATAGGTGACAAAAATGGTCAAGGTAAAGCCGTCGTCGCATGCCATTATAATTTTGTAGGTGTTCCTGGCACCCACATGGTATACAGGCATGCGACGACGGTTTACAGTAAGACCTTTCTTTTGATACCAAACATGTCATAAACTTGAACATATAATTTTAATTTTTTTCGAGGTTGGAAATTTACGTGTAAAGTCCACCATATTAAATTTTGAGAAAATTTGTATAGCCTATGCCACCCGGACCATTATTACAAACCTATTAATACTTCATTCATCAAAATTGGTTCAGTAGTTTAGGCGCTACGGTCGTAAAAGCAAACATAAAATCAAAACCCTTCCTTTTGGCTTTGTCGTAGTCGGGTAAAAATAGGTTAGTTACTAACCTATTGTATTACTCTTATAACGTTGTCGTAACGTTTATCAAGCGTTAAAAATGAAACGTATAAAATAAAAAAAATTGTTTAATAAAAAACTGTAACGGGAAAATAAAAATGATCTAAAAAGTAAGAAACAAGAAAATGTTTCAGACAAAAATCAAGACATAGTTACAAAAATGGTCAAGATAAAGCCGTCGTCGCATGCCCGTAGTCGGGTTAAAGTTTTTTTATTAAATTTAAATTTTCCTTACCATATCGAATAATTACCAGTCTTCAAAGTAAAAGTCAAATGATGTATTAAGCCATTAATAGCACGTTACTCTGTGATTAAAAGAAACTTACCTATGTTGTCAAAATCGACAGGAAAATAGAATTGATTCCAGTTGACATTGTCATTTGCTAGAGTGAGAATTATACGCTAAAATACTGTTTAATTTTAATAAGAAAATTTATGTAAGAAATAAATAAAACAACTTACCTCGGAACCGCTGCAGTAATAACATACTGAATTTAACTTTGCAATACAGTTTAAATAGTAATAAGTTTGCGGTAACTCGATGCTAAGCTCTAACTCGTTCTAAAGTAGTAGTGTAAGTACTTACAAGTTGTATAGTTTATCCTGTGTTCCTGTTTAGATAATGTTGTTTTGTATTTTAATTATCTAGTGTAATCCATTTTAAGCTTGTAGGTAGCGGTGCCAAATTTTACTGAAAAATTGCTTCACATTTATTTGGTATTTTTTACCCGACTGAACTGGCAAGAACCGGAGTAACCGATATAACTTGCAGAGTAAGCAAACTGAAGTGCCAGTGGGCTGACCATATTTGTCGATGGACCGATGGCCGTTGGAGCAGACGAGTCCTAGAGTGGAGACCCCGTATCGGCAAGCGTAGTGTGAGAAGCCCCCTAGTTAGTTAGACCGACGACCATAAGAGCGTTCATTCAAAAATTTGGCAACGTCGCAAATAGCTGTCAAAAATTTACCTGTTTTGATTAATTTATCAATATTACTGTATGGAAATAAAAAAATATGGCTTTACTACTTTTTTATCATATACCACAATCAATATTTTAGTTCACTAGTTAGCCATATTTCTTATTTTCATACAGTAATACTGCCAAATTAATGAAAACAGCGAAATATTTGACAGCTATTTGCGACGTTGCCCACTTTCAGTAAAAACGCTCTTAAGAAGGTGGCTGGGATACCTTATGTCCAATAGTGGACTGCAATAGGCTGAGTTGACCCGACAGATTCGGAAATAGAGCAATGTATATAACGAATGAATTTTACCCTGACCTAACATGACCTCAAGCGTTGTGATCAAGGCTCATTAATTTTAATTTGAAAAACTAGCGACCCGCCCCTGCTTCGCATATATAGCTAGTTGCGACATCATCATCATCATCATCATCATCAGCCTATAGCAGTCCACTGCTGGACATAGGCCTCTCCAATTGCACGCCATTCAGCTCGATTCTCGGCAACTCTCATCCAGCTGCTACCAGCCACCCTTCGAAGATCGTCACTCCACCTAGCCTGAGGGCGTCCTACCTTACGTTTGCCAATTCGCGGTCTCCACTCAAGAACACGTGTACCCCAACGATCATCGGTTCTACGGCTAATATGGCCGGCCCACTGCCACTTCAGCTTGCTAATTCTGTGAGCTATGTCGATAACTTTGGTTCTCTGCCGGATCACTTCGTTCCGGATTCGATCCCTCAGAGAGACTCCAAGCATAGCCCGCTGAGGAGACGCCCGGGGCGGGAATCGCGAGCCGATTTCCGGCCACCGTAGGCGCGGGCTTGCGGACGGTGAGCAATGGGTAGCTCGCCGTCCGATAAGGACCAAGCCCGGGTCGACGGCGCGTTGTGTTCCACGCGCGCCTCAAAGAGATGTCAGCAGAATTGACGGGGTCCACTAGGGCCAATGCCTGCCGGGGGTTCGAAGAAAACCGATCGGGAAATCGTGGCCCCCGGCAACAGGGCAACCGAAGGAACACGGGTGGGTTTTAGTCAGTAAGAGTCTGACACGCCCTCCCGCTCCGCCCAGAGCGGGAGAAGTTATTTGATAATTTCCCACCCAAAAAAAAAAAAAAAAAAAAAAATGCATAGCCCGCTCCATGGCTCGCTGAGCAACCTTAAATTTATGGACCAGCCGTACCGTGAGTGTCCACGTTTCGGCTCCGTAGGTCATAACAGGCAGGACGCACTGATTGAAGACCTTTGTCTTTAGGCTCTGTGGAATACGTGACGAGAAGACTCGACGAAGTTTCCCAAATGCTGCCCAGCCCAGCTGAATTCTTCTGTTAGTCTCCCTCTCAAAGTTGTTCTTACCAAACTGCAGAGTTTGCCCGAGGTAAACGTATTCTCGAACAACCTCGAGAGCACCGCCATTGACAACAATCGGCCCCGGAGTGACGTGTTCGTTAAACATAACCTGGGTTTTGTCCAAGTTCATCCGGAGACCAATGCGTACAGAAGAATTAACTAGGCCGTCCAGCATCTGCTGCAAGTCATGCAGCGATTCGGCCAATATGACGATGTCATCTGCAAATCTCAAGTGTGAGATGTATTCGCCGTTGATGTTAATGCCACGCCCTTCCCAGTTCAGCGTCTTAAACACATCCTCCAATGCGTTAGAGAACAATTTCGACAATTGCGACATCAATCAATATAAATGATTGAGAAAACTGCATCAAAATTTATAGTGTAATGTAGAAGACCTGCGGACACACAGGAGACACAAAAAGCCACTTTGTTAAATAATATGTGTTGAAATGTGAGAAATGAGCCATTTATGATTTAAATAATGAATTATCAAATTATTATTAGGAGAATAAAAATATTATTAACAGTAGTGATAGCCTAGTGGTGTGACCGTCGGACTGCAAAGTCATAGGTCTCGAGTTCGAACCCAAGGCACGCACTTCTGACTTTTCGGTTTCATGTGCCTACTGTATAATTATCACTTGCTTCAAAGAGGGTAAAGGAAAACATCGTGAGGACCGGCAAACCGCGGCGCCAGGCGGCGCAGCTGCCTGAGAGATATTTCTCGACGGCATGCAAACTCTGACACCTGGTTATTCACTAACCACACGAAAAAGGAAGATAGAAGGAATTATGAGAATATATCACATCTGGCACTTTTTCAATCTTGACTACAAGAATGCCAAGAAGTACAGCATCCGTAATCTTTTTATTTCTTACTTTCGCATGAATAATGTTGCAATTATATTCCAGTTATTACGAAATTGGTCTATTCGGCAATTTTAGATAAAATGTGGCTGAAAACCACGACAAAATGATCATTTTTATGGTCTCTTTTCGTAGTTGATTTAATATATTTTAAGGGAGGTAAAATGATATAAATATATCGAATACTAAAGATGAATAGGAATCCTGGAAGCAGACTGAATTTCCAGTAATGTATTCAAAATACGGTATTGCTTTTCGACTTATCATTGTTATATTTTGGGGTTAAAGGTTTTTTAACAAGCTTTTATTAGGTCAACCTGTATGTAACTAACTATGAAATGGAATTTAAGGTAACTAATTTAACCATCTTCCAAGGGTGGTACCGTAATGAAAATTGGCAGCTGTATGTAGTTCTGATGACAATAAATTAATATGGTACTGTCGAACTGATCTGATGATGGAGCCGGAAGATATGAACTGGAACTTCATGATGGAAAATCGTATCATAGCTGATTTAGATTTCTTAGAAAAGTCTTGTGAACTTTGACCACGATGCATTGATAAAAGCATGTTTTTATTTATTTATTTTATAATAATTATTGTATAACTTGTTTTATTATTTATTTATTTAATACTTCAAGCACACAAATGTACAGAGGCGGACTTAATGCCAAAGGCATTTTCTACCAGTCAACCTTTGGGGGATGCAGAGACAAACAGTGGTAGGTGCAATAGCGAGAATTGAGGAATAAATATTTATTTAAATATAAAGATATACATAAATATATGTTTCCAATTATATATAAATATAAACAAAAATAAATACACATAAAATACTACTAAAGCAAATAAGACAAACAATGGGAAATCATTACCGTTGTGATGATACTGCCAGCTTCTTGCGAATGTGCTCGCGAACTTTAACTTTAAAAGATAATCGGTTGGTCGCCATCCTGATTTCCTGGGGGAGCGCATTCCATAGAGAGATAGACTGAACGAAGAAGGAAGAGTGGATGAAGTCTGTGCGGTGGGTGGGACATTGAAGAAGACGATTGTGAGATGAACGTAGATTTCTATTGTGGTTGTCGCAAATGTACTGAAATTGCAGGGCTAGATAACTAGGGGAAGAGGGAGAGTCAAGAAATGAAAACAAGGTGGTCAGCGCCCTTTGCTCTCTGCGCTAGCGTATGGGCAACCACTTCAGAAGCGACCGACGCGCAGAGACATGATCATATTTACGCAGATTGAAAACAAATCGAATGCAGTTATTGAGAAGACTGTCAAGTTTGTCGAGGAGATCTGCATTCAGGTCATAGTAGCACACATCACCATAATCGATGATAGGGAAAATGAAGGTCTGCGCAAGCATTGTCTTCGTACTCGATGGTAATAAATTTTTCTAACGGTACAGAGCTCGCAGCGTTCCAGTAACCTTCTGGCTTATCTTAGCAACTTGAACACGCCAGTTCAGGGTACTATCGATGTCCCTATTTATTGATAGCTCGCTATTTATTGATAGCAAACTAAGCGAATGTTCTGTTTTAAATAAAATTAAATAAAGGATCTTGATTTGTGCAAAATCTACAGAAAGACCTTTTTATTCAGAAGTGGGTGAAAGTTACAAGGAAAATAAATAAAAATACCTTTTACATAAAAGTGTTAATTAAAACGATGTTTCTCATTATTTAATTATAATTGCCGGACGTAAACTTGTCACAAAGACAAAGAAAGTTCAACCATGCATCTATTACAAGGTCACACTTCTAGCTGAAAGCGTTTTAAAATAAAATAATTGAGGAAATAATTAACTGCTGAAAAAATGGTGTTTATTTTCTAGAATATTTTACAGTACGGTGTGATAGGTATGCTTAAAAGCGTATTTAACTTATTTTGAATATGATTTGCACTTTCGAAGTTTATTTAAGATACCATTGGATTGCAGTGAATATATTCTTTGCATACCAGAGAATTTTCCGCCAATACATAGCTAGTGATAAGTAAAACTTAAGGTTTCAGGGTTTTTCATTTCCATAATACCATGATTATTAAATGTTCTCATTGAATTACGCTGTTGGATTTTCAATGCTTGGCTCAACGCCGCAAGTTGAAAATTCAACAGCGCGCTATTATTTAGGCATTCATAATTAGGTGTTAGTGAAAACGGGCATAAAGATAATATAATATTATATATATCCGACTCGGCTGGGCAGCGTTCGGGAAGCTACGCAATATCTTTTCGTCCCACATACCACAGTGTCTCAAGATGAAAGTCTTTGACCAGTGCGTGTTGCCAGTGATGAACTATGGTACTGAAACGTGGTTGCTCACAATGGGCCTTATCAGAAGGCCAAAAGTCAACCAAAGGGCAATGGAGAGGGCTATGCTTGGAGTTTCCCTACGTGATCGAATCAGAAATAAGGAGATCCGCAGGAGAACCAAGGTAACTGACATAGCCCGAAGAATTGCCAAACTTAAGTGGCAATGGGCAGGGCACATTGCTCGCAGAACGGATGGCCGATGGGGCCGAAAGGTTCTGGAGTGGCGACCGCGTACCAGAAGACGTAGCGTTGGAAGGCCTCCCACAAGATGGACCGAAGACCTTGTGAAGGCCGCAGGAATCCGCTGGATGCAAAAAGCACAGAATCGGTCGAAGTAGAGGTGCTTGGAGGAGGCCTATGTTTAGCAGTGGACGTCTTTCGGCTGAAATGATTATGATAATATATCTTGTATGAGTTCTGTTCTTCGAACCCACATAGATAATTATAATTTGTTGTAATGATAAAATTATCATCACTCGCTAACATTACAAACAAACCCTTACGTTTGCACACACATTTCCTACGCTTAAGGTATGGTTCCCACACACGCGACGATACAACTACCGTACGTCACGACTGAGATAAAATACTGTATTGTATAATTGCACGTACGTTGCGTGGGGACCACCCTCTTAGCTAAATTACACTTATTTAGTAAATGAGGTTTAATGTTTGATTGTCTTTCTATTCTTGTAGTGTGTTCTTGTTGTGGTAGGAGTCAATGACCTTTTCCTCTGTTATTAGGTTTGAAATCTCGGTAGTACGTTCCCGTGGGATATTTTCCGACATCCACGCAGGCGAAGCCGCGGGCAAAAGCTAGTGAATAAATAAAAAAGAATAGGGTCTCCCTTAGAACTGTGTGTTTGTATAATATTATTAAGAGGGTTTGTGATTTACTCGAAAACTAGTCGACTGATTTGTGTGCCTAAGGTTAAACACAGTTTATTCACCTCTTATTTAAAATCCATTCGACTGCATATGTATTATATTTCAAAACTTAACACCCATAAATCTTAGAATATTAACCTAATTCGCTGAATTATCAATACTAATAGTTGCAGTAAAGTTCAGGGCCCGCCTTCCATCAGTCACTTTGATGTATAGTTGAGCCGACCTTTGTAAGAAATTTATTGCCCATTGACACTGACCGTGCCTTATTTGTGATGTATCGATTTAGGCGGCTTTGTTTTGTATTTATGCGGAAGGAACTGAAGGAAAAACTTAATGCCTTTAACCTAATTTATAAATTTCTGCTGCTAAAATTGGTTTGTGTTAATCAATGAGATAATAAATATTAATTTCTTCTATTATTACATCAAATAAATGATTTATTTATTTATCTATCAATGATAATGTTTGACTGGGTAATTAGTGGCGTTGCTTTTTGAGCCATGGTCGCAGACTCGAGTCCTTACATTATAAGGCTCATTATGAATATATAAACTTCGAATGTATGTATGTATGTATGTTACAGGTCCGTGTGTGTTTTTTTTTTTCATGTTATCAGTATATAATTATCACGGTAACTAAATGGTTGATCTGAATAATTCTGAATTGACTTTTTATGAAATGTCTATATTCACATTGTTCAATTTTTTTTTATACTAACCACTATCAGCTTGAAACACAATTTCTATCTAAATGAGAAACCATACAAAAAGGCCTTAATGTAAGTTCCATGTTGTTTCAAATTCCAATCACAAAACATTAAATTACAAACTTTAAACAAATACAATTTATTTATGACCTCGATAAGTAAAATCACGTCCCAATAACTTGAACATTACATACATGCACATACATAAATACCATTGCATTTACATATAATATTAGGACAGGTAGTATGTAAACTAAGGAGAATTTATGTGAATATGTTATTGAGCATGATATGCGTTTTAGTGGGAAGTATTTGCTTATTTCGGTAGGTCTCACATGAAATGCTGTGGTTAAATAAACTTGAGACTAGTTTCTCAGAATTCGGTTTATTTACTGATAAACATAACTGGTTCTCACGGAATGTATGAAGAAGGACTTGCTAAAGCTCCTTGTGAAGAAGGATTCCGAGGAAATACTAAAATTATACTTGTACCTCTTCACACAGCGTACCCAAGCAGACGTAATTACTCAGGTACAGTTTGAAGCTTAGGTAGGTAAGTATTTATTTATCGCCCTGGGCGTTGGGAATCACAGGCAGATTTCCGGCCACCGTAGGCGTGGGCTTGCGGACGACGAGCAATGGGTAGCTCGCCGTCTGATAAGGACCAAGCCCGGGTCGACGGCGCGTTGTGTTCCACGCGCGCTACAAAGAGATGTCAGCAGAATTGACGGGGTCCGCTAGGGCCAATGCCTGCCGGGGGTTCGAAGAAAACCGATAGGAAAATCGTGGCCCCCGGCAACAGGGCAACCGAAGAAACACGGGTGGGTTTTAGCCAGTAAGAGTCTGACACGCCCTCCGCCCAGAGCGGGAGAAGTTATTTGATAATTTCCCACGCAAAAAAAAAGGTAGTTAAGTATTTGTTGCTTAAATTTCATATGACCCTGCAAACGGCCGCCATGGCCCACGCACAATGGTCCATCTGACGGACTAAGTGCGGAAACCAAACTCCATAACATAGAACATACATATGACCTTTCAACGATTCTTAGTCGCAACGACACACTTGTCGCACTGTTGCATAAAAGTCTACACGAGAAATTCGTGTAGGCCCTAACTACTCTTTTTATCAAGTTAACAAAATATTATATCATATCATAATGTATGATTTGGCATGGTGTATCAGTACGAAATTGTAATGTAAATTAATTGTAAATTTCACGTTTCCTGTATCGGATCACTATAAAATAATAGCAATTTACTATCTTTATCCAATCATGATAATTAAATTTTCATTTTCATTGAACATTAAATAGACACCATTATTGTGGGGCGACTATGCTCAAACCACTAACATTATGTATGTTTAAACTAATTATATGAAATTAATCTGTTTATGTGCATGATATTGAATTTAAATTAGATTTCAGTTTAATAATTTATGATGTGAATGTTAAAGGACTGTTTAAACTGAGGCGAAACTCGCGTGAGATGTGAGACGCGACTATTTGTGTCAGTTTTAACACCTCCATGTAGTACAAGTATAGTTGACACAAACAGTGTGACAAAATTTCCTCCTGTATTCCAAGTTTGGGATAAGTGTTATTAAGATTTAACATTTTTGGGAATTCTCAGTAAAAGTGTTCAGAGTCCGGATTTTTGCCTGGTTAGCTAGATATATATAAAGAATACTATGTTAGGTTAGGTTAATAGGTTCGCCTTCTATCACAAGGGAGTTAAAAGAGAATTGTCGAAATCTGGGTGAATATGTTAGGCAGATGCAGAGGCGAAGAACTGGCTATCTTCGCCTACTTTCGTATAATTATTTTTATTCGTTTTTATTAGGGTTTCGTACTTACGAAACCCTTATAGGATCACTACGTCGTTCGTCTATCTATCTGACTGTCAGTCTGTCAAGATCCTTTTTCTCAGAAACACGTGGAGGTATCAAGTTGAAATTAAAATCGAATACGTGGGTCTACGATCCCTTGGAGCTTTCAAAAAAACGTGTGCGGTCGGGGGACCTCCGTCAGGAACGAAGTTCCTTCTCACGAATAATTTAAAACAAAAAAAAAATAGTGGCACTCAGGGAGTGTCGACAGAAGTGAAAACTTGAAAAGAAAATCGGCACCGCGGTAATCAACGCGTTGATGTCTTTAACTCCATGCACCGCAGTGATCAACACGTTGATGTCAACGCTTGACGAAATTTTAAAAATCTTCGCAGCTGCCATTTTAGATTTTCATTTTGACCTCACTATTAGCTTTAGCACCCTCAAAAACCATGAAAACGGTACCCATGATGAAAAATTTGAACATTTCACAGCAGCCATCTTGGATTTACTTTTTAAACTCACTATCGGCTTTAGCACCCTCGAAAACTATGAAAACAACACCAATGACGAAGTTTGAAAATTTTCACAGCTGCCATCTTTGATTTTCATTTTGACCAAATTCACACTTTTTCTCTCTCTCTCGCATGCAGTGTACTCGGGCCGATGTGTACAATTTAATCCTATGACACTGTAATCACTTTACTCTTTTCTTTTGTTTTTTTTCTGCCGGTGTTCTCTCTCTCTCTCTCTTTCTTTCTCTTTGAATTAGAAGAAGACAGTCGCAAGTATTAACACTTTGTAACGTGACGATTTTTGAAAGATTACAAGCCGCGTTAAAGAACTTCGTTCCAAAAATCAACAATGCAATAAAAAAATACGGCCATTTAAGCAACATAATATTTTGATACTCCTAATCCTAACTAATATTAGAAATGCGAAAATTACTTTGTTTATTTGTTTGTTTGTTACGCTTTCAAGCTAAAACGGCTAAACGTATTTAGATTAAATTTGGCACATGGGTAGACCATGACCTGGGTTAGGATATAGGATGCTTTTTATCCCGATATTCACATGGGATCGAGACTTTTGCGAGTAAAACCGCGGGGTGCAGCTACTCGCAAATAAATCAAAATTTGGCAGGAAGCAAGGTCTCATAGCACAAGTAAAGGGAAAGGTCCCAAAATCGTTAATAATTAGTTTTATGACAAAAAATTGCGATAACAAACTTACTTCGATGTATGGAAGAACTTTTTTTGCAACTACAAAAATTGTTTTTGGGATAAATTCATCTCAACTGCGGAACCCTTCATTGTGCGTTATCCTACACACAATAAGCCAGTTTGTTTTTTTTAATTCAATACGGGTTATAGATCAGTTACTTGAAGTGGTTTTTTGATTTGTTTTAGATAAAATGTAAATGAATAAATCTTACTTTTCGATTTCCATTGTAATATTTTCACAGAATATCAAACTATAATACATATTTTTCAATACAATTCAAAATGCACCAACAATATTTATTCTCGAAGTAATAAAACCGTAAATAAAACGGAATATTATTTACATTTTCTATCGGAGCGGAACTTTTTTCATCGGTTCTTGTTTGATGCGAAGTCGTTAAGGTTCAGTGAAGAATATTTTCCGTTCAAAATGCGACTTTCAGTTCATTATGACTTCCAAATAGGAAAGAAAATTTAAATGCAACGAGATTTAGTTTCACTGGTGTTTCGTTGCAATTTTTTAATGTTTTGCTTCGAATGGATTGGCGATACGGTAAAAACGTAATTAATGATCGATAGTTTTTATTTCTTTTACATTTTATGTCTGCAGTTCTGTGAGATGAGTGTTTGAATTTTTTGTTAAATTTTATCTTTAGCTAATGTAATTGTCACATTGCCGTTTAGTAAACACAAATAAATAAATTAAAGAAATTGTGCTCGAATTTCTGTCTTTAATCAATCAATCAATCAATTATTTATTTGCAATGAATGTAGGTTACATAAAATACAGGTAGATTAGATAGGAGTGAGCCATGTACATTCTGCCTGGAAATAGGCACGCAAAAATTATAAACATTCTTATGAAGCTACTAGCTGCTAGTTACTTTAAATATGAGAATTTAGCTTGAGGACATTTTTCTGCAATATCGAGTACGACAGGCAATGCAAAAGCAAATGACATTGATTTGAAAATCAATGAATCAATCATTTAAAACTTCATAAAAAAAAGACTTCCAAAAAAAAAAAAAACATAAAAAGTGAAAAATAACTTTAATTTCGGAAATCGGTGTCTATTGGTTCTATATTTTCGTTTTTTTGCCACCGAATTCCGAAATTAAAGTAATTTTTCACTTTTTGCGTTTTTTTTGGAAGTCGGTTGTTTATTTTGTAAAAAGTTTTTATTTTTCACTTTTTAGTTGTGGCACAAATTCGAATACCACAACCTGATAAGTAAAAAAATATCCGCATAGCCTATAAAAGATTCGGCAGAGTATGATTAATTTGCTCCTAAGAATTGAAGAGTTCCGTTACTTTGTCATGGATCCCATAATCAGAACCTAACCAAACTCTCATCAAACTACTTTTAAACATCCTATCCAATAAAAAGAATTATCGAAATCGGTTAGCGTGATATTAAGTTATTCGTCTATTTGTCGCGCACATACTTAATGCAAATTTAAGACTTATATGGTTTTATCATGGATGCCATTGTCAGAACTGGACCAAATTGAAACGGGACCACACGGAAAGTACTAGCTTTTTAAATAAAAAAAGAATCATCAAAATCGGTTCACCCAGTTGAAAGTTTTGAGGTAACAAATATTTAAAAAAAAACAGTCAAATTGAGAACCTCCTCCTTTTTTTGAAGTCGGTTAAAAAGTGCCCTCTCAATGCCATCTTATTAAAATTCCAGCCACTCTTCCAAAGAAATCAAACAAGAACTTATCTGTCAGAGAATATCACAATAATGGGCAATTGACACGCTTCCATTAAAGTACTCCGAGTAAGTACCTACGATCGAATTACTAGACTCATTCCAAAGTTCTAGCTTCATTATAACCGATCAAATGGAATTGACAGTACGGTACCATTAATCAATTTAGCCAAAATGAATTCGATTAACAATAGGATAACGACTATGTATAAAATTGCACAGTCACTGTGAGCTTGATTAAAAATCTATTTAGTCTTTAGAAATGCTATGATTTGATGTGATGTGTAGAAATGTATTAAAATCGACTGTGAGCGTGTTTTGATTGGTATACTTTACGCCAGACTGCGTGTATGAGTAATGCTCGTTTTCACCAACAGTACGCGACATGATGAAATGCATAATTATGATTGCACTGGTGGATTTTTAGCTTTTCGCGTTGAAAATCCAAAAGTGCGCTATTTTAGTGAGACTTTATTCTTCTTTTAGCTCAGCTTTTGATCTTAATTTATGAGAATTTTAGTAGATATGACAGCTTGCTGATTAACTTAAACTTATTATTCAAATTTGAGGTTTGACTTTGATCTTAACTTTGAATTTAAAAGTTTTCGCAACTACATATTATAAATACTTACCTCAAAAGTGGGCTAAAATACAAAACATTGTAAACATTTTTGAAGATAAATTGTGTGTACTTATAGCGTTTGACCTTTTATTATTCGCTTACACTGTGAAAATAGCCTAACAAATAAAAGGATTTATATCATCGTAGAATTTCATGCTTTTAAATTAAACGTGTATGTTCACATTTATAAAAGTTTGCGTTCACAAGTTTGAGTACAAATGTACTGTCAAATAAATATTGCGTGGTTTTAGGCAAAAAATGAATTCAATTGCCTTTTTTAAACTTGTTCAATTAAACTGTTTTCATTTTGGTTTTTTTGCTGATGGTAATTTATAAGTTATGGGGGTCTGTCAGTTTAAAACTTTAAATTACAAAGATTTGCAGAATGTACACTGAAAATTATTCTGTTTTTTTTTGTTCAGACTATCTGAATTTCTTGGTCTGATTTATTTACAAGCTAGTTTCATTTAAAATTTAAATTAATTCAGTACTGTGCGATTAAACTTAGTACATATTTATATTTTATAATAATATTTTTGTAATTTATTCTAAATGTTTTAAAGATTAATGTAAAATTCAGAATCTATGGAATAGATAATCGAGGTTTATCTAATTTCATATTGTTTTGAAACGACTTACGTATTACGACTTTTTTTCTTTTCAATTACATTTTAGAAGTGTAAGAACAAGAAGTTACAGTTACTTTTTTACTAGTACCTACCTAGTACCTAGACATAGAATGCAAACTGAAAATGATATTTTTGAGTTTAAGGTAATATTTAGGTAGAATCAGATTCAAACAAAGTTCAAATAAAGTGCCTGATAGAAGCATAGGCGATTCGTCGTGTTAATACGGTAATTTTTTTACGCAACAGAGCTTTTATCTATGTTCATAAGTACAAAACCGCATAAATGAACTATTAGTTTACATTACTGTTATAATAATTGGTATTAACATAATATTTAAAGTAGCGAGAACGCAAATATCAAATAAGATAAAATATTATTTATTTAAAGTGTGTCTGAAAGGATCTAAATGGTAAGCTCATATTTACTCGCTACGGAATGGAATTTGGTTGCTACAAGGCACAAGATAAAACAGATTTAATTAGAAACTAACTGATTCAAAGTAAAGCGAATGGTAAAAAATGTACCGTCGCAAACAAGAAATTGGTCTGCATATTCAAAAATAATTTATTATCGTAGTAGTATACATTCTAAAACCATATTAATTTAAGGCGACCCTAATAAATTAATTTTTTGCTTGAGCCCAAATATGACTAAGACGAACTACCCTTTTTTATTTAGTAAAAGTGTAACTGCCTTTACCGCCTACCTTCTGAAGAACTTGATAAGTAGGCATCTGCTATCACCTACAGTCTCGCCACACTCTCAAAACTTACGCCACATTTAACCGTAATGAAACGTCAACGCCACAATTTGTTGCGCGAGTCTGGTCTAGCCGCCCACTCTTCTGTCGCCATAACGCGCTGTTTAGATGGTTCGCATGGAAAGGTTCATTAACTTGGATTAATATTTATTAACAGCAGTTGAGGTACCTATGTGTGAGACGTGTTTTATGTTAAATGTTTTAATTTTATTTTTATTTTTCGCCACAGATGCGGATGAATTTTTCGACGCCATATTTTAGTTTAAGTTCGGATATTATATTATTATTTTTATTTATTAATTAGGTAAAAGTTGTTATTTATATACAATAACAATTTAATTCTGAAGAAATTACACTTAATGAATAGAAGATTTATAAACAATTTTCTATTGATCAAGTTCCACATGTAAAATATTGGTATCACACGTCATAAAAGGTGATTACTAAAGATGTAAGTATGATGTTTGAAGAATATAGATGTAGAATTTATTCGAAGAAAACCGATAGGGACATCGTGGCCCCCGGCAACAGTGCAACCGAAGGAATACGGGTGGGTTTTAGTCAGTAAGAAAAAAAAAAAGTTTGTTACATGTAATTATTCAAGTTTCTCTAAAGTCACCAACATCGGAAAGCTCCTATGTATTGAGCCATTTATTTATTTCGTTTAGCTAAGGTTTATATCGATAAGTAGATTGAGATATAATATTGATGAACGTAACTAATGTATTTATGTGAATATTCCGTGCATAATGCATAATCTCAATGTACAAGGGTCAGTAACCTAGTGAAGTTTTTTTTTCTCTCCAGTAAATTATATATTCAGGTCAATACTTTTATTCATTGCATTAATATTAACGCATTCAAGGCAATGTCCTTACGAGACATAATAGAAGCTTTATTGTTATAACGCCTATGGGCGTTTAGTGTCCGTCAAAGTGTTAGGTTTCCTGTATACGACGCCGGAGCCACACCGGCGCTGGACCGCATGTTTGTGTATAAGAATGAATATCGCACATACGCCGCATCGGTACCGCATCGGTACCGCATGTACACTGGCATTGATGCCGAGTTGAATAGTAAAGCAATGATCACAGTTCAGTAAAGTGTTGCCAATGAAACATGCGGTCCGGTGCCGCGCCGGTTTCCATTCCGGCGAGGATGCCTTAAGTTAACTAGTTTTTAGTTTGCTTTAAAAGAAATAAAATGAAAAGCATTTGTCAATGACTTAATATTGTAAATAAGACTATTTGATGTGATTTGAGAAAGTTTCATAATTACAAATCTTTTTTTTTATAATTTGCTAAGATTCAATAGTAACAAAGGACTCATCCTACTTGAAGCCTTAAACGATAAATTTTCAGAATCTGTTGTATTTTTTGTTACAACTGCCAAATGAAAAATTAAGGTTGTTTACAAAGAAAAATTAGGTCGAGTCTGCCGTTAAACCTGTAAAGTTTGTGACTGAAACATGAAGAATTTGATGAAAAATACTGTGTAGCAGCCCTAGGTCAAATGAAAAACAAACTTGTACTAAACGTTTACGAGTTTCATTTCAGTAATTGTTTCAGTAATATTGTTGAGAGGAATTCGTTTTTAAGGTGATTGAAACAGTCGGAAAAACTTCGTAAAATATTTTTTGAATACAATCAATATAACATAACATCACGCCTGTATTCCCTGAAGCGTTAAGCAGAGATGTACCAATAGTACACCCACATTTCGTCAGTTATGTTTAAGTTTAAAATATTATAATTAATAGGGGGCGGGCCTATTGCCATCAACCTGGCACAAATCCAGACTCCGGGCTGCTACTGAGAAATTCCTGATGGAATAACCCAATTACACTATTCCCGACCTTGGAATCGAACAGGATTCATGTAAGCTTTAAATTCACTTCAAGCAACATGCTTGTCGCAGATTTCGTAGCACGCATAGTGATACATGCTACGAAATCTGATATGATTGTATGTACGTGCTACAAGCTACGCTGTCTCGTAGCACTCTAGCTCGTAGCGTTGTACTTACTGTAGCGATTATTTTCAATACTACTCTTGGTTTTAGAACAAGTTTCTTATCTCACATTATAGTTTTTGATTTATTCTCAGGTAAACTAAAAAGACGAGAGTAAGTTAATTAAGTCTTTCCTGGTAGTTAATTTAAACCTGAAATTGTATGTATTTTTAGTGTGTTTAGATAAGCGAAAACTCGTGTAGCCTTTCTCCATATTTACATATTAATCTGGGTCTGAAAATGAACATGCAGGTTTTATAGCTGCTTGTGCTTTAATACCGTAGACTGCATAAAATTGTGTAGAATTTTTAGTCGTGTTTTTTAAACCAACCTGCTTGTAATAATAGCATAATTTTTGGAAAAGTTTATCCACTAGCGTTTTCTCCCCGTGAGTTTTCCTTACTTCCGCTCTGAGACCCTCGGGGAGAAGAAGGTTCGGATACTCAGTTATGTAGTAACAAACACTGTATCCCCTAGTAATTTGCATAACATTTTGCTTATGTTTATGCATCAAATTTATCGCAGTATCTATGTAGGTATGCTTAAAAAACTGAGGTAAAAAAGTTTAAAAACAATATTAAAATATAGAAACATGTTTCGAAAGTTAAATCTTTACATCAAAAGCAAAACTTACTCGAAGTGTAATCCTTAATAAATTATTTCAATTAGATTTAAAGTTTTCTTCTAAAACTAACGCCTTGATTCCCAAAAGTTTTTTCTTCAAATTAGAGGGTTAAATAATAGGAGTTAAATTGAAACAGGCTGGCACTTGGCGAGATTTATAACCCTATTATAAATGAAAACTTCATCGTGCCAAGTTTCGTTTTCTTTTTATTTTAATAGATAGTTAAAATGCTAAATAAATGAATGGGTTTTTGTACACAATTTAGTGTTTGAGTGATACAACAACATGGATTTGTATAAAACAAAATATAATATTATTCCATGAAAATTCTATGAATACGCCCTGGGTTTTGAACCTCATCTTTATCAACTGGCTAATCTATTTATCATTGCAAAATAATTGATAACATTTATTCATTTGAATATATTACCTACAACACACTTTACACTTTTATTAGATTTTTTTTGTCTGTAAAAGATCGCTTTTAGCGATAAGACCGCCCATTGTGTCACCCAATGTAAAATTTCTATATTTATGTCTGTAATTTATATGGTGTACATAATAAAGAATATTCTATCTATCTATCTTGTTTCTTTTAAATTTATTTTTACTTGTAGTACAAATTGTTGTGTTGTGTGCCTTTTAGTCTGTGCTGAATAAATGTATTTTTTTTTCTACATAATTAAATTAGACTTTGTATACACACATAAATTCACGCCTTCTTCCCATGGGGGTAGGCAGAAACTACAGAACGCCACCTGCTACGATCGTTACATACTCCTTTTGCCTCGTTTACGTTCATACACGCACAGCATAATCTGGGTCATGCACGCACGCCGGTTGCGAGTACTAAGCACCTTACCTTTCTGTAGAACATCACCAATAAGGTCACTATATCTCCTAGGGCGTCCCTTACCAGCGTTTCCACTTACATCCCAAAATCCCAAGAAGACTTTATATTTATTTATATCTAAAGTGCGCAAGTTCTAAAAGTAGGACACATGAATCAATCTATTTTGACCGAAAGGGTCAATATTCATATCGCGTAGTCATTATCTGGTCAATCTCTGTAATCAAAACTGTAGTTTAACTTGATTCAAAGTTTCTAATTTGTTGTGTTTCTATAACATCCGGGTTATGTTGGCATTGAACCAAATTTAATTAAACATTAGTTTGGACATTGTGGCTTTAGTATTTTTGGGCCACATCAGTCATGGGTTTGGCAAGTGTATTTTTTTACGGATAAGTTATATACAGGCTCGTGTCCGTAACTCCACGTCGTATTTTTTACGGATATACGGTCTATGAGTAAAATAAGGTTAATGAGACAATGACAGTGGCTTTTGTCATAATAATCATATTTTATTGTTGCTAAGTGAGAGCAGTGGTGGCCCAGTGGTAACGGTCGCGACTTACGAGTTTGTAGGTCGTAGATTCGAACTCAGACTGGCACTTTACTTTGTGTAAATTACTTCAACACCACTGCTCTCAAAACGGTGAAGGAAAACATCGTGAGGAAACTGGCATGTCCTAGAACCGAAAATTCGAAGACATGTGACATCTACCAACCCGCACTGGGCCCGCGTGGTGGATTACGGGCCACTCCCTCTCACAGAGAGGAGGCCTGTGTCCCAGCAGTGGGAACTTTATAGGCTGATGATGATGACTGCTGCTAACCGTTTAATTAGTGAATTAAAGTGAGTACTCAAGAAGCTTAAGAATAGTTTTTAAATAGTGGATGTGGTAAAATTGCAAGTTTTGTACTTTTACGCACAATAATTACCGTCAAATGACAATTGACGAACCTGCAAAAAAACATACACTCCCGGACTCCTCAATCAAACCATCGTGCATTTTCATGTAGGCTTTAACGGCCTAAAAAAACATCATAATAATGATGGGTCAAAGAAAAAATTTTTGCAGTTTGGAAGCCGACATACTGGCTATTATTTTGTGTCATCATTGTTTCGAATTTGGATTCACGACCATTTAATAAGTTTTATACTTTTATATAAAAAGGTGCAGGGTAGCTCGATTTAGGAGTCCGGGGGTGTATATCTGAGAAGAGAAGGGATGATTGATAAGAGACAGTAGCGCAACAATCGCCCAACTTTGTTCAACTAACATAATACTCCACAATTTAGAATAGGTACCTACTCGAGACCCTATTCCCTTTGATTTCCTCATTTCCGAACTTCAAACATTATTGGATTCTTTGATTGACGTGGCGCCAATATAATAACGCTATCGATTTACGGCGAATTCTGTCAACTGTTCATTAATTTAAAAGTTAATTATGTACGCCTTTTGATGTGATATTAGAATAAGCAATTAGTAGAAATTCAGCTTTATTAATAATTATTACAAAATTTTTACAATGAAGAATTTTTCAAAGGTATATCTTTGAAAAATTCTTCATTGTAAAATTTTGTAATGGAGTGGTTATAATATGCTTTTGTCCGCTTCGATCGCAGATAACAACTTCAGCGGTTGATAGCAATATCGTTGTGTGACGAATACATCGCGCGGCGCGGTCGCTGTCATTAGCACTAAACTGCAATGGCGCAGCGATAGATGTGTGCAAGGAATATTCTCTCGGCTCGCTCGCAGTATGCGCTGGCGCCGCCGGTACGGGTGCACTGATTAACGGCGACGGCTGCGGCGCGGACGGCGGGGTGCGCTCGCTAAGGATCGTAGGTTCGGGTCTGGACACCGGCACCGATCCACTGTTTTGAGCCGTATTGAAATGCAATAAAGAATGGTGTTTTTGATGACAGTTGCGGCATTTTGAGCGTTGAATTACAATCGCGTGATTTATGTTTAATGCTTAAACAATTAATACATGCACCTTTATCTTTCACGCATTTGAAGCGTGCAGACGGTGTCATCTCAATGAACTTTTGGCACTTGAAGAAGTGATCATGCACAATATTTTCACATAAACATTTTTTGTTAGCAGTCGCGATGGCTACATAACTCTGCGGGTTTGGTACATTATTGCGAGATTTAACAGAACTAGCAGAACATAGCAGAACATAGCAGAACATAGCAGAACATAGCAGAACATAGCAGAACATAGCAGAACATAGCAGAACATAGCAGAACATAGCAGAACATAGCAGAACATAGCAGAACATAGCAGAACATAGCAGAACATAGCAGAACATAGCAGAACATAGCAGAACATAGCAGAACATAGCAGAACATAGCAGAACATAGCAGAACATAGCAGAACATAGCAGAACATAGCAGAACATAGCAGAACATAGCAGAACATAGCAGAACATAGCAGAACATAGCAGAACATAGCAGAACATAGCAGAACATAGCAGAACATAGCAGAACATAGCAGAACATAGCAGAACATAGCAGAACATAGCAGAACATAGCAGAACATAGCAGAACATAGCAGAACATAGCAGAACATAGCAGAACATAGCAGAACATAGCAGAACATAGCAGAACATAGCAGAACATAGCAGAACATAGCAGAACATAGCAGAACATAGCAGAACATAGCAGAACATAGCAGAACATAGCAGAACATAGCAGAACATAGCAGAACATAGCAGAACATAGCAGAACATAGCAGAACATAGCAGAACATAGCAGAACATAGCAGAACATAGCAGAACATAGCAGAACATAGCAGAACATAGCAGAACATAGCAGAACATAGCAGAACATAGCAGAACATAGCAGAACATAGCAGAACATAGCAGAACATAGCAGAACATAGCAGAACATAGCAGAACATAGCAGAACATAGCAGAACATAGCAGAACATAGCAGAACATAGCAGAACATAGCAGAACATAGCAGAACATAGCAGAACATAGCAGAACATAGCAGAACATAGCAGAACATAGCAGAACATAGCAGAACATAGCAGAACTTAAATGTTTGCATATTAGATGCAGAAGCGGGGCCATTTATTTTAAGATTGATCATCTGATCTAGATACGTAGAAGCGAGTATGCGTTTATCTTGATACCTATCCACGAGACACTTTAAGATTATTTGATAGTTTTCAGGACACGGTGCGATGCCTGAAAATACCGCTTGTGCTTTAGTGGAAAGCTTTCCTATCAAATAGTACAGTCTCTCAGCGTCTGTCAACGATGGATTCTCGTGTATTGTGGATTTATAGCTTTCATAGAATAAGGGCCAATTTCGAACGTCTCCGTCAAATGACACAATTTCGATCGGCGCTAAAGTAGGCCGTTTAGACCTAATGACTTTCTGATCATCGTCAGCGTTCACCCTCGAAGGCACAGGCTCAACTTGCTTTAACACACGTTTGATACGACAGTAAAGATCATCAAACGAAATCAATGATTGATAGTTAGGCTTCGCGGATGGATTAATTTCTAAAACTTAAATGCGATGAGGTGTATTCATCAGTTTTCCCATCCTTAGCATCAGCCGCAGGTCGAGGCATCTTGATTCATTACAATGAAATATGTAGGTATGCATCGAATCTGCTCAAGTAATTAGAACGGAATGCACTGAGTGAATTCTCAAAGGTGTCTTAGTTAGTGCGTAAACAACCTATATTCAATAACTATAATGCGCGCGGTAACAAGCAGCTAATGTAGAAAACTGATAAATTAAACCGCGGGTATTCTTTTTAGTGGAATGTGTAGGTACTTTGTACTACGATGCAATGCAACTTTGAATGAAGTTGAAGAATGACTGAATATTAGATACAATTGAAACGTATTGTTAAACGTATTTTTATAAACTAATCTAAGATTTGATTAGATGAATTTAATGACACGAATGTAATTAATTACTTAGCTGAATCTGAACGAATTCAGATCCAAGTGCGGGGTTCCCTAGGGAATGAAATGAAGATCGTCCAATATATGTATATAGTAGATTGTAAATAGAAAATAAATCCGGCTTACGGAGGACCAAAAATGTTAGCGCCTTGAGCTCACTGTGAAACCTTTAAACGCTAACATGAGGGGGTGCGGGAAATTTACCATAAAATGGATAGAACTGCCTAAACAGCTCTTTCCAGGCTTCTAAAAGCCTGGAGCGGTGATTCAAAGCCTTGCTATGAGAATCGGCGGTTTTGTGGACTGTAATAAACTTTATGTGGCAGTATACATCGACTTGGAATGAGGCTATTTTGGTATGGAGAAACAGGAATAAGAGAAGGACACAGGATGCAGCGCCTTACTTTTCTAGAAGTCTGGAGTCGCCTTCCTGATGCTAGGACTTCGTAGGTCCTCGATGTGTAGGTTAACCACGCGGCATGCCAGCGTGGTTTCACGGATAAACGATTCCTATTTCTTACACAGCACTTCAAAATCAATATAACTTAAAAAATAATAATAAAATAATTTTTATTGACACAAATACAGATTTTACAAACCTTGTTTGAAGCCCTGGCTCCTGAGCTAGGTAACAACTTGATAAGTAGATAGGTCTAGTTTCATATAAAGACCCGAAAACCTGGATTTATCACGAAATCCAGATATAATAGCGGTAAAAGCTCTGGAGAGATGCTTCCGCTGCGGCGGATTAGGACGAACTTAAACTCCTTTCAAAAATGGCGTCCGTTGAGGTCAATCTTTTTCGAGCCTTGTATTGCTGTCTCGCTCTGACCTATGGTAGACGCTGCAGGAATGAATGGGAAGGAAGGTGATTGATGGGAAACATACCTACTACCACCACATTCTAATATACTAAAGTTGAAAAGATTTGTAGTAGGTAGATTTGGATATCAGCCATGTATATGGCGATAACACTAGGTTTGTGGGTAGTCTGGATGTGGGAGAGAAAAACAGTTGTTTTTGTAACCGTGGGCGTTTAATTCCTTAGATTTGTATTATTGCATAGATAATTATGATACTAGGAGTGCAGGGAGGCAGTTTATGGACATTGAAGAACCTTCGAAACCAGCGTAATCCACATCATTCATTTACTTTTGTATTGGATAGGCATCCGAACAGGGGTAAAGGGTGAACGCCCAAGTGTCATTAATAAAATTTATTGATTTGAAATCAAACTCAAACTCAAACTCAAATAATTTATTTCAATTAAACCATTTACAGGCACTTTTGAATTGTCAAGGAATCGGTCAGTCAGAAATAGGTATGAAGCTAGTTGCCCATTCCAAAGCGTAGTAGGTACCTATGGAGAAGAACGGGCAAGAAACTCCACGGACACTCTTTTAAATAAAAAATTGTTACAAAATATTGGTTACATCATTCATGTTGAAATTATACATGTGAGAACAATGTAGAAAGACGTGCACATGAGAAGCGTCCGTAATAAAAAGATAAAAAAGAACAATTCAAAAAAATGAAAATTAAAAATAAGCCCTGGCAGCAAGAGATGACCAATCCCAACTGACGGCGCCCGTTCACGAACATGACGCATGGATTAGCACCATTCAGCTCAACCATTTTGAAGGGAGCTAAATGATCCAACACACGCGCCACCATCAGCGAAACATTTGAGTGAGCATGACATACTCACAGCCGCCAGGGCACATTCAAGTCAATGCAAGACATATTACCCGGTAAATAGTAACTCTTTAGTACATAGTGCTCACATAGTGTGCTATGCAATTATATAATACAAAAGAGATTGAGTTTATACAATGCAAAGATGGTCTTACAATCTTCAGCAGCTCCAACAGTATTTGCAAATGTTAATCAATTAGTTGTGGTTGTGGAGCAGGACCAGCATTGAGCCAAGCATTTTTATCAGTGATGTAATCCCCCAACGTATAATATGCCTGCCTGCATAGTGTGCGTTTTATACAAGATTTGAATTTCGTCTCATTCAGTTGAAGTATGTGGGGAGGAATTTTACTGTAACATTTTAAACAGTATCCCATGAAAGATGAATCTACTTTAGCCAGTCTGAAACCTGGTTGAACTAATAGGTCCCTATTTCTAGTAGAAAGTAGCTGAAATATACTAGCCTCGCGGTATCTACATCAGTAAACTGACGGATTTTTCTGACAGCATATGCTGCTGAACTTAGCCGTCCTGCAAGAGATGTTAAATGAGGACCCCATTGCAGCCTTGAGTCGAGCGTGATCCCTAGGAAAATAGTTTTATCAACGAATTCTAGTTTCTCTTGATTCAATACTATCTCACAATCACTACTTTTGACATTTGGTAAAGAAAATTTTATGCACTTAGTTTTTTTTCCATTTAATACTAAATTATTAGCAGTGAACCAATTTTGGACCTGCTGTAGGGCGTTATTTACGTCGTTAAAATTTGTAGCACGTCTATCTACCTTAAAAATTAAAGAAGTATCGTCAGCAAATAACACCATTTGTGGTTGATTTTTTAATAAATGGAGTAGATCATTAATATATACTAAGAAGAGGAATGGACCCAATATCGAGCCTTGTGGCACACCTAATTTTACTTTTAAACCTAGTGAATTGATACCGTTTATTTGAACTTGCTGTTGTCTATCATTTAAATAAGATTTTACTAAATTGAGTGCAAGTTTTCAAAGTCCGTAATGCTCTAGTTTCAAGAGTAAGGTTTCGTGATCGACGCAATCAAATGCTTTGGAGAGGTCACAAAAGATCCCTATGGCATCTTGGGCCTCTTCCCACGCGTTAAAAATGTGTCTTAATAGGGTTACACCAGCGTCGGTTGTACAACGTCCTTTGGTGAAACCATACTGTTGATCGTGAAGGATTTTATTTGTGTTAAAATGATTGAGCATTTGATTAAGCATTACTTTTTCAAACACCTTGCTGAATACCGGCAACACGGATACGGGTCTATAATTATTGGTGTCGTTACTGTCCCCGGATTTGTACCTTACTGTATTTCATTAAATCCGGGAAGACTCCTTGATCCACACACAAATTAAATATTAAGGCTAAGAAAGGCGCTGTGGTCTCAATTATGGAGGTACAGACTTTAATGGACATCCCCCAAAGATCTTCGGTCAATTTGATCTTGATTTGTTTAAAAGCTTTTATTACCGTTATGGGGTTAATATGCTTAAAGTTAAATTCAATCGGGCATGCTGAAACGTTGGCCCTTAATAAATCAAAAGAGAGTGAGGGCGAGGAGTTTAAGGTTTCAGTAGTTTTAAGTGGGATACTGGTAAAGAAATTTACAAATTCTTGAGCAACTTCTTTGCTATCGCAAATGAGACCACCACATGACGTCTTCAGTGTATAATCAGAATTATGCTTTTTGTTTCTATTCGTTTCATTATTAATAATTTTCCAAACCGTCTGTATTTTATTGTCTGCTGATTTAACCTTGTTGCTAATGTATAAGGCTTTAGCTGCTTTACAAGTGTTCTTAAAAGTTCTAGAGTAAGTAGCAACATACTTATTAAAAGTTTCCGTGTTAATATAAGGCTTAAGGCCATACAGCTCGAAAAGTCTATCCCTACTTTTCCTGAGTCCTGTAGTTGCCCAGTCACTAAATAAAAACTTAGGGCTGATAGTTTTAGTGTTCTTCTTAAAACAATTATTGAACTCGGATTGGACTAACGAAAAGAATTCTTTATACAAAATATTAACATTGTTCATTGTAAAGACCTGATTACTTAACTTACAAACTAAAGTGCTATTATATTTATTTAAATTAACAGCTGTTATTGGTCTGAATTTGATCTGCACTTTTTGTAATGGTATGTTAGACTCAAAAGTTACGGATTGACCACTGTGATCCGAAGGGAGATAATTAACTATGGCTTTATCTAAATAGTCGCAGCAACAAAACACATTATCAATACATGTAGCAGTAGATGTAGTTATTCGGGTCGGTTCCACAAACACATGTGACAAATTGAATGATTTGAACAAATTTAAAAATCTACCGGTATTTGAATTATTTTCTAAAATATTAATGTTAAAGTCACCACAAATAATTACTGATTTATTACAAGTTGCAAGTTTTGCCAAAACATCTTCCATTACTGACTCAAATATAGAGTAGTTTTGATAATTTGGGGGTCTGTAAACGCACACTATAACATGCTTATCTAGCTCAACACAAGACAGTTCAATGCTATGTTCAACCGACAGTTCAACTATATCATTACGGGTTTTTGATTTAATACAACTTTTAATTAAGATTAATGAACCTCCACGCAGCATTGATTTTCGGTTAAAACAACTGGCCACACTATAATTCTCATAGTTAATTAACATTTCATAATCATTTAACCAATGCTCAGTTAAACATATAATGTCAAACATTGTTTTTTCTAAAAACAATTCAATTTCCAATTGTTTGGAAGAAAAACCTTGAATATTTTGATGTAATAATTTCAAGGATTTCTGCTTAGCCCCTTTTGTACAGTTAACTATGTTAGTGCTAGAAAATACCTTTTTGTTATTAAGTTTAATTATACTGTTATTGGTACCTTCTGTTGTCTTACAAACTAGTTTAAACTAATTGTGCTAACCACCTTAACATTAGTACTTTTACTAATTGTGGTACTAATTCTATAAGACTTCGACATACTAATTATGTCTGGGTTAATATTAAAAGCTAATAGCCTAGCTATTTGACGTCTAAAACTAATGGGCAGATACACAGTATCCCTAGTCGACCTGAGCTTATCAACAAAAATGTTGGTGTCAAAAAATATAAACTTGTCACTATGGTGACTAACTAAGAAATGCATGTAATTATTTAACATGTGAATGTAGTTGTTTTGTCTGTTTGACAAGTGCTCAAAATATGGAAAAGCACACAAAATTATTTTCATACAATTTAACTTCAATAGTTCGGTGACACTATTAGTAATATCATCTTTATTAACATTAAAACTATTACCTATTAATACAGTAATAATGGCATTAGGATCATATTCCTTCCTAGTTATTGAAGACATTATTTGTTTGTAGGAATTCTGAGGCCTACAATAGTTTTCAGAAGAATGACTCAGGTTGTCACTAAGTAATTTTCCTAACCCTTTCCAAAACTATCAGAAAACATAATGGAGCGGTAACAAACTTTACCATTACAAGGGGAAGAACTAATTTCTGTCTGAACTACTTGCAATGGATCTTGTTTAACATCTGGTAAATCTTTATGCGGAATAGAGATCTGAGCACTACCTGACTGGTACGGGTCCTCCGTTGCCTCAGGTTGGAGAGTGCCAAGATTGGATGATAGAGGGCTGCTGGGAGTCAGCAGGTCCACTTTATCTACATTAGAATTGCACATTTCCACTAACTCATTTGCAGCAAGGATGTGCTCCTGAATTTGTTTTTCAGACCTCACATACTTAGTGTAGAGTGACTGTAGTGATGCTTCTAGAACCTGAATTTCAGACTGTAACTGTTGAGTGTCAAACTCATAAATGTTCTTACTGTCTTCTAATTTAATTTTATAGTTATTTAATTTATTTATCAGAAAACCACGTTCCTTCCTTAGTTTAATATTATTGGAACTGTGTTTTTGTTGTTTTCTATATTTATTGCATTTATTAATGATTTTATTTAGCTTTGCATATTTCTTAATTTTATTTTGACTTACTTTATAACTACTATTATTATATTTCATTATCGAATCTTCAGTAAGGTCTATTGTTATTAAGGAATGCGGGTTGCAAGTAGTGTTTAATAATTCGTTATACAAGTTATTATTTTCCTTAGCCTGAGTACATTCTTTTTGATTCTGTAAATGATTAATTCGCACATTTGCATGAATTAATTCTTCTTCTAGGTCCCTAACCTTACATAAAGCCTCCTCATATATGTTACTGCAGTTGTTGAAACCATTTGTGATCACCCGCAGTTTGTCCCGTTCATCAACAACAACCAGGTATTGCTGATGAAGGTCCACTAGCTCCCGTTTTAAGCCTGTGTTTTTGAAAACGACCTTCTCGACTTCCTTCTCACTTTCATCTATCTCCTGTAACAGCTGTTGACATTTACTGTTTGAAGCCTCAAGATCCTGAATGGCCGTTCTCAATTTAAGCTCCAACTCCTGAGCAACAGCCTTACGGGTCATCACAGGCATGGTTTCAGGAATTAGTACTGAAAGTAGAATGAAAGGAACGGTGAGAACTACTTAGACAGATAAACAAAAAAGGAAAGCTAGAAATGAAAGGAAAATGAGAGAAATTAGTGTTGCTTTATAGAGAAATGAGGTAAGCTGATAAATATAATTGAACTGCAACTTGATTGCAAATTATTACACTACTGACTACTGCTGCATTATTTCGACGCCTTAGTAATTAATAATTAATTAGTTAGAATTAGTTGGATTCGAAATTCTATTTCTGCAGAGTAAAAACCATCGGTTGAATTTTTTAGTTAGCTAACAAAAAAATTACGAGTACATCATGTTACTAATGTAATTCCATACATAACATAACATCACGCCTGTAATCCCCGAAGGGTTTGCCAGAGGTGTACCTATAGTACATCCATATTTCGCCAGTCATGTTTAAGTTCCTTGTAATAGGGGGCGAGCCTATTGCCATCAACCAAGCACAATACAAACTCCGAGCTGCTACTGAGAAATTCTAGATGGAAAACTCTTTAACACTCTGTCCGAACCGGGAACCAAACCTAGGACCTCATTTTCAGCAGTTGCACTTATGACCACTTGACCAACGAGGCAGTCCAGTAATGTTAATCCAATTAACACAATAATCATGATTTGCTCACAACATATTTAAATTAAGCTCTTATATTTTGTTGAAGGTACACAAGTAATTAAAAGCTTAAAAAGTGATTAACAATTACCGGCACACAAACACCGCGGTTAATGTTCTGTGAAAATTGTTATTATAATTACTATTGTTGAGGGACGCACATTGTTTTTAATCTCTACGAAAATAAGTGCGATTAAAGTGCTGGGTTCTACAGATAAGGTATTGAGAATCAGCTTTTCCTTCGTAGGAGCATTTTTCTGATTATCACCCATATAAAATAATATGAGTATCTCGCTGGTCTGGGGGTAGCGAAGAAAATATAATTTTCCATATGTTTCACATTAAATCTGCCAAAACGCGATTTTCGCCCTAGATCTGAATGGAATAGCAGATAGCTATAAAATGAAATAAACTACACCAAATAAGTTTTAATTTGACAAACGGTCAATAACAGCAAGAGTGAGTTATCACTATAGAAGGGTTCGTAGATGCGGTGATGAAAAAGTCCATGGTCTACATAACTTTATGTACGGAGCCCGTTCTAATTGGATACACCTGACGCACCTGAAGGGTGGGCGTTTTTGGGGGACTGTCTTATGTAATTTTGACGTTCGAAAAGTGCTGATTCTCAGCCTAGTTTGAATAAATAACTTTTGAATTTTGCTTAAAATATCTCAGAAAACCGGATAACTGATAAATGTTACCAGCTATACTAACCAACATACCGTTAAAAAACTTGAACCTTTATTCTTAAACGAGCATGCTAAAATAAATCCAACTTTTTCTCCTTCAAATGGATGCCTATATTAAAGGCCGACCTGATAAAAATCCCAGCTTGTAAAAAGTAACGGCTTTCATTGATGAGTCTCGTGACGCAGCACTTTGAATCCTTTTCATTACGCCATCAGACTTCAACCAAAATATAGATAGGTACAAAAGGTCAGCTCTATACAATGAGCAAAAACGCACGCACATATAAAAACGATTTACGTACAGCGGGTACAAGTATCTCGTGCTCATCTTACGAGACTTTTTGTCGAATCGCGTCTTCCGTTATCGTATCGAAGGAGCGCTATTCACTCCCCGTCCCATCCGCGCAGGTATCCCCCAGGGCTCTGTGGTGTCCCCCTTCATATTCACGCTATAAACAAGCGATATCCCTAAAGGTTGCGGTAGGTCGCAGTTGGGTCTGTTCGCAGACGACACTGCCATCTACTTCAAATCTAGATCCCCAGACATTATTCGCCTCAATCTCCAACGCGCAGTCAATAGACTGGCCGCATGGTTTACAAAGTGGCGGATAGAAGTAAACCCTGATAAAAGCCAAGCAGTTCTCTTTACGAAACCGCGTACAAGGCTTAGAAACCCCCTCCCCCGACCAATCACCATGTTTGGCAAGCCGATCCCCTGGGAGAAGCGAGCTAAATATCTCGGTGTTGTTCTAGACCATCATTTGACCTTCGCAGAGCACATAAAGATGGTTCGTTCGCGAGCCGCTTTCGCTCTCGGTAGACTCTTTTACCTGGTGAATGCACGTAGCAAATTGTCACTTAGGTGCAAATTGCGCGTTTACACGGCGTGCATTCGACCAATCATGACCTATGCGGGTACCGTCTTTGCTCATGCAAAACCCCGTCATATCCATAGGATGCAAACAGTCCAAAATAGATTCCTTCGTAGGGCCACAGGTTCCCCCTGGTTCGTTAGGAACGAGGCACTCCACCTCGACCTAAAGATTTCCACAATCCACCAATTTCTAAAACGCCTTTCCAAGCGTTTCTTTGAGTCCGCGGCCAAACATCGCAACCCTCTGGTTGTCGAGGCCGCCAGTTATGTCCCGAGTAAAATCAGTCATGTTCGCCGTCCAAGGCATATCCTCGTAGACCCCGATGACCCCATAACCCTCCTCCAGGAGAGCAATAGGGAAACAAGTACAGTGTACAAACACAGACGCTTCTCGTCATTCCGACCTCGCCGCCGAGGTCCTTTGCGATCTCGACCGCCGCGCCCCCGAGTAAATAATACTCCCCTCCGACCCTTGCTCGAAAACGAGGTGCCAGCAGTTGTTGCAGCTGTGCACGTAGCTTTAAATTCCCCGTCTAATAATAATGATCAAAACCTTTTGATCCAGCCCGTCCCATCTTTTGATGTCCTCCCTCCGGATAACGCCCTAAGCCGAGGCTCGTACCCCATAGGGGGTGCCCTTAGCGAGCGTTCATCCTAAGCTTTTTAGCTTAGTTTATGTATGCCCTGGCTGGAGGCTTTGAGTGTAGCAGCTTACGGCAGCCACAGGATTGACCGGTTAAACAGCCACGGTTCTCGGAACCAACTGTGAGATGCCCTATAGAAAAAAAAAAAGGCGGGTACAAGTGCACTCACTGGCATTTTGTTTGAAATTGCCGAACGTACACGTCTATGTGTGCGTGCGCCTATTTGCGCTCATTTGTATGGAGCCGATGATTTAAACATACAGGAGCCAACCTTCTGTACCTACTTGTCTATTTTGAGCTTCGGTTATTTCTAACCTTTTTTTAACAAGAAATTAATAAAGAAATTCTTAGTCGAAATAAACACAGGAATTTTTCTGCATTGAAATATTGTGTGCGAAAATGAGTGTACATTAAAATTGTGCTGTTATTAATTAACTGGTGTTAAAACAGAGAGTTTCTTTTTTGATTTATGATTTTGAAAAACTCTACCACTACCATTCAGGGCAAACAAAATAAAGTTTTCAATTAGGCATACATTATTTAGTTAACATTTTTTATTTTTATATAAAAATCATCATAGTTGGTGATACTTTATTCACATTATAATCTAGCCTATTAGCTAATAAGTAATTTAAATAGTAAACATTAATATGCACAAATAATTTTCATGATATTTGCGATGATCACAAGCCTAAAAATACCATCGTCATCATGAGATATGCGTTTACCATTTCTTGTTCTAATTTGCGCAATTGAAGAGTCAGTTAAGGGCAATATTTGTTTTAACTTGGTACTCTTAAGTTCATCTGTATTCCTGGTACATACCAATATCGTTTACATAAAGCGATATGGAAGGGTGAATATGTAAATGTGGATATTTTTGGAACGTTAGCTTTATGGTTAGGAGTAATAATAAAAAAATAGATGGAGAATCAAAACATTTGACTTTGTCTTTTATACCTATAGAAATACTCTTTTAAAAGTTTTAGGGATCTTCATCGTTTATTCTTTTACTACGAAAGATGCTATTCATAATGGGCAAAGATTCAAAAGACGACCATAAAAAATTATGATCTTTTCACATCCCTGCTCTGAGTGCGTTTAACTTGCTCATTAGGCATGCAAAGCCGCATGGTTCAGTCAGTGAGAAATTCGTTAAATAACAGTTTCGTTACAGCTTAGTTAAGCTTCAATGCGCTATAAGGGAGGATTAGCTTAGTCCTTGAGCGTGCTTGAATACGGTTTTAGCGCTGCTCCCGAAAATTGTCTAGACTTCTAACGGTTACTGCCTATGGCAGATTTGAATTCCTGGTTGGGATCACTGGCTATTTCTTAAAGTATTTGACTTTGTAAAAAGTTAGGGGTGCTATACAACTCGTTTGGGTCGGCATGACTTGGTAAAGTCGAGCAGCAAAATCGAACGTTTTGAAGAGTATCGGGCTGTGCCGAATCATACCGACCCGAAAAAGTGTTAAAGTTTTTCTATCCAAAAGACATATATTATATTTTTCTCTGATCTTATTTAATCTCTGAGTCTGGAAGACTGGAAGCTGACCCCGACATAGTTGGAAAAAGGCTAGGCACATTGATTGATGCAGTAATAGATAGATAAGATAAGCCTTTAGGTACCGTAGGACATCGTGTCATGAAATTTTATCATAGTTGACAGTAACGAAAATTTCGATCGATGGATTTTGCGATGGACGAGCCACCTTTTATCATAACTGGAGTCTCTTGGTTGTTTATTGAACGCTGTTGATATCAGTGCAATTCTCGGTGGAACACAAAGACAACGTAGACGGAATTCTGGGAACAGGAGTTATTTTTAGTAAAACCCACGAATTGTTAGTTTTTCTTATTTAAATGATTTTTGTACAATGTGATAGTATTTTATTACAAAATGTTTTTAGTTATCTTGATGTATGAAGTACCTAACTCCCTCTGTTTTATCTGACGAAAGTTTCATTTAGTTTTTATTTTCACCCAAAAAACCCCGCATGCGTTATGAATTTACAAACTCTCGATAATCACAAAGCTGCTTAAAAAACATTACAAAAACCAAAACTAAAACTAGAATTTTAAATCTACGCACTATGTGCCAAAAACTAGTGCAGAACTATAACAGTAAATCTTCATTTTTAAAAAATCTGTCCACCTTTCCAGCATTCGGAAAAACATCAATCACCCTGTACGCATTTTTTGTACCGTTCAGTATCAGAGTGCAAATACAGACGCCTGTCGGATCCATTTCTGTATTACTGACAGACAAAGGACGGACCTTGTGGCACTCTAATTTACGTGAACCTTATCTCTATTGCTTAAGGTCTATTTTCATTTGGCGAACAAAAATAGATCTGACGACGCTTCCGGTTCCCTTGGGACATACAAATATGTTATTGAATTCCGGAGAAAAGGTGAGTTTTCAGTTTTTGCCCGGGACACGATTTCGTACGAGGATGGACCCGAGTTGATAAATGACAAGTCGTTTTGGGGGAAATCTTTTTGATTTGATCAGATTTGTCGTGGAAAAAACCTGTTGATAGTGACCGCAGGTTTTTTTATTCGTTTCTTATGTAGCTTTGTTTACAAATATATTGTAATAGTCATGCGTGTTACGTGCCCTACACCAATACAGCTGAATAGCGAAATGATAACCTAATTACATCAATCGGATGTTATGCAAAATCGTAATACATTATTTTGCTGACTCAACGAATCGAAGCCTCGTGTCGTCGAACGCTCACCTACTTACAGATCTGCTGATACTGTATTCACGCTTGGAATCGATATAATTGTAATATGAGAGATAATTAATTTTCGGCACTTCGGTACTAGCATCGTCCGAATCTAGACATAGGATAGACTAGACATAAGTTTATATTGTAATTTTTACTTAATTAAAACCTTATTTTAAATAATTTCGGTTTTCTTTAAAGTCCTCCGGCTGTCACCTTCGTAATTTGCGGTTTTTTGCTCAAATTGGCTCTTTTTAATCATTATTTTTTTGCACTATGAATTAAATAATAACTGGAATTTGAAATGATTATGTGTGTCATAGCTGTTTGAACTTTTAACCATTTGTATTTTCGAAATACATTTAAGTAGTTATTAATAAATCATGTTGTGAGTAATAAATCTGGATGGCAAGCCTTATAATTCATTAGTTTAATTCATTGTGATTTATTACACGTACTTTGCAAAGCTCATCAATTTAATTTCGCCTTGTTTGTAAGTCACTAAGTGTCTGTACTTAATGCTGAATAAAAAAATATCGTGTATTTGAACAAAATAGGAAAATTTTCATTGCATAATATAAAATGCATCTAGCATTTCATTTTCATGCAATGTTTTAAATTATGAAACTTGGGTGTGATTTTTCATGAGTTTGATTTTTTGTAGTTATTTAACTGCTAGTCTTGATGGACAAATGGCTTACGCAAACATGTTTTATGAAGGAGAATCTGTAATTTATATGGTGTACATAATGACCCGGTGGTGGTGGTGGTGGTGGCCCGTACAAACCTGTTAAAGTTTGCACCAGTAGGGCGGGCAATAAAGATACTCAACAGCGTTTCTCTGCAAGTGGATATCTTTACATGCTCATTGGCGGAATTCTAGAGGGTGACAATTAACATATTGTCCTCTGTATGACTTGTGCCACACAGTGGACATTGTGACTACATGGCTGTATTGGCTTGAACCTGTTAAAACAAATGTAAGTGTGAATAGTAAATAAATAAAGAGTATTCTATCTGGAGTAAGCGTTATTTTTGGTGTGGGTAAGGATTATTATCGACTGGCTCATTGAATTTATTTACGTTAGCCGTGGACTTCAATAGGCTTAGCTAAGCCTCTCGTAATCTTTTAAAATGAATTTTTTCAATGTCACAAATAGGTAATAAGGGTCATTTTCAATAGCCCCCCACAAGACAACACCGCCGGTCGTAGGTCCACTGGCCAGCTAATGATGACAAATGACAGTTTTACCTTTATTTAATGACGTCATTACGGCGGCCATTTTGTGGCCAAGAAATTAAGCTGGGTAGTTTCAGGTATAATTAATTTTAGTAACTTAAATCATTTGTTAACGCCTAAAGTGATATTTGTATTGAGGCTGGGTTTTGGGCAGACAATCTGTTAGGTTTGACTTTTTGCTTTTCCTGTTTCCTGTAGCTTTATGGGTAACTTTTTATTGGTATAGGTCTAGGGCTTAACTTTGAGCCATGATTTGAAAAAAAAAAACAACAAATAGATTCAAACTATATCATTACCCACCATTACCATTGCATTACCTTTTTCTTAAAAAAACCCCTGGCTACTTTGTCAGTTACAAAACCCATATCGGTAGTTCATTCATAATTTATTTACATCATTCTACAATATTTTTTCCTACTCTTCATACTTTACATGCGACGGAAATCAACTAAACGAATCCTGTCCCTATATATTTAAATAACCTTTTAGGAAATTACAGCTATTTCAAATCATGTTATACCTACACTTAAAATATATAATTATTAAATACCGACTTTATTATTAAAATAGCGATGATTCTCGCCTACTTCTGTGTAGATAGACGGAAGTAGGCGAGAATTGTCGCTAAAACTTAATGCGGCAACATGGTTAAAAAAAAAATTTGATGTAATTTATATTCTGTCCTACAAAGACAAGAGGTACTAGTCTTTGCAAAAAATCTCGTAATTTCCCTGAAGACGTATTAAGAATCGCGACGAATTTTTACAATAACTGCTGTTTTTAGGCCAAACCATTTATATTATTTTGTCAAAGTTTTTCTTTTAATGCGTTAAGGGAAATTATTCGCGAAAAGAGCAATAAAAAGTAATAAAGTGACGTTATCAAGAAGATTGTATCGGAGAGTAATGAAAATGGAAGTCTATAATATAACTGGATGTTATTCGAATGCTGATTGACTTATTTTCTGCCCTCGGGCCGATGGAGCGGGGAATCGTCAGACATCGACATAATTTGTAACGACTCATTACTTACTTAACTCCTATATGAGTTGGCAAGCAATGTAAAAAGTTATAACCGCCACTTATTGACACCTGGAACTGTTAAACTTAGAGGCGGAACTAAAATTCTCAAATTCCTTTCGAACTATTAACAAAAGCAGCACTTCTATACCGCACATTTTAAAAAATAATGGATATTTGGGTCTAATTTTCAAGCTGATTTGAAAGGTTTGAAACTGACACTGAATAATTTTTCGAACACATTTGTTTTGAATCTATTTTGTTTTTCTCCGTATTCATTTTATTACATTCTCTTACTCGTATAATATGTGTTTTCTAACAAACAATAATTTTACAACTAGAAATGTAGTTGAGTATGTTCAATGCAATAACTTGCACTCTTTACATCCGCCTCCAAGCTGCTATCTCCTTGAATATTATTATTTGCATACGTCTCTTGTTATTGTTATTTTTGCTATAGCCATTGTACTAAATAACCAAATATTGTTCAGTTTCAACTTGGCAAGGAATTTGGTTAAATCTGGCAAACCATTTTAATCCATAAAACTTCCACTTTACTTTATAAAATTGGATAGCAGCAATATTTAACTTTAACTCAAGTTTTATCACAATAGCACAGGCAGCCGAGAGATCGTGAGTTCAAAAGTAAGATCACTAAGGTCAAACTCACGTCTATCTTGAAGAACAACAGAGCCACACGTAACAGTAATTTATTTATTTAGTTCGGACAACAACATGGTCCAATTTGTTAGTAAAATACCTTATCACTAGTGTTAGTAGTACACAAAAAAAATAAAAAGTTTAGCTGGTGACTGCGGTAGGATGTGCAGAGAACGATAAAGCAAGGAATGCTACCTGACCATTCTCCCCACATAGTGCCTCAGAAAAGGGGAGTAAGGACTCTCCACCACTGTTTTCAGGATGCTATTGTCACTGACCCGTATTCTACGCATCAGTAATGCTACCAATAAAAATTTTGATTCACAAGATAACCATGAAAATAAAGTTAAACTCAAGCAAAATACTGAAGCTCATTCAATAAAAACTTGACTAACTTCCTTAAAACATACATCCCATACAAATTCAAAGGATCTCACTTACAAACAAACTTCGCAAGCAATATTACTCGTGGCGCCTATATTGGAATATAGGTCAAAACATGAATAATATTACGATAATACGAGTCTAAACGTGCTGAACAAATATTAGAATATCGTGCTTTAGTTTGTCTAATAGGAGAACAAAATGCAGTAAGTCAAATTTTGTTTTGCAATTTTTGGAAATGGTAGGAAGGAAGGATGCTTTTATTCATTTTGCGTTTAGGCCATGAGAAATATTAGAGAAACGAAAACTTTAGTACTTCAAAGTTTTTACTTTAATAAAATTGTTTCGAAGAGATTGCGTTAATGGCAATTCATTAGTTTCCCGTCATAGTATTGAGGTCAAGAAACTTTTACGTTTTGCAAGAACTTCTAGGTTTCTCTAAATTACTTATTTAAATTGCTTTGTTGACTAACTACAGTGTAACCAGATTAAAAATTTATTCAGTTACAATAATATATTTCAGTTTTTGCAAGGCTCATAAAAATAGTGTTAAGAATAATTAAAATTTGCTCTACCGCGTTTCAATAACCACTATTCCTACACTGTGGCATGAATACCTCCCTTGCAATAGATGGTACTCAGCGTTGATATATCTATAGAATGAACTCTCTTCTGCATTCCACCGGGCGCTTACTATTGTCTGCAAACTCTGCAGTTTCACTCATAACACATTTTTGTTGAAATATAGAGTGACGACGACATGGAAATTGTAGGAAAATTCTCCCGTTGTTTTGATTAAGGAATGTATTTTTCATTTTGCTAGGCAATGTAGATATTTTCGTATGCTGTGACCATAGATATCCTAACTAGCAAAAGTGAATTTATTAGTTTGTTACGCTTTTACGCTAAAACGGCTGAATGGATTTGGATGAAATTTGGCACATGGGTAGACCATGACCTAGATTAGCACATAAAATACTTTTTATCCCGATATTCTTACGGAATCGAGACTAACGTGGGTGAAACCGCGGGACGCAGCTAGTTATTTATATTTGTAATAATAAATCAGGCGCTGCCTGTGGTAGGTACCTGTTTGTTTAAGTTGTTGAGGTATCTTTGCAACGTAGCTGAAACGACAAGGTTATATTATTCAAGGCAACGGCATATAAAATTTCATCAGAGAGGCAACCGGTTGGAGAGTGGTAGTCTGGGTCTTGAAGTGATAACGGACCTCCCCGTACCGTCCGAATGGACCCCAAATGGACGAGGGCGGAGGTATGGGGGATGTGGGCCTAACGTTTTTTTTTTGACGTCGCATTCAAAATTTAAGCTCTATTATGTGCAAGGAATTTGTGTATTACAATGCCCTTTGGTTTTGATAAAATTAACCCTCATTTTCGGTGATAAATCATCGATAAGGAGTTTCAAGAATTATACAAATTATTTAACGACGTTGGAGGGTGGTAACCGGATGGCAATGATACACACAAACTCCTTGCACATAATAGAGCTTAAATATTGAATGCCATGTCAAAAAAAAATAGGCCCCCATCCCCCATATCTCCGCTCCCGTCCATTTGGGGTCCATTCGGACAGTACAGGGGGATTCGGTATCACTTCAATACCCAGATTACCACTCGCCATCCGGTTGCCTCTCCGATTAAATTATACGTGCCATTGCTTTAATTATGTATAAGGTATGAGTTTCATGTAAGTATCGAAAAGCCAAATCGAGTTGTTTCTGAATAGACAATTTTGACTGTTGTTTTTTATTCTAACTTGTTTGTTTTAATTATTTAATGGTTAATGGTCATAGCGACTTAAGTGTCAAAGCATCAGAAACTTTATAAAGGTTTAAAGAGCTTAAAATAATTCTTTATGTCTTGTAGAAGTGAGTTAAATTGGTCACACAGGTATACCTTACATGTTACGTTTAGATTTAGAGCGGTAAAAGTGTTTAAGTCTCAAAAATCTCAGTTCAGTTTAATATTTACCATATTACTTATCCTCGAGCTCTAAATCCTTGTGATAACTACACCATAAATTAAAACGGATATAATTAGGCAGAGCAATGTAGCGAGTCCCTAATTAAATGTAAGCAACACTTGTGAGCGCAAACCGAGTGAGATTGCCGCGTTGCCGAAAATGGGCGCGAGCCAAAACGAAGAACTGATATTAATTATAACATAATTCAAACGATATCCGAACACGGATGTATGTGCACGGATGCCCGGATGTGCCGTACACTCGAAATTGTGAAATTCGCTTGCAAATTATTTATGGGTGTGCTATGCAGGCGATTTAGCTGCGTTTGTGCCGCCATAATTTAAGGATTTGTTCGTGAGCCGGTGACTACAAAATTTTGGGAGATTTGTGTAACAGTCATTGCGCTATAGAGAGAATAATTGCTTGGCATTAAATCACCAACAACTTCACTGTGGGGTTGTTAAAGCTTTCACGCGTGAGTTTATTGCGTCCCAAGCGAGAAATAACAAGCATTCCGTTCTGACGCAATATCGACCACGAGATTGCAGTCTCATAATAGCCCAGCCTGCACGAGCACAGCTAAGGAGGCCCGATGGCATTGTGTTCAACTTAAGTATGTCCAGATAGTAGATCTCACTCTGATGAACTCGTAAATTGATTTTAGAATAGCAAAATACACAGCAATAATTTAAATAATTGTACATTTTTGTACGCCATTTAGCTTAATAAAAATTTTGAACTTTAGAAATAGCCGCTATTCCTCGTTTTTGCATTTTAAGTCTTATAACTGTTCGAATTTCAGCGTTTATTTCAACCTGGTTCTGCGAAAAACGCATTTCATTGCCCGTGTTACTTATATTCCCATTAAGTAGTCCAACGTTTGAAATAAATGGACTTTACTAAGCACACTAACTTAAATAACGAGCATACAGTTTAAGATAAAAGGCACTAATATTCACTTAGTGAATAATCTTGATTTCAGGTTTTACAAACAAAATCTATTCTCTATTTCCTTTTCTCTATTATCTATTCTATTTTTATGTTATACATAATAACAATAATATATATTTTATTTCAGACCAAATTACGCGATCCATAAGTTGTTACTAAAGGTCTTAACCTAGTGTTAGTAAAAAACCACACTATATACAAAATTGAAACGACTGACACCTACGTGTGCAGTCGTATCCAGTGAGTCAGCATGCGGCTGTCCCACTTATCACACAATATTATATATTCTATCTATTACCTAAACTGATTCTTCATGCGAATAAGTTCTGTTAAGGGTTGTAATTCGGAAAAGAAATGAGCCATGTTCCCTAATATTGTAAATCTTTCTTTTAGCAAGCTAATGTATTTCAGCGTCACACATACACCCTGAATATCTTACACAAGCAGTTTCTTAATTTCCATCTAGGAGTTATAATAAATCATAAAAATAATATCTACAGTGGCATTCAATTATTTTATGATAAGCTTTAACAATCAATAACAAAGTCTACGAAAACTTGATTTGCTCCCACTTGTTAAATATATTTAAATAAGGCATGTATTTAATGGAACCTCAAATAATTCCTTTTTAGGGTCTTAAATATACTAAATAGTCAAGTAACTGTGACCAACTTGGATGTACATAATACAACGCGGTTGGTCACAATGGTCACAGTTCTAATCTGACCTAACCCGTTTGGTCGGGGTGTCCTAGATTAGTTACTGCGACCAATTCTTTGCTCGCATGACTAAAAGTCCTATCTCATTCTGTTCAGATTGATAAACAAAGTTTTCACAAAGTGTCCTATCTGTTTTAATAATTAAAAATAAATACCAATATTGAAAATAAATAAGTAGCTATATCGTAAAAATAAAGTACATAAATACTCTTTACGAAAAAATATAATTAAATATTCAGAATTGCCGATGGATTATAATTTTATCTTAGTTAGAAATGTCGTAACCCGCAAAACGCTTTTCCTGAACAATTGACAATACGGAAATAGGACCGTTAGTCATGCGAGCGACGAATTGTGAGAAAAGGGAAGAAAGTAAAAAGAAGCTTAATAAATTATTTCACAAATTTGTCCATTAATCAAAACGCAATTTTTTTTGAGGTTCAATAATTTAAAAAAGTGTTCATCTAAGTCAATAAGTTTTTAGAGGATCATTTCCCTTTGAATACTTAGGTACCCATATACTACAACATACCACCTAGAAATAAGGTCTTATTACACTTGACTAGGTCCCCAGCGGGACGGCAACGCGACGGTTCGACGCGAATAACTTTCAGCGATGCATCACCCATATTAAACAGTGTGTTAAAATGTTCACATATTTTCCCGTCAGTGAGTTGTTGACGGGAAGACTCAGTCATGTGTGAAGGGACCTCTGGTTTGGGATTTTGTTTGGTTTTATGTTTTGCTATTCCTGGATAGCCCTCATGAAATTTAGGTTTTACGGCAACTTTCTGTGTCTGTCTATTCAACTGTTTATGTGTCTGTCTGTTACTCCTACGAGAATTTAACTCAGTAGTGGGTGACTAGCTAAGGAAGGATCGTGCATTCAAACACCGACTATTGTTGTAAAACTTATATTTAAATAATTATTATTATCCTAGTTACTTAGTTATTTCTTACCTAATACCCCACGTATTTGATCATTTTCAGAATGAAAAATCGAAATTGCAACCCGTAAAGCTCATGCAACATATCTTCTACTGCGCCAATCGAGCCTTTTATCCCATAAACAAACGGAGTTATCAAACAATGTAGTTAAAATTTAAATATAAATGCACTATGTAATAAAAAGTTGGAATCGTATTGTTTGACTATTATATTCGTGTGACTGTTAACCCTCAAAATTAACGAGTTTTATGTAATACTGTGTACAGTCAACCACACGAGTGGTGGTAACACTTGAACTGCAACAACCAACCTTATTGCTGCGACATAAAGGCGCTGTCAATGTCAGATTGTAACCATGGATGTGCGGTTGATTGTAGAAAACGTCCTTTTAGTTTGATTTGTCGTTTATATGAGAATTTTTAAATTAAAACCGTTGCCCGATGTTAGTGATATGTGCCCGTATAAACCTGTCCGCCTCACTTTTAGATAAATTGCCTGAAAAACGTAGAAATGGACGAGTTACGAGCTTCGCAATGTAATCAAACTGGATTTTTGTTGTTACTACTACAATTTATGGTCTGAGTGGGAATTTATTTGATTTTTAACACGATTTCGTTATCAACTCTGTATGAATATGAGATTACTTATGAATATCAAACGTAATTTATAAATCAATCAGCTTTCGTAGAAGCTTTTACGATAATGTGTAATTTAAAGGTACAATAAAAAAAAAACTAATGAGTTTTACATTAGAATCTTCACGCCTCGACCTTTGTAGAGTAAGTAAAGAGAATAAATGAATAGTAAATGTCAACAATGGAAGTAAGGTCACATTAGTTATTAATAGTTGCTTGACGAAGGATTTGTAAAGGGTTAGCAATGTACCCGGGATTTAAAGTTTCATAGTTTATGAATAAATGTAACCTGAGAAGAGGGAGGTAGTTGCAAGTTCAATGAGAACTGAGACACTTGCGGTACATCACCACTATCAGTGGACACATACAATATGCATACAATACCAAGAAATAATGATGGTATGGGTTTGGTAAATTGGTTCTGCAAAAGCTAGGTACCCACATTTCAACCTAAATACAGCAATGCTACATAGCGGCAGGAATAAATAAATGTTGATTGTTGGTAGGTTACTAGGACTTCTACGGCTGACGCATTTCATAAAGAACTTGGTGCCTATAATGAGCTATTATATTATAATCCTAAACCCTTTAACGCTAGTAGGTACCCACAGAAGTGTAATAGAGTCCATTATAATCAAAAATTATGAACAAATTAATCAAATAAACCACAAAAATAACTTCACCCTTTCTCTTATTTATGTTACTCCAATATAATCCCCCTGAAATAACTGCAGAGTTGCAATGTTAAATTAGCATACTCAGTTATGCATAGCGTGGAACCATTCCCAATGCAATCTCAGTCAGAGAGATTTATGTGATGTAATGTATAAGTATTTCTTTCAATATTCAATAAGCCGCGACCTCCGATTGGAATGAAAATTTACTATTGGTTATTTTGTAAAAGATCTAAGGAAGAGCGGACATTGATTAATTTTTTCATGTTATTGGTTGACAAATAGGAAATGTGGTCGTGGAAAGTGCATTAGGGTGTTATACAGCACCCACATGGTCGATTATACAACATCGATGTTCCGGTGCGATCGATCATCAATGACGTCCAATCGATCACATTGAAAATAGATTTGGTGGAAAATTACGATTGACGTTGATCAATGTTGTGCAACTCGTGTGTGTTCAATGTATTGTATAAAAACAAAACAACATCATCTCTCAAATGAAACAAATAAAACCAATACTTACATCTCTTGATTCCCAAGATCAGCGTATACATCAGGAACCAGCTCTTTGTCGGCATCTTAACGGTTTAGATTAAGGAAATGATTCGAGATAGCAAGATGTACTGAGTCTCAGCGCTCAGCGGATCAAGTTAATCCGCAGATTACCTAGCTAATCCGACTTCCTGCTCAAGTGACGTACACACATACACAGTCCTTGTGCCTTTTTAAATCTTATTAAAGGATCTGTTGATATTGAAGTATAATCGTCCTCGAAATTGCATGATCACCCGTAATTGTCACTTGCACATTGTTCATCATAAAACGACAGTCTAGAAGGGTACAAGGTTCTATTGCCGCGTGACCAAAATTATAACAATACCGCCACCTTGTTTTAAAAAAATAACCAGCAACGTCCCTCTGTCATTGTCATTCAGGCGCCAAAAGATTCTTGTAGCCTTGTTTCAACCTTTATTGAAATTATATATTATTGGGAACTGTTGTCAAAAGTGATAAAGCCATTTTGAGATTTATACAGCAGAACATTTTTTTGTATGAAAATTATTGATGTAAAGTCTGTCGATTAAGAATGAAAAATTATCGCCATAATTTAGCGCCAATTTCGATTCCATGCTGAAATAAATGTTAAAAACTACAAAAAATAATTTTAATTCACTGTAAAAGCTGGCTCGCTGAAAATTATTTTACCTTTGAGAGATTACTTCGAGTACGTACTAACTGTAATTGTTCATCAAACAATAATTTAAAAGAGTATTGCGTTTTTACGGATGCAAAACATTTTCAGTTAAATGTTTTTTTTTTTTATAAAAAAATGCACGTAAAATTTTTTGGAGCTCCCTGTAAAATCACTATCACTACATAGTATAAAACAAAGTCGCTTTCTCTGTCCATATGTATGCTTAAATCTTTAAAACTACGCAACGAATTTTGATGCGGTTTTTAGGGTTCCGTTAAAAAACGGAACCCTTATAGATTCGTCATGTCTGTCTGTCTGTCTGTCTGTCTGTCTGTCTGTCTGTCCGTCCGTATGTCACAGCCACTTTTTTCCGAAACTATAAGAGCTATGCTATTGAAACTTGGTAAGTAGATGTATTCTGTAAACCGCATTAAGATTTTTACACAAAACTAGAAAAAAAACAAATAATTTTGGAGTTCCCCATACTTAGAACTGAAACTCAAAAAATTTTTTTTCATCAATCCCATACGTGTGGGGTATCTATGGATAGGTCTTCAAAAATGATATTGAGGTTTCTAATATCATTTTTTTCTAAACTGAATAGTTTGTGCGAGAGACACTTCCAAAGTGGTAAAATGTGTGTCCCCCCCCCTGTAACTTCTAAAATAAGAGAATAATAAAACTAAAAAAAATATATGATTTACATTACTATGTAAACTTCCACCGAAAATTGGTTTGAACGAGATCTAGCAAGTAGTTTTTTTTTAATACGTCATAAATCGTAAACTTATCGTTACTTGCTGCTACGGAACCCTTCATGGGCGAGTACGACTCGCACTTGGCCGCTTTTTTTTTAATAGATAGAGTGATTGAAGAGGAAGGTTTATATGTATAAAAAAAGTAAACCCAGTTTATACCCGTGCGAAGCCGGGGCGGGTCGCTAGTATAATACAAAATAATGTTTCAGCTTGGCAGCAGTAATCACACAATATTATTCTACCAGTTTGCATAACCAACATTTAGTTTTTAAAACCAACGTTTTTCATATGCAAATACATTTTTTTGCCGACTCACCTAATGACTCCCAATTATTTTATCAAAAGGTTTTTCAACGTTTTTTTGCGGTTAAATAATAGTCTCGGTTATTATTTTTTGAAAACTAAATAAGTACACTAATTCAGACTTCTACCATTATTTTTTCAACCAATAAAAGAAGAGAACATTAAATTACCTGAAGGACGTAAATCTATGAAAATTATTACAGTATGTAATATTCATAGATAACCATCAGGAAACCAAACCAAACAAGAATGATCGGCGATTAGTTGAAATTATATACATACGTATACATTTATTTACTCACGTCTTTTTTCCATGGGGGAAAAGAAACTACAGAATGCTACCTGCTACGATCCTTAGGCCTCTGCCTCGAATCTTGCGGGCAGCGTGGCGGCGGCGGCGGCGCCGCGGGAGCGATAGGATCTAATGCGTAAAATCAAATGGACCGGCCCTCGAAAACAGCGGTGCGGGAGCGGCGCGGCGGCGGGCAACGAGCGATGCTCTCCAATCAAGCGGTGACCGCCCGCGCGTCTGCATTGTAGTGTTGTGCAATTTATTTCTGTGACGTGTCGAAATGTCCTCGGACGTGTTAGAGCAAATTATTTCAGCAATTTTTGAGAGGACACCAATATGGAAAAGCAAAGATGTATACCATAAAAATAGAAGAGTAATTAACCAGTTATGGGAAGAAATTAAATATAATATAAGTACCTCTATATCGTTTTGGATTAATTTCAGACTATAAATCGCCCTTGATAGCTTCATAAATATAGTCAAAAGTTTCTACACTCATTACACTACACCAGTAGTCGTTGAATTTGTCAGGACATTGTCTCTGTTCTTCATAATTTCGATAAAACTCGCCTTTTCTTTTCCTTGCCCTATTGTAGGGATTCACTTCTTCTTTTACCCACAATAAATCGAGCGTTAGGAATAAATTTGAATCAAAAAGATGTTGTCGCCGTTGTTCAGACATTTCGTTCGTGAATAAAAACAAATATCTCGACGAACACAACACTACGCCGCTATAGCGCCGCTCGATCTGCCCGCTGGTTTCGAAAACGGGTCTGCGTTGCCCGCGCCGATCCCGCGCCGCCGCCGCCTCCGCCACCCCGCTGCCCGCAAAATTCGAGGCAGAGGCCTTACACATACTCCCGTTGCTTCGTTCTCGTTCATACATCTGGTCATACACGAACGTCGGTGCGCGGGAAGTAATAACAATAAAAAGTCTTTGACCATACATTGGTCATACATTCTTTATTCTAGTTAGGTATTTACAAAATTTACAAACGTTTTACTGACAACTCTTGGATACACATCGACCTCCTTATTGCAGCTGAAAGCCTAATAAGTACATCAAATCCAATTCGAGAAACTAATTGCTATAATAAGTATTTGTCTTTCTAGAACTGATATTCAGAACCTCAAAAGAACCCAAAAGATAGGTCCATTCTAAGAATATTTGTATCAATCAAGTAATCCGATTGCAGAGATAACAAGGTAGTCGCTTCCAGTAAAATTTTGATGTTCATCCACACCTGGACCGAATGGATGCCGACCCCGGTAAAAGGCTAGCAAGATGTTACCTAACTTGCTACTTCGCTATACTATTTGGAATGGTATTGGAATATTCGCTGGATTGTCTGCAGGATCTGAAATGATTGGAAAACACATTTTAGGCATAGAGGAATACACAGACAAGACAGAGTGATAGGATTAACTTTATAGCGGCCCATCCACTAACGTTCATTCCTGCCGGAATCTGCAATACTATATAATATACTATGAATGGCGAATTTGCTATACTAAATATACACGGTGTAAGGGACATCGATGCGCAAACTGTTATCATGAATTCAGCACATGATTCTAGATCCCTCATCTATATATTAATAAATAGATTGGCGTTCCATAATGATTGTGATATTTATTGTTTTTGTTCGTAATAATGTAATGTAATGAAATTTAATTGTAATGACTACTCAGTTTTAATATAATTTATTTTGTGATTATAAGGATTTTTTCTTTTAAATTTTAATGTAGGTGCCTAAATAGTGTTATTTTAATGACCTAATGAATTTTAATGTACAAATTTATTTTAATGATGTAATTAATTTTATGAATTGTATGTATTTGTGACTAGTATATTGGGACTTGGTGCCTTAATAAATATATAAATAATTGTTATCTTTGCCCCACAATCTGAGTTATTACAATAAATATTGCGGGGAACACCAGCCATTGATAAAAAGTAAAAGAAACCGGCCAAGTGCTTGTCGGACCACGCACAATGAAGGGTTCCGTAGTTGGGATGAATTTATCCCAAAAACACTTTGTAGCTGAAAAACATGTTCTCCCATACGGAATGTATGGGAAAACATGTTGTTGCAACTGCAAATATAAGTTGGTCGATTATTATTCGTTAACTTGTAGAGCCTACTTAGCCTTACTTAGTTTATATAACGAAATTAAAAGGGAAACTATCAAGTTTTCCTTTTAATTTCATTATATAAACTACTGCTGTGATTTTTTTCACAGATCTAAAACCAACCATTTAGCTGGCGGGGGGGGGGGACACTGGACTCTAACAAAAATTAGCACTTTAAAGCTTAATATTTCGCAAACGGATTCCTGAATCCAAAAATGGTTTCCACATACTCACCTTTCCAATGATAACCCACACCATGGGACAGAAAAAAAAAACAATAATTTTATTTTACCACTTTGTTGACGTAATTAATATGTATACCCATACCAAATTACAGCTTTCTAGTACTTAAGAGTCTCGGAGCTAGACCGCGGACAGACAGACAGACGGACATGACGAAACAATAAGGGTTCCTTGTTTACTACGGAACCCTAAAAATTTACCTTTAATGCTCTGTTCAACATGAATAAATACTGTTAATATTCGAGTTTTAATAGTTTGACTTTGTAGAGCGTCGTCATCATTTCAGTCAAAAAGTGTCCACTGCTAGACATAGGACGCCCCAAGCATCGCCACTTCGACCGGGTCTGTGTTTCCCGCACCCAGCGGATTCCTGCGGCCTTCATAAGGTCATCGGTCCACCTTGTGGGAGTCCTTCCAACACTACGTCTTCCAGTACGCGGTCGCTACTCCAGAACCTTTCGGCTATCTGTTTTGCGAGCAATGTGCCCACCGCTACTTAATTTTGGCAATTCTTCGGGCTACGTCGGTTACCTTGGTTCTCCTGCGAATTTCTTCATTTCTGATTCGATTACGTAGGGGGTAACTCCAAGCATAACCCCTCCATTGCCTTTTGGGTGACCTTTAGCCTTTTAATAAGGCCCATTGTGAGTGACCACATTTCAGTGCCATAGGTCATCACTGGCAACACGCACTGATCAAAGAATTATATCTTGAGACACTACGGTTTGTGGGACGAGAAGATATTGCGTAGTTTCCCGAACGCTGCCCAGTCGAGTCAGATTCGAAGATTGAACTCTTTCTCGAAGTTAAACCTAAATGGACAGTTTATCCTACGTACTCGTCCACAGCTTCGATTGTAGCGTCTCTGATCTTCATGAGGGTGTGTTACATGGGCATTTATTTCCTTTGGAAGACTTACAGCTAAACAAAACAGACGAGAAGAACTTGAAAATGTGACTGACAGCCAATACAAGTCTTCACATATATATAATTAACAGAACAATAATAAAAGAAATCTGTGAACAACACAGTACTGCCAACAAAAACAATAAACCGCCAAAGCTTTGTACAAAAACTATACATAAGAATACTAAAACAATAATACAATATATGTGGTAAAATTAGGCTACTGAGGCTAAAATAATCTGAGCAATATCAAGCATCAGGTGAAAAAGTTAAGGTATTTGTCATGACCTGACCACTCTTTCAGAAGTTCTACTGACGTCATCAAGCATTGTACTGAGGTCCTCCATAGTCTCAGCCATGACAATTATATCGTCGGCAAACTGAAGGTGAGTGATGTACTTGCCATTGATGTTGATGCCTAGCCCTTTCCAGTCCAGAACCTTGAAGACATCCTCCAGTGCAGCGGAGAATAGTTTCGGAGAGATAACTTCTCCCTGTCTCACATCTCGCTGCAGATGGATAGGTTTCGAGGTCTGGTCCTGGAGTCGAACTAAAATGTCGGTTTTGTACAGACACTTCAGCACCTCGACGTTTCAATAGTCAATCTGGCACCGTTGCAGAGACAGCCCCTCGATCGAATTGAAGGTTTTCTCATAGTTCACAAACGCTATGCAGAGGCAGGTTATTTTTATAAAATCTGGCTTGTTCGAGAAGTTGGAAGTCGTCAAACATGCACGCGAGACGGTACGTGATGATTCTTGAAAACAGTTTGTAGACATGGCTCAGAAGTGAGATGGGCCTATAATTCTTAAGAAGGGCATAGTCACTCTTCTTAAGAAAAAGTATCATTACACCTCTATTCCATAACTGTGTCGTTTCGGCCTCGAGTATGACGGAATCAAACAGCTTCTGGAGGAGGACCCTAAGAATGGGTTTTCCGCCGGCCTTGAAGTTCGTAAATCCGTCATCATCCGGTGCCTTATTGTTTTTGAGCTGCTTCAGAGCCATCCTAATCTCAACAGTTCTGGTTTAGTGGATATGATCCTGCCATCACCGGTCTTTAGTTTCGTAAGCAGGTTCTTCCCAATAAACAAATCTCTTGCAATAACCTTGGAGCATTTATTGCGCTCTATCGTGTTCTTCATGCGGTCTGAATTAAATCGACCTAGGTCGCTTTTCAAGGACTTAGAGATCCGAGGCTACTTAAAAGATACAGTGATGAAAACTCGATGTCTATAATAAAATATAGAATAATGTTTTATTTTTGCTGTCTAGATTTTTTTATCCGATATAGTGAAATGATCGTTACATGAAAGAGTCGAATCGCATAAAACTGCCAATTATACTGATATTTATGGAAAACTCAGGCATGGCCAAAAATGTAATTATGCAAAAAAAATCATGGAAAAAGAAGGAGACTGTATAATTATTATCGTTCATTAATAAATATGCAGGCATGAAATCATAAATTCACCTTTACCAGGGTTACTGTCAGAATAGTCGGGGTCATTCCAAGGTTGCCTAGCACTAGTACCGAAGATAATGAAGACCGTGTTGGTGATGATGTAGACACCTGACGTCACGTAGAACACGAGGTGCCATTCATCGATGCCATACTGAAACGAACTAATTTGTTAAAATATTTGATGAACATAACAGATTGTATTTATTTTTAACTAAAAGACAATAGGCAAAAGTACTCGAAATGTCCAATAGCGAGATCTATGTAACTGGATAAACTATTAAATAATGAGTCATTTTAATTGCGACAACGTCAGTAATAAGTAACTTATAATTAAATGTATATTTTCTGTTTATTCTTGTTTTTTTTTTTTTGAAATCATTGGATTTGTCTCGATACCACAACACCAATACTAACTTAATCTATCGTCGGAGTTGGACTATTGGACCAAGCCCAAATATTTTTGCCAACGTCCTTTGTGTTGCCTCCAGATAATAATTAACTCTGTTTACCTCATTCTGTAGTATACGGCCAGCAAATAAAGGCGCTATGATAGACACAACGTTGGCGAAGAAAGTGGTGATACCCATCATGATCCCCGCGAAGTTCGGAGCCATGTCGATGTGGACCAGCTGTTGGATATTAGGTTCATTAGAATTAAAACTGTTCGGTGGCAGAAACTGCAGGTGCTAAAAGCAAGGGTTTGATTCTACTACAAAGTTGTTTTATCTATTGGAAATATTTCAGCAGCAGTCTGAGGTTTGTGCTCGGCAAATGACTATTAATTAACTTTAAGCCAACATCATGCTAAGCCTTTACGTGTCAGTTTGCGCTTCCTTCTTTTAAAGGCAACATTTCCTGTTTTGTTTAATTTTTGGTTTGTAACTTTTTTTTCACCCATCATCATCGTTTTCGCAGGAATGGCGACTGGTCCTGCACTACCCGCTTTCAGTGGATTCCCACAATTTTCACATAATAATTCACTAGGTGACCAGTCCGTTACGGTATAGAGACAAAAAATACATCTTACCATGAATCCAGACAGGTGTCCCGCATTGAGCCCAACTACTAGTGTGAGAAGACTCACAGCCCGGGTGACGTCACCTGGAGGTGAGTGACATAATGCTATCAAGGCTAGCGCTGGCCCGTATGCACCTGCATGTTCCAAACTATAAGAAACTACAAATTAATGGAGCTTCGAAGCTAGAAATTTAGTTAACGAGCTCATGAATTATTAAATACGGTCAAAACAACAATTTATTGATTCAAACAGGACAATATGGTTCATTCACTTACCAATAGAATTTGAAACTTTTCTGCCGGTATTGATGCTAAACCATTTTTTCTTTAGACCGTAATCCGATATGAAACCGCAAGGGAAACTTAACATATACATCACGAAGTAAGGAAGAGCTGACATTATACCATTCTGAAAAGAAAATGAGAAATTCCTTTAACCGCGAAAATTGGCACATTGTAGCAATAATTAGCTCAGCGACAACTATGTTGCAAATCAGTCGTCATCGAAGTTACACGACCTGAACCGAACAGAGTTGAAATCGAAATTGACACACGTGTGACTGTAATAAGTCTATCGTAAAATTAACTCGCCAGCCGTCGTTGGTTTTATAGAAATGAAACGGATGCCAAAAAATGTCAGATGATAGAGATGTATGAAAGAAGAAGACACGCCATTGCAAAAATAATAAAAGTAGAAACTCACTGCTTTAATATCAACATTGAGCACAAGCTTCATATAAGACGGCATTTCAGTCATAAGAGTCCAGAAGCCCCAGTTATGTCCACTGTGCACCACAATCAAAGACATGAAAGGTAGGCTTGTGGCTAACTTTTTCCACGGGGTTTTCAGTATCTGCAAACAAAAGACTTGTTGGTTTTATAAATGATCAATCAAACTAAAATACCCGAACAATTAAAAGAAAGATTGAACTATGCCGGTTGTATGGCACTTTTTTCTCTTTTGGAAACGGAACAAAAATAGCCTAAGGCTTCATATACATGACGCCGGTGTCCGGCGCCGGACCGCAAGATGAAAAAAAAAATCATAATATCTCAAAATATACGCGGCGACGCGGCGGTCAGTATAGGCGATTGTATTTTCGTGTAGGCAAAAATGTGGTCCGGCGCCGTGTACAGGAAACATACGTTTTCACAATACGACCCCTGGATACAAAAAACAGCCGTTAAAAATATAGTTGACGGCTATATGTATTGATTAACCTACCTTTTCGTTATCTGTATGTCCCAGTGAAGTCTGTATAAATTGTCTCTCTTCCAAGCTGATAATCCTCGACTTCTGAGGGGAGTCAGCTCCGAGGAAGACGTAAAACATCACCCAGATGGCTGCAAAGCTACCGTTTACGTAGAATATAGCCGGCCAACCCCAGTAATCGGCTATGTAGCCTGACGCAATTAGCTCCATGCCTGTTCCGAGCAACGAACCTACAAAAATCAATAAAGAAATAAGAAAATAATAACAACTCCATTGTTAGGATAAGTCTGTTCTAATTTACTTATCCAGCAAATAATTTTATTCTCATTTCTTGTCGTGTCTCTATTTAAAATATGAATTTTATCTTTATAGTTACCTCCATATATCAGAGTGCCGAGCCGGCCTTTTTCTTCTAACGGAACCCATTTACCTATAAGATGATGCATTGTTGGGTATAAGCATCCTTGTGATAGACCCTGAATACCACGAAGAACGCAGAGCCCTTTCCAACCCCACTGGAAAATATAAAAAGTTGATAGAAAAGTAAAGCTATATCTATGTACAAGTAATAACAAGTATAATATTTTATATAATAATATGAACTGGCTGGCAAAAATGAAAAGGAAGAAAGGAAAGCCCAAGAAGATTGTTTTGCCTTGGTCAGACTACGGTTGAAAATGTTGTCAGCCCCGCTCTGACTTGAGACGTTATGTCTACCAAATATCAGCCACACCAAACGGAAAAAACCTTCAAGATAAGATAAGTTATCGCAATAGAAATAGTTGTTGACTAAGTGCGATGAATCGTATTATGATACTGACAAGTTGCTTACACGATGTGCTCCAAAAGGTATCAACAGCGATGCTACTGAGTTTACAGCGATGGCTGTCGTGATGAAGATCATGCCGCCATACCTGGCAGCCAACAATCCACTGGGGACCTGCAGCACTATGTATCCCCAGAAAAATGAGGAAAACACCACACTTTGGATCTGCATGTCCCAGTCAAATGTCTGTATGAAATGGTAAACTTTCCATAATTAATAGGTAGGTGAAATCCATTTTCTAGTTCATTTCTGCGTTAATCGTCCATCTAATTTCTACAGAAACTGATCTCATAGAATTTGTAAGTTAGTATTCATTTGCAAATAACAATTCAGTTGAAACGAATGGTGTGCAGAAACATAATTATCCATGAATCTTAAAATATCTACGATAGCGTTACACGGTGACAAAATAATGACTTACATCTTCGCTTCGTTTGTCCGTCATGGCGACTATTGCCATGCTGATGTTGACTCTCATGGAAAAACCGAGCACCATGGCAAAGAATAACATTAACGCCTGCAGGTGTCGGATCCCTAAGATCTTATCTAGAAACAATATGGAGTTTATCATTAGTTTTTTCTAAAACAATTAAATATTTAATTTCTGATAGCTTTCGCGCGTTGATAGCTCGCGATGCCCTGGTACCGCATGCCAAATCACAATTTATATTTGATCATTGGTAAAGGGGTAATCTTTGAATAGCAACTATTGCAGAGCCTCGAACGAGAGTACAGGTAGGTACCTTTAATGTATAATTTATGTATAGTTCCAGCTTAAATGGAACTTGGGAAAGTTGCATGTGGTACTTGTATACCTACAAAAAGCAATGATTTTGTCTATGTTTTACACTTACTGCAACCCATCAGAGGCACTACTATCAACTATCCAGTAAAGTTTCTGATCCATGGAAGTTCTTTTTCTACGCTTAAACGGCTATTATTTGTACCAGACTATCATTTTAAATAATCATAATCGGCCTTGTCACAACCACTGCTTTAGAAATTTACATTTAGCCCTGCTCAAACAGAATAAAACTATGTATTTTATAGAAAGTCCTAATAAAATCAAAAAGCATGTTATAATAAATCTGTCACCATCTGTCACAGTCAGTTGGTCAGTCAGTAGCACAATCAAATTAATTATGTCAATTTATTTTATAATTTTTACACTATGGATAAAACCTAAAGGTTACATTCCAGTAGGTTTTATTTATTCCTACATGGCTATTGCTTTTTATATAATCTGTTCTGACAAACCTAGGTTCTTACTCATGACTCAATAAAGGGAATTAGTAACACATTAGTCTGTATTAAAAGAAGGTTTCAACTTTATTTCCCACCACTTTTTCCATCAATTATTATTTGAATAACATTATTAAATTGTAACTGAACAATCATCGATGAAAATTGAGGTTATAAAATGAACCGCAACTGTCAAATGAAAACAGGTGATTTAAAATTAGAATTTTGGGTTGAAGTATTCAAATAATCAAATCGAAGACATCCACAGGTATGTTTTCTGATCCATCTGTTTACATTTTCATCAGATACTTCTGGAACAGACTATAGATTACTTACTGTCTGACTTTAAAGTTTTAAGCACAAGGTCATCTGCATAAGTGGGACTGGTAGGCACCATTGATGTTAACACCGCAATAGTCCCAATTTAACTTTTCACGATAGCAAATGGTGGCGCCCTGTCTTACTCCCCGCCTGGTCGGTACAGATTTAGATAGGGTATGCAGAGTAGTCGAGGTGTATAGTTCCATCGTTCACATCCATGTAATGGGTATCGATGTGGCAGCGATGGAGAGCGTGGAACACGGCCCTATTCCTGACGCTGTCGAAGGCCTTCTCGTAATCGACACCTGAAAGGAATCTTGATTTTTATTATAGGGCGTGGTTGAAATAAAATTTTATTCAAAATGTTTGAAGGTAAGTTTATTAAATTAATCTTTAATCTTTACGAAGAAAAATGTTGCTTTTTTGTGGCGGCATGTACATCGCCATTATGCGAACTATGCACCAAAGACCTGACCACACAGTAAATCTTGATGTCACACAAATTTGGCATCGCGCAAGCAAAATTTACCACGCGATCAACATAATTAACTTTCCGACATCAATCGTTGGGCAGTTGCCCGCCAGATACGACACCCGTCTAGTGAGAGAATTATCCCTTTTTAATAGAGGATGAGTGAACTTTACACCCTGTTCCTCATACCTCTAAAATGTTAACCGACTTCATCATCATCATTTCAGCCGAAAGACGTCCACTGCTGGACATAGGCCTCCCCCAAGCACCGCCACTTCGACGGATTCTGTGCTTTCCGCATCCAGCAGATTCCTGCGGCCTTCACAATGTCATCGGTCCATCTTGTGGGAGGCCTTACAACGCTACGTCTTCTGGTACGTGGTCGCCACTCCAGAACCTTTCGACCCATCGGCCATCCGTTCTGCGAGCAATGTGCCCTGCCCATTGCCACTTAAGTTTGGCAATTCTTCGGGCTATGTCGGTTACCTTGGTTCTCCTGCGGATCTCTTTATTTCTGATTCGATCACGTATTGAAACCGACTTCGTTGAGCTGTAAAGTAATTTAAAAAAAAAAACTTTAGAAATTCAGACCTTGATACATGTAATGTTAGTTACACATGTTAATATGTATTACTAAAGCTGGGTCCCCTGCGCATAATTTTTCGAAACATTACACAAAAACCTTACACATAAACATTTATTTTCATACAAAACGTCGTGATTGGTGTTTGGTCAAGTCTCTTTGTTGCGATGTTTTTGTGTAAAAACACGCGCAAGAGACCCGGATATGAATAAAGGTCTAAATTTTTTAAGTTTTTTATAAGCAACTAGTAGACATCACGCGGTTTCACCTGCGTAGTTCCCGTTTCCGTGGGAGTATGGGGATAAAATATAGCATATGTTACTCGCTGTTAATGTAGCTATCCATTGCTGAAAGAATTTTTCAAATCGGTCCAGTAGTTTTTGAGTTTATTCGTTATATAAATCTGACAATGGAATATTGAGGGCCATATACGAGGTTAATTATTTCTTCGTATATGGCAATTAATATTCCAGCTAAAATAATACTTTACTATTAATTTTTTGTATTTTTGATTGTTTTATAATAATGTATAAATTGTATTAATTAATTGAATTTGTAATCTGTCGTGAATTTCATATGGGTGTATTCCTGAAATAAATTATTTTGAATTTTGAATATACAAAAATACAAATCTTACCTCTTTATAATATTAGTATAGATATTGATGTTAGTACCGGTAGAAAAAAACCACCTGTGTTTCTTCGGTTGTCCTGTTGCCGGGGGCCACGATCTCCCTTTCGGTTTTCTTCGCAACCCCGGCAGGCATCGGCCCTAGCGGACCCCGTCAATTCTGCTGACATCTCTTTTAGGCGCGCGTGAAACTCAACACGCCGTCGACCCGGGCTTGGTCCTTATCGGACGGCGAGCTACCCATTGCTCACCGTCCGCAAGCCCGCGCCTATGGTGACCGGAAATTGGCCTGCGATTCCCCACGCTCATGGCGTCTCCTCCTGCGGCGGTTAGGGGCGTGAGGGTGCAAAGTTTGCCTCTTCCTCATGCGTTCCCTCCTTCGCACCCCAACGACGCCCTAAGCCGAGGTTCGTACCCCACAGGGGGTGCCCTTAGCGAGCGTTCGCCTAGTTTTAATTTAGAATAGTTTTTGCCCCTGGCTGGAGGCTTTAAGTGTAGAAGCTTAAGATAACCACAGGAAAGTCCGGTTAAGCAGTCATGACCTCATAGGTCAACTGCGAGATGACCTATTTAAAAAAAAAGCTGGTTTTATTAGCGAGTGCGCTGGTGACGTCCGCGTCGTCGTCACAAACTATGAAACATAATAATAATGGAGATAGTTCTGAAACGTACGCAAATGTACTCGTAATTATGTCTTATAAACAGGAATAAGATGGCTGGATTATGGCGACTCGCCATAAGAGTAAAAATCATTTTATAGGAAATATGGGCAAGGGATTGTCTACTACTGAAAGTTTTAAGGCAGCAGAAATGATGATACCGTTCTATATTTATAAGGTGGACAGGGGTGCCTCGATATCACCGTGTCCTCGTGGAAGCGATCGGCGGCGGTGACCTCTCGCGTCCGGCCCTGCTTCGGGCCATGCTACGGAGCGAGAGGAAATGGGAGGCCGTCACCTCCTTCTGCGAAGCAGTAATGCTCGCGAAGGAGGAGACGAAGCGCGTGAGGGAGAGACAAATTTCGTGCCCTCGCGCCCCTAACCGCCGCAGGAGGAGACGCCCTGGGCGTCGGGAATCACAGGCAGATTTCCGGCCACCGTAGGCGCGGGCTTGCGGACGGTGAGCAATGGGTAGCTGCCGTCCGATAAGGACCAAGCCCGGGTCGACGGTGCGTTGTGTTCCACGCGCGCCTCAAAGAGATATCAGCAGAATTGACGGGGTCCGCTAGGGCCAATGCCTGCCGGGGGTTCGAAGAAAACCGATAGGGAAATCGTGGCCCCCGTGGCAACACGGCAACTGAAGGAACACGGGTGGGTTTTAGTCAGTAAGAGTCTGACACGCCCTCCCGCTCCGCCCAGAGCGGGAGAAGTTATTTGATGATGTCCCACCCAAAAAAAAAAAAAGATGTGCCTCGATGGATGACATTGTTAAGTACATATTTGAGAAAACTAGCGTGTCGGTTGAGTTAACCAAGATTAGGATGAAAGAGCCCAAACAGTATGTGACTTATAAATTTGATATTCCTGTAAGTAAATTGTCATTATTTATGAATGAAAGCATCTGGCCAGCGGGAGTAGCATTCAGGCGATATGTACATTTTAGAATGTAATTGGACATTAATAAGTTTTAATTGCAAAGGCATCAAGAGATCGTGTGAGTGCATAAAATATTTATGTGAATCAGCAGATATTGTAGTTAAGCAAGAAACCTGGCTGTTACAGTCTGACATACCAATCATTGTGGAGATACATCGTGACTTCATGTACACGGGTAAGTCCGACGTTGACTTATCAGCTGGTGTATTGAGGGGTAGGCCCTATGGTGGAGTGGCTTTGCTGTGGCGTAAAAATGCTTTCACCTCAGTGTCTGTTGTGCCGTGCAAAAGTGATCGTATTATAGCTATAAGAGCCACTATTGTGAATAGACATGTGTTGTGTTTTAGTGTTTATATGCCTACTGACTGGAGAATATTACGGAATTTAATGAGTATTTGAGCGAGATTGTAGCTACAATTGAAGCATGTGATATTGAGTCTGTGTTCATGTTAGGTGACTTTAATGCTCACCCTGGTTAATTATTTGGTAAGGATTTGCAAAAATTTTGTTTAGAACAGGAATGGGTATGCGCTGATATAGCTACGCTTGGTCAAGGCAGTGACAGCTACACATTTATAAGCGATGCACATGGTTCAAAGTGCTGGCTGGATTATTGCGTAGTTACTGAAGCTGCGTGGTAGTCGGTTAGTGATGTCACGATTTGTCATGATGTGTACTGGTCTGACCACTTTCCTTTGAAAATAAAGTGTAACTAGAGTGAAGTCTATTTTGTGCAAAACATCCTCCAGTAATACCAAAATACACTGGGAAGAGCGAGATGTTAAACAAATTAATACCTACCAACACTTATGTAATACAGTTAGAAGAAGAAGAAGCATAGACTTTCCATCCAAATTCAGTGAATGCTGTGATAACATGTGTGTACTGCATTTGGTTTTTGGTTTTGCATTCGATTTATTTAAGTCATAAGTCATTTATTCATTTGTTTAAAATAGGTGTACAATAGTAATGGTATTTAAAGATAAAGAGTTCGCTATGTTATATCAGAGGGCGTACAAATACAGAGCGTACTGATGACAGATATAGGTTGGTTATCGACGAGCTATACCAAAAAACTGTCAGAACACTACTGGAAGTCGCCGTGCATAGTGATGAGACTGGGGGATTGGGAGGGGCAAGCATGTAATAGGGTGGAATAAGTACGTTAAAAGCGCTCACACTGAGGCCCGTGTGAAATTTCAGGTATGAAAATCCTGTGGAATGCCTTCAGATGGCCCCATTTGTATTGCAACGAAACATAGTAGGAATCAGTTCAAGAAACAAAAATGAGTTAAAATTTTGTCAAAATCATAAATCGCAAATACGTATTGATTTGGTAGTCAAAAGCCACGAACAAAAGTATTTTAAGAGTTTCTGGAAACAAACTGGTAGGATGAATCCTAAAAAGGGGCCTACCTAGGAGTGTTGATGGTGAGACGGATGCAGGACGCATAGCCAGCATTTTTAAAGAACACTATGTGGTATCTTCTTCGTTAACAGAATGCTCAGTGTACGTTAATTTCGAGTACGGTCTTCACATTTGCGTTGCGCACGCGCTACCTGTCGATAGAATTGATCAATTTTTTCTTAATCACAAGCAAATGCAGCTCAGTCAATGCCACGGACAAGTTATGCAATAGCGAAACCAATGCGCTTTGCATTGTTTGTGGTACAACAGAATAGACGTTAGTGTGGATAGCTGGTGAACAATTTTTTAATTAATTTTTGTGGTTAAAGGGTCCCCGAAACGATCAATTGCAATGATCAATGTTATGTGTGTTTATTTTCAATCGCTTTAATTTCATTTTGAAGATGATCATTTTTATTTTTGAGGGACAATTGCAATTGATCTTCTCGGGGATCCCTTTAAGATACAACAATATGTTGTTGTGAGGCACACAGGAAATCATGTTGTCTTTAGTACAAAGAAGGATTCGGCTAGTTGTGACGTCTGAAATCAACAAGATATGTGTGGTCAGTTTTTGCCTACACAACATGTACTCATTGTAGGTACGTAACTATGTACGTACGTCATACAATAGACGTTATTTATGTTTTATTTTTGCCATCGACACACTAAGAAGAATAATTATTGTATGAGATAGTGGAAGCCCAGACGTCGGATATACAAGAAGAAGCACTATGGTGTAAGCCGTTTGCCGATGACATTGATCTTGTCGCTTAAAAATCAGCAGAACCAAAACTGAATAATATGTTCTGCGATTTCGGCAGTCTCTCCAGTTCCGCTTAATGGCGCGCTTCTCCCGGTCTAACTTTCAGCATTTCGGTTCGCTCATTTCAATCTAGGCACTAAAAGCGACTCGCTGACATAGACGTTTCACATTAAACCAACGGCCGTGTGCCCTGATACAGCCCCACCCGATTTTTTTGTATCTTTTTCTGTACTCGTGCACGTCTTTTTACAACGCTCTCACAAATAATTGTAAATTCAACACTAATGATGTAACTAATATTTTTTTACAATATAATTTAAAAAAAATATCTACATAGTCCTTACATTCACTATAATTAAAGTAATAAATACTTTACAAAGTAATCATGGCATTTACTTCAATGTGTATATGTCACCGTAAAATTGTGGGAACCGTAAGTTTATAATCTATCGGTATTATATCCGTTAGATTATAAACTTTCGAATAATTTTAAACTGGGTGTAATGTGTTAGGTTAGAAGCGTGTCGGTTTCTCATTGATACATTATAAACTATCTAAAAATAATGCGTAAAATCGTAAATGATATGACGCAGTTCACAATTTTTCTACAGTTTATAATTTAACGGAAATAATACCGATCGATTATAAACTAACGAAGTTTATAATTCTACGGTGACATATACAACGTGTAAAAAAACCCTGCGAGGGTGTTGTTAAGAATCGTACTGAGAGTCTATTATTGATGTGGTAATTTTCAGGAAAAAAGGAAAAAAAATATACGCAGCATTTTTTTTCAATGGGGAATGTTACCGGGTTTATTACATGGGGCGCGGGCGGCCGTGTCGTTTAGGGGGTGTCTAAAAGTCATAACTTATGACCCCTGGTAAAAATTTGTCAATCTTTAATTGAATCAGGATAATTTTGGTACTAAAAACGTGAATTTAAAATAGAAATCATTTTTTTTTCAATACTAATAAGTTTTTTATGACTTTTTGTTAATGTTATTGCAGTACCTATGTGCCCTTTTCGGATCGGACGGGGTTTTTGTAACACATTGTATAAAACAGGTATATTATAATGATTTAGCATAATAATTAACAGCAATATTGTGTTTATTCCTGGCATTTAAACTATGAATGTCGGACGTTTTCTTAATGTTTTTTAAATACATAATTGTGATGCTACAGACAGACAATTTATTTCTTTGAATTTTTCTCGAAGGGGGGATCCCTTTTGTTGGTTGTAAATGTCTCACATATTTATAAACATTATAAAAGTAGACGATTTTCCTAAAATTTTAAAATTAATAAGTTAGTGTGTGAGGAAGTAATCACAGAATGTAAAATCAATGTCATAAAAATAATAAATTATACAATTAAATTAGATTTTGTCTCGATTCTAGATTATCCTATGGAGCGTCAGTTAGGCATCTGTCAATTTTTTTTTAACAGCATAGGCAGTTGAACTAAGCCTTCTTGACAATTTTCTATGTGTGGGCCCATGTTTACCATCAATAGTTATTTCAAGAAAAACTGTCGACTCAACAGGGTCCAACTCTATTTCATTAATTTGAACATTAGGCAACAAGATATTGTTATCAATGCTATGCACGCCATAATTGTTATGCACAATTAGTCCTTTAGTTATTATTTCTAGCATAAGTTTAATGTGTGTGATGTGGCTGTGCTTTTTTAAATAAATAAACATCGGTAGTTAGTTGCCTGACATTTGGCGTTGAAAATTTAATGAGTTTAGTCTTATATATAGATTATTTTCTATTTTGTGAATGTGAGAACGTTGTAGAGGCCTACAACGTTTTCACTCTCTCTCTCAGTAGATTGTGGATTTGTAGACCATTTTCTATTTAGTTAAGTTCCTGGTACTTGTTGAAAGGCCTACACTGTTCTCCCATACTTTTTAATACTGTTATTTGAAAATATTGTGAATTCAATTATTTAAAAAAAAATATCCTTGGAGTTTCTTGTCAGCTCTTCTCCATAAGAAACGACCAATCGTGGAATCGTGCACCTTTTTTTTTGGGTGTGAAATTATCAAATAACTTCTTCGTGTCAGACTCTTACTGACTAAAACCCACCCGTGTTCCTTCAGTTACCATGTTGCCGGGGGGCCACGATGTCCCTATCGGTTTTCTTCGAACCCCCGGCAGGCATTGGCCCTAACGGACCCCGTCAATTCTGCTGACATCTCTTTGAGGCGCGCGTGGAACACAACGCGCCGTCGATCCGGGCTTGGTCCTTATCGGACGGCGAGCTGGCCATTGCTCACCGTCCGCAAGCCCGCGCCTACGGTGGCCGGAAATCTGCCTGTGATTCCCGACGCCCAGGGCGTCTCCTCCTGCGGCGGTTAGGGGCGCGAAATTTGCCTCTCCCTCACGCGTTCTGTCTCCTCCTTCGCGAGCATTACTGCTTCGCAGAAGGAGGTGACGACCTCCCATTTCCTCTCGCTCTGTAGCATGGCCCGAATCAGGGCCGGACGCGAGAGATCACCGCCGCCGATCGCTTCCACGAGGACACGGCGATGCCCTGCCCAAGCCGGGTAGACCTCCACCGTATGCTCCACCGTGTCCTCCGGGAGGAATCGTGCACCTGGTTTCTGACATTTCATAAGTGCTCATGTAGATTTGTTTATTTGAAATAAAATATTTAGATTTTGAGTAATTATTTTTTAGTTCGAAGATACATTAAACCAATGCACAAATTTAGAGAGTGCATCGTTAACTTGTTTAAAGTTGACCAATTGAAGTTGGATTTAAAAGATGAGGGCAGTGTCATCTACGTAAAATACAGTTAGTGATACACCGTGACGTTTTAGTCGTCTTACAAAAGCAACCCACTTCATGTATCCAGTGACTACTTCTTGCCCGTTCTTCTCCATAGGTACTACTTCACTTTTCTGCCAACTAGCTTCATTTTTCTGACTGACCGACCCCTTGACAATTCAAAAGTACCTGTAACTGGTTTATTTGAAATAAATGCTTTGGAGTTTGAGTTTGACTAAACATTCATTAAAAAAAAAAATGATACACACCGTGACATTTTAGTCTTCTTACAAAGGGCTTCTTACCCGACATAAAATACCTCTTGGAGCAATTAAAAAATTCTAACAATATCGTTGCTCGCCAATAATAATAATAACCCCACCGCCGTATCTCTACGTTGACGTTGTGGTGGGGCTTGCGCGCTCCGAACTCTAGGTCTGTGCCGGTAGAGTTTACTTTGCCGGAACAGGTCTGGGATGAGGAGCCAGACCAAGAGAGATACAAAAACCCGCAGGGCAGCATGTGGCGAGCTGATGGGCAGTAGCGACCCCACGGACCCTATCTCCCGGGAGAAGTCTTGTTCCTCACCTCTGGCTTGCCTTCATTGGCTGGCTGGAGTAAACACTGACGAGGAACAGAGCTCCCATCTCATTCTTGCCTTAATTGGCCGGCTTGAGTGGAGATTCGCAAGAGCAAACGTGCTCGGAGGAAGGAAGTATTCCAGTAAGTGCTCGTAGGGATCTTGACCATCTCTCTCTGACCAAGATTATTTCTGGTTATTTTTTTATTTTATTATATACACATTGACATTAATGATTTTTATATACAATGACATGAATATTTACTTTTAAAGTATTATATTATTTTAATTATTGTGAATGTGAAGACTATATGGGTTACCTTTTTGTTTTGTTTTTAATTTTTTTCTCAGTTAGTTTTAGTCATGGTCTGACAGTTTGAGTAATTTATGTGGCCTACACAAATGTCCTTTTTTTGGTATTGTTCGTCGAATCGTTGAGCTCCTTAAATTCTGAGTTGAGCTACACGATAAATGACAAATGCGTGCACTGACTGGACAGACCCTCTCAATCTGTGTGATGCTTTCCTCTAAAGACCACTTCAGACACTAATCCACATGGCCTTCACATGATCTGACCAAGATTATGTCTGGACTTTAAAACAGACTGTGACCTCTGAGTTTGTTTCGGCCTTTCTTCTCAGAGTAGTCAGATAGGAAACGCCGACCTCATCTAGTTTTTAAAATATGATTGACGTGTAAAAGTGTTTGTACAAACCTACTTACAGAAATAAAATCATTTATCATTTATCTTCCGGGCTCTGGGATTGTTCTGAAAGCCGTGGAATACCTCTCCACTCCTCAAGCACCTCAGGACATGTTGCCCCCTTGTCGCTACGACACTTTGTGCTAGCGACCGTTTTCGGGGGCCCATTAATGAGTGTGCAAGTCACCCCCTGCCATTTTATCCGTGTGCATTTAAAACATTGATCAGGCAGGGGCCATAGTCTTTCCATAGTTCCAGTTTACCAATCCATTATAGCCACCCAAATCCATAGCCTAATATGTTTTGTTTCCATGTTCTGCAATAGTTCTACACCAACCGAGGGTTGTCCTTGGGTGCACTTGCATGGTGCATACAGGGATAATCGTCGGTTGGTGCCTCAACTCTTATTAATGTCTAAGGGGCCTCTGCGAGTTGGCTTCGGCTCCTCGTACGCCTTCCAAAGGTCCGGGACCACAGGGTCCCGAGATATGTCAAAGTCATTTAAATAATAATTTATTTATTTTCTAACCACAAATTACAGAGAATGTTAGTACAAAGTCACAATTATATAATTAATTTGTGGAAGACTGGTGCCTAAACTAAGTTTTTTACAAAACCTGTATGTCAGGTCACCAGGCCCCCTAAAACAAAGTTTTACATTTTTATTGCTGTACTGGAGACGATCTGATTCGCATATAATATTACTCAAATAAAAATCTCATACATTACAATGTTGCAATATTGCTCATAAAAATTGATTTACTAAATTAAAAATAGAAAGTAAAGTAATTTATTAAGGATACATGCAAGGGGAGATGGAAGTGTATGTGTGTGGTGTGTGTGTGATGTAGAGTACGTGAGTGTAGTGTTGGGTAATGTGCGCTGCAAAGGGAACATTATGTTAGGACATGGTTTTGAAAAGATCTTCAATTTGGGTATAATCTAAGGTGATAAGCCAGTCAGTTATTTTTCTTTTAAAAGTTGCTTTGTTCAGGGTATGAATTGAGAGTAAATCATGCAGTCTGTTGTATAGAAATGGGCCAAGAAAAGAAAAGAAATTTCGGGCAAATTTGGTTTTTACTGATTTAGGTTGGCATACATTCCTTCTTCTGCTTCTCAAGTCAGAATTTTGATGGGTATTTATAACAGGAATAAGAGACCGTTGTTTCAAAGCAACATGGAGAATAAAAAGCTGCCGAATTGAGAGGACTTTAGAGGATTTATAAACTTCTATAGTGGGATGACGGAAAGGAAGGAATAAAGCAACTTTAAGGACAGCCCTTTGAGCCCTTTCAAGTACTAAAAGGTTAGTTTTAAACGTTCCACCCCAAGAAGTGATGCAATATGTCAGGAGCGATTGGCAGAGTGCACAATAAACAGATAGTAGTTGCTTGGAGTTTAGGATATACCGAAGATTTTTAACCATGAAGATAAATTTCCGTATTCTGGTGGTGAGACAATTTATATGTGCACCAAAGTTTAATTTAGAATCCAAGGTGACCCCTAACTACTACTACGAGGTACTTAACATCGTCGACTTTCTGCAATTTAACGCAAGAACAATCACTGTTATGTGGCGATGAACAGGTGTGAGCGAGAATGGAGAATGGTTGGAGAGATGACTGCGGGCTGTTCCTTAAAGTAAAGGCGAAATACTTGGTTTTACTGGAATTTAAAGTGAGTATGTTATTTCTCAGCCAATCATTCACCGCATTAAACCCAACTTGAGCGCAGTCATAAACTTCCTCCCATGAGTCTGCACTGAAAAGAATCGCAGTGTCATCCGCAAAGGTAATAATACGTCCGTTTTGAAGAGAGAGATTGCAGAGGTCGTTAATATAGACCAGAAATAACGTGGGTCCAAGGATGCTTCCCTGGGGAACTCCAAAAGCCACGGGAAGAGTGTCACTAAAGTGATTATCAATTTTAACAAATTGGGCACGGTTAGTTAGGTAATCTTTGAAGAGTGACAACTGTTTTCCACGTATGCCGAGGTTTTCGAGCTTACGTAGGAGGATTGGAACCGACACTGTATCAAAGCCCTTAGCTAGGTCTAAAAAGATAGCTAAGGATTCTTTTTACTATCCATGTTAGAAACAATATAGTTTGTCAGCTCATGCACTGCCATGGCCGTCGATTTCCCTGCACGAAAACCGTACTGAAACTGGGACAGCAGGTTATTTGACTCTAGATATTTCACTAACCTGTTTTTCAATAGCCGTTCCAAAATTTTTGATAAGGCAGGCAGAATTGCTATTGGTCTATAATTATTAACACAGTGTCGGTCCCCACTCTTGTGAATGGGATGGATAAGTGCTTTTTTAAACGCTAGTGGAAAGGTACCAGATTCTATCGCCAAGTTGCAGACGTGCGTAATGGATGGTGTTAAAAGATTCTTATGCGCAATGAGAAGGTTTGAAGAAATGTTGTCGCAACCCACGGCACAGTCCCGCTTTAGAGAGGAAATAATAGCAGCTACCTCATCTTCATCAGTGGGTAGGATAACCATATAATGGGAAAAGATAGGTAGGTGGGTACTTGTAGAGGGGTAATCATGACCCTGCTGCTGGGCGGTTATTTTACTGTTGAGCCAATATTGGCAAAAAAATGGTTGATTTTATTCAAAGAATGAATGGGTAGGTCCTGCGGGCTTATTAACTCAGTAGGTGATGTCTTGGGTCTTGATCTATTTGAGACTTTATTTATTACTTTCCAGAGGCGGCGGTTGTCTTTTCCCGCCTTTTTTACTTCTTCACTTTCAAATTCCCTTTTAACTTTTTTTAAAATTTTGTTGCAATGATTTCGATACCTTGTATATGTCGTCTTAAGTATTAAATTGTCAGGATGTTTTTTTGTTCTTTTATTTAGATTGTCTCTGTTTTTTATACATCTCAAGAGACCTGGGGTTATCCAAGGTTTAATAATTGTTTTCCGCTTGGAGACGGTGATTATTTTAGTGTTCAACTCTACTACAGTTTTAAGAATGTGAACCAATTTGTCAGCTGCTATGTTTGCGTCATATGTCTCGAGAACTGGTTGAAAGTTGGCTTTATTTAAATCGGAAAGTAATCCAACTGAATCTATCCGTGAGATAATTTGTTTCGAGTGTCTAGGAAAACATTGATTCAACGAAAGGATGACAGTATAATGATCGGTGAGGGTAGTTTGAGCTATAAAAACTTTTGCTGGCAAACTAGTTTTAAGAATAACGTGATCTAGAAATGTTTTTCCATGTGTTGGAATAAGGTGAGCCGGTAGCATGCCGTGAAACGATGTCAGATCGAGGTAAGGTGAAGCATTTCTGTCATGATTAGAAGTACTGATATCTATATTTATGTCACCGGTGAGAATAATGTTTTTACAAGAAGAATAGTTTGTTAATATTTCATTAAGGGATTGTTGAAAGTTTGATAAATTGTTACACGAAGGCGAGCGGTAAATAGCTAAAACAACGGTGTCATTATTAATTTGTATTGTTAAACAATTTGCGTCACAAAAGTCAGGTTCGAGAACATTTACATGTATGCCATTTTTTATGTAAACAACTACACCCTCGTTTTGTGTTTTATTTCTGTTAGTTGAGTAATAGTTATAGCCATTTAGTACCGATAGATTTGAGGTATGCGGTAACCAACATTCGGTGAGAATTATCAGGTCCCACGTAATTCTCGACTGCGCTAACAGGACATTAAAGCCTGGCATGTTGCAATTTATGCTTCTTAAGTTTTGATTCATAATTTTGAGACATTTTTCGCTATTCGGGATGAGGTCAAAGCAATCAGCCAGGTCACATAAAGTAGAGTCAGCTATTGAGAGGTTGTCAATATCATTGTTTATTAAATTAGAATTATCGAAGAGTACGGTTAAAATGATAATGGCAGAGTTTAATGTGAATAGCTGTACAAATCAGTGAGACATGACATGACCGATCGCTTTCCCACCGAATTACTCCAGTAGTGACAAAAGAAATCAGGTAGGCAATGTGAATGTGAATACCGCGAATGTGATTTTTTTTACGAAAATCAGTTTTTTGTTTTATTTCATTCTGCACGTTTAAATACGTGATTCTGCATTTAAAAAAGATTTTCGTCAAAAATGTCATATTCGCGGTATTGGATGCCGAGCGACGATATATCGATTTTTTTATGAATGTTTAGTAGTCATTGGATGCATGAAGTGGGCTACTTTTGTAAGACAACTAAAATGTCACGGTGTATAATAGGTCACTCACTAACTGTATTTTACGTTTTTTGAAAAACGCTAAAAAGTTATATTGTTTACCCATATTTGCAAATAAATGATTTTAAATTAGAATTTGAAGAATCTCTGTAGAAAAAATGCTGCTTTTCACTGTCATTAGAAAATTAAATGACGTCGTTGGTCTAAAAAGTAATAAAACATCACCACTTTGTTGAAAGAGAAAGTAGTATTAATAAAGGAAATAATAATTTGGTAAAACAATTTATTTATAAGTATTTACAAAATTTACAAATGAAAAATAATAAGTATTTTATTTTTCCTTAAACTACTTTCTCAGCCTTCTTTTCTTCTCCTGAAATTGAAAAATAAATGTTATTAATATTAATATTAGGTGCACAACAACTCCACTTATTTGGTCTAGTGGTAGCAAGTGCTACTGCTGAGTATGAGGTCCTGGGTTTGATTCCCGGGTCGGGCAAAGTGATATTGGGATTTTCCATCTGAAATTTCTCAGTAGTAGCCCGGAGTCTGGATTTGTGCCCGGTTGATGGCAATAGGTTCGCCCCCTATTACATGGGACTTAACTGGAAAAATGTGGGTGTACTATAGGTACACCTCTGCCTAACCCTTCGGGGATTACAGGCGTGATGTTATGTTTTATGTTATGTTATGTATTATATTACGATAGGTTTTCCAGAAGAATAAGATGAGTTGTTAACAATTGCAGGTTGCGGCAGATATTTGCTTAGATGAATTTAACTAGTTAATCCATTATGTCCAACCGACGAAAAGTTTCGTTTCTTTTTTTGCCCTTTTATACGAATATAAACATTGACTAGAGTATAAAAATAAGATTCTTATTAGTATGAAACTCTTATTTACCTTAGACTATAGGAATTTAAAGAGCATGTGCATAGGATAAGGTTCATATTCATATGGAACGCTAACTTAAGAAAGTATATAGTCAAAGTACGATCTGTGAATTTTGCCCTTAGCATATCCGGAGTTTTGCCGGTTATCTCTTAATCTCTCAACAAGTTTTTAATTCAATTTAATTCTCACCTGAAGTAATTTCTTTGGTTTCTGGTTCGTTCCAAGACTGTCGTTCACTGGTACCGAAGATGACGAAGAAGGTGTTGGTGACGATGTAGATGGCCGAAGCCACGTAGAACACTTGACGCCATTGATCCGGGTCAGTCTGCAAAAATAAAAAAATAAAATTAACTTCAAAGATAAAATAAATGCTGTGAAATGAAATGATAAAATAAAACTGACCATTTGTAACTTTTAATAATAGTCATGTAAAATTTTAAAAAGTGTAATTAAATACCCGAAACTGTAGGCTGTAGTTTGATTTTGAAAATAGATAGATAGAATATTCTTTATTATGCACAGACGCCAGCATATCAAGCTACCACAATCTGTCAAATTTATTTAATAGATTTTCAACTTTATTATTAGTATGTATAAGGTTCAAAGTTGATTGGGAAAATTTGACAGTTTCGGGTAGCTTGATGTGCTGGCGTCTGTACTTCATAAAAATTACAGACATTAATTTAGAAATTTTACATTGGGTGACACAATGGGCGGTCTTATCGCTAAAATCTTTTACAGACAACCTTTGGATGGATTTAAAATATTCAGATCATAAGACACATTCAACCAGTCAGGCTCGTAAATACACTCTTTAACGATGAAACACTGTGTCTCAGCAAAGGGAACATAACAGGCTCATAATGCTAATGCATCTATTCTTCTTACCTCATCCTGCAGAATAAGTCCAGCGACTAACGGAGCGATGATGGAGACAATGTTTGCGAAGCAGTTGGTGATACCCATCATGGTGCCCGCGAAGTTCGGAGCCATGTCGATGTGGACCAGCTGTTGGAAAATCACTTATTAATTATTAGCTAAAAACTTTGAGATAGTTATTTTGGTGACTGCATAAACAACTAAGGACGAATTTCCCCAATGTGATCAGCACTTAGAAACCGCTTTCATAAGCTATCAGTGTCATCCTTGCTGTGGAATAAATACACTGACAGCTCTTGATCGTGGTTTAGATGTATTGATCGCGTTAAGTTTCATTAGTGTAATTCGCCCTTATTCTTAATTGTTGCGTAATTTTCGATCGCAGTCTGAGTGATGAAAAGCTCGCTCTTTATTGAATTTATACTTTTATCCACTCTCATAGCGTAATATTCGATCTATAAACTTCAAAATGAGTTTATATTGACATACTTTATAAACACAATACCGAAATTTAAAAATAGAATCACATTATAATACTTTTTTTCTAACAAAATAATGCTATAAAACATTTTTTTTTTCTATTAAGATACAGGGCTAATTCAAGAAGTTAATATCACCAAGGAGTTTCCATCAACTTTTGTAATGGAACGTTTAAGCGGGGGACAGCAGCACCCGCTGCACGCATGTGCGGTGATGTGCTGGTGCAGGCGACATTAAAATGTTTTATCTACACCTCTATAAAAGTTTCTGAAACAGTTAGGTTATTGGCAACATTATAACAGCCAGTGTCATAGTAACCATTACATCATCCAAACGAGTGTTACAATGTTGTACTAAATTTCATAACGCAACTCGTTTCAATGTTCAAACGGGGGACAGCAGCACCTGCTGCACGCACGTGTGTGTGCACGTATGTGCTGCTGCCGGCGATATACATTCGTGGACTTGTACTGAATTTCGTGGAATTTCTTTATTCTTGATCTTGAATTACAAACACCCAATGGTTTCAGAAACTTTTACAGAAGATTCATATCATGGGTGTAGATAAAGTCTTGTATACAACCGTTCTAATTAGGTATTAAAACAGTTGCATATATAACTATTGTTGTACTGAATTTCGTGGGAATTTTTTATAATTTATTTTTAACTGTGATCTTTTATTTAGTAGGTTTAATCCCAATGCATGAGAGTAGATAGTGTATGAAACTGCACATAACTAGGTATTAAAAAATTCGTTGTTTTAATACCCCTCATTATGCAACAGTTTCATAAACTACTATTCGAAACTTGCACCCAAAAATAGTAATCCAACTATTGAGTAGCGGCTAGAAAAGTTATATGTAATTATTGAACTACTTAATGTAGATAAGACAAAAATATTATCGGTCCTTACCAAATATCCAGTCAAATGGCCAGCATTCAGTCCAACCACGACAGTGAGCAGAGCGACCGCAAAGACGACGTCACCGGGGGGAACATAGCCCAACGCTATCAGAGCTAACCCGGGACCATATTCACCTGAAAACATTTTATATATGACTTAGATTTACATACATACATAAACTCACGCCTTTTTTCTCATTGAGGTAGGCAGAAACTACAAAACGCCACCTGCTACAAGTGCTGCTCTAATGTTACATCATTGGTGACGTAAAGCAAATTACACTTCATGCGCTTTCTGTTTTCAGCGCGATGTCGAGCGGTGTGCGAGAGAGGGCGCGCGAAGTGTAGTTCACCTTATTTTGATTATGTGGCCGCAGCATTACACACTCCTTTTGCTTCGTTCACGTTCATAAATCGGGTCATATACAGACGCCAGATGCCAGTACTACGCACCTGATCTTTATGAAAAACATCATCAATAAGGTCACTATGTCCTTCAAGGAAGTTTTTTTGTTATTATTGCGATGACCTTGTTAGTTTAGTAGTTGCAAGCGCAATATTGGGTGATCCTGAGTCGGACAAAGTGGTTTTGTGTTTTCAGTAGCACCTTGGTGTTTAAATTATTTTATACCCGGTTTATGGTAGAAGACTAAACCTTTAGACATACTATGTGAAATATAAGTGTACTATAGTCTGTGGACCCGAGCCTATCGTGCCAATCCCTTTCAACCAAATACGCAGGTGACTACAGGAGTTCACCCACACACAAGCGGAAAACTGGTGGACCTCGACACCGGGCTGCAGGCAGTCCAAGGAAGCTATGCCATCCTTGGATAACAGGCTAACGTTTATTACGCCTGGACAGGAACAGCTTGCGCCTGGTGACGGGGACCATCACGGGACACTGCTCGCTAAACAAACACTTCCACATAACAGGCATAACGGACAGCCCTCTGTGCAGGGCGTGCATGGAGGCTGAGGAAACCGTCACGCACGTGATCTTCGAATGCACAGGCATCACCCAGATTAGAACAGGTGACCTTTGGGTCACCCAGATCTTTCACTGATGTTCTGAACAGACCAGGAGTTTAAATTAACTTCTAGAGGGAAGTGGGCTGGTTGGAATAACCACCAAACGGACGCTATTGCCCACGCACAATAGTCCACCTGACGGACTAAGTGAAACAAAACCCCATAACATAGAACATAGTTTGACTTTATTTTTGTCAAACACTAGGTAAATGTAATAATGAAGATGAAGATGGTAATAAAATTGTAATACGTAATTACCAATAGAACTGGAAAGTTTTCTGCACATGCTGATGCTGACCCACTGCTTCGCGATTAAGTAATCTGATAAGAATCCGAAGGGAAAGCTTAACAAGTACATCGCCAAGTAAGGAAGAGCTGACATTAGACCATTCTGTGAACATTAGAAAAGGAACACTTAATTAACTTCACCTAAATCATTTTTCTTATTGGTATAGGGGTCGCAAGCGCTACTGCTTAGCATGAGATTCTGCGTTCAATTCGCAGATCGGGCAAAGTGTTATTGGATTTTTCTGTCATGGATTTCTCAGAAGCAGCCCGGAGTCTGAATTTGTGCCTGGTTGATGGCAATAGGCTTGCCCCCTATTACGTGTGACTTAAACATACCTGGAGAAATATTGGTGTATAATAAATAAGTACATATCTACCTAATCCTTCGGGGATTACTGCAGGTGTAATGTTAACGTTTTACCCCGCTTTTATGATTTTGTACTCACCGCTTTTATATCAACTCCAAGCACTTGCTTCATGTATGACGGTATCTCAGTCATGAGCGTCCAGAAGCCCCAGTTGTGACCGCTGTGCACCACGATCAGAGAGATGAACGATAAGTTCGTGGCTAGCTTCTTCCAAGGAGTTGGCAGTCTCTGAAAGAAAATTGGTGTAAAAACTTGAGCCAGAGCAATACTGTAAAGCACTAGCCGACCACTTGGTTGGTTAGCTGTCTAATCTACATCTATTCTATACAAATTATAAGTTAAATCGCTTTTCGTGTCTGTCTGTGTGACTGCATTGTTCTTGTGGTGGAATCTACGTCGCCACATTCGAATTAAGTATCCAACTGACGTCACGCAAAATCTTGCATCGCGCAAGCAGATTTCTTGCTTGATTGCAGATTCCAGTGCAAAACTTTGCTTGTAGCTAACCTTTTGCTCTCCAATTTGTCCCAGCGATGTTTGTATATACAATCTTTCCGTATTCCCGATCATTTTCGACCGCTGCGGGGAGTCAGACCCCAGGAATACGTAGAGCATCACCCAAATGGCGCCGAGGGCTCCGTTTGCATAGAAGATGGCCGGCCAGCCCCAGTAGTTCGCTATGAAGCCAGACACCATCATTTGTAGTGCTGTTCCGAGCAAAGCACCTAGAAATGAGAAGGAAGGTTAAAGATACATGCGAGTAATTACGATCGTTTTATTCGTAAATTATTTTGTTATGTACTCAAATTATTGAAGTATTCAACAATTTATATTATGACCTAGATAATAAAAATTGATTTGGCCTAAGGAAGGCCCATTCTACTCACATACTTATTTGTGCCGTAAACCAACATTGCTGTTGGATAATTGTCAATTCGAAGAAGTTTCCGGTTGTATTGTCTACATGAGGCTTATTGGTTGAGTCTCTCAATTGGAAACTCACCCCGATTGTAAAATTTGGGAATTCCCTGGGTGTAGCAGCTATTCATGACGGATACCCATTTCAAAGTACGGGCTGCCGTATTATGATTGTTACAAAAAAAAAACAGTGATAACCCAGGACTGCCCATCATTTACAGGTTTTATGAGTATATAATTATAATTGTTTAGTTTATTTTATTTGACTGTATAAGTGAGTCAATTTATTTTCTTTTAATAATGACATAATATACTCGACATTAGTACTACTGTATAGAATCAAGTTTTTCTAACTGAACAGACAGCTGTGCTGCTGGGGAGTTGTTGCGCCACTTCTTCTTCCCAGCTAAAGCACTAGGAAGTGGTGAAGGGTGGGCGTTTTGGGGGACTGTATTATGTAATTTTGACGTTCGAAAAGTGCTGATTCTCAGCCTACTTTGAATAAATGACATTTGAATTGAATTGAATTCGAAAAAAATAGGCAATATAGGACATAATGTTAAAAGTCTGAAATGAAAAATCGTACATGAGTGAAGTCGACATTGAAATTGCTTTAGGTATCACTTTTCGCAACAACTTCCAGTAAATTGAAACGTCACTAAGGTAGAAACTATATAACCGACACATAGACAAATATGCCTTGTCGTTCTATGACGTGCAAGTAATATTCAACCTTAGAGTGGTCAAAAAATTAAGAGGTTGACTGTACAGACTTATTTCCAAATTAAACAATAGAACGTTCACCGTAGATATATATCCTAATTGATATTTACCATAGAGTTTTTTTCCTGACAAAGTACCTACTCGTGTATTCAAACAATAAGGACCTATTAACACATCTAATAAAAACAACAATAAAAACAGAACGTGTAACGCTATTTATCTCGCTTACTAAAGATAAGCCAACTTAATTACCTATAATTGTCTTTCTCAGCCAATGTTTTTTCTTCGTTATTTTTTTATAAGTTTTCTTTCTTCTAAGTAGGTATTCTCAATAATAGCGTAAAATCTATAAATACCGAACTACAGGCCAACTTAAAGGCCACTTTGAAAAGGTCGCTTAATTTCCGTTCATCATAACCGTACCTCCATATATCAGGGTCCCGAGCCGGCTCTTCTCCTGTACCGGAACCCATTTGCCTATCAGATTGTGCATCGTTGGGTAGAGACAGCCTTGAGACAAACCCTGAAGGACACGACAGGCACACAGTAACTGCCAGCCTCCCTAAAAAAAACAAAAAATTAATTTGGTTTGTACCAAATGAGCACATATTTTTACTGAGTGTTCTCATATTCATAAAATAAAAAAAGACAACAAATATAATTATAAAATAAACCTATTTGAACGAAATGGTAAGATTGTTATTACATCTGTTAGAAATCTGAATGCACATCATGGTAAAAACTGGCCAATTGCGTTCCGTAGTTGGGATGAATTTATCACAAGAATTAACATTGTAGTTGAAAAACATGTTCTCCGATACATTCCAACTGCAAATATAAGTTGGTTGGCTACTACTTGTTAACTTGTAAAGCCTCCTTAGCTGTGATAGTTTTCCTTTTAACTTCGTTATATATACTATTGCCGTGTATTTTTTCACATATCCAAAAACAACCATTTAGATGGCAAGGGGCACTTGACTCTAACAAAAATTTGCACTTTAGAGTTTAATATTACGTAAACGGATCCCTGAATCGAAAAATGGTTTTCACAGGCCGGTAATATTTTTGAATGGTCTATCCAATGAAACCCCACTCCATGGGATAGACGAGAAAGAAAAATATCATCCAAACTTTACGTGCAAGGGAGGTAGCCAACATTTTTTTTTTACCTCTTTTTTAGCGTCAAATCCCATGCCAAACTGCACCTTTCTAGTACTAAGAGTCTCCGAGCCAAGCCACGGACAGATAGACATATGGACATGGTGCAACTATATAAGGGTTCCTTGTTCACTGAACCCTAAAAACCCACAAATGAAGAGTTAAAAATAGAGTTGGATACAATGCCAAATCACTAATCATTGCACTAGGTGTGTAAAGGGGAGTGTGTGGGGAGTTTCTCAAAATTGAGCATGAACTTAGCCTAATTTCTATATGGATCTACGTATAAGTTATTAAAGTAATGCATTGTTAATCTTTTTTCTCTCCTTCCGTATTATGTTAAAAAAAGTATTATTATTATTTCTTCATCTTTCATACTCACATAATAAGCTCCAAGTGGTATCAACAGCGAGACAGCAGAGTTGACAGAGATGCAGATTGTAAGGAGGATCTTGCCGCCGAACCGAGCAGCGATCTCTCCGCTCGGGATCTGTAGCACCACGTACCCCCAGAAGAAAGAGGACAGGATCACGGACTGGATCTGCATCGACCAGTCGAATGACTGAAAGAGAGAGAGATGATGTTATTACCCCGGTGTGAAAAAAAAAAACTGAATAGAACATACATAGTTTACTTAAATGAGTTCTCCAAGGTAACGATAAAGTGGTAACTTCTTTTATCACATTGATAGCCGCATTGATAGCCGACTATGTTGTGGTCGACTTACAGGTCGTTGACGTTGTCTAACTGGATACATCTGAATACCAGCATTTTACATGGAGCGACTGCCTATCTGACTTCCACGACCCAGTTACTCACGATACCCCTTGGTAAATCTGGTTGTTAGACTTTTGGGTTTGTGACTTCCTGTAACGATTAAATAAATAAATAAATAATGATAAACGAATGACAGCCGGGATCAACGGTTTAACTTACTTTTCAAGACACGTAGGGATCTTGATATGTAATGGATGGTCCCAGCGACGCCCTAAGCCGAGGTTAGTACCCCACAGGGGGTGCCCTCAGCGAGCGTTCGCTTAATTTTAATTTAGAATAGTTTTTGCCCCTGGCTGGAGGTTTTAAGTGTAGCAGCTTAAGGCACCCACAGGAAAGTTCAGTTAAGCAGCCAAGACCTTAGTGGTCAAAACTGCGAGATGCCCTAGTTTAAAAAAAACCCATCCACGAACCGACGAACAACCGCAGGAGTCGATCAAAAGTAGTTTAACCTTCAATGGATTCGTGCCGCTGTTATCCAATCATTGAAAACAAACACCGTCAATACTTGAATCTTAATCTTTATCAGATCAATGTCAGATACAAATCAATTCTTATCAACCCTTTAGACATTTTTATCTACCCCTTACAGTGTTTGAACCATCGATCGGCACTTATCTTTGACATAAATTCATAATATTATTTACTATAAGTTCGATATGACACCGATTGTATTTTCCATGAAGTTTCTCAAACGTAAATAAATTGTGAAGAGCCGTGTTCTTATCAAACAGTTTCACAATTTTTACATCTCTAGGTGACCTTCTATAAAATAATTATTTGTAATAGTTTTGATTGAATTTAAAGTCTGAAAGACCTGTGCTTAGTCGGAGGTGAAGAAGAGCATTCAATAAAACCTAATTTACACGATGAAAGTTTCTTGCATATACATGTAGTATAAAATAAAATTGAAGCAACAATAATGACTTGCATCGTATAAACACTGATAAGACGGTCCAACATATTTTATTGTTTCTTCACCTTATGGTATGCCACATGCAATTAAATGGCACCGTGTAAATTAGGTTTGAAGAATATTTTTAAGGCAACCAATCTATCATGAGTTCTTATTCATTCTTACTTTACATTATACTTTAGAGGCAAGAGGAACAGGGTGTAAAGTTCACTCATCCTCTATCGAAAAAGGAAGATCCTCTGACTAGACGGGTGTCGTGTCAGACAGGCAACTGCCCAATGGTTGAAGTCGGATAGTCTTGTAGATGTTCGCGCGGTAAACTCTAATTGCGAGATGCAGGATTTGTGTGACGTCATGTCTTTTTTATGCGTAGTTCGTATGTGGCGGTGTAACCGCTACAATAAAATTGCACGTGTTAAACAATGGACATTTATGTGTTAAAGTAAGTCAAACAATAGCTACGGTAACAATTACAAAGTTATGACTTGCAGAGAATTAACTCATAATATACGTGACACTTATATATCTTTGTTTCAACAAATGATTTATATTTTTTTCAGAGCATTTAATGTACAATGTGCTGTTATTTTTGAACCCAAGACAGTGAAAGTTTTGAAGTCAAATTAAACACATCAATTATATCGTTTGACTGTTATAGATGTTTTGTGATCCAAGAGACATAATTATAGTAAGATACTTTGTAAGGAGTTATTTTTTTGCAAGAACATTCATGACTTGTTCATATTATTGTAACGTTTCATGTTTTCTAATGTGTTATTTTTCACATCACGTATTAAATACCTGTTAGGTATATAATAAAATAATTTATTTGTGAAACATAGGTAGTTACACACAAAGTTTGTTCAAAAATGACATACAAATGATTGGTTATTAAAAACTATTTATTAAGTATTATAAAATTAAAATGATAAGTTTAACCTAATAGTCGACTTTATAATAGATTAACAACTTTAGACGACAATTACCGGTAAATTGAAACTTCCCTAAGGTTTTTTTTTACTAAATAAAATTTTCTTAAAAATAATTGAATTGAAAGTGAAACTATCTAACAGTTACATAGACAAGAAGACCTTGTTTTTTTAATTAATTTATTCTATCTTAGGGTGATAAAACAATTACAAGGTTTACTATACAGCTATGGATATACTTTGGATAAGCCTGTAAAGAAGAAAACCATTTTCGAAATACTCGAGTCATTAATCAACAAAAATCTAAACTCTCAATTTTTCGTAATGTTACTATGTAGGTTCAGAGACTGGACAAACGTAACCTTCAGAAGTTCTCAAACGATTATTTTAGTCCAACTGCAACGTACAATCCTCATGTTTGTATGAGGTAAGCGTAATTAAGTAGCAAAAATTACTCACTGTTTATCACTTTAAATTTAATTAAATGAATTAATCAAAATTACCGTAATTCAGAGTTACCCATTCAAAGAAATTATAATATTTTGTATTATTGTTTATAATAACAACAACAATGGTTCTGAAACTCAAAAGCATTTATTTGAATTATTAACCCTTTATAGGCACTTTGAATTGATCGATATTGAATGACATTCGGGTACTTTTTGCATAGTGAGCATTAAATCCGGATCCAACATTGCGTTTTCTTTGGATTTTTAGTAACTATTAACATACTTGTTAGATGAATCCATGTAGGTACCTATTTCGCGCCTTTTAAATTACCTACTTTGTTTGTATCGTGACCATGCAAGAACTAGTTTCATTTACACAAGACTAATTTAAGAAACATATTCATGACAGTGATAAAATTATTCAGTTCATTTTCTCTATGTATTGTTAAAAGCTCTATAAATAAATATCTTAATTAATTTTGTAATTAGTATTTGTACCGGCCGTCTAATTTACGGTTTCGGAGAGTTCCATGTAGGTAAAACAATCAGCTAAAATAATATTTGAAAGGTAACCTGTTAGTTAGATAGGTTACTGTCACAGTTAGATAGGTTCTCACTCACATTTTCATAAATTAACATAATTTTCAGTTTAAAATAATATTAATATGGAATTGTGTTGAGTGTTTTTAAATTTCAACATTACCCTCCTTCTTAAATATGGTATGAAAGAGTTGATTTTTTGTCGGTGAAAAATAGTTTTAGGCACAGTAGGATGTAAACTGAGAACAGTAATAAATTATAATTTTTCATCATCTGGTAAATGTCCACATAGTGATGAACCTTTGATTAGCCGCTGCAATGACCACAAATATAATCTTTGCATTTATAATCCGAATGTTCACGTTACAGAGCAACTTAGGGGCAAAGTTTCTAAGTATAATACTGCCGCACTTTATTATTGCGCGTTTTAGGAAGTTTTCTTTATGTCGGGTTACCTACTTCGGTCGCAGCTCGTCATTATGTCACTCAAAAGTTTTAAAAAGTTTTTCGGAATTTCATAGAGCTGCTAATCTAAAATTTTCTAACCAAAATAGGCAAGTATTTCCATAGTTTAACAGCTGTATATGAGATTTTATCATCGCGTGTTTGTTTATCGTATTTCCGAAGATAGACAGTGATTGCCTAAACGCATACATTTCCTGAGATTTGTATAAGGATGATACAAAATATTAATTCATCATTTTCAAGTTGATCGTATATTATCATATTATTGATAACAACCTGCGTCATGAAGCGAGAAAAACTTCGATTGATAACAGTGACACGAGATAAAAATATCATCCTATTTAAGATCACAAAATATCATCGTATAAAGGTGTATATTTTGAAGTTATGATGAACAATCTTAGTAGATCAACTTATCGAATTGTGTTTTATGATAACTCTTGTGATTATTTCGGGGTTGCCAGACTTATTTCGAGCTCGAACGAAACTCTTAGTCATCACGGTAGAACAACTTATCAAATTGAGTTTTTCTGATAACTAAGAACACTTGTAATTTTTTCGGAATTGCCCGACTGATTTCGAGCTCGACCGGAGATTTTAGTCATAGGTCTCACGCAGACACGTTGCCTTAGCGTCTCACAAAAGTTATTATTATAAGTAATCTATCTTTATAAAAATATAAAATTAAAGTTTGTTTGTTTGTCCCGTATGCATTCCTATAAAGGGTGAATTTTTCAGACGAGCAGTAAAGTAGGTACTTTAACGAAAAACGCTACCGGAAAACGTTCGTAGGATACCTTAACCCTTAACTTTTTGAGTGCCTCGTTGGGCCAGTGGTCGCTAACGCTGCCGCTGAGCATGAGGTCCTGGTTTCGATTTTCGGGTCGGGCAAAGTGCTATTGGGTTTGCTATCTGGAATTTTTCAGTAGCAGCCCGGAGTCTGGATTTGTGCCCGGTTGATGCCAATAGCCTTGCCTCCATTACAAGGGACTTAAACGTAACTGGCGAAATGTGGGTGTACTATATGTACACCTCTGCCTAACCCTTCGGGGAAATCAGGCGTGATGCTATCTTATGTTTTTTTATGCTCTCATGTCTGAAAAATACATCATGTATAAACCTTTCATCAGAATGCGATGAAACTTGAGTAAACGTCGTGCGTACACCTACGACTCTATCGGGAATGAAGTCACGGGCAACAGCTAGTTTGATATAAACTTATCGTTTGTGAGGTCCTTCTATGTGTGAAACTAGTTACCACTCGAAAAAGCAACTGCAGTAACCATAGCTTAACCTCACCGACAGTACCAACTAGGCAGCACATCACTGGTCACAAAACCAGTATAAGCGTATTGAAACTCCGTACTACGCCAGGCCAGCTCAAGGTCAACGTGTTACCACTGACGTGCAGCTTAATGTACCTAGTGTACTATCGAATATTGATTAAAAAATAAGAGAAATGCGAGGAACTTATCATTTCACGTGAGCAGGCTGTGTAATCTGAGGGAATTGTAGTGTTATCGCGATTATCAATGTAGCACTCAATATTATTACAATTGTTCTCAAACCTAATACCTACTGGATATATGGTATTACCGCTATCCATCAGTTTACATGACTATGTGAGGTCATAATATTTACAAATTAGATAATGTTTCCTGTTAGTCTCTACATAGAAGAAAGAAAGAAAGAAAGAAAGAAAAATAGGTTTATTTGTCACAGAAATACGTGCATACATAAAAGACAAGAGTAATCAGAGAACAACACAAAGTACATAAGAAATCACGAGCATAGAACAGAAATTACTTAGGCGGCAGCTGCACGACATGACTGTGACAAGAAGGCTTCCACTCAGCATGATGCAGTGCTATGGGGGACCCACAGCATAGCGCTGATTTTCAGTAATCATTGTTGTTGTTGTTGTTTGATAATCATTTCAGTTTTGTTAAACACTGGGAAACCAAGTGTTCGCTGGTTTTTTTTACCTAATAGCAGATTAACGATCAACATAATGAAGCAAGTCTGCATACACTTTTACAAATAATTGCATCACTTGTGTTACCAAAATTATCGAAAATGCTTACGTCCTCAGTTTCCTTGTCTGTCATGACAACTATGGCCATGCTGACGCTGACTCTCATGAAGAAGCAGATGACCATCGCCAAGAACAGCATCACCACCTGCAGGTGCCGGATCCCCAGGATTGGCCCTGAAAATATACGAGAAATGAAGTTATTAAATAGATTAGAATATAATGTAATAAAGTAGAATAGAATAGAATATTGTTTATTGTTGTTGTAGTTGGTTAGTAAATAAAAAGAGCGTGTGTCAGCTCTGACGCACTAATGGAGTTTACTCCTTAATACGATTGTCTTTGAATATACAATAGGCAAAGAGGGTAAGTAAACGCGTCTCTTAACCCGGCGCAAATGACGTGAATATAATTACACCGACGATGACACCGGGTCATCATGACCCAGTTTTTATCGAGTGATTGTCATGAAATTAAAAAAGTTGTCTAAATTTTAATAATTATTTATTATACAAGGATTTTTTGAGTATGTAGTAAAATTAAAATAAGTCCAATATAATTTATAAATCAATTGTTTTTAGCTTTCTTAATAGCGCATGCAAAATCAACTCTGAAAACATAACATTAATATTTATTCAAGTTTTGGTAAAGTATTCTAAATAATAATAGGAATCAATAATCTTATATACTAAAAGAGAGACCAAATAAACTTATTACCACAATAATAGTAACAAATCAGTCTTCTACTTCCTTATTCAGAGACATGGAACTACTGCAATTATTGCGGTACGGAATCAAATGATCTGGGCATATGTAAATCTGGCATGCATTACAAGTATGAAATGTCTTCTTATACTCTCTAGACAAATGTAATTGACATCTTCTGCGAGTTTCTTGAACCTTCGCGGGACCTCTCCATAAGGTTCCTGGGTGGGTTCATCCGCGCAATCTGCGATTCTTTTGTGCAACTATCGAAGCAGCATTCGACTCTTCTTCGTCAGACTCTGACTCTTCTAATATCGCCAAAATTACGTCAGAGTAGTTTCACAATGCCATATTCGCCAAAAAATTTAAAAAGAACTAGATAAATTAACAACAAATACTAAATAAATGAATGAAAGCATGTCTCAAAAATACTACGCCAGCGATGACGCTGGGTCATATTTACCCGTTTTGAGTTGACGCACGTGTATCTCGCAGTGTAGGCGCCATTGCACTTAGCACATCCACGGTTCGGGTAGAGGGAGGCCGTACCTCCAGCTACATAAACGCTTAAATTGCATATTCGACGTAAAAAATAATAATGACGAATTTAAGTCGCCCCGGGTCAGTGTGACCCAGCGTCATTGGCGCCGGGTTAAAAAAAACGTCCCCCTACGCGTGGGTACAGAAGGTCAGCTCCATATAACGAGCGAAAACGCACGCACACATAGACACGAATACCGTACAGCGAGTACAAGTACATTCGCGACGAACATTTGTCTCAGATCACCGTACAGCCGGTATTGTAAATTTTTGCCTTTTATTCAACATTTTTCATTCAAACAAAACATTTAAACATAATATGAATCAAAAGTGAAAAAAATATTTTACTAGTGAACCGATCCAACGATGTTGCATTTCCGCACTCGGCATCTTTCACTCGCCTACTGAATGATCGAAAAGTTAAATAAAAGGAGCAGAAGAACGTTCACTACTAAGTAATTGTGTCGGTGGTGTGTGAACGTGGAATAAAACAAAAAATGTACAGTGAAGCGTCTGATATCAGGTTTAACTTATACAACCTTAGTTTTTGTTTATACTAAACCTCTTAAGGGGTCATTGTACTCATCATTATGAACAACTTTCACTATGGGACCAAAGCTAAAATCGCGAAAAAAAAAAAATCAGCTGTTCCCTACATTTTGACGAGTTTTGCTAACATAAATGTAGGGAACAGCTGATTTTTTTTTCGCGATTTCAGCTTTGGTCGCATAGTGAAAGTTTTTCATAATGATGAGTACAATGACCCTTTAAGAGGTTTAGTATAAACAAAAACTAAGGTTGTATAGAGCTGACCTTCTCTTCCTACCAATCTGTTAAGGGCCATATTGGTGTCAGATTTTAATGAAGACTTTACGTTAAACGGAACGCAATTAAATCAACTTATACCAATATCTGCACTAATGAGTTTTTGGAATTTTTGCATAATACTACTCGAAGTGCAATCAATCCTTGGATGGAAGTATTTTGTTTGCTATTCATGGTGTTTTTATGGCGTTTTTGTTTACTTTGCAATACCTATGTTGTTCTTATTTATGGATAAGATAGGTGAGTACTAAGATTGCTGATTACAAAAATAATTTAGGATTTTCGTGAAAACTACACTTCGTTGTCTGTGTAGGAAACCTGGAACTATGGTCTGAAAACGTGAATACACAATACGCAGGGAGATAAAGTGAGGTTAACAAAATAATATAATTTAAGATTGATTCTTAAAACAAAAATACTTGAGGCGTTAACTAGGTATTTGTGAAAGTCAATACATTTATGTTCAAGCTGCTACATTATAAAAACATCGTTAGACCCATCCATTACAAGATGTATCGCTAAGGTGAAAATAATCGAGCTCATCATATTGTGTTTACATATCGGAATGTCAATACTAACGCATAGTTACACTTCTTATATATAGGGTAAATTCGTTAGAGATGGCCGTACGGGAGAGTTGGCCAATCGGTATATTTTGCTCATTTATTCACAAGGTGGCGCTGTATTTGAATTAATACACTTCATGCACCGCACACAGGAGTATTCAACCTCAAAATCCGGTCAAAAGACACAAAGAACTATTTTAACAATTGACACTCAATTTGCATTGCTTGCACACGTTACTAATCGAACTACTATAAACCGGTTCCAAACACGGCTTGGAAGCCACCCGCAGTTGGTGCAGGTAGTCGGAACCTAGTCGATGTTGAATGCGCACGTCTTTGTTTTCGATACGCCCTATATTTTAACAACTTTGCGGTTTGTGTTTTGAGTAGTTTGTGGTGATATTTGTGAAGATTTTCAATGGATACCGAAGCACAGGGTATGTACTTAATTATGATGCTAAAATATGATTGTTCTTTTTGATATTTAGTTTCTTTTTCGAGGTTAAAGTTACTGATACTAAAATATTGATATTTTTGATTAAATTGTTTAGAAAAAAGGTGTTTTTGTAATAGTTCCGGTCATGATCGGGCAATTTTTTAATTTTTATTGATAACTATATACCTTAGCTATGCTATCCCAATACAAATATCTCACCCATCTTGCCACCATTTTTTTTAAAGACTGTTTATGTTTCGAATGTATTTTTTTTCATATTTTGCACATTGACTTAAGAGGTTGTTTTTTCATTTTAGGTTCGGCACCATGTGACATCCAAATGTCTAGAAGATCATTATACACGCTTTTTAGAGACAGCAGTAAACGAAAATTAGATCTTAAATTATTGGACATGGAACAGAAACTTAAGGAGATTACGAAATGTCCAGAAAATGAGTTTCGAATAATTAGGAATGATCTGAGACATTTTAAATCAGATTTGAAGCTAAGATGGAACTTGGCCAACAATACAGAAGCACGTTTCCTCAGTATAAATAAAAACTGGCTAGACAGTTCTATAACAATACATAGCTGGTCAACAATGTCTACGTCAAAACAAGGGCGACCAAGCAAGTCATTCGACGAATTAACTGATCGCAGCAAGAGGCGAAAAACAAAAGAACTTCGAGATCAAGTGCCGGTCCAAGAATTAACATACGCTGCCAGTGTTAGTCAACGAAAATCAGGAAACATCGAAGCGTCGAAAATAATAAAGGAAGTCACTGCCACTCCTACGAGGGCAAAAAAGTTTAAAAAAGCGCTGTGTGATGTTAAAAAAGTGTCTGCAAAGAAACATTCAGCTTCAGAAGCTTTGTCCCTTTTTATTGAGTGTGATTTAACCAAGAAACAGTACGAGATACTACACGAATTATTACTAACAAAATTATTTATCCGTGTTATTCGCTCATTAAAGAAGCAAAAAAGCATTGCTATCCGAGGGAAGAGTCTATGCGTGTAACAGAAACTTGCGCCGAAGTTCACCTCCAAGACTTATTAAATCACACAGCTTCAAGATTATGCAAATATCTGGATGATGTACTTGAAACCTGTACTTCAGAAGAATTACTAAATATGGAACTTATAACGAAATGGGGTTGCGATGGTAGTCAACAGGCTCGATTTCAGCAAAACTTCCAAGATGGTTCAGGAGCTGATGATTCAAACATATTCCAAAGTTCGTTGGTTCCCATACGATTACAATCTAATATTGAAAACCATAAGAAAATATTGTGGCAGAACCCAACACCATCGTCACCACGATTTTGCCGCCCAATTCGGATAAGATTCCTACATGAAACTGCCGATATCACAAGAGATGAAATAAAGTATATAGAGGACCAAGTAAAACAATTGGCGATGACAGAGATACCTCATTCGAATGGTGTACAGATGCATGTTCTGCACACCTTGGTTCCGACTATGGTAGATGCAAAGGTGTGCAATGCAGCTACAAATACAACTTCCACTATGCGATGTTATATATGTGGAAAAACATCAAAAGATTTTAACGATTTTAAATCAACTAAGACAGAGAAACATGAAGCACTCAGATTCGGAATTTCAACTTTACATGCGAGAATTAGATTGTTTGAGACTCTTCTACATATTGCCTATAAACTACCTTTGAAAAAGTGGCAAGCTAGGGGTCAAAATGAGAAACACATTGTAAAACAAACAAAAGAAAGAATACAAAAAGACTTCAAGGAAAAAACAGGACTCATTGTAGACGTCCCTAAAGCCGGTTTTGGGAACTCAAACTCGGGAAATACATCCAGAAGGTTTTTCAGCGATCCTGAAACAGCTGCTGAAATAACAGGCATCGACATATGTCTCATACAGAAGCTGAGAGTAATAATAGAAGCCATTTCTTCTGGTTATGAAATCAATGAAAGCAAGTTTGCAAATTTCGCAAACGAAACTGCGGAATTATACGTCAAATTATATGGTTGGCATCCCATGACACCTACATTACATAAAATCCTCGTACATGGTCCTGCCTTAATTAAACATGCCCTTCTGCCTATTGGACAACTATCAGAAGAGGCTGCTGAGGCCAGAAATAAACATTTTCGATCTTACAGACTCGATTTTACTAGAAAATTCTCGAGAGAACTATGCAATAAAGATGTCTTCAATAGGCTTTTGCTGACTTCAGATCCATTTCTGAGCTGTGGACGAAAACGGCAGAAGCTGAGGAGCAACCAGTGTTTCTTACCAGAAACCATAGAATTGTTTGTAGAAGTGGGTCCTGAAAATATCCAAGAACTGAGTGTGGAAAGTTGTGAGTGACTGATTTAGGTGTTTTTATGATTTTATTGTGCGTAAACTTGTGTCCTGTTTGTTTATTACAGATTTTGGAAATAAATCTTAAATATTTCATATATAGTTTTATTTTTTTCCAAGATTATTACGTTATATATACGATATAGCATTAAAAACAGCATTTTAAATCATCTCCATTAAAAAAATAGCAAGAAATAATTTTGACCGGATTTTGAGGTCGAATACTCCTGTGTGCACCGCCACGAACAATATCCAAACAAAACATCGCGCAAAAATAAGTAAAAAAGTAAATAAATTGGCCTTAATTGAATTTAGTACTTGTGAAATTTTGTAGTAGGTTCTTATACCATCTGGAAATACTAGTATTTTTATTACTTATTTATATTTTTGGGAGTGTATTGTGTTTGGTGTTTTCTTCGTTTTAACATCAAAATGGGAACATCATAATTGTAATTCGTAAGTTTAAAAATTGAGGTGGCCATCTTACCCGGACAAAAAGGAGAGATGACCATATAACGGCTGTCAAAAAATAGAAAGAAGTTCTGAAAGTAATACCAGTAAGGAGAAACCAATATTATGTGATACATCTGATGAAGAAGACGCAGAAGATGAAGCTGATAATTGTGCTGGATGTAGCGAAAAATATTATAAAACCCATCTCATGAAGATTGGCTTCAATGTTCGATCTTTAATCTGTACCCCACATGAGAATTATACACCTTTTGATGACATGAGCTCTAAATGTGGACAGAAGAATAAAAAGGAGCTCCAGCAAGCAGAAATCAAAGAAAAGGCAGGCAGAGGCAAATCTAGTACCGGCCATCTGTCCCGTACCACTGCGGCCATCACTACCGTATGTACCGGGTGAGACGGCCAGTGAGGTTTTTTTTTAAAAAAAAAAAATATGGATGTTCCTCACATTATAAAAATATCTTTATACTGATTTTCAAAAGACTGATAGTTGCTGATTTTCTTAAAAATAAAAGTTTAATTGTGATCTCAATATTTTCAGTTTTATTTAACCCTAAAAAAACTATGGCCATCTCTAACGAATTTACCCTAATAACATACGATTACGTATAGTATATTGTAAAGCAATGTTCGATTGTTCATACAAGCGCAAAAGTCGCAAAAAATTAGGTGTATAGGTACATATTGCAGACCAGGGAAGCCTATACGCAGCAGTCGATGTATCAAGGCTGCCAAATCTTGATAATGATAAGGGTGTATTGAAACCCGTACAATTGTACACACTTAATATATGTGTGCATGTGTGACCTGTACTAGGCACATGTGGATAGCAACCTAAGCTTCATCTAGACACTAAAAGCTAAATTCGGGGAAGAAGTGTTAACACATCTGGATGGTTAGAGCTGGTCTCTGTGGGCAACTCTTGGGAGAGGCATATGTTCAGTTGTAGACGTCTTTTATTTGTTAAGACAGGCGTTTTTGGATGGTAAAAATACGTAGTAGGTATAAGAAGCACTGTGTGAGCAGAATGATGACAATCACTTGTAAAATGTTTTCCAGATTATCTTCAACATTTATTAATGGGTATTTTCATTACATCCTTAGTATATTGTCATTGCTACACCAATAAAAGATGTAATGAAATAAATCATAACATTCTTGGTAATGCACGTTCATTGGTTAAGAGAATGTTATTCATATTTCGGTTTATATTTGTGGGGTTATTGACATCATCTTGACTGATCAGAGGCATTGGTATGTTTCTAAAACAACTTACTAACTTTTTTCACTAGGAACCGCATGTGATGTCGACTGTATCATGTTCTTGCGAAAAACATATTATACATTCTTGAAATGAGTCAGAGTTTGGACTAGGACACAAACAGGTCATAATGTTCCTTACTTTCATGATAATATTTGAAGAAAATTAAACAGAAGCCTTGTAGAGCAGAAAATGCGTTTGATTGACAAAACTGACAAGCAAGAGTTTGACATTTCCAATACCAACCCAGTCTGTCTTGTAAATAGTAATTATGTTACATCTCTAATAATTTATGTTGAAATCGATTTATAATGTTACTAACTTACCAAAATCCCGCTTAAAATATATTCAACAAGCCCACTGGTATGTCAATAAAAATATATATAATACCTACGTTACCTGAATCAATATGAAAAGAAAAAAACTTTATCTATTCCCGTATTCGTAATACATATAATAAAATACATAATTATTTTTTTTTACCCTGTTTTATTATAATAAAAAGTCCTCATCTCTACCTACTATATTTCTTTTGCTGTACCCAATAGGATGGGTCCACGATTGTTCTTTTAAACAAATGTTTACCACCTAAGCATATGCATTGTGGAATGCAATAAAGTATTGAGAATTGAATCTGTTCAATAGATTTACATGGCCTAACCACTACCGACGCAATTTAAGAGACAATCTGTGAGAGAGAGGAAAGTCTAAGAGAAGTATGGATTTACTAGCGGCCTGCTCATACTTTGTACAAGTGCAATCTACTGATGTAGCTACAAGATACAAAATATACAAGATACTTCAAGAAGCTACAAGATACTTCAAAATATTGCGATTTTTGTGCTGTAATATAAAAATACCAGCATATTATTGTCTCACTGCAGGGTAAAAGCACCTTCTCATACAGAGAAGACACGAGCATTGATCACCCTTGTTCGAGACGTTTTGGTTTAGATTTTATATCTTATCTTAATATATATAAATTACGTGTCACGTTGTTTGTTCGCGATGGACTCCTAAACTACTTAACCGATTTTAATCAAATTTGCACACCGTGTGCAGTTTGATCCAACTTGAAAGATAGGATAGCTTACATCTTAATTTAGGAAAAAAAAAGATATGAAGTAAAATTATGTTTTTATAAATTATGGTAGGGTAGGTAGGGTAGGCAGGGTAGGCAGGGTAGGCAGGGTAGGCAGGGTAGGCAGGGTAGGCAGGGTAGGCAGGGTAGGCAGGGTAGGCAGGGTAGGTAGGGTAGGCAGGGTAGGTAAGTGATAAAGATGGTCTACCCCAAACATTTATATGGCAAAACAACGTTTGCAGGGTCAGCTAGTTAACTATAAATCTACGTTTCTTCGCGCTATTTTCCTTCACTGTCAGAAATGTTCAAGATAAACTCAGAAAAAGTCACATTGGTATTGCGCATGAGAGGTGGAGCCTTAACCACTGGACCATGATATTCTATGTTATTTAAAGTAGGTTTAATTATGAATAAATTCAACACATAAAACTTCCGGAATCAAATTAAAAATACTAACATAAATTCACACAACATGATGCACTTGCATCATAAAATTAACCATTGTATGTCCAATCTCTGTAATGAGATGGTTAAACAATTGTTTGTTGGCTTATCTTCACGCTCGTGTGGGTTTGTGTGTGAGCAGGCATCCAGCTATTATGTGCGTTCACAAATGACTGCTTATTAATATTTTTGTGTTTCAGCTGCATCAATTAGTGCAATGACATTAGGGTTGATTTGATTTGGTTAGCCAATTTTGGTATAGAAACAAACAAATGAAAATATTGTGTTTATTAATTATTCCACTTCAGCATAAAACAGCTGTCTACATAATAACAGTAATACACTGATACACTATGCGAATTGTAACTAATTGCAGCTTGTTATAATCTCGTGTGTAGTTGTTAATAAAATATAAAGCATCCCTTGTCTTCACCTCAAAAAGCCAGTCAAAAAGCCAGGTAGCAATCGCAAAACCATAATGCCTACGTATTGACCTTTTAAGACAATTTGCAAATAAATCAATAGGTACCTATTTATTAGTCGTAAAATATCAGTTTAGGGAAAACCATAATAACCACAACAAGATGTTTCCTTATTCAAAGAATGAGATAATTAGAGAATTACAAATGGAGCATTTGACATTGAATTGAGGGATACGAATTAATGATGACTTGAGTATCAATATTTTTGGTCCAAACCTTTCATTACGTTTTATTTTGTGTTACAGAAGTTATTGAACTTATCAACCAATATTTTAGGATCGTGACCGGGGAAAATACCAATGACCAACCAACGGCTTTCTCGGGGATATTTTCCTTCGCATTTTTATGAACTTAGAAATATTTGTAATTCTGATTTTAATGTGCTAAAGACAACTAGACGAAGTCTTGAATATTAAATATTGATAATATTAACAGATACAGAAAAAAATATGATCTCAAATCTCTTTTTTAGGTATTTAAAAAAAATACCTAAAATGAAAGATTTTTTTTAATGTAAATAAATTTTATTCAAGCTACGTTTATTTTAGCAAATAAAAGAAAGAAAGAAAGAAATTCCCAGAAAATAAAACTATTTACTAACTTACCTTTGCTAAGTTTGTACGATTCTTCTTCCGTCATTTTTATTATTTTAATTAACTTAAAAAATATCACAAATTAAATACTGATCTGTTGATTGACAAAATTATAGTCTTTAATTACATAAATTATTTATTTTACCACTAAAATAAATAATACAGGTGCTGTTCTAAATTTTTTTATTTCGAGCGCGGTCTTCGCGCTTGTGTTGCGCGCGCGCTACCTGTCGATAGACTTGATCGTTTTTTTCTTAATCACAGGCAAAGGCATCTCAGTCAATGCCAAGGACAAGTTATGCAATAGCGAAACCAATGCGCTCCGTATTGTTTGTGGCACAACGGAGTAGTCATTAATGTGGATAGCTGGTCAAGATAGTCTATAGGCTGGTGAACAATGTTTTTTTGAAGTGAAAACTTCTTTAGGCGCGTTGGGTATTTTTGAGATGGGAAAAAATAATTGAGCTCGCGACACTTTTACCGTTACGGTTACCGACACCTCATTAAAAGTTTTTCCTACACAATCATATTGTTCAAGTTTTCACTTTTGTCGAGTGCCACTGTTTTTTTTTTGTAATTTTTCTGGTTAATAGGTCCGCGAAACGATTAATTGCAATGGTCAATGTTTTGTGTTTATTTTTAATCGTTTCAATTGTATTTTGTAGACGATCAATTTACGCATCAAAGTGTATGAATCACGTACCGGACCCTTTACAGTTTTTTGCGCGTAATCAGTCATGTGTATAGAACACAATAATTATGGGATTCAGTTTAGAAACATGCCGCCTCGCTAGAAAAAATGGAGACTATTTGGGGGTTCTAGAGGGTCTCCTGAACCCTCCAAAACAAGTTTTAACACGAAAGAGATGTCGGGGTTTCGTACGCTCGCTTTGCTCGCTCACTTAAGCCAATCGTCTCCTACGTATTAGTTAGTAGTTCTTTTGAAACGATTTTTTAAAATGACATAAATCTCATAGAAAATCGGGGCCGGAGTTTTCGGGGCTCCTATTTCTGTCTGTAAGGTTTAAAGGAACCTAAAACGTACACGTATCATATTAAAAATCGTTTATTTTTTTTTCCGGCGGGGGAGGAGGGAACCCTCCCATCTTTTCGTCCATTACCCCCTATCGAGGTGGCACGTTTCTAAATTTAAACCATAATATGCAGTGGAGAGGCATTAGCGCACAGAAAATCATGTTGTCTATAGTAGGTACAAATAAATTATTCTTATTCTTAGAAAGATTCTGCTACTTAGGACCTCTGAAATCTACAAAAGGGTGTGGTTAGTTTTTTAACACATAGGGACTCATTTAAGGTACGTTATATACATACAATAGACTTTTTTTTGAAATTTTTATTTCTGCCATCGCTAAGAAAAATAGTTATTTGAATGGAATGCGTGTATTTGTATGAGATTATAGACGCTCTGACGTCGGGCATATAGGAAGAGGTACCCTGGTGTAAGCTGTTTGCCGATGACATTGTTCTTGTCGATGAAGATGAACCTGAGATCCAGAGCAGATTAGAGAAGTGGAGAACAGAAGCTGGAGAATGTTGGCTTGAAATTCAGCAGAACCAAAACTGAATATATGTTCTGTGATTTCAGCGGTCTCTCCAGTTCTGGAGCCACAACGCTTGATGGCGCGCTTTTCCCGGTCTGTTCCGACTTTCGGTATTTCGGTTCACTCGTGCAAAGATATGGCGAAGTAGATCGGACTGTTAATTCTGTACCTGTAATGGGAACAATCTGCGATTCCCGCATTCCCTTTAAACTTAAGGGGACCTGGTGTCTTATATGTATCAGAAAGTTGGGCCACAAAAGGGATGAATGAAAGGCAATTGCATGCAGCTGAGATGAAAATGCTAAGACGGATGTGCGGTGTTACGCGAATAGATAGAATAAGAAATATGTACCTACATAAGAGGAATTCTGAAAATGGCACCGGTGACTGAAAAGTTGTATTGAAATCGGTTATCATGGTATGGGCATGTGATACGGAGGAATGAGGAAAACTTTGTGAGGAAAGTTTTGAGTATGATGGCTATAAGAATAATGACGATGTGTGTATTTGTGTGCCACTTTTATGTGTAATAAATAGGTGGGTAAGTTTTGTTATTTACACCTACCTACTTAAAACAAGCTATCTAAATGTTGATACCACCATCGAAAATACTTTACAAAAACTTCTACTGTGGGAAATGTGCATAATCACTGCTGTGGAAATATGCATAATCACCGCATTTGGCATAATCACTGCTGTTAGCAAACACATGCATCACATTTTCCCACACTTCCTTCAGGGATAATGAGTGTAGACGTCACGTATATGTAGGTATACATTACGAGGCAGCTTATATACGTAAGTAAACATTACGTAGGGCGTAAGTGAGTAAGTAAGACTCGTAATGTATCACGTCAATACCTTTCCCGGCTTTATTTCCTCAACCTTAGTCATAGTGGTTAATGAACCTATATTTATGACAGTCATTCTGTCTTGTTCACTACACTATGACACGTCGTCTTTTCGACGCGGTAGTTATTATCATCTAAACAAAATCGCCTTTCATGTCTGTCTGTGTGACGGCTTACTTTTGAACTGCACAATGTATTTGAATGCGGTTTTCACACTTTTCACCGTTTTTCAGAATTTCTTCCGGAAGGTTCATGTCTGTAAAACATTAATATTTAACTCAGATATAGCACAGAAACCTCGATATTTCAATATGTCGCCACATTAGTAGATGGCAACCGTCTCTTCAAACAAAAAAAAAGAAAAGAATTGCGCACCTAAAACATTTTGAAAATCAAAAATCATCCATATTTTAATCACTTTTGATTAACTGATTAATTGACTCGAGCGTCCGAAAAATAATCGGTCGTCTACAGGTGAACCTTTATAAAATCAGAAATGATTTGCTAAAATTCAAAATATTTTTTATTTCACATAAACCTACATAGGCACTTATGAAACATCAGAAGCTAGGCGCACGGTTCCAATTGGTCGTTTCCTATGGAGAAGAGCCGGCAAGAAACTCCACGGTTACTCTTTTAAAAAAATTGGCTTTTACAATACTTTCAAATAACAGTGTTACTAGGTATGGGAGGACAGTGTAGGTCTTGCAATAAGTACCAAGTATTTAATTAAATAGAAAATGGTCTACAGGTCTTCAATCCACTAAGCCTACAGCATTTTCACATCCACAAAATAGAAAAGAATCTATACAAAAGATAAATAAATTAATAAAAGTAAAAACCTATTTTAATAAAACGCAATTATATGATTGCTATTACAACTGTAATCAATCTGAATAATTATCATGTCCACAAAAGACACAAATAAAGAGTTGAAATTAAATCGTAGGTCAAACTAAACTCAAAACCTATTCTCTCTTTTAAATATATTTTGATTCGTGAAAAATTTCAATAATGAGCTACTTGTTAAAAAAAAAACCATTTTCATTCCGACATATAACGATGGGGTCCTGTGGGTCGAGGAGGTTGAAATGAAAATCCAAGATGGCGGTCATGATTTTTTTTTATGGTTGCCGTTTTCGTGGTTCTCGAAGGTTTAAAAAGAAGTGCAATTATTAATAAGGTCCTATCGTTGTTTAAAGTTCAAAAAATTGTTTGACACGCAGGTAAATATTTCCGGTTCCTAAAATTTTAAAAAACACGGCCTTTTTAATATCATAAAAATCTGTTTTGTTAACAGTATTGTTTCAGGTTTCAAACAATTTGACCAGCGCTTTTTTCGGGTGTTCCATCTGAAACAACAAAGTACAAATTAATTAAGAGATTATGAGGTTATATTATATACCTAGATAAAAGAGAGGGCTGTATCCGTACACACGAATATGGTAGCCTTCAGGTTTGTACGACTACAGACGTAAATGTGACGATGCTTAGAGCATTCTGTACAACCTTTTACACATGCAGCTTGTGGGAGAAATATTTGCAGGCATCGTAGTGTGGAGCCCTTTGTATTTCATTTAATAATGCGTTCAGAAAACTTATGGGATTGCCATGGCATTGCAGCGCGTCAGGAATGTTTGCGGCGGTGCGTGTAGATTACACTATAATGCGCAAGCGCGCAGCATCAATGGTGGTGAGTCATGGTTTGCTCCAACAGGGTGATGAAAATGATAGCTGATAGAGTGGACTGTCCAAATACATGATTCGGCGCGGAAACTTGCTGATTTGAAAGGTCCAAAAAAAAGTAGTAGAGATGTCACAGTAATTTAATTTTTATTGTAAAATACAACATCAATTTTTTTCAAATTACCCCATTAAAAAAAGTTACAAGGAGCCAAAACGGGCTAGCGGGAGAAAGAGATGAGGCGCTCTGGCAGCTATTAAGCCATTAGCCATTGGTATAACTTTTTATAACAAGCTACCCTCTTCTTTTCTAGATTTGCCTTTTAATGCATTTAAAACTAAAGTAAAATCCAACCTTTGTTCAAAGGCATACTATTGTATCAACGATTACTTGAATGATAAGAATAGTTGGTCGCTGTGATTAACTCAAGACAATGTTTATGTTCTTTCTCCAGAATTAGCTTACCTACTGTCAGTTTATATGAGTTTTTATTTTTAATTTTATTTTATTGTTGACATAATCTACTCATTACAATGTTTTTGTTATGAGTTGTATTGCAATTTGTGGTTAGCTAGCGACTTCGACAATTGATCATATTATTTTTTGCCTGAGCAACCAGCAGCAAGTTCGTCATGCTCCCTTAGATGTCACTGCTTGCGGTAGCGTCGGGGGTCGGGTTGCCTCCTTCCTTCAAATATGGCGAGGGGGGTAATGGCTGATCTTTGAGTTATGCTCGTGGACGAGTGCTGCTTGGTCGTCTTGCTGATCATGGTTTTGTTATTGTTACTAGTAATTAACTGTTCATTTACCCCGATGGTCCTAGTTTATCATTTATAACTGCCAATTACAGCTTTATGTAAGCGGGCACGCCCTTTATGTCTGGAGGCTTTTATATATATATTTAGTTCTTTTTACGTTTAGTTTTTATTTTTTTTAAATATTGCTTGAGTATAGTTCTCGATGTTTTTGGCTGGTATATTGGCGTGTGCTAGCTGGCATATGGCCTATAATTTATCATTTGAATTATGTTTTGTGTTGCATAATGTAAGTTCTTTTGAATACTATTGTATGGAATCATTTTTTCTAACTTGAACAGACAGCTGTGCTGCTGGGGAGTTTGTTGCACCACTTCTTCTTCCCAGCTAAAGGCACTAGGAAGTGGTGAAGGGTGGGCGTTTTTGGGGGACTGTCTTATGTAATTTTGACGTTCGAAAAGTGCTGATTCTCAGCCTACTTTGAATAACCCATTATCTGTTACGGCGCCTCATTAAGGTGGATAACAATTAAAATTCTATTGTGTCTCGTTAATGACAGTTGAAAGGATAAATGACTTTTGAATTTTGAATTTGAATTTTGAATTAAAAAAAAAACTTCGACGGCAAACGCGCGCTGCTCGTTGGTCCAACGCATGGCGCGAAATACACTGCAAGTTTCCGCGCCGCAACTTGTCTATTGCAATGCTGTTAGTTACATGTGTCGCCCGATCGTGTATGAATATTCGCTAAAAGTATAGATAAGATTTTATTTTATTTTAATTTTCGCATTGGAAGGCAAACGCTTTCTTCTTTTATGGCAATTTAGTCTCGTTCGATTGTGCCTATCTTATCCTATCTCGTTTTTTGTTTCTACTCTATGTAGACTTAGAAAACATTTTAACATCTACGAAATTATAAAAAAAGGTCTTACCATGAATCCAGACATTTGTTCCGCATTCACCCGAGTATCAAGGTGAGAACGACTCACAACCCGGGTGACATCGCCTGAAGGTGAGTAACATAATGCTATCAAGGTTAGCGCTGGCTCGAATGCACCTACATATTCCAAACTATATGAAAGTATAAATTAATGGAGCTTCGAAGCTAGAAATCTAGTCAACGAGCTGATGAATGGTATTAATATTGACAAAATATGAACAGCAACAATTTATTGATACAAAGGATGGACTGTGTGGACGATAATATGGCTCGAGAAGGGTTAACTACTGAGATGACGACTAATAGACAAGTATGGAAGGATAAAACATGCTGCGCCAAAAATGAGAAATATGTATTCAGCAAAAATTAGTCACATTTTAGCAATAGTTAGCTCAGCGAGAACTCTTGCAAATTAGTAGTTATCAAAGTTACACGAACAGCACCGAACAGAGATGAAATCAAAATTAGCACACGACTGACTGTAATAGATGTATTGTAAAATTGAGACATCAGCCATCATTAGCACAATAGAAATGAAATTAATCAAAAGAGATGACCAATAATAGTGATGTATGGAAGAAGACACGACATTGCAAAAATAATCATAGAGAGAGTGTAGAAACTCACAGATACAATTCAACATCAAGCACGAGCTTGTATAAGATTTCAGTGAAGAATGATTTATGAATTTAGCATTTTTTCCAAAAATCAAATCAAAGGACTTGATTTGTAATTGGCACTCCAAATTGACATCTACCTTCCACAGGTATATTTTTTGATCTATCTTCTTATTATATGATACATTTTCTTCAGACTTACACTATAGGTCACTCTCTGTCTTTTAAGTTTTTTAAAGACTAGAAAATAATATATCTCTTCTAAAAAATAATATAAATAACTAATAAATAACTAAAATAATAAAAAAAAGAAAAAAATGATATGTCATCCAAATATAAAATATCATCCAAGTAAAAATAATTAATAATTTGGGGATATCACCTGATTATTCGTTGTTGTTGTGATTAATTCGTTGTTGTTCTAATTTAAATTAGAAATTAAGACAATAGAGGCAACCTCTAGCAACAGTGTACAAAATTGCAAAATAAAATCAAATAAAAGTTTAAAATCTGTAAATAGTATTATAAAATCAAATAAAAGTTTAAAATCTGTAAATAGTATTAACCTGGTGCATCAAAATATTCAAGGATTTATGAACAAAGATTTAGAAGTAGAATTATTTTTGAATTTTAATAGTATTGATATTCTTTGTATAACAGAACATTGGCTTAAAAGCCACCAGTTCTTGTTCAACTTTAATAATCACCAGGTAGGTAGTTCATTCAGCAGAGTTAACGCTATACATGGTGGCTCATTAATTTTAGTAAGTAACCAGCTTAAATTTAAAGACCGTAAGGATATTGTGAGCCTATCTGTTGAGCGGACAGTTGAAATAGCCTGTATAGAATTGGAGCAGTTTATTGTATTAAGTGTGTACAGACCCCCTTCAGGATTGTATGAGTGTTTCGAAAAGGTAATGGATGAAGTGTTGCACAAGATTTGTAACTCGAATAAGTCCATTATCATTGGTGGTGATTTTAATGTTAACTTATTAGAAAACTCAGGTTCTTGTAGTAAAATAGTAAGTCTGTTTCAGTCCTACAATCTTGTAAACCTATTTTTGGAGCCCACAAGAATAACCCCTACTAGTGCCACATGCTTAGATAATATTTATACAGATGTTATACCAAGCCACAAAGAAATTATAAATTTACTAGATTCTGATCATTGCGGGCAGAGGATTACTATCCCAAACCAAAACAACAAAGTGTCTAAAAAGGATATCACGGTTAACCCCAAAACTGGAAGTCGCTTGGAGACTTTTAAAGTTAAACTTATTAATAAATTACCAGTTTTGTCTATTCATGCTGATCCTAATAATCTATATGATGATTTCTTTAATATATACTGTAAGCAATTTAATTCCACCTTTATTCCCAAGACTATTTCGGTTAATAGTAACGCATCTTTTAGTGATTGGGCTACCATTGGTATTCATAAAAGTAGAACACGGCTTTATGAGCTGTACAATGAAAGGACTTATGTAAACACAGCTGAATTTAATTTATATGTTAGAAATTATTCAAAATTATTTAAAAAAGTTTGTTGTATGGCCAAGTCGCGTTATTTGAGTTCGAAGATTAAAAATAGTAGTAATGTAATTAAAACGACTTGGAATATTATTAATAGTGAAACGGGAAGGTCTAATAACCGTAATGCTGACTACAGCCTGTCTATTAATGACAACATAATAAAATCAGACTCACAAGTCGCCGCGGCCTTTGAAAATTTCTTTTCAGATATTCCAGTTTCAACTACTAAATCCCTAAACTCATCACCTTCTGTTGCTGAGTCTTTGCTAAAGGAAAATGTTAATGTTTGCGATTCGGACTTTCTTTTTGAACATATTACCTGTAGAGATATAATTAAAACTTTTCACACTTTAAATGTAAAAAAGACTGCAGATCTGTGGGGTAATTCTGTAGAAGTTGCTAAGTCTATTATTGACATTGTAGCACCTACTTTAGCTCTTATCTTTAATAATTGTATCGACTGTGGGGAGTTTCCTGACCTGATGAAAAATAGTAAAATAATACCTTTGTTTAAATCAGGTAGTACATCAGACCCCACTAATTATAGACCTATTTCAGTACTACCTACCTTTAGTAAAATTTTTGAGAAATTAATTTTAGAGCAATTGCAAAGATTTTTTAATAGACATAAATTATTACATAGCAAACAGTTCGGTTTTACAAGGGGTCGTTCAACTACTGATGCCGGTGTTGAACTTTTAGGTCATATTTATAATGCATGGGAAGATAAATGCGATGCCTTGGGTATCTTTTGTGATTTGTCCAAGGCGTTTGATTGCGTTCTCCATGAAACGTTAATCAGGAAACTCCGCCACTATGGGATCCGGAACAGCGCTCTGAATCTCCTTATTTCATACTTGAGTAATAGGATTCAGAGTGTTGACGTTAATGGAAAAAGATCTCCCGGATCTATAGTAACAATGGGAGTCCCTCAGGGCTCAATTCTTGGTCCTTTCTTGTTTCTTATCTATATTAATGACTTGCCTTACCTCATAAAGGATAACCATGATATAGTGTTGTTTGCGGATGACACTTCACTTTTGTTTAAACTTAAACGTCAGCAGCTGGTTACTGACGATGTAAATAGCGCGATCTCAAAAGTAGTTCACTGGTTCAATGTTAATAATTTACTTCTTAATAAAAAAAAAACCAAATGCATTAAGTTTACCCTACCTCATGTTAGGCAGGTGAAAACTAATGTGTTAATAAAGGGCGAAGAATTGAATCCTGAAGATAGCACAGTTTTCTTGGGCTTAACTTTGGATGCTAAGCTTCAGTGGGGCCCACATATAGATAAATTGACAAAAAAGCTAAGCTCCGCAGCATATGCTGTTAGAAAAATTCGTAATTTGACTGACATAGAGACAGCCCGTTTAGTGTACTTTAGCTATTTTCATAGTGTAATGTCGTACGGTATTCTGTTGTGGGGAAATGCCGCTGACATTCAGACTATCTTTGTTTTGCAGAAAAGAGCTGTTCGATCAATTTATAAATTAAGTCCGAGACAGTCTCTCAGAGATAAATTTAAGGAGGTTAATGTAATGACTGTGCCTTCTCAGTATATTTTTGATAATCTTTTATATGCCCATAAAAATATAAAATTGTTTAAAAAATACAGTGATATCCATAACATAAATACTAGAAACAAACACAAATTTGTTGTACCTACAACAAGGCTCAAGAAAATAGGTGGCTCGTTCAGATGTCAATGTATACGCTTTTATAATAAACTTCCAAGCCACGTACAAGATCTAAGCCTTAATAAATTTAAATCATTCATTAAACGTAAGTTGTGCCAGAAAACTTTTTATACCGTTAAAGATTACATTGAGGACAAAAAGGCTTGGGATTAAGCTGCTCCAATTATTATTTTTATTTTTTACTTTTGGAACTTTGTTTATTTTGCAAACTTCAAAATTATATACACAATGACATGAATATTTACTTTGTTAAGTATAACATTATTATTATTTTAATTGATGTGAATGTGAGGACTATGTAGCTCATGTATATATATTTATTTAATTTTCTCAGTTACTACTAATGATAATCTGGCAGTTTTGAGTACTTTATGCGGCCTACCCAAATGTCCTTTCTTTGGTATTGTTCGTCGAATCGTTGAGCTCCTTTTAAGTTCTGAGTTGAGCTGCACAATTACTGACAAATGCGTGCACTGACTGGACAGGTCCACTCAAATCTGTATGGTTCTTTCCTCAAAAGATCATTTCAGGCACAAAACTACATGGTCCTCATATGAAATGCTCTGACCAAGATTATTTCTGGTTATTTTTTTATTTTATTATATACACATTGACATTCATGATTTTTATATACAATGACATGAATATTTACTTTTAAAGTATTATATTATTTTAATTATTGTGAATGTGAAGACTATATGGGTTACCTTTTTGTTTTGTTTTTAATTTTTTTTCTCAGTTAGTTTTAATCATGGTCTGACAGTTTGAGAAATTTATGTGGCCTACACAAATGTCCTTTTTTTGGTATTGTTCGTCGAATCGTTGAGCTCCTTAAATTCTGAGTTGAGCTACACGATAAATGACAAATGCGTGCACTGACTGGACAGACCCTCTCAATCTGTGTGATGCTTTCCTCTAAAGACCACTTCAGACACCAATCCACATGGCCTTCACATGATCTGACCAAGATTATGTCTGGACTTTAAAAGAGACTGTGACCTCTGAGTTTGTTTCGGCCTTTCTTCTCAGAGTAGTCAGATAGGAAACGCCGACCTCATCTAGTTTTTAAAATATGATTGACGTGTAAAAGTGTTTGTACAAACCTACTTACAGAAATAAAATCATTTATCATTTATCATTAAATTCAGTGAACAAAGCGGTATTACCGGTTGCCCCTACGAAATATTGATAAGAATATTAAATAACTATTTTAATTGGAGTTTTAGTCAGATTAAAATCAAAAATGAAAATCTTGTTTTCAAGTGAACATTGGTGCGAATAAACCATTTTTCAGAAGAAAATATGAGAAACTTATATGTTGAATCCATTTTGAATGTGCTAAGAAAGGAATAATACTAACAGCATAGCGGCTCCTTAACGAGATTATCCTCCACATATACACGCAGTTCCAAAATTTAAAAAGAAAAAGAAGGCTGCACTCTACACGCGCGGCGCGGCGGCGCCCTAGGCCCGCGCGCCTGCGTCAATGTGCCACTTCCAAGTGACACAAGTGACATAACTGACAATAGTTAGTGAATTTCGTAAATTTTTTATTATTAAGTTTTTACTTTTCTACTTAGGTAAGTGCAAATATATAAATATATGTTAAATGCCGGCTGTAGCGACGCCGGAAATAGCGCTAGTCAACCTGCCACATCGCTCGATGTCCAGGTGAGATGTCCCCATTGCTCCCAGCCGCGCTTCTTTAAAGGCGAACGGGGGCTACGGATACACTATGGCAAGGTTCACAAACCACATAGTGTACCTTTGTGCCCCCCAATCCCACCCCCAATACCAAAAACTCTAGATCAAAGCTTGTGGAAAACATTATCAAAATTCAAAAATTCTACCCCAGTTCTAAAAAGAGTTCCCCGGGGCGCGAGACGGTCCGTTGCACTGAGTTTGGCGCGATGTCTCCGTCTTGCAACTCAGGAGAACTCGCAAAGTGCCTGGGAGCAACTACTCACCTTCCCTTATAGGATTCTGCATGTCCAAAAAAAATCGGCAACCAAAAAAACCTTGACGAGCCAAATTAAAGATAATTGCAACAATTCGACCCTTAGTTTAGATCCAAAATTACCTGTTTCCAATAACCCTACACGGAGAGACCTATGTTCACATGTAGAATCCAAACTAAGTGAAGGTGACATCAGGGGAGCGGCCAGGCTACTGTTCAGTAGCGATGTGGTGGCGCCCTACTCTCCAGAAACTATTTCAGCCCTGGAGAGTAAACATCCAGCGCCTGCCGATGGTCTCACCTTCCCCGACCCCCCCTCCCTCCTGATCCGAATTCAACACATCTCACCGTTACTGCCCCCCAGCTGATTGCTGCCGTGAGCTCCTTCCGAAGTGGCTCCGCCGGCGGCCTCGACGGCCTGACTCCTCAACATTTAAAAGACCTATTGAGTTCAGGCGCCGGGGAAGCTGGTGAGTTACTTTTAAAGGAGCTTGCGGCTCTAATTAACCTGATGCGCAACGGCAGTGTGAATGATGCCGTCGTCGATGTCTTGTACGGGGCAAATTTATGTGCACTGCGCAAGAAGGACGGCGGCATTCGCCCCATTGCCGTTGGGTGTACCTACAGGCGTACGGCAGCCAAAATTTGCTGCAGACTATACGGGGAATCCTTAAAAAATAAGTTCCAGCCCCTACAGCTTGGGTTTGGATCCAAAGGGGACTGCGAGGCTGCCGTACATGCCCTTTCTAGTTTTTTAAACTCCGGTAAAGGTGAGGTCATCCTCAAGGTTGACGTCAAGAACGCTTTTAACTCCGTTAACAGGGACACCCTGTTGGCCGAAGCAAAAAAAGTGTTACCGGAAATTTATGGTTTTTTGTGGCAGTGCTATAGGCACCCTTCAAAATTACTCTATAAAGACAACGTTTTGGAATCTGCAGTCGGATGCCAACAAGGTGATCCCCTCGGGCCAGTCATTTTCAGCTTAGCTATTCACCCCATAATACAACAACTAAATTCAAAATTTAATGTGTGGTATTTAGACGATGGGACCCTAGGAGGTGACGTAGATACTGTTCTAGAAGATTTCCAATTCCTAAAGCAGCAGTTCCAATCCATTGGCCTCGACCTCAACTACACAAAATGTGAAATTTACCCTTGTGAAAATACCGACAGACAATCGACTATACACAAATTCAACTCAATAGCCCCAGATATCAAAGTTTTGGAAAAAAGTTCACTGCACCTCCTAGGTTCCCCAATTTTAGAAGACAGCTTTTCACCTTTCGTGGACGAAAAAATTAAACATTTCAACGACATTTCGGATAGACTTTCTAAAATTAATGTACATTCGGCATTCACTCTTATCAGACACTGCTGTTTCGGTCCAAATTTTATGTATTTCCTCCACTCTTCCCCTTTATGGAAGAAGCCACAACTTTTAGACAAAATTGACCAAACCATTCGAAGCACCTTAACATCAATCATAAATGTGGCATTGGACGACCGCGCATGGCTGCAAGCCATTCATCTGACAGCTGCTGTCATCGAAGCTAGTTCGGCTCTTCAATTTTAAATATATAAAAAATATTAAAACACAGTTCTCCGGTCTATTAATACAAGTCATCGATTAATTGCGTCTCAATTAAGGTCTACAAGTGTTATTTGTGCTATAGACACTGAGTGTAAACAATAACATCTAAAATAAGTGCACACTACAAAGTTATCAACAACTGACAATTAAACAAAAAATCTGCCTAGTGAACTGCAAACATAAGTGCATTTCAAAGACACGCAGTGAGTACAAAGTGTTTTTCTTACAAAACAGTGCAATATTTACACAAAACTATTTAAAAAAAGTGCAAAAAACAATCTAACCGAACTTCGAAATCGCCTACCCACTCTTCTCAAAAACATAAAAATCAACCGTTAATGTCAATCAGCTGACTCGAGGAACTAAAGACCTTTTTGAATTTCATTTGCAAGCGTCTCGGTGGCACGTAGAGATCGAGCCCGGACTTACGATTTAAGTGGCTCAAGTTCGATCCTTACCGAACGCAACTCTTTTTGTATTACACCAAACAACATGGAGCAAGTAAATAATATCACCACAAGGAAACAGCGACCAATAATTAAATCACGATCAATGGAGTCTCTTGAACGCAGCTTAATTGACACAAGTTTAATGTCTTGTGATGAAATACTGGGCAGAAGCTTAGATCTATCCTCAAATATTTGTTCCACATACATGTTGGAACTAAAGGCAGAAATAAAGGAATTAAAATGTCAACTAGAAAGTACACAAAATGAAATGGAAATTATTGTTCTTGAAAACTTAGACTTAAAAAAACAAGTATTGAATATAAATCAGGAGCTCAGCGTATTAAAACAATTGTGTAGAAGCCCGTTGACTGCCCTCAATCATAACATGTCATCAAGTTCTAAAAAGAGTGCACGACGACGGCTGACAAACAGTTTCTGTGCTTCTCCTTTGAAATTTAATGACGTTACAAACACCGAAGAAGCTAAATCTGTAACCACCATGACAGAAACTGAATCTAAAACTGAGCAACCCTTGACATGCGCAACAATTGACAGAAATTCTGAACCTGAACCGGCTACTCTACAGAGCACATCATTTATCGGACATAAAAAGTGTGCAAATAACCCAGAATCAACTAAAATACAGGAAAACAACATCAAATCTAGGAAGTACAACATTCTAATTCTTACTGATGAACAGGAAAGCGATATAGGTAGTTACCTACGGCGTGACTTAGGAGCGGACTATGAGGTACTGTCTATAATAAAACCGAAGGCACCCACGGATGAAATAGTTAATTCATGTGTTCCCTTTTGTAAAAATTTTGACGAAAGAGACTTTGTAATAATATTGACAGGCACAAACGATGATAATCCTTTTACTATGCAATCCTTTTTACATTATAATTTATATAAAATCTCACATACAAATGTACTAGTTGGAAATGTACACAATGCAAAATACATCAACACGTCAAAAATTAATTCTATTCTTAGTCTTATATGCGATAATTTGAAGCATGTAGAATTCATTGACAGTGGTTATAAACAAAATACAATAATCAAGTCACGGCTATTTTTAAGAGAAATTTTACGTATTCAGTATCGAAACAACTATACGAAATACTGTAACAACATAGTGCGCAAAAACATAATTTCTTGGAAGACTGAAAAATGTAACCTTACTAGTAGTAGTAGTAAAACTAACCCCCGAAAAGGCAATATTCAATATTACTTCAAACCAATTCCTAAATCAATGCCAAATATAATTTCAGAACCTTCATGTATTCATACTTGTGCTCGTGCAATACGGCAAGCTGATGATTTTTTTCGTGGGTAATAAAATAGGGGACTCTAGTTTACACAAAGCTAGTAGTAGAAACTGTAATCGGAATGAAAAAATCACACTTAGATTACAAAATATAAACGTATTTCACCAAAATGTGTGTGGTATTAGTAATAAGAAGAATGAATTGGATGTTTATATACAATCTCTTGAAATCAGGGTAGACTACATTTGCATTAGTGAACATTTTTTAAACGATAAGTCCATGATTTCTTTTTCTTTAGATAACTACAACCTGATTTCTTGCAACACCAGAAGTAAAAAGACTAGAGGTGGTAGTTTGATCCTGGGACATGTGGACAGAAAAGTAGAGAATATAGATGTAATTAACAAACTTTATAAGATGGACAGCTTTGAAATATGTTGTATTAAAGATATCGATACTGGTCTATACATATGTTGTTGTTATCGTAGTCCTTATGACAAGAATTTTGAACAATTCATGACACGCATGGAAAAATTGCTGGAACATTTATTTAATAGGAAATGTATCATATGCGGAGACTTTAATATAGATTTACTTTTGGATAATAAACAACGCACTGAATTTGTCAGCTTGTTGACGTGTTACAATTTTAGGCATCTTGTTAACACTGCAACTTTTATTCGAAATTACTCATTTTCGTGCATCGACAATATCCTAACAAATTTGACTGAATATTATGTAAAGGAATGTGAAGTAGACCATTATGGTCTGGCTGATGGACATGGAGGTCTTTTAGGTCAATTTTGGGTGGAAACTCTGACAAGCAAGTCAAGTCACTATAACCAGCATATTGTTATAAATAAAAGAATTTTCAGTTCTAATAACGATACATATTTTGAGCAGGGAATATTGAGACATAACTGGAGTAATATGGGAATTAATACATTTATAAAAAAGTTCTCAGAAGTTTTTAAAAATAGTTACAAAAAAAAGAAACGTAAAATTAACATTATAAAGAGTACTAAACTAAAATGGATCACCAAAGGTGTGAAAATCTCCAGCAAAATGAAACGCTTTTTATGCGCTAGTAATGGTAATAATCTTGGACCTAGTGTTCTTAATTACAAAAATAAATACATCAAAATTTATAGAAGGGTTATCATGAAAGCTAAAAAAATTACAGTTAGGGAAAAAATTAATAATTCCACAAACTCTAGCAAAGAAATTTGGCAAATTGTTAACAATTGCACAAATCGCTCAAAAGTTATACATACGGAACATCTACTACTTAAAATTGACGACAAAATAGTTGATGATCCCGAAGAAGTAGTTATCACACTAGCAAAACTTTTTGATAACAAATGTCTTACAAGTAAAAATGAAAATGAGGAAGCGACTTTATTACTTGAGCAGAGTACACAACGGGTCGAAAACGAACTTTGTTTTACTCTTACCACTCCAGATGAAATTTATAATATTGTTAACAAGATGAATAATAAACGTTCTTGTGGATATGATGAAATTCCTGTATCTGTTATTAAAGATCATATAAATATACTTGCAGAACCGCTTTCTTACTTCTTTAATAAGTGTATTAATGAAGGAATATTTCCGGAGCAGCTAAAAATAGCCAAGATCATACCAATTCACAAAAAAGGCACAAAAACTGATCCTAAAAATTACAGGCCAATCTCTCTGCTGCCAACGCTTTCAAAGATATTCGAAAAAATTATCAAATCTCGGCTTATACTTCATATTAACTTAAATAAAGTCTTACATAGAAGACAATTTGGATATCAAAAAAATGTGGGCACAGGAGACGCAATATATACTCTTATTAATGATATAATCAATCAAATAAACAATAAAATGAGAGTAGCTGGTGTATTTTTAGATTTGAGTTCAGCATTTGACACTGTTGATCATGATCTACTTATAGCTAAACTAAATCATTACGGAGTGAGAGGCAAAGCCGCCCAACTCTTGATATCCTACCTAGAAAACAGAAAAATGTTTGTAGAAATCAGTGAAATGCAAGATGGACATAGACTAAGTTATAAATCACCTTTTTTTAATATTTATGCCGGTGTTCCACAAGGATCGATACTAGGGCCCATATTGTTCATTTTATTTACCAATGACCTAATAAATTATATAAATAGAATTCTACCAGACATACAACTTGTTGTTTTTGCGGATGACACAAATGCCATTATTGGGGCAAATGACATAAAAGAACTTACAGACAAAGTTAATGCGGCTATAAATTATATGTATTCATGGTTTACTGTAAATAAGTTAAAAATTAATAGTACTAAGACCAAGATAATGTTATTCAAAACAACTGCTCGTAATAAAGACACCATGGAAATAATACTAAATGAGGACAAAATTGAACTCGTGAGAGATGCTAAATTCTTGGGAGTACACATAGATGATTCATTGAATTGGAAAAAGGAACTAGCCGCTATTGATGCATCTATATCATCTGCGTGTTTTGCGTTAAGAACCCTCCGAGACGAAATTGACATAAAACATTTAAAAATCGTATACTATGCACTAATTGAGTCTAAGTTAAGATATAGCATACAATTTTGGGGGAACAGCTATAATTATAACTGCCAAAGAGCTTTTATCCTTCAGAAAAGAGCTATACGTACCATTGTCCGTATTTCACAAATAGAGAGTTGTCGTCCACATTTCTTAGATTTAAACATGCTTACAGTACCCAGTCTCTATGTTCTAGTCCTTCTGACTAATCTTAAAAAGTACATGCATGAATATGAGACGGATGAGGAAAGACTGGTTAGAGAGAGCACACGTAGGAAAGAATTGAGAAATAAGATAAGTCCTCACTTCAACATTGTAAAGCACAGTTCACATTATCAAGCAGTGCAATTATTCAATAGGTTACCACTGCACTTAAAAAGTTTGATTTATACATCTGCATTTAAAACAAAGCTTCAAGCATTCCTACTAGATAAGTGTCTCTACTCCGTTGACGAAATGTAATATTATGTTGTGTTACCTTGTGTTTTCTCCTGTCAACTCAAGTAGATATGTTACTAGAACCGACTGTAATTGTTATTTTGTGTAATTATGACATTATTTTTAAATGACAAATGTATTCCTATTAATTATTTGAGTTGACATTAACTATTTCATTTAATTATATTTAATTTTTTATTTTTTTATCATTTTCTATTCCTAATCTTGAATTCTTAATGAGTTGACGTTGAATTTTTTTTTTTTTTATTGTAACTAATTTTTATATTTATCATATGAATGTATTTTTTTTTTTTTGTGTCTTTAGACTATTTCAAACACAATGTAAATTGTTTGTGAATAAATGAATTGAAATGAGCCACACTACCCATTCGTTTTGGTGGGCTCGGCGTCCGCAAAATTTCTAGTGTAAGCTTACCGGCGTTCCTGTCCTCGGTCCACAGCACCGACAAGTTAACCAAAAGAATCTTAACCGTTTCTCAGGTTGACTCTGAAGTGCCGTATTTGACTGATGCCATGAACGCCTGGAAAGTGGCTTGCCCGAATACGGAGCAGCCCGAGAACCCGTCTTCCCAGAGACAGTGGGATGAGCCGCTTTGCAGGTTGGTACGGAATAACCTCTTTAATACGTCCACCAATACTGCTGAGCGTGCACGCCTACTGACTGTGGGGGAATGGGAGTTGGGCCTCTGGCTTCAGGCGCTAACGTCACCCAACATAGGCACTATGCTGGGTGACACGACTTTCCGGCTCGCTACAAGCCTGCGTTTGGGAGCTCCTTGCGGGGCTCCGCACCGCTGTCAGTGCGGTGAAGCAGTCGACCGCCTCGGACACCATGGCCTTTCCTGCAGCAAGAGCGCCGGTCGGTTGGCATGACACGCAAGCATTAATGACATAATCCGTCGGGCTCTTGTCACCGCCGGGGTGCCAGCTGTTTTAGAACCCAATGGCTTGGCACGCGACGATGGGAAGAGGCCAGACGGAATGACCATAATGCCTTGGAAGTTAGGTAGGCCTTTGGTGTGGGACGCAACCTGTGTCGACACCCTCGCGCCATCCCATCTTCCTAGCACGACGAGTTGTGCTGGGGCGGCTGCTGCAGGTGCAGAAAACCTCAAACGGTGCAAATATAACAACCTTACCGGTAGCTATATTTTTGAACCGTTTGGGGTTGAAACACTAGGGCCATGGGGTCCGAGTGCTCATCGATTATTCCGGGACATCGCCAAGCGGTTGGTCGACTCTTCACGTGACCAAAGGGTTGGCCAATTTTTAGGCCAAAGAATTAGCATTGCCATACAACGTGGCAATGCTGCCAGCCTTTTGGGCACCTTTCCCACCGACAGCGATTCGGATGAATTTTTTGATGCCCAATGATTTGTTACTATATTTTATTTTATTTTTTCCTCTGTATATAGTTAGTTTAATTATTACTTAGTAGAATTATTAGTAGAACTTTTGTGCCTAATTGAAATAAAAGAAAAAATTAAATCTCTTGTTGAGAAAAAAAATATAAATAACAATATATCTCCGGAAAAAAATGCTGCATTTCGCTGCCATTGGAAATGACTTCGTTAGTTTTAAAAGTAATTAAATATTATCATTTTGTTGAAACAGAATGTAGTATTAATAAAGGAGACTTAATTTGGTAACACAATTTATTCATAAGTATTTACAAAATTTACAAATGCAACAGTAAGTAGGTATTTTATTTTTTCCTTAAACTACTTTCTCAGCCTTCTTTTCTTCTCCTGAAATTAAAAAAAATTGTTATTGATATTAGGTGCACGATTTTATTTTATTTAAATTTTTGAATTGTTATTATATTTTTATTACGGACGCTTTTAACGTGCACGTCTTTCTACATTGTTCTCACATGTATAAATTCAACACGAATGATGTAACCAATATTTTGTAACAATATTTTGATTTAAAAGAGTGTCCGTGGAGTTTCTTGCCTGTTCTTCTCCATAGGTACCTACTACGCTTTGGAATGGGCAACTAGCTTCATTTTTCTGACTGACCGACCCCTTGACAATTCAAAAGTACCTGTAATTGGTTTATTTGAAATAAATGCTTTGAGTTTGAGTTTGAGTTTGATATTTATTACATAATTACGTAATAGGTTATCCATAAGAATAAGATGAATTAGTAAATCAAATATATTCGACCGTCCAACTTTTTTTATTTTTTTCTTTATCCGTTTCATACGAATGAATAAGATCATTCATTGTTTAAAAATAAGGTTCTTATTAGTATGAAACACATAGTCACATTAGATTAAAGGTATATAAAGATAATAAATTCATATTCATACGGAACGATAACTTTGCTTAAAAATGTATAGTCAAATACGATTTGTGAATTTTGCCCTTAGCATCACCAGCGTTTTCCAGATATCTATCAAGCTTTAAAACAGTTTTTAATTCAAGATCATTCTCACCTGAAGTAACTTCTTTGGTTTCTGGTTCGTTCCAAGACTGTCGTTCACTGGTGCCGAAGATGACGAAGAAGGTGTTGGTGGCGATGTAGATGGCAGAAGCCACGTAGAACACTTGACGCCATTGCTTCGGGTCAGTCTGCAAATATTAAAATTTTATACACTGTAACTTCAAAGATAAAATAAATACTGTGAGATCGTATGATAAAACTGAAATTTTAGGTATAACTTTTAATAATAGCCATTTAAAATTAAAAAAGGGTAACCAAATACTATAGGCTAATAGTTTGATTTGAAAGTGTTCGGATCTTAGAACACATTGAACCAGTCAGGGTCGTAAATACACTCCTAAACGATTAAACATTTATTTTTCAATGTAGTGTTCAATAATATGTAATGAATTAATCTGCCATCACCTATGACATGATTTTAGCAAAAATGACTATGATATGACTTTCTTACTTTAAAGATACTTTTAGTTTCAAAACGGTGAATGAAAACAGCGTGAGGAAACCGGCATGTTAAAGAACCAAACAATTCGAAAACATGCGTCATCCGTCAACCCTTACTGTGCCCGCGTGGTGAATTACGGTCCACTCACTCTCACAGAGAGGAGGCCTGTGTCTCAGCAAAGGGAACATGACGGGCTGATAATGCTAATGCATCTATTCTTCTTACCTCATCCTGCAGAATAAGTCCAGCGACTAAAGGAGCGATGATGGAGACAATGTTTGCGAAGCAGTTGGTGATACCCATCATGGTGCCCGCGAAGTTCGGAGCCATGTCGATGTGGACCAGCTGATGGAAAATCACTTTTTGATTATTAGTTAAAGACTTTCAGCTGGTTTTTTTGGTGACGGCCTAAACAACTAAGGACGAATTTCACTAATGAAATTGCAGCGCTTATTAACCACGTTCATGAGCTGTTAGTGTCATCCATCATTGTTGTGGAATGTTGTAACTAACTTTCGCTGGTCGCGTTCGATTTCATTGGTAAAATTTTTGATTTTATTATTAGTTGTTGCGTATTTTTCCATCGCAATCTGTGTATTGAAAGGCCAGCTCTTTATCATATTGACTTTATACTTTTCGAAAGTTCCCTTCAAACCAAAAATAGTAATCCAACTATTGGGGAGCCGACTTATTATTATTAAACTACTTAATGTAGGTAAGACAAAAATATTAATAATGGTCCTTACTAAATATCCAGTCATATGGCCAGCATTCAGTCCAACCACGAGAGTAAGCAGAGCGACCGCCATGACGACGTCACCAGGGGGAACATAGCCCAACGCTATCAGAGCTATCCCGGGACCATATTCACCTGGAAACATTTTATATTCGACTTAGATTTACATACACACATAAACTCACGCCATTTTTCCATGGGGATAGATTAAAACTATTGAACATCACCTGCTAGGATCCTTACATAAACCTTTTGCTTAGTTTACGTTCATACATCGAGACATACACACACGCCAGTTGCGAGCACTACGCACCTGACCTTTCTGAAGAAGATCACCAATAAGGTCACTATATGTCCTTCTAGGGAGATTTTTTTGTACAGAGATTTATTATTTATCAATGGGACTGTGTCGCCTGAAATAATTATTTTTATTGTTAGTCTGGTTGTTGCAAGCGCAAATTTTGGGCGTGGGATCCTTAAGTTGGACAAAGTGTTATTGAGTTTTCAGTAGCATCTTGGTGTTTGAATTTGATTTGAAGATATGAACCGATATGTGATAGTAAGCTTACCCTTAAAACACACTATACTTAAACATATCTGTTGAAATGTTAGTGTACTATTTAATTCTAAACCTCGGCCAAGCCCTTTGAAGATGAAGATGGTAATAAAAGTGCGATGCTTACCAATACAACTGGAAAGTTTTCTGCACATGCTAATGCTAAGCCACTTCTTTGCGAGGAAGTAATCTGATAAGAATCCGAAGGGAAAGCTTAACAAGTACATCGCCAAGTAAGGAAGAGCTGACATTAGACCATTCTGTGAACATAAGAAAAGGAACACTTAATTAACTCCACGCGTATACATTGACATCTTAACGAGCCACCTATTTTCTTGAACCTTGTTGTAGGTAGGTACAACAAATTTATGTTACCCGTTAGGTATTAGTATACCCATCACATTTGCGGAGTTTTGCTATTTAATTTAATTTTACCCTATATTTATGACTGTGTACTCACCGCTTTTATATCAACTCCAAGCACTTGCTTCATGTATGACGGTATCTCAGTCATGAGCGTCCAGAAGCCCCAGTTGTGACCGCTGTGCACCACGATCAGAGAGATGAACGATAAGTTCGTGGCTAGCTTCTTCCAAGGAGTTGGCAGTCTCTGAAAGAAAGTAGGCGAAAAACTTGAGTCAGAGCAATACTGTAAAGCACTAACCGACCACTTGGTTCGTTAGGTGTCTAATCTACATCTATTCTATACAAATTTATAAGTTGAGTCACTTTTCGTGTCTGTCTGTGTGACTGCATTGTTCTTCAAAACTATGCAACGGACTTTGATGCACTTTTCATTATCATTTAGAGATTTCATTCAGAAAAGTTTATGTGTGCAAAACATTAATACTAAAGACCTACATGATTTTATAATAAAGAAATTGTGATGTTTTGGCACGTCATAAAATCCGTGCAAATCAGGGGTTGGTCGATAATTAACTTTAATAAGACAACTGTCACAAGGCCTGAGACGATAAATGGCTAGTGAGTCCCCGTTCCATTCCACCAGTTTTTACCAAACCAACTACATATGAAAACTTCTAAGATGCCAAAACCATTATTAAGTGTGAGATAATCTCCCAGAAGGGATGACGTGTGCAACGGGATAAAATTTTATAAAAGAAACAAAGATAATCTAGATTTCTGGATTTCTTGAATTCGTTGATTCAGCTCCTTGCTGCTGTCAATACTGCTGATAACGATAAATTCAAATTCCAGCCCCATTCATCTAGAAATTTTACAATAAATTTGTAGGTTTTCAGTATTAAAACTATAAATCTCGATTACGACTGTACCTGTTCTAGAACCTTGTTATCTTTCCTACAAGCCAGATGTAATGTTCTGGATAATTTATATACCTGGTGATAACCCTACGAGGTGTAAACTGTCGATTGGAAGATTTAGAGAGATCTGGGTTACCTAGCTATTCGATGCCATTGGTTCTCGGAATAAACAGATTTATTGTTATTGTGTTTTTTTTCTTATAGCAACACTAAATTCTTTTCGATTCACTAGATAGGACAGCGGAGTCACGATCTTTTTACCAGTTTAAAAAAAAAATATCTTACGTATCGTAAATCTTAATATTGGCTTTAGCTATTAATTATTAGACAATAACGAAATATTAAGAATAATAATTATACATTTGAAATATCTGCTGACAGTAAAGCTGTTATTGGTGCCGATTCTCTTGTCACAAATGCCTCTAAACTAAACTAAAAATCACCAAAATTTTGTTTATTCCTGTCTAACGACGATTTTTCATTCTGAAATAGACTAAAGTGACACAACTTAACTATATTTTAGTTTGACAGCACTAAGATGGCACTGAGATATTAGTTTAGTGAAAATGGCAATTTTGCTATTGTGAATTTGACGTTTTTAACCTAAAATTTAGATTTTCTAACTAAATATGACTATTTTTAATCGCGACTAAAAACATGTGGAATAAAATTGGTTGTCATGAACTAAAATTCACACCAACACCTCGACTTCAGATGAAAAAACAGTACTGAATATTTTTTTTTCTTTTGCTTATATCTCGAAAACGGTGTGTCCAATCGCAAAAATAATGAAAATTTCGACACCCTTTATGGAACCCTTAAACTCCTAACACTCTACATGTAGGTAATATTTTTTCTTATTTTCCATACAAAAAGTGAAAAATCCATATAAAACACGTCGAGGCTGCCCCCCCTGCGCGCCTCCGGCTCTTAAAAGATTCACGTGGTTAGGTATCACGTGTGGAGTCGCGATTGTCAAATTCGATTTAGATGTGTCAAAATTATTTTTAAATTTAGAGAATTTATTTTGCAGAATAGCTTTGAGATTCTCATAGTCAAAAGTAAGGAATTTTAGTGATAGTTTAGTTAGTTTAGTTCGGTGTACAAGAGAATCGGCACCAATGTTATTTCGTTATTTCGTTCTCGGATTTAAGTTGTAAGGGGCAAACTGAAAGACCTGCCTTTCCGTTCCTTAATGAGTCTTATGGAACCTCTTTTATGCCTAGATCAGAAGGAAACGAGAGATTCAAAACTTCAAAGTGTGTAAATAGCCATAGATTGTTCGTTAGCATAAAATCATTTTCATTTTCATGTTTTGAAAAACTTAAATATAAAGGCTCAAAGAACTGATGGCATATCAAACGAGGCAATACAAACAGCACGAACCATATTACTGATACATGACCCACCTATTCCGTTTGCATGAAATAAGGAGAAAGCCTATCGGTCGCTATGGCAATTGAATTTCGTAACTAGTTGTCAACAAAGAAATAACTTTCGTTCTATGCAACCATTAGTATCAAATACCTGTCATTCTATGGTAATGTCTACTTACTGTGCCTACCGGCTATGTACTTTTTATTTTATATTTATGTTTATTTAAGTGTTCTATTCTAGTGCAAAACTATGCTTGTCAGTGTTACGTGAACGGACAACACTATTTAACTAACCTTTTGCTCTCCAATTTGTCCCAGTGACGTTTGTATGTATAATCGTTCCTGCTTCCCGATCATCTTCGACTGCTGCGGGGAGTCAGACCCCAGGAACACGTAAAGCATCACCCAGATGGCGCCGATGGCTCCGTTCACGTAGAAGATGGCTGGCCAGCCCCAGTAGTCCGCTATGAAGCCAGACACCATCATTTGTATTGCTGTTCCGAGCATAGCACCTAGAAATGAGAAGGAATATCAAAATTACATGTGATTCAAGATGATTCTGTTAAACCTCGGGTTAAAGATCGGTAATTTTGTGTAAGATATTTTTTTCAGTTAGAAAGATTAATTTACAATTATTATTATCAATTTCTAGCGTTCATAATGCTAGTCCGGATAAGTAGTTGTTCGTATGATAGCTTGGCAACACAAAGAGCCGCGGAGGAGAGTTTTTCTACGCATCTCTGAATTGCACTTTGTTTTTGGTTCACAACAATGTGTTTTAATTTGAAGGTTTCGATGAAAAGGCAGGCACATATAAGGTCTTTTGACGTCTAACGGTTGAAAAACCATCTTGATTGAAGAAATAGGCAATTGCCCGGGTTTTGCAAGTGTCTATTTAAGGCGGATACCAATTTCAAAGTCCGGTAGGCTGCCGTAGATGTTTATTTCGTTTCTAATACATATTCTTTTTTAACGTTCAATGACAGATTTTCCCAAACAGTCTTCATGTGTTATCCTGTTCAATCTACTTTTTTCAAACTTATCTCAAATTGAAATGTGTCTTTAGTATCTAATCACGTATCGATGTAATCCGGTTTCTTATCAACTGCATTTTGTACTTGAACCTGCTTTAGTACTCTGATAAAATTATGAAGATTGTCACCCAGAACCGCATTATTTATATAACGGCAACCTACAATAGCGTTTATTCTGAAAGTGTGCAACGTGGCAAATAGATGTCAAATATTTCGCTGTTTCGATTAATTTGTTGTTTCGTTCGGATACTGGTCAGATAGCGTGGCAATCTATCCTAAACTCGAGTGAGAAGTTTCATGACTACACCTTTTATGTACCTACCTTTTTGTAATTTATGTCTGTACTAACATAGCTTGTAAGATATTTCATGTGACTAACAATTATGGAATTTGTCTGCATAAATAAATAAATAATAATAATCAATATTTTGTTTCCTAGTTAGCCACATTTCTTATATAAATAAATAAATATTCCATTCATAAATAAATTAATCAAAACAGGTAAATATTGACAGCTATTTACGACGTTGCGAAATTTTAGGATAAACCCTCTTAAAAGCCAAATTAACTGAATCCTAACGAAATACCTACAAAATTGAGTTTATAATAAAAGGTAACTAGGCAAAAAAAAAAAATGACAACCGTCAAATGCTTGGCCGAATTTCACCAATGATACTGAACGTGATCAGCATATCTAAACCACGTTCAAGACCTATCAGTGTCAATAATCTACAACAATGATGACACTGACAGCTCTTACATGCGGGTTAGATGCTGATCGCGTTCAGTTTTATTTGTGAAATTCGCCGTAAATGACGAACAGAATTCGGTGAAATTGGTCCTAAGCCTGGAATGGAGCCTTCACGTATTAAGAGTTGGCTATTACGTTAGTGAAAGCAGCCATAAGTATTAATTTCTAAACTAAACAAAGTCACTAGCCCATAAAGTAATAATAATTATTTTAAAACAAAGTATTTATAACTGACAAAGAATACTCGTGTATTTAGTTAAACAACAATTATCTCGGAAGCCCTATTAACACAGCTAATAAAAACAGAAAGTGTAACGCTATTTTTGTCAAATACTAAAGATAAGCTAACATAATTATGTTTTTCTCAGCCAGTGTTTTTCCTTAGTTATTTTTCTACTTATTATCATTAGTACCTGGGCGACTGAGCTCTGCTCTGGTGAAAACAGAGAATGCTCATTTAATAATACATGATAGTACCTACTAATTCCTTGCTGCTATGATAGTAGGTACTTACTAATTCCATGCTGCGATGTCATTATTCTAAGGTTACCATCTTGTTCTAAACTTTGGGTGACCGAGTTCTGCTCGGGTGAAAATACGGAGAAAACGAATTTTCCCAGATATGAGACCTAACTAGATCGATTTTTCGCCCCCGCAAACCTCTATTTTGCAACTTTCATCGAAATGGTTAGAGCCGTTTTCGAGAACGAGATTACAATTTATACAAATATTTAAATAGTATAGGATGAAATCCCAAAGAATATTAATTTGGTTAAAACTTCGCATTTATGATTTGGGCCACATTTAGCGCCGCTAAGTGAGTCTACAAAAACGATCGTGCTTAATACTTTTCTAATCCAAGCTAACTTTCCTACGAATATACAATATTCTTTACAGCCTGTTATAATTATAAAACCGTTCTCTTTTATTTTTATTTTTTTCCAGGTCGGGAAACAAAAGACGGGTTGATATCAAAAACTGGATGAACACCGCCCAAGACAAACAAAAATTGAAAAGATGGAGGAGGCTTTTAACCCTACAGTAATATATATTTTGTTGTACATAATTAAGAATGTAATTTTAATTGTATGGATAAATAAAGCTATAAATAAAATATTAATATATTTGAACGTTACAGCCTAGAAAGATTTACAAATAAACAGTGTTCCTTTCTCTCCGGACACAAAACCATAGAAAGTAACCAGTTTCCTAAAATCTATAAATACAGAACTTTAGGCCAACTCAAAGGCTACTTGAAAAGGTCGTTTAATTTCCGTTCATCATAACCTTACCTCCATATATCGCGGTCCCGAGCCGGCTCTTCTCCTGTACCGGAACCCATTTGCCTATCAGGTTGTGCACCGTTGGGAACAGGCAGCCTTGAGACAAACCTTGAAGGACACGACAGGCACACAGAACTTGCCAGCCTCCCTAAAAAAATTAAATGATTTGTGCAAAGTTCGGGTCATAAATGTTTATTTTAATGCACCAAAAAAGCAAATGTACATTATATCCCCATTATTTTTCTGTAAACAGGGATATTCTTTATTTTGGATTATAGGTAGGTTCAGAATACAGATTTTTATGACATACATAATAACCAGCTTTGTCGATGCCTCTTAGGCATATAACTACGTTTATAATATGTATTTCATTGGTTTATAATTCTCTTGTTCTGGATAAATACTTGTTTATTTTTTAGAATTTCGATCATAATAATACTGGTCTATGTATAAATGTGTTTATAATAATTTTGAACGGAATATTTCAAACCCTCGGTTTCAGGTGTGTACCTAGGCTAGAATATTAAACATGTTTTTACATAATTTAGGATTTAGATCGAGTCCTTTTAACTTTGCATGCCTGTAACTAAAACCTTTAAAATTTACATGATTAAAACTAAATTAAATTCGTGTTTAGAGTATAAGTAACAATATACTTAATTTTCCTTATTGGTAACCTGATTCACGTAAGGCACTCTTACAATCATATATAAACACGGCTATATAATAAAATTGTATGTTACGGTTCGCATACACCTAATTCTTGCACGTACTCAGTTTCTTTTACAATTTGGTTTGATCGGCTGAGTTCGGCCGACGACGTACGTGCCATGCTTTGGTCGATGATGGATTAGGTGTACGCCTCGCGTTGCTCATCAGATTTGTGTCACTATTTTTCAATGTCTACATTTTCTTGAAACTTTAGCTGTTAAGTAACACTTGTTGGTGTTACTTAAAAGCTAAAATTTATCTTTCATAATAACTCACATAATAAGCTCCAAGAGGTATCAACAGCGAGACAGCAGAGTTGACAGAGATGCAGATTGTAAGGAGGATCTTGCCGCCGAACCGAGCAGCAATCTCTCCGCTCGGGATCTGTAGCACCACGTACCCCCAGAAGAAGGAGGACAGGATGACGGACTGGATCTGCATGGACCAGTCGAAATACTGAAAGACAAAGATGATATTATTACTTTTCATTTAATTTTATTAGATGGTTTTTTTATTTGGCTGGTATAGAACGTGTTATGTTTATGTGTTATATTATTTACCAAACACAAATGATGGAACACTTCATATCGTCTCCAGCGTGTCCTGTTGTCTGCATGTTACACGAACTGATGGATACTACTGAAGGCGCCAAACTTAATTTAGTTTAGTATCGGCACGCTAAGGAGAATCATCATCATTTACCAACCTGCTATAATAAAGTTTTGGCTCGAAGATTTTTGGGGTGTAAGCCATTATGTGATTGTACTTTTCTAAACTTTGATACATTCTTTAGTAAATAACATCATAGATAACATTTCATCACTCCTGTCCTCCTAGAAAAGGTAACTGGTGTCTATAGTACATCCACAATTTGAAACTTGGACGTACAACTGAAGGCGAGACTATTGTTACTAACCGAGTTCAAACATAAACTCCGAGCTGCTAATATTTTTAAATTATATTCTGCTTTCTCACGTAGATAGTCTATAAATAGAACTATACAGCATATTCGTGTTCTTATCAACTACATAGTCTACTCGTTGTGTGATCGTATCTAGATGAATAAGAAAAAGTAAATCCATGTTTATACACGTGATGAAAGTTACTCTGGTCTATCCGTCTATTTCCATATCCTGGCTTAAGCTCTAAACCCATCGTTTCGAAATTGGCAGACCCTGTAACCTGCTACCTGGAGAAGCATAGGCTAATTTTTCATGCTGGATATTTGTTTTGAAAGTTATGAAATTTTAATACAAAATACACGTAGATGAAGTCACGGGCAGCTGTTAGTCTGCAAGTTATCGATAACAAACACCGTCAATACTTGAACCTTAATCTTTATCAGATTAATGTCAGACACTTTTTGAATCTTACCTATAGTTTAGTAGTCACCAGTTTTGTATTGTTACAAAACAGGTTCAGAGATTGGACAAATAATAACCTTCAAAAGTTCTCACACTATTATTTTAGTCCAAGTGTAAAATACAATCTTTATGATTGTAGATTCGTATGACGTAAGCGTAATTAGGGAAGTAGCAAAAGTAAGCTAAAAAGTAAAGTAGTACTGTTTTAAGTAAAGTAATTTCGTTAAAAACTACTGCGATTATGAGTCATTTAAAGTAATTTTATTTTTTTAATCATCATTTTTAAACATAACAACAAGCATTTAATGCAATTAAACCGTTTACAGGCACTTTAAATTGATTGATTTTGAATGACAATAAAGCACTTTTTGCATATTGAGCATTAAATCCAGTACCAACTCTGCAGTTTTTTGTATTTTTAATATCTACTAACATACGAGGTAGGTAAATAATAAAGGTGTTTTAAATTAGGTTTTTGTTTCGCGACCTTGTAAGAACTAGTTTCTCTTATGCAAAACTAATTTAAGAAACGTATTCATGGTAGCGATAAAATTATTCAATTCATTTTTTCTACGCTAAATATATAATACGCTCAATAAATAAATTTAACAAATAAAAGCATTGATTATGACGCTCACCTAATTTGCAAATTTATTTTAAAAAAAATGTTCCTACCAACTGCAAATTCCGGTCGTATAATTTACGCACGTTTCGGAGAGTTTCATGTGCGTTCCATGTAGGTAACACAATCAGTTATAATAATATTTGAAAGGGTGCTCCTTACCGTTTGTTTAACCCGTATCTGTCACAGTTAGATAGGTACTCACATTTTCATAAATTAACATATTTTTCAATTCCAAATAATAATAATATGAAAGTGTGTCAAGGGAGTGTTTTTAAATTTATAAAATGGTAAAACATTACCCTCCTTCTTGGGCAATCGAGTAGAAAGGTGTTAAAACGTTGATACAACAGCTTACAACTCTAAATGTAAATCAGTTTACATTTGGAGCGAAATGGAGGTGACATTGTAGAGCAATTTATTTTATTGTTTTATTATTATTTTATTTATAAATTATAATTATCTTCATCTTGTAAAGTCCACATAGTGGTGAACCATAGACTTTTGATCATGAAATCAATATACAGTCTTTGATTAACCACTGCAATGATCCCAAATACTTCCTTTACGAATACAATCTGTATAGATTGATGCTCACAAATAATAATATGACAGATAAATCATTATTAAGATATATCTAATTAATTATATTATGTGCATGATTAATCTAGTCGATCTCTGAGAAGCAAGGAAGAAATGTATGTGATATTATTAATGTATTGTACCTGTCAATTCATCATTTTCAACAGTAATTGATAATGTTTATCTTAATATTAAAGAAGACACAATCTGCGTCATGAAACGAGAAAAAACTAGACTGATAACAATGACGAGATAAAAATATTATTCGATAATAAGATCAAAAAATTGTAGAGGTGTATTTTAAAGTTATGGTGTACGGTCTTGGTAGACCGACTTATCAAATTGTGTTTTTATGACAACTAAGAACTCTTGTGATTACTTCGGGGTTGCCCGATATATTTCGAGCTCGAACGAAGCTGTTAAGCTCAATTTACATTGCCGCGGATTGGAATGGAGCGAATTTTTATCACGAAATTGGGTCAAAGCATAATGAACTTTATGTCAATTGTGTAACGTTCAAACTAGTTACTACATTATAGTATTTTTACTACATTGAGCTTTAGTCATAGTCTCTCACGCAGACACGTTGCCTAATCGTCTCACAAAACATAATATTATTATATCTATAAACAGTATAATACAAATTAGCTTTTTGTATCTGTCTGTGTCTAAACCGCGCAATGGATTTTGTTGCGGTTTTCCCTTCATGTAGAGACTATATTTTGGAAGGTTTGTGTTTAAAACATGAATGTTTAACTTAGGCAAAGCACAGAAATCTCGATATTTTGCCACGTCACCATTGCACCCGTGCGAAGTAGGGTCGCTAGTAAATAGTTATTTGTTTCTCCCGTATACATTTCTAAACCTTTCATTGGTAAGTTGTAGTGCGCACACCTGCGTAGGTACCGGTGACAAAGTCGTGGGCAGCAGCTACATACATAGTTGGAATCAAAACTTGTTTGTGAGGCCCCTTGATGTGTGGAACTAGTAACCACCCTAAGAAGGAACCGCAGTAACAGCTTAACTTAACCAAAAGTCAAAGTTCAATTTCAACTAGGCCATTAAAAGGCACTTTTGAACATTAAAATTTTTCTCTCTTGGAAAATGATTACAAAATAAGAGAAATGCGAGGAATTTATCATTTCACGTGAGTAGGTTGTGCCATCTGAGGGAAATGTACTGTTATCACGATTATCAATGCTGCAGTCAATATTTTAACAGTTGTTTTCAAACTCAATACCTACTAAGTTTATTATGTTACCACTGTTCATCAGTTTACATGAGTATTTGAAGTTATAATCGGTCATGATTGTTGCAATAATTAACGCCTAATTATATCTACAGATATCCAAAGAAAAGTATGAGCTTCGGGAATCATTGTTTATTTATTTATTAACATAGATATAAAGAAATATAGATCTTATGTTTGGTGAACAGAGCGCTATGTTATGCCAGGCGGCGTACAAATATGGTGTGCAAAACTAACTGCGGATTGCCCCCCCTATCACTAAGAGGATCACGGACTGGAAGAAAGTAAGCACACAGCTGAAATCCAACACGTCCCCTCAACTAGACTCTATCCCCGATCTTTTCGACTCGGTCGCCGACACCACGGCCGCGATCGACTCACTCACTAATCACGTACAAACCGTCCTGAACGATTGTTCAAGGGAAGTTCCAGCGACGGACGACCGTCTCTGGAAATTGCCGGACGACGTGCGTGCATTACTGACTGAGAAGAACGCGGCCATACGTGCCTACGATAGCTTTCCCTGTAACGCCAACAAAGCCCATATGCGCTATTTACAGAGATCTGTAAAGACACGTATAGCGGAGCTGCGGGACGCGAGCTGAGGAAAGTTACTCGGCGAACTAGAGCCCACCCATCAGGCCTTCTGGGAGCTCCAGAGGAAACTCAGGTCTCCCCAGGTCTCAGCCATGCCCCCCCTGACCCGTCCCGATAAATCCATAGCATTCGACGATGCCGAAAAGGCTGAATGCCTCGCAGACAGCCTCGAGGCCCAATGCACTCCCAGTTCTCTACCTGTAGACAAAGCTCACCTGAAAAAGGTCGACGCCGAAGTCGAACGTAGAGCCTCCCTCCCTCCCGTCGATGACCCTGATTGTCCACTGCCCCCCGTCCTCCCGGACGAGGTGCACGACATCATCAAGGGTCTTAAAGTCCGTAAAGCCCCCGGTTCAGATGGCATCACCAATAGGGTGATCCAACTATTCCCTGCCCACCTAATAATGCTTTTGACCACCATCTTCAATGGTGCCTTAAGCAACAATATCTTCCCCCAGTCATGGAAGGAGGCCACGGTTATCGGTATCCCAAAGCCCGGCAAGCCCAAAACCGAGGCCTCTAGCTACCGTCCCATCAGTCTGCTTAAGGTTCTCGGAAAAATCTATGAGAGGCTTATTTATAAGCGCCTCAGAGATTTCGCCGAGACCAAGGGCCTCATCCCCAACGAACAGTTCGGCTTTCGAACTGAGCACTCTAGCGTGCATCAGGCCCACCGCATCGTAGAATCCATAAGCGCTGGTTTCCAGCGCGGGACTATGACCGGTGCAGTATTCTTCGACGTAGCGAAAGCGTTCGATAAAGTCTGGCACAACGGCTTAATATACAAGCTGTACCAACTCGGCGTGCCAGATCGTCTCGTACTCATCTTACGAGACTTTTTATCGAATCGCGTCTTCCGTTATCGTATCGAAGGAGCGTTATCCACTCCCCGTCCCATCCGCGCAGGTGTCCCCCAGGGCTCTGTGGTGTCCCCCCTCATTTTTACGCTATACACAAGCGATATCCCAAAAGGTTGCGGTAGGTCGCAGTTGGGTCTGTTCGCAGACGACACTGCCATCTACTTCAGCTCTAGATCCCCCGACATCATTCGCCTAAATCTCCAACGCGCATTCAAAAGACTGGCAGCTTGGTTTACAAAATGGCGGATAGAAGTCAACCCCGATAAAAGCCAAGCGGTTCTCTTTACGAAGCCGCGTTCAAGGCTCAAAAACCCCCTCCCCCGACCAATCACCATGTTCGGCAAGCCGATCCCTTGGGAGAAGCGAGCTAAATATCTCTGTGTCGTTCTAGACCATCATTTGACTTTCGCAGAGCACATAAAGATGGTTCGTTCGCGAGCCTCTTTCGCTCTCGGTAGACTCTTTTACCTGGCGTTTACACGGCGTGCATTCGACCGATCATGACCTATGCGGGTGCCGTCTTCGCTCATGCGAAACCCCGTCATATTCATAGGATGCAAACAGTGCAAAATAAATTCCTCCGTAGGGCCACAGGTTCCCCCTGGTTCGTCAGGAACGAGGCACTCCACCTCGACCTAAAGATTCCCACAATCCATCAGTTTCTAAAACGCCTTTCCAAGCGTTTCTTTGAGTCCGCGGCCAAACATCGCAACTCTCTGGTTGTCGAGGCCGCCAGTTATGTCCCGAGTAAAATCAGTCATGTTCGCCGTCCAAGGCATATCCTCGTAGATCCCGATGACCCCATAACCCTCCTCCAGGAGAGCAATAGGGAAACAAGTACAGTGTACAAACACAGACGCCTCCCGTCATACCGACCTCGCCGCCGAGGTCCTTTGCGATCTCGACCGCCGCGCCCCCGAGTAAATAATACTCCCCCCCGACCCTTGCTCGAAAACGAGGTGCCAGCAGTTGTTGCAGCTGTGCACGTAGCTTTAAATTCCCCGACTAATAATAATGATCAAAACCTTTTGATCCAGCCCGTCCCATCTTTTGATGTCCTCCCTCCGGATAACGCCCTAAGCCGAACCCCGCAGGGGGTGCCCTTAGTGAGCGTTCATCCTTAAATTTTTAGCTTAGTTATTTGTGCCCTGGCTGGAGGCTTTGAGTGTAGTAGCTTAAGGCAACCACAGGATTGACCGGTTAAACAGCTACGGTTTTCGGAACCAGCTGTGAGATGCCCAACAGAAAAAAAAAAAAAAAAATAACTGCGGATTGTCTATCTTCGAAAATACGAACGCGCGTTGATGAGATTTAATATAGCTGTTATAACCTTTGAAGTACTTGCCTGTTTTGGATTACCATTATTATAAAACTATTGATTACAACTCTATGCAATTCCAAAAAAACCCTTTTCAATACGTTTATGACGATCTACAACCGGAGTCGGTAACCCGACAGAGAGGTGTCACTGACTACAAAGTGCGGCAGTACAAAACGTAGAAGTTTTGCCTCTGGCGCGACGTACCTGCTGATTCCATGCTGATTCGGAACACGAAGATTACCGAAGCAAATACCTTTTTAGGTTTAACTGTATCTATCTATTAACGTTTAGTGCATAGTTATAGCTTCAACATAACAATAAGGTAACCGAAATTATCGAATATACTTACGTCTTCAGTATCCTTGTCTGTCATGACTACTATGGCCATGCTGATGTTGACCCTCATGGTGTAGCAGATGACCATCGCTAAGAACAACATCATCACCTGAACGTGCCGAATCCCCAGGATTGGCCCTGAAAATATACGAAAAAAGACTTTATAAATAATAAGTACATTTGTTTTTTATTCTGTAGTACACATGCATACATTTAAGATGATTTATACATAAACCCGTTGCAGTTTTGCACCACAATTATCGGCTACAGAATTTAGAGAATAATATAACTTAAGGGTTGGTTACAACAAAAACGTCTGGCTAGCTCAAGAGTTTCACCAGTCACTGAAAAAATTGGATTGAGGATAAACCTAGATGTAGGGATTGTTCAAAAAAAATATAGGTACATTCCCTAAAAACGTGCAAAAAGCACTGCCGTATTTTGATAACTTTGGCGTTAGTAAGAAGTCACCTAATTAATATTATCCTTACCTCCTTATCCTCACATATTATAAAACAAAGTCCCCCGCCGCGTCTGTCTGTCTATCTGTCTGAACGCGATATACTCAAAAACTACCAAACGGATTTGCAAACAGTTTTCACTCATAGATAGAGTAATTAATGAGGAAGGTTTTGGTGTATAATTAATTAAGGTTTTGTGTAAATTGGCTTAAATATGACGATTATTTTTGAAGAAGTCGGAAAAAAATACGTCGACTGAACCGCAAAAGATACCTAAAATTTATGTTCTACAGTATTTCTTATTTTAGTTTGTCTACGGTCAATGTTTAAACTTAAAACTACAGACAGTTGCAAGCCTTATTTTAAGCAGTACAATATCTTGACACTGCCTTGTATATATATTTACGAAGTAGCTATGTTTGTCAAACAAAATCCAAGTCGTTTTGAACGTCTAGCTGATGTATTTCCAAAAAATAGTCGTGACAATAGTAAGTTACGTCAATTGCCGTGTCAAACTACTTTGGTGCGCAAAAGTGTATCTTGTATGACTCCAATTATTTATAATAAATTACCAAGTGGTTGGAAAGACTTGACAACAGTGCTGTTTAAGAGTAGACTACGAAATTTTTTTAAGGATAAGGCGTACTACTGTGTGACTGAGTTTTTATCAGAGAATTTTTTTTGCTGAAATGTTGCTCCCTTATGATAATATTCTAATAATTATTTAATATTGACATTTTTATTCTTTTTATTTAATTTATTATTTTAGACGAGAATGTGACTAAATACCTATTTGTTTATGTGCCGTCTTAATTTATTGTCATTTTATTATTATTAGTAACTATTAGTGTTTGGCACGAAATTGTGACATGTAGGTACCTTGACTTTATATTTTTATTTTCATTTTGTTAATGTTACATTTTGATTACCTATCTATTTACCTAAACAATTTTGTATGCCTTCTGGCGGGACGTAGTATGGACCGTAATTTATTTGTAACATCTGTATAATTTTTTTACCCTATGTTCACAAAATTAATAAATTAATTTGAATTAAAAAGTTCAACAAAAAAGTATGACATATGTCTATCTTCTAAGGACGACCCACAGTAACCATTATTATCTTTCAGAATTTGATAAAAAATCATGATTACTTCCGAAGCTATTTTGATCGGTATTAAATAAATCGGGCATTTAATTTAGATTAAAATATGCCGTGACATCATATCATTTAAACGAATAGTTTAAAAGATATCACAGATGCAAAATTACGCGGAACTACAATATGGTTGACGGCAATGCGGCGCAGCGGTATTAGTCAATGACATTTCCTCGAGCATTAGGTATGTAATCCCGGTAGTATGTTCCCGTAGGATATTTTTCGACATCCACGCGGGCAAAGCCGCGAGCAAAAGCTATTATATCAATAAAGACAACAAAGAACAGTGTTCCAAAATCCTTTAGTCTAGTTTTGCATCAACATTAGTTTTGTACCGAAACGACTACTTACTCCTTTTTCCTATACCACTCAATTAATACACAACGTAGTACAAAATTCTACAATCAAAATCTTTCTTCACTTTACAACAAACAATAAATTATAACAACAGTTCGTTTTGACCCGACAGAGTGTCGAGACCCCCATGCGACGTCGTGTTTCACCCCAAACCCATCGTCACAGAAAGATGGGTACCGAAGGTCGGCACCATACAAGGAGCAAAAACGCACGCGCATATAGAGTTGTTTCACACAGAGTAAAAGCTATGTATCAAACGAATGGTTGCTGGTAAACTCAAAGATCCTTGTGTTTGCTGCATAACGAATTTTCTTAGTGTAAATGAGAAAATTAAAAAAAGGAGATTGTGCATTAAAACTCGTTTTTTTTATGCCAGACTTCTTCAGATTCTCTTTAAAATAATTGGGATTTCCTTCAACTTCCGATGAAATCACAGATAAACTTCCTGCAAACTTCCTGCAGCTAACTTCACAGACAAACAAAAGATTCGCGCGTAGTTAGGTGCTGTAGACGCGTGTCAATGTGCGTGCATGCTTTTCGCTCATTTTGTCGAGTCATCCTTCTGTACCTATTTATTAAGTGCCATCGGTGCCAGAATTTAATTAAGACTTCGCCTTAAACCGAACGTAATATTAAATCGACTTCATACCAATACCTTCGCGCGTTAATGAGTTTTTGCGATATCTGCATAATATTCTCGAAGTGAGACCAATTCTTGGATGGAAGTATTATTTTGTTTGATATTCGTAGTGTTTTTATACCGTTTTTGTTTACTAACAAACAGAATGTTACGGATGTTTACGGATCTAATGCTTACTATGTTTGCAGGTTACATCTGATCCTATCAGTCTTATCAAAAGTCTGTAAACGCGTGCGGGTTTTTCAGGGTTATAAGTGATCTAATAAACACCACTGACATTAACGTAGTTAACTACTGGGCACAACTAATTTAAACCGTACTATCGACTCAAAAAGAATAAAAGGAAGGATTATAAGTCTAAAACCTCTCTGGTATTTTAGTGTAGACACCTCTGATTTACAATAGTACAAGGAAACCTGACAAGTAAACATGGAATTAATGATCTGAAAACGCCAAAATGCAGTCAGTACAACTGTTAGTCCATAAAGACTTCACAATACAGTGATACTACATTAGCTTGGTATTTGTGAAAGTGAACACATTCATGTTCAAGCTGCTACATAATAAAAACATCGTTAGAACCATCCATTACAAGATGTATCGCTAATGTGAAGATAATCGTGGGCATCATCTTGTGCTTACATATCAGAATGTCAATACTAACGTATTGTTACACTATGTGTTTAATAACATACAATTACACATTGTAAAACCATGTTCGCACTAGTGCATAAGTAGCAACATACAGGATCAAATAAAATAAAATAACATTAGTTAGCGAAATTTTGCAGATGTGTTGAGTATCGATATCTTAAAAGGATAAAAAAAAAGTTTATTTTACGGATCCGCCACAGCTCGTATTTTAGTTATATCAGTTTAAACTTCACCGACTTAGGCTAGGTAGAAGCTTTATCTAGACATAATGGTCGAGCTTAACGATCGAGTTCATTTCTAAAAGTTCGGGGATGAATTATCGTTTCCACTAACACTTGCTAAATGAATTCATACCTCAAATAAAACCTGCCTGCTTGCCTGTCTTCTTTGCCTTGGTTTTTTACATCTGGATGCTTAGAGCTGGTGGCTGTGAGCGATTTTTGGGAGAGGCTGAGATAAACGTATTCTATTCGTCCACGAACACGTCACAGTCAGGTTTAGCGTCCAAGAGAGCATTTTGCGCGTAAAGAGTGCGAGGGACGGGGGATTTATGCTAAGAATAAATTATTTACATGAGCCTCTAAACATTCACAAGCTTCCGCAAGGGCTCATAGACGTATCCCAGCGACCATATGGGATCATCGGTGTACTGACTATGATCATGGCCTGGCAACTGCCTAATCGCTGTTTTAAAATGGAATTAGTTTACTTTCTATTTCTTTGACCTTCTCTTTTAGCCTAAAATACATTTTTGATGTGAAACATCTAATGCGACGGATCAGTCCGGCTGTTGGCGTGGCGATGCGGCCAACAGCCAACCTCCAAACGAAATTTAAATAAAGTTTTTTTTTTCTTTAAATATTTCGGAATATTTTGTTTTTGATTATGCCATATTCATTTACTTTAATAAACCATCCTTTCAAGCCTGTTTTCTATACAAAATAGTTTCGACAAGCGTCCCACGACGGCTCTATTTTTTAAAATTATGTGATCTAAGAACAAACTGAAACATACAAATGTTAATTTAAATGTGACGATATTATATTATTTTACAATCGAGGTATCATCTTATGAGTATATAATTCTCACACTAATCCTCGCAATGACACAACTTAGTAATACAGTATTATATAATTACTTTATTATACCGTGGTAAAACACTGATACACTGTGCGTACTACTAGCTAGTTGCTGCTTGTTTTAATTTCGTAGGTACTTAGTTATTAATAAATTATAAAGAATCCCCTGGTTTCTAAATTTGTAGTCTTTCAAAAAACCAGACAGTACTCACAAAACGATAAAGGCTCTGGTAAAGGTCTATAATAAACTTTTAAGATAATTTGCAAATGAATCAATATTTATTAGTCGTAAACTATCGGCTCAAGGAAAACCATAATAACAACAAGATGTTTCCTTGTTCAAAGAATGAGATAATTATCGAATTACAAGAGCGTAGCGTTCGACATTGAATTGAAAGAGACGAATTAATAACCAATGTTTGTCCACAACCTATAGCTCTATGGCTTGAGGACAAACATTTTGGTTAAAATCTTTTATTACTCGTTCGGTATTATTTAGGGGTTATAGAAGTCATTGAACTTATCAAACGATTGTATATTTTAGGATCATGACCAAGGAAAACACCGATGACCAACGGCTTGCTTGCAACTTTTTCCTTGACAGATATAAGGAATTCTGATTATATTGTGCTAAAGATACCGTCTTAAAATATTATTATTAATATTAAATATTGATAAACTTAATAGACTATATAAATTAAAGAATAATGTAAATGCTCGCTAACAGCTACTGCAAAAACATATAGCTACGTAAGGTAGATTCTTATCTACCTTTTTAAAAGTAAATGAATTTTAAAGTAGAATGAAAACTACGTTTCTTGCAGCAAATAAAAGGCGGAAAAAAGAAATTCACAAAAAAACTATTTTGTTTTCGACTTACCTTTGCTAAGTTTATACGATTCTTCTTCAGTCATTTTTATTATTTTAATTGACTTAACAATATCACAAATTAAATACTGAACTGTTGATTGACTTAATAATTATAGTCATTTAATTTCTCTATCACCTTTATTATTTTATTTTACCACCAAAATAAACAACACAGGTTCTTTTATTAAATTTTAAATTTCGAGCGCGGTCTTCGCGCTTGTGTTGCGCGCGCGCTACCTGTCGATAGACTTGATCGAATTTTTAATCATAAGCAAAAGCATCTCAGTCAATGCCACGGACAGTTATGCAATAGCGAAACCAATGCGCTCTGCATTATTTGTGGTATAACAGAGTGGACGTTAGTGTCGATGGCTGGTCAAAATAGCTTAATTTGTAATTTTTGGGGGTAACAGATTTTTATTACTGAGCCTTTACTTATGACAGTCATTCTGTTTTGGTTACTACTTTGACACGCCTTTTTTTAATTTCCGTTCTTTCGGTAGTTATTTTAATTCTAAATAAATTAAACACGACATTGTCTTTTCAAAATAAAAATCAGCTTTATTCACAGAACAGTTTCAGGTTTCAGACAATTTTGTCAGCACTTTTTTCGGGTGTTCCATCTGAAACAAGCAAGTATACATGAATTAGAAAATATGTGGTTATAGATAAAAGTAACAAAACCTGTGTAAAATTAGTGGCTACAACAGGCCTTTGAGTTTAATATTTTTCGCAAATGCCAGTAGTAACAAAAAAAAAGAAAACTGTTCATAAAAGTGAATTTTAGTAACATATTAAACCACTTCTTTACCGTCAGTCTCTTCCGGTGGTTCGTTCCATTTCTGCCTTTCACTGGTGCCAAATATAAGATAGAATGTATTTCCGGCAATGTATACCGCCGATGCTATGTAGAAAACTTTGCGCCATTCATTGGGTTCTGTCTGTAAATTTAAGAAAATTCCTTAAAACACAAAGAAATATTAAACTTTGATAAAAATATTTTTATGGACACGAAATACAGACAACTTTACCATCCTCTCGAGATCTGAGATTGAAACTAGATTATTATAATAATACCATAGGAATACTGACCTCATCTTTTAACACGACTCCTGCAACTAGAGGCGCTATGATAGATACTATGTTGGCAGCCATGTTTGTGATGCCTAGCAGAGTGCCTACGTAGTTAGGAGCCATATCTAGGTGCACCAACTGTGGGAAGAATAAAATTGTAGTTAAAATAGTTAATTAATTTTGGCGTGACCTTGCGGAAATCCATTATAAAATACAATAGACGTTGATATATTTACTAACTTGTTCCGCTTAACTGTCGCTGGTCTCAGCGACCAGCACTCGGTGTGGCAATACGCCGTGTTCGGGTTCGCGACAAGTCAATCGTCATCTTGAGGATGCCTCGTTGAGAGGTGAAACACGTGTCAATTTCTTACAAGGTTTATTATGGCTCTTTAGGAATAGTTAAGCAGAACAGGTTACTAAATATATCAACGTCTATTCTATTTTGTAGTTTATAGTTGGACGTACACAAACGAAAACGCAGTTATAGCTTAGTGGTGTGACCGTCGGACTGCCAAGTCATTGGTCTCTAATTATCAATTGCTTCAAAAACTGAGAAGGAAAACATTGTTAGGAAACCAGCATGCCTGAGAGATGTTTCTCGACGGCATGTGAACCCAAGTCAGAGACCCATGAGCGGTATAAAAACTCTGACACCAGATTAGTCACTAACCACACGACAAAGAAACATAAACAAAAGTACTCTATTCATTAGGCAATCGCTGCAAAATCTTTAAAAAGTAAGTAATAAAAGTGCTTCAGGGTAAGGAGCACTATACAAGGCAAGGAATAGAAGGGGGACACCCCTTCTCTTCCTTGCCATGATAACTAGGTACCATTGTCTACCATACTCTTGTCTCAAGTTTCGAAATACTACCCGACCCATCCAATCTAACTTCTCACGACGACCTAGCACGTATACTATTCAATGTTTACAAAGTTAGGTTTGCCGCTGTAGTGACATTAAATAAAAGAGCAAATAGAGGTTAAATAGAAGAGCAAACCATAAGTCCAGTAAGATGTCCAACGTTAAGGCCGACCACGATGGTAAGAAGAACGACTGCCAGAGTCACGTTACCAGCTGGCACGTATGACAGACCAATCAGGGCGATGGCTGGACCGAAGAAACCTGATGAAGATTATACAGTCTAGTGTTAGTTTTGACTTTTGAGACAAGGGCAGGAAGAGTTGCCATATAAATAAATTCGGTTTTAAAATCTAGAATAACTTCAATCACCAGAACACTGTTAGCTTTGGAATCTAGAAATGAAGAAATAAGTTTAACAAGAAACGGTAAATCAAAACTTATATTCTATTTTATGAAGACACCATGCCCTCTTCTTATTTTGATGGAGACATATTACTTGTTTTGGTTTTTAATATACATTTTCGAGTAATTTATCCTCAAGACTATTTACCTTCCTTAAGACAATTTACCTTCCTCAAGTTCTTTTCCCTATACCTACTCGTGAATACCCAAAACGCCTTACCTGCATAATGGGAAAGGTCCCCATATAACCAGGTAAAAAGAAATGCGTTGAGCTAGGTAGGTACCTGGCTAGGTAAAGTTTCTATAACTTTACCTAACTATGGAATAATACTTGCCTATAGAATTAGAAAGTTTCCTCGTTGCTGTAACACTAAGGCACTTCTTGTTTGGGAGGTAGTCAGACATGTAGCCAAAGGGGAAGCTTAAGATATACACAGCCAAGTAGGGTAAAGCTGACATTACGCCATTCTGAAAAGAAGAGAAATTATTTTAATGGAAAATGATACATTTTTAGAATGATTAAAGTTTGGTTGACTATCTCGTTGGTCTGGTGATCATAAACGTCGTAATTGTGTTTTATCGGTAGGACATTCTCAATATCGATACGGATTTTTAATTTATATCTAGTTTATGGGACATAAATAGGACTTGAAAAATGTAACTTGCAAATTGTGCACCGTCCAATTTTTCCTTTTGTCTACTCTATCTATTGCTTTCGGTAATGGCCTGATAAGTTATGATAACCTTATTAAAATTACGCACTTACTGCTTTTATATCAACCCCCAATATTTTTTTCATGTAGGAAGGCATCTCCGTCATGAGAGTCCAGTATCCCCAGTTCTGACTGCAATGCAGCACGATCAGCGATATAAACGGAATAGACGTCCATATAGCCATCCATGGAGTTTTGAATTTCTGAAGCAAGAACATAATTAGTCGGGTCTAAAACAAACAGGTCAGAGTTATATACTTTTTAAATGTATCTCGAACCGGTTGGTTGAATTTCCCGTGACTTAAGGGCTGAGTTTTACTTTGGCTAAAGCCTAGCTTCTTTGCCAAACACGTGGTCTTTTGGGCACACTACCGGTCGACAGCAATGTGGAAGAATAAAATATCGATGCCATCCTTTAGTTTGTAGTTAGTTTGTAATTGTTTTGGGTTTAGAATATTTTGTTGAGTTGCATGCATTATGTTAGGCCAGAACATTAGAAAGTAGTAATAAACCTTTGGTTCCCCAATCTGCCCCAAAGATGTCTGTATATATAGCCGTTCCTCCGCACTGATTAACTTCGACTTCTGGGGTGAATCTGACCCCACTATAGAATACAGCACCACCCATACTGCACCCACTGCACCATTCACGTAGAAGATAGCTTCCCAGCCCCAAGCGTCTGCTATGAAGCCTGATATGAGTAGCTGGATGGCGTTACCAAGTTGAGATCCTGGAAGTTATAACATATAGTATAACTTTTTTAAGTTTTTCTTTAATATGCTATTTTGATGTAGCCTTGGATCAAATGGAAATCTTTTTGGCAACACAGAATTCTTATATAATTAATGGCGAGTTTTATATTTCAGAAACCACGAATGAGAAGACTGGTCCTCTTTCTCCCTTCAATATTTTGAAACTTTTGATTTAGAAAAGCTTAACCGACCTGAATTAATCATGGCACCAGTCCGGCTCTTCTCTTCAACGGGCGTCCACTTGCCAATCAGGTTGTATATCGAAGGAACCACAAATCCTTGCGACAGACCTTGGACTACACGACAAGCGCATACTAATGGCCATCCGCCCTGGAAGTTGAAGACTGTTAGATCTTGAATGTCTACTTTTGATTCATTAGGAAGCAATGTTTGCTTGAGGTTTAAAATGATTAATTTTTGGAGCAATATCTCAATAGCTGATCCATCATCTCGCAATGACCTTGTGTGACTTGCTCACTTCTCTCTCATATTGAAGTGACGTGAGTCTGATAAGCAGGTGAAAAACGCGTCTTTTTATGTAGTGTATCTATGGTTTTCTTCCCATAGATATCTTAGGTTTGTTCGTAAATGAAATTATGTCTGTACAACTTCATAACTTCAAATAAGACTTCGAATACTTACATAATAAGCAGCAAATGGGACCGCGAGTGACACAAAGGCATTGATAGTGATCGCTATGGTAACAAGGATCATGCCGCCATATTTAGCAGCCATCTCTCCAGCCGGGATCTGCAGTATGATGTACCCCCAGAAGAATGATGAGAGGATCACGCTTTGAGTCTGCATGCTCCAGTCAAAAGACTGAAACAAATTGTATTTACTTCCTAGGTATGTATACTTCCTCTTTCAAAAGTGGTGCGTTGTGACTTTTCCAAAAAAGGTCTAATTTCTTTCTGGATAAAGCGATAAATCGTGAAGCAACTTGGAAGCAACCTTAGAATTTTATAAAAAAACAATGTCTGGTTATTTACCGTACATTGACTGTAAACATGATTAGGATAAGTTAACTAGACTACAACAAGTAAGTAAGGTTACTCCAGTCATGTTAAAAAGACATGATAACAACATCATCATCATTATTCATTTATGTTTAAAGCCTTTGTCCAGACAGAATGCCTTTTCTAAGTTACGTTACAACAACTATCTCTTTTGCCATTCTAATGATGTCTTGTTTTTCTCCTTAGGTTGAGAGGACTCGAGAGTCTCAGCTATCAGTGTGGGATTTATTTAGGAGTACGTATCGCTTATAAAATTGTAATTAACACTTACATTTTCAAGAGTGTTATCCGTCATGACGACTATAGCCATGCTCATGTTGACCCTCATGCCGTATGCTATCACCAGCGCAAAGAACATCATGATCGTTTGAACATGACGGATGGCACATATCGTCCCTGCAATTTTTTTTGCAAGTTTAAATGATAGTCAATATTTTTTATGGCACAGTCCTGTTCTGTTTTCTAATACAAAAAACTGTGATCATGATCATTTATCACTGTTTTATTTTTATGCTTAGTTATGTTTAAAGCCAATGATGAAAAAAGCCACTTTATGAGCGTATTCTTTATAAACAATAACAAAAACATGACACACAAAACGTTATTTATAAATAACATTCTGGTGGTGTGTTATTTATTGTACGCCTGATACACAATACAAATAAACATACAACGTCGTTTTAAAAGAGTGTTAAATTCCTTTGAAAAGTCGTGAAAAATTATAGTAACTAATCGTCATTTTATGCATAATATTTTAAAAGAAGAATTTTTCAATAAAAGTTAAGGAAATAAATACATTTTAGGGCACAAGAAATCACCTGAAGCATGCTTCTATTAGTAGTACGATCAACCACATGTCAGTAGTAACACTTAAACGAAGAAAACTACCCTTTCAGCTACGAATTAAAAATGCTGTCAATGTCAAATTGCTACAATAGACGCGCGTTTGACTGTACCTACTACTACTTCATAATGTGAAACGTTCGAAAAACACATGAAATAAATTAAAATCACTTACTTGGCTTCTTAATTTCCACATCTTCTCCACTCATTCTGGAATTCAAACGTATTAAACTATAACAATATCTAATTTAAATAAATAAAATATTGTTTGGCCAACTTGTCGTTGGGTATTTTATCGATAACGCCTTGACACAATCAGTTTACTGCCGCGATATTGTCAAGAGATCACCCAGGGTGATCATAGGTGATAACACATCTTAAATATTTGACCCTGAAGAGATTGTGACAATGAAGGGAGATATTTAAATTTTTATAAAAGTCCACTCTAGACATCATTGAGATCATTCATCATCATTTCAGCCGAAAGACGTCCACTGCTGGACATAGGCCTCCCCCAAGCACCGCCACTTCGACCGATTCTGTGCTTTCCGCATCCAGCGGATTCCTGCGGCCTTCACAAGGTCATCGGTCCATCTTGTGGGAGGCCTTCCAACGCTACGTCTTCCGGTACGTGGTCGCCACTCCAGAACCTTTCGACCCCATCGGCCATCCGTTCTGCGAGCAATGTGCCCTGCCCATTGCCACTTAAGTTTGGCAATTCTTCGGGCTATGTCGGTTACCTTGGTTCTCCTGCGGATCTCTTCATTTCTGATTCGATCACGTAGGGAAACTCCAAGCATAGCCCTCTCCATTGCCCTTTGGGTGACTTTTAGCCTTCTGATAAGGCCCATTGTGAGCGACCACGTTTCAGTACCATAGGTCATCACTGGCAACACGCACTGGTCAAAGACTTTCGTCTTGAGACACTGTGGTATGTGGGACGAAAAGATATTGCGTAGCTTCCCGAACGCTGCCCAGCCGAGTCGGATTCGACGATTGACCTCTTTCTCGAAGTTGGACCTACCTAGCTGGACAATTTGTCCTAGGTAAACATACTCGTCCACAACTTCGAGCGTAGCGTCTCCGATCTTCATGGGAGTGGGTGTCACATGGGCATTTGACATGACTTTTGTCTTGTCCATGTTCATTTTAAGACCCACTCTTTCGGAGGCTCTTCTGAGGTCATCGAGCATTGTACTGAGTTTCTCCATGGTCTCAGCCATGATAACTATGTCGTCGGCAAACCGAAGGTTAGTGATATACTCGCCATTGATGTTGATGCCTAGCCCTTTCCAATCCAGAACCTTGAAGACATCCTCCAGTGCAGCGGTGAACAGTTTCGGAGAGATAACGTCTCCCTGTCTCACACCTCGCTGCAGAAGGATAGGTTTCGAGGTCTGGTCCTGGAGTCGAACTGACATAGTGGCGTTTTTGTACAAACACTTAAGCACCTCGATGTACCGATAGTCGATCTGGCACCGTTGAAGAGACTGCAGCACAGCCCATGTCTCGATCGAATCGAAGGCTTTCTCGTAGTCCACAAACGCTAAGCAGAGAGGCTGGTTATACTCTTCGGTCTTCTGTATAACCTGCCGCAGCGTATGTATGTGGTCTACGGTGCTAAAGCCTTTACGGAATCCGGCTTGTTCGGGAGGCTGAAAGTCGTCAAACCTGCGCGCGAGACGGTTCGTAATAACTCTTGAAAACAGCTTGTAGACATGGCTCAGAAGTGTGATGGGCCTATAATTCTTAAGCAGGGCATTGTCGCCCTTTTTAAAGAAGAGTACCACCACACCTCTGTTCCATGCCTGTGGCGTTTGACCCTCGAGTATGACGGAATCGAAAAGCTTCTGGAGGGCCTTAAGAACAGGTTTTCCCCCGGCCTTCAGGAGTTCAGCCGTAATTCCGTCATCACCCGGCGCCTTGTTGTTTTTAAGTTGCTTCAGAGCCATCCTAATCTCGTACAAGCTGACGTCCGGGATGTCTTCGGTATAGTGTCGGGTCAATCTAGCTCTTGGGTCGTTTGCTAGATTCGTAACGGGGTTACTGGTTGACGTGTATAACTGTCCATAGAAACTCTCGATTTCTCTCAACAGCTCAGGTTTGGCGGATACGATTCTGCCATTATTGGTCTTCAGTTTCGCAAGCTGGCTCTGTCCAATAGACAGATCTCTAGCAAATACCTTGGAGCCCTTATTCTGCTCTATTGCGTCCTTAATACGGTTCGTATTATAGAGTCGAAGGTCGCTTTTCAAGGACTTAGAGATCTGTCTATTGAGCCGCCGGTATTTAAGCGCATCGTCTGAAGACTGCAGAATCATCTCGCGCCTCTCCTCCATGAGCTGTAAAGTAGCATCAGAGAGCCTCTTGTTTCGATTTGTACGACGGGTCTTGAAAAACTTGGACCCGACCGTATGGACAGTTTCCACGAACCCATCGTTATAATCGTCCACGGAGCTCCCTAGGCACTCGAAACGATTCTGAAGTTCGAGCTGAAAGCTCTCGGGGTTTTGGACTTGGATCGGTGCTGGGCGGAGCGTAGACTTCATCAGTCGAGATCTTTCCAGCTTGATATTCAAGTTCAATGTGCCTCTTACCATACGGTGATCACTTCCGGTTTTCACCGCGTTGATCACAGAGACATCATTGAATACTTGCCTCTTCGTCGACATAATGAAGTCAATCTCATTTTTTGTTGCACCATCAGGGCTCTGCCAGGTCCACTTTCTGTGCTCACGTTTTCTGAAGAAGGAATTCATCATAAAGAGGCCTTCCTTCTCCATAAAACTGGCCAGTAGGTGACCCCTGTGGTTTCGACGTCCAACTCCAAATTGCCCCACTCGCAGCTCATCATCGTTTCGTTTGCCCAGTTTCGCGTTGAAGTCCCCCATGACAACGGTGAAGTGAGTTTTAGAGCCATGCATGGCTCTGGAAATATCCTCATACATGGTCTCCACCTCATCTTCGGGGTGTGACGAGGTCGGGGCGTAAACCTGTACGACCTTCAGCGAATATCTTGCGGATATTCTGAGTATAAAGTACGCCACCCTGGTCGACACACTCTCGATCTTCACCACGTTGCTCATAAGGGACTTATGGACGATAAACCCGACACCACCTTGGGACTGCTGGTCGCCCTCCCGGAAATAGAGCAAGTTCCCGGATTTGAGGATTATCGAGTCCTCGCCCTCTCTTCGGACTTCAGATAACCCTACTATACCCCATCGTAACTTGCTCAATTCTTCCTCGAGTTCGATGATCTTTTCGTCGGTCCGGAGTGTACGCGTGTTGTATGTTGCCAGGTCCAGTTTCCGGTGGTTATGGTAGCCGGATCTCTTCCGGGGATTCTTCGCACCCCTTGCCTCACCGTGGCCTTGACCGCTACCGTAGCCAAGGGCCGGTGGGCCGCCGGGCACTAGGGGCCGTTTCTTTTTGGTGCTTTTCATTTTTTGGGGGGGGGGTATGCCATAATCGCCACGCTTGGCAGGCGGGTTGGCGATCGCAGTATGGTGTTAGAAATGCATAGAGAACGCTGCTGCCCATTCTCTAGTAAGTCCCTTAGTCGCCTTTTACGACACCCATGGGAAGAAATAGGGTAGTGCTATTCTTTAAGTCCGGCACCACACGGACCACACATTGAGATTGACATAAAAACCACCCTAGGTACTAGTAAGTACCTACTGTATTTTAAAGAAACGTATTTATTGTTTCACCAACTCCAGATAAGTTTCTATTTACAGTATCTCGTAGATATATATTTTTTTAATTTCCTTCATTTCATTAAAATACTTATAAATTAAATTTTTAAATATTAGAATATAAAAAATATAGAAACATTTAAAAATATAAAAAATAGTAGCCCACCGGTATCGGGAACAGGGTCCAAGCTACCGGCGGTCAGGGCTCCAAATAGAGGAACCTCCTGACAATGCGAGCCGTGTCCAGGAGTACCGCTTTCTGAATCAAGCCCTTGATCCAGCTGCCCGACGAGAGCCTCCTTAGGTGTTGGTCGAGGGTCTTGGCAATTAAGCCATTGGCTGATACGACTATCGGCACAATGATCGCTGAGTCCACCAGTGATTTTTTAATTATTATTAGCCGTTAAATTATTTTCCATTCTTCTTGATAAAATTGAATATCTCTTAGCATTTGTAAACCATAAGACAAGTCTGTTGTAGTAGTTTATGAAACTGTTGCATAATAAGGGGTATTATTCAGTAGCAGCTCGGAGTCTGGATTTGTGCCCGGTTGATGGCAATAGGCTCGCCCCCTATTACATGGGACTTAAACATAACTGGCGAAATGTGGGTGTACCTACTATAGGTACACCTCTGCCCAACCCTTCGGGGATACAAGGCGTGATGTTATGTTATGTGTAAAACATGAGTGTGTGTTTAAAAACAGAGCCGCAGGCGAGGTTTTTAATAGTATCACACGAATGTTTTAATACCTAGTTATGTGCAGATTCATACACTACTTTATCTACTCTCATACATTGGGATTGAACCTAAATAAAAGATCAAAGTTAAAGATCAAGAATAAATTAAAAAATCCCACAATATTCAGTAAGTACTACAAAACGAATGTCGCCTGCACCAGCACATCACCGCACATGCGCTACAGCGGGTGCTGCTGTCCCCCGCCAAAAGTTGATGGAAACTCTTTGGTGATATTAACTTCTTGGATTAGCGCTGTATCGTAACAGAAAAAAAAAAATTGTTTTATAGTATTATTTTGTTAGAGAAAAAGTGTTATAATATGTTATATTTTTAAATTTCGGTATTCTGTTTATAAAGTATGTCAATATAAACTCGTTTTGAAGTTCTTAATTCGAATATTACGCTATGAGAGTAGATAAAATAAATTATGTTATATTGATACTGAGTCAGATAACACTAATTAACCATTTTGCGAATTAGGTTTTTATAGTACTAGACATTTTGAGAATTAGCCATTTATAGAATTAGCCATTATGAGAATTAGTTCATTACAGACTCATTGCCATTTTGAGACTTAGACATTTGCGCCTAAACATTTTTTTTTTCTCATGTCTTCTGAGATAATTGGAAAGATAGGTTATAGTGTCTAAGATAGAATAGTCACAGAAAAACTATTGGTTTGTAAAATGATCCATATGTGTAACTTTTTTCATTGATTTTGTATGTTTGTTTACGTATATTTTTAAGAAAATACGTTATTTTGGTTTTGGAGTTTAATTGCTGAATTTAAATATTGCCAACAAAGTGTTTTATATTTCAGCAGACTTGGTTATTTTATGTACATATTTCGAGGAACTTTAAAGAATTTAAGCTGGTTGTGATGACGTATTAGATACACGAATGTTACATTAAAATAAAAATAAAACAAGAATCTTCAAAATAAACATAAATTCAATTTAATATTTAAAACCCAATCTTTATGTAAACACAGTATCTAAATTCAAAATGATATCGACTTGTTTATGATATGATCTATATTTTATTTTATTAGTTTTCGATTCCCAATCAAAATTGAGTCTTAATATTTACTATCTAGATTCGTTTTGCAATAACTTTGAAAATAGGACGTTATTATAATACCTCTTTTTAATTCACGCTAATTCCATTTATCCAGAATTTGAACAGCCTAAATAAACTGTCTTTTTCATAAGTAGGTACTCTAATTATTTCTTAGCAAAAATATTTCATTTTCATTATGTCCCTAACTACATAATTATAATACCAATGTAAATGCTATTTAAAACAGAGTCTAAGGTACAAGTTTGCACAATCAAATCCAAGGTTTCATGCAGCGGTGTGGTCCCATACAAATACCATTAAAATGCCATAGCAAACATACGTGGGCAGACAACACGTTGCAAATTATTGTGCGCGGTTATCGTGAAATTATTTTAATGCCATAGCAGAAAACTTATTAATTAATATTGGGTTCTGCATAAGAATGGTGGATTTTGTAAATAAAAATATCCTTTGATTTTTATTTTCATCAAAATTTTCAATAATTTTTAGGATCAGTTTGAATAGGACGTTGTAAGGTGGGTACTTCGTAGTCATTTAAGACAAAAAAACACCACTAACATGTACCAATGTTTCAACGTGAATGTATGGGTAGGTATTTTTCTTAGTTAGCCCGAGATACCTTCTATGAAAGCACGATGAAAGACCAACAAACATAACATACACCATAAAACGTTGTTTTTGTTAATAAATTGAGGCCTTGCCCTACAGTGAGAAAAATCTATTTTTCTCGAGAATGCAAAAAGTATCACGCAATTAATGCTCGTTAAATCTGTTCAACGTCTTACTCGTCACGGCTTCGGTTCACAAGTTATCGATTCTAGCTGCTCATTGAACCGGCCACTATTATGAATCACTTTTTGCTGAACGTCAGGCTCGAATCAGCGTTTTTTTATCCATAATTCGGGCATTTGATGTTGCTTTTTGTCTTATCTTTTCCTTTTTTGTAATAGTTTTAGGCTACACAATATTATGATATTATTACATTCATACAACATATACCCAAACTTTATTGCATTGGGGTAGGCACAAACTACAGAACTAGATTCTATTGCTAGATTCTTACATTCTTCTTTTTGCTTCCTTTACGTACCGCCGGTTGTGAGTACTACGCACCTGACCTTCTGAAGAACATCCACAACAAGGTCAGTGTATATGTCCTTCTAGAGCCTTAGGTTCTTTAACAAGTTCTTCAATAGAAGATTAATTTGATTGCGTTAGCATCAGTACTAACGGGCAGCCGGGCCGAGAATTCCTGGCGCCCTAGGCGAAAGACTGGAACGGCGCCCTTTTAAGAAAATTAGTGACAAAATAAAACAATGTTCTTTCTTTTTCGTGTGGTTAGTGTCTAACCTGGTGTCAGAGTTTTAAAGCCGCCCATGGGCCTCTGACTTAGCTTCACATGCCGTCGAGAAATATCTCTCAGGCGCGATCGGTACAACGATCGCGGTCAAACTATAATAGTCAAATCAATTTTGAACGAAACACTATAACATACAATAAATTTGAAATCGCGATTTTTTGTTGCAATGGAGCGAGTTGCGGCAATCAACTAGGTAAACTTGCTTTTGATTTACGGATGGTTTCGTAAATGTCCATGAGCGCATTTTGGTAGAAAAATTGGTAAAAGATTGTGAGTATTTTCAAGTTGTAGGCATTGATGATGTAAATCGATGGTTGTAGGTAAATAAAAATTAATGTACAGTATTATTTTTTAATTTCGATGCCGCCGATTGCCGCCCCCCTAATACGAGCGGCCTAGGCCGTCGCCTAGTTTTCCTATATGAACGGAGCGGCCCTGTTTAGCATCCTAGTTACCGTGTTACTTTGTAAAGTGTGATTAAGAAGATTTTGTAGAATTTTCAATTTATTTTGATTTTACATCCCTTCTTCGTTTCAATATTCTTTGCTGTAAACAATGTTTCAAAATTAGTTTGAAACACTCCCCTCTGATTGACAAGTATATTTAATTTTAAATGGTAGGGACATTCTGAATCAACGTAATGTCGTCTTACATACGATTCGCGTTTATTTAAAAGTAAATTCTGTACTCATGTCATGGAGACAAGTACGGAAAGAGTAAATTGAGTTTTGTTCGAGTATTAATTTGGATGGGGTCTTGTGAGGTAACAGTAAAAGTTAGTAAAGGCGGACGTAGTCTATAATTATGTTTTGAAGGTTGTAGTTACATTATTATGTTGTAAATTTTCCGACCAAAGTATAAATCAAACGACAATGTAGACTTCGATCATTTGTTAAAAAAAAAGTATTTCTGTCTGTTGTGTAAATTCAAACCATTTATTTTCAAAAATATAGAAAATACATAACACATAGTCAAGCAAATAAATGATAGCTACAATAAAGTGAAAGGTATCTGAGTGCACAAGATACATTTTTAATTACCACATTGAAACGTTGGTTTTTAGTTTTTTAATTTTTTTTTTTTTATATCTATAATAGTTAGTGGTTATAATAATAGTTTAATTTTATTAAAATAATATATATTGACTCATTACTAGCTTTTATTTGATACCAATAAGGTTTTTTGTTAAACCTACCCCTCCCTTTTTTGTATTTGCAGATGCAATATATAAATATTATATAGCTTATGACACTTCCACAATTAAGACGAATCTAACGACACCTCTTATGTTAAAATCCATCAAGCCGTTTAGGCTACAGAGCGTGCCAAACATACATACATACATACATACTCTCGAAAAACATTACCCTCCTTCTGGGACAGTCGGGTAAAAATAAAGCACCACCTATTTAAAAGAACCCCTTTAGCTTATTGGCAGCTTTGTTCCAACAAACTACAAAACGCCAGGTGGAAAACTCAATTTGAAAGACTCATTTATCTTCTAAATTATTTACCATACAACTTTGGACCTTAACTGATAATAACACATAACATAACATAACATCACGCCTTGTTTCCCCGAAGGGCTGGGCAGAGGTGTACCTGTAGTAGGTACACCCACATTTCGCCAGTTATGTTTAAGTCCCATGTAATAGGGGGCGAGCCTATTGCCATCAACCGGGCACAAATCCAGACTCCGGGCTGCTACTGAGAAATTCCAGATAGAAAAACCCAATAACAGTTTGCCCGACCCGGGAATCGAACCCAGGACCTCATGCTCAGCAGTAGCGCTTGCGACCACTAGACCAACGAGGCGAACTGATAATAGTTATGGTTTAATGTTTTTCGAAGGCAGTTAAGGATTGAAAATTGCTTCCACAAGTTCCACCATCGAAGAAAAGGGAAATAAAGATAACGAGGAACACTATCCTTCATAGCAAGACTATAGAGGTGTACTTCAAATAAGTTTGGACATTAGAGTGCCTATAAACACAAGAAATCAAAAAAAATCTCATCATTTTCTCGGTAAGTAACTGTATTGAAGGAAAGTAAGGTGCTGTCTGTGTTTGTGTTTATAATTTTTCTTTAAGAAATGAAAGGTGTAGTTTATTTATGAAGAAAAATCAATTTTCACACACATAAATAACTAAGACAAACTTAACCAGATATTTAATAACAACTAAATTAATTAAATTACCACAAATTACCTAATCGATAAAGACTGAAATAATTAATATTCAAACTGAATAATCGGAGAAGCTGAAATTTAATTCGAAATCGATTTCCGGATCTTCAGTTAGCTTTACTTTTTCAACCGTGATCGGTTAAATATTCTTGACATTACTGAGATGCGCTACTTACCTACAAATGTTAACAATATTTGCTCCATTTAAATAAACAAAAAGGTCTTTGATCAAGAAAATGATATTGAGAAAATATTGGAACAAGCATGTTTAAGCCGAGTTTTGGTAAAAGTTTAACAAAATCTTGAAAACGCAGCAGAAAAAGGTTTTCCATTTAAGAACAGTAAAGTTTTGAGTACATCCCTCCAATTAAAATGCGTAAATTATGAGTATGGCAACCCAATTCGAGTTTGCCACAAAGGGTCTGAAACTTTCGGCTTTAACCCTAAATCTTTAGGGTTCATGCAAATGGACACGGAAGTAGAAAGAACAAAAATGTAAAAAAAATCGTTTTAAAGAAACTTTTTGGAAAAAATCCTTCGGAAAAATTTACTTGCCCTTTGAAACAGATCCTTTGGACGATGTAATGAAATTCTTCCGTGGAAGGAAATTAATCGTTCCTCGAGTATTTTTCTTTGCTTTTGCCTTTTCCGGGTCTAAACATTTGTGTTGGCTATTAAAAATCTCGAGAACGAAACGTTTTTGATGGACAAAAGTTTTCTAATTAAAATTTTCTCGATTGTCCCCGTTAATGTCCTAAGGGTCAATGTTATGTTCTGATGTCGGATCTGATAATGTCCAAGTTTTTCTGAAGATTTGGTAGGGTTTTTAAATTAATGTCCATTTAGATTTTGGTAAACAGAATCAAAGGTTTGCTATTATATGAACTATAAAACTGATAAAACTATTATATAAACATTTTTTATCATACCTACCGCTGTTTTTTATGCTGATATACGAACTCTTCGTATGTTTAATGAACGTTTATGCTAAGATTAATTTTGCACTATTTATTGCCCACTGGATGAAAAATTGCGATGCATTGCAGTATTTTTGTCTTTACTATAATCACTCACCCTTGTTTAAATACTACAATCATTCTTTCCCAAACATTAGTCATGCTCTAAAACATAAATTGAATGCATTTAAAAGTCTCTGCAGCTCGGAACATTAAACACGGGAGTAAAATCTCGGAAAATATAATTCGTTCCCGGGAACATCAGTTAATCATATCTTCCGAATGCTGTGACGTTCCCATTTATGTTCAACACTTTAATTCTGACAGTTTTATGTTTGATGCTTACATCTGAAAATCTCGGTTTTCTCGTCTGCACTTTGAGAACGGATTTATAGAGCGCTTTGACCTTTTTTGCAGACTGTACTTTGGAAGTAGATAGAAATCTTGTGCATAGTTATTAAAGGGCAAATTATTTGAAAATCTTTCTTATGTAGACGTTTACAGGTCAAATTAATTAAAGCTTGAGTGAATCTTCAATAATTAAATAACGAGAAAGGAAACAAAGATTTTTTTTAAATAAACTATATTGTACAACCCTATATTGTGTTTAGACATCAGAAAAAAAAAACATAATTTTCCTCTCATAACTTAGACTTCTCCATCATTGGTTGACCCTCTTCATCATCATTCTCCTTTGGGGGTGGATCGTTCCAGTCTGCCTTCTCAGCTGTCCCGTAGATCACGTAGACCAGGTTAGTGACCAGGTACAGACCTGCTGCCATGAAGAACACTTGCCTCCAGAGATATACGTCATTCTGTTAAAAATGGGAAAGATTGAAGTATGAAAATAAATTGAAGTACTAAAAGAGCTTAAATTTATTAATTAGATAGGTTATACGTTTGGTATTACTAGTCAATTTAAATTTCATAAAGTTATCAAAATGGTTTCTGAAATGCGAATTTAAGACATCTAAGAACTGTAGAGATAGAATAACTTTTTAGAAAATACCTAAATACCCCGGATTTACGTATTTGCCAAAAAGTTATTCCCCAAAAAGTTGGAAAAGGAAAGAAGAAAGAAAACTTGTTAATTCTGTACAAACAAAACGCACATACATCATACGTGTCATGTTACATAATCCTACAAAATATAAAAAACTGTTTTACTTGCTGGTTCAAGTTGTCTAAATGAAGCTATTAATAATATCAACGGCAAAGGAATTGCAGTTATAAAAAAGTCATTAATATAGTTTAGTAATTGATGTACTGGACGAAGATGGCGCGACGAGCTTGACTCCTACCGAAAGGACTGGCCCGGCATTAGCAAAAGACAGAATTGTGTAGAAAAAAGGGCAGAGAGGCCTTCGCTGTGCAGTAGGACAGTGGATACAGGCTTTGATTGATGTACTTACGACGTCAGTAAGGATGAAACCAATTATCAAAGGAGCGATCGACGCACCGATGTTTGACATAAAGTTGCTGATACTTATCATTGTTCCAGCAAAGTTTGGCGATATATCGATGTGGTTGATCTGAAAAAAAAAAGAAGAAAATTTGGCTAGTAATATTGAACAAATTATAATTTTGATCATACGGTTGGAAATAAAAATGTAATGTCTTATCATTTCTGTTGCCTGGCACGTACTAGTAGCAAGTAGTTGTGAAAGATGAGCAAAATAACCCAAGTAGGCGTTAAAATAATTATAAAATAAAATTCATTTATTTCGGGTAACTGGGCCCAAAGAAGTCAATTTTTTTTAAACATTTCACACTAACAATATAATAGAACAAAATAATAGTGTAAATAATAAAATGATTATTCTTACCTGAAATCCAAGGTGAGCTGCTATTTTAAAACTGCATGTGAATACTAATATGGATTCCACAATATAAATGTTTTTAGGTGCGAAGGCCAGAGCAATCAGTCCAATAGCTGCTGGTATATTTCCTGGAAATAATAAAAATGATGTAAGTTAATAATGAGGTTTACTTCATTCAACGATTTTATTAATTAGTCACTTGCAGTGTGTGTCTCTGAAGCAATAATTGTACAAAAATAACTTCGTTAGGTTAGGTTACGATGGGGCTCGCATATCGTAAAAGAGAAAAGTCCCCCAAAATAAAGAAAAAAAAAAAATGAAAATAAAATATGTTGGTGTAAATTAAAAAGAATCATTTTTATACTTACCTAGAGAATTTGCGAATTTCCTAGTGTTTGTGGGGCTGAGAATATTCTTCACAATCAGCATATCTGTCATCCAGCTGAAGAAGAAGTTAGTGAACCACATCACAAAGAACGGCAGAGCAGTCAGCAGTCCATTCTGTAAGTTTTAAATAATGTGTTATTTGGATAAACCAGCTCTAATATGAATGCACACATTTTAAATGATTTTGGCATTCCAGTTAATACGATAGAATATGTTTTATTGCACACAAAAAATTGTAATACTGCATAATATACAAAACTATTCATTGTATAGGTACATCAGTGGTGTCTACCAGACTACCCTTGGATGGACAAGAAGCCAAGAACAGTTTAATATTCCAAATCAATCGTTGTATACCAACGTGCATTGCATAATTATGGCCATCACTACTAATTTATCATGGAAAATTGTATATTCTTATAACCATGTTCCTTACCGCTTTGATGTCGACTCCCATGATTTTATCCAAATAGGCTGGAACTTCTGAGTACAAAGTGAGTTGTCCCCAAGTTTGGCCAAAATGTGCTATGATAATGGCCCAGACTCCTTTGTGGCTAAAGATCTTCCTCCAAGGCACCGCCATTTTCTGCAAAATAAAATATTGAATTCATAGGTTGCAACGTCTTTATAAGTCTTCATTTCAGGTCAAATGATAGTCTTCTATTAAAAAACCGGCCAAGTGCGTGTCGGACCACGCACAATGAAGGGTTCCGTAGTTGGGACGAATTTATCCCAAATGCAAACTTAGCATTGTAGTTGAAAAACATGTTCTCTTATACATTCCAACTACAAATGTAAGTATGTACGTAAAATATTGACTTTTAAGATCAGACTTTTTTTTTTATTTACTTAAAGGGCTTTGTCACTTAGCGACCACATCGCCCAGTGCAGAATATCATAGACTTCTTATAGGTTTTCCTGTAATCTATGAGTAAAGAACCAATCTCTGTATTTTTTTCAAAATTTTAGGCTCAGTAGTTTCGGAGATAAGGGGGGAATGGTCAATATTTATCAATTTACTTAAAAATCTTTTAATGTATCTACCATTTAAAAAAAAAATGAGATCCTCGCAACAAGCCAAGCCCATAGCCCAAGCTCATATGTCACGCAGTACAGATTGCAAAACTGTATTTTTTTTTCCTTATTTGCCCCTCAAAAGTGACCCCCATATTCAAAATTCATTTACTTACGTTACACGTCCGTATTTTGGTACACAGAATTACATATGTGTGCCAAATTTCAACTTAATCGGTCCATTAGATTGGAGCAAATGGGCTGTGACAAGCGGACAGATAGACAGACAGACACACGAGTGATCCTATAAGGATTCCGTTTTTTTTTACTTTTGAGGTACGGAACCCTAAAAACAACTACGAATCTTACTTTTACAGGAATGCTATTAATCAGTTAATAAAATATTTTCTCCCAAGAACAGACTTTTACCTAATTTATTTTTTTGCTAATTTTTTTAAATTTTAAATTTTAATTTATTCACCAAAATAAAAATACGTATTACAAAAATTGATTAATGTGTACCTTATCTTTTTCTGTATTCTTTACAATAGTTCTTGTAGGTACATAATTTAGTTTTCTGTTTATCCTATCCATGTAAGAATATTCTTTTTATTTAATTTCTTATATTTGTACACCCAAAAGGTGTGTTTGTAGAGACCTTTTTCATTTGAACTTTATTTGTTAACCACCTACAACAACAATATTTTGTTCTATTCTAAGTTGTTTTTTTTTTATAAATTTTCTTATACATATTATCACGCCTCTATTCCCCGAAGGGTTGGGCAGAGGTGCACCTGTACCACACATTTTGTCAGTTATGTTTAAGTCCCATGTAATTAAGGTTTCATAAATCAAATGAATCAAAATTATTCGAAATCGAAATAATTAATCAATATTTTTTGTATAATAAAATAGCTGCCCGTGTACCCCCTGGGAATATAGTAACAATAGAATATAATAGTTGTGTCTCATATTACCTTTGCCTCATCGCCCGTTCCCAGTTCTTCTTCTACATATTTCCTTTCAGCTTCAGATATCTTGGGATGTTTTGCTGGAGTGTCAGCTGCAAGCCAAAATAGTAAAACTCCAATGATTCCCGACAGTATCCCGTAGAACCTGAATATACCAGGCCAGCCCAGTGCGGATGATGAAATGAAGCCTGTCATTGGTAGTCCGAAAACTGTACCTAGAGCTTGCCCTGAAAAGGTAAAGGTGAAAAATATTTTGAAGATAAGCCATAAACTTTAAGAACTTTATTCTATGATTAATAAATAAATAAAAGTTAATTAGAAACAAGATAGAATACATTTCTTCTAGACTTTCACATGAATTACTAAAAATAAATAATATAGAGTGTAAGTGAAGGCGAAGAGTGTTTATGTGTGTGTGAGTGTGTGTGGTAATAACTTGCTTGCTTTATATTCTGCAAGATTTACTTCTAGCATTATTTATTACTAGCTTTTGCCCGCAGCTTCGAAGTTCGAGGTTGGATAGTATTCCACGGGAACGTACTTTTGGATTAAAAAGTATTCTTTGTCCTAATCCAGGCCATAAATCTACCTGTGTGTCAAATTTCAATCAAATCCATTCCGCCGTTAAGACGTGAAAAGTTAACACATAGACAGACAAAGTTACTTTTGCATTTATAAGATTAATTATCTGAGTGAGTCTGGATTTGTGCCTGGTTGATGATAATAGGCTCGCCCCCTATTACATGGGACTTAAACATAACTGGCGAAATGTGGGTGTACCTGCTACAGGGACACCTCTCCCAACCCTTCGGAGAAACAAGGTGTGATATTATCTTATGTTAATATTAAATAGATAATTACATTAAAGTATGTATGTGGATTAACTATTCTATTCCGATGTAAATATGTCACATCAAAATCTTACCTCCATAAACAAAAGCAGCCATTCTTCCTCTCTCCTGCAGAGGTGCCCACTTTCCAAGAGACGTGTGCAACCCAGGGACTATGCAGGCTTGACTCAGACCTTGTAATACTCTGCATAATGCTGTGCATATCCAACCACCCTAAAAACAATTATTATTAAAATATCGGTATTGGTTGATGGCAAAAGGTTCGCCCACTATTACATAGGACTTAAACATAACTGGCAAAATAAGGGCGTACCTGCTGTAGGTACCCCTCTGCCCAACCCTTCTGGGAAACAAGGCGTGATGTTATGTTATGTGTGTATAAAAATATCAGACAGAGTCCACTATTAATCAAATCTTTGACGTTTTTATTAGGTTAGGCTAGCAAACCCATGATGATCACCATCATCAATCATCGATGAAGTTATACAGGAGGTTGGTTTATTTTGTGATTCTAACTATGATATTATAAATCTGAAAGTGAGTTTGTTTGTTTATTACGCTTTTACGCTAAAATGGCTCAGCAGATTTAGATTAAATTGGGCACATGGGTAGACCATGACCTGGATTAGGATATAGGACACTTTTTATCCCGGTATTTCCACGATATCGAGACTTATGCGGGTGAAACCGCGGAGTGCAGCTAGTAGTTAATAATTATTTATGACTTAATTTTATTCTTCAACAACTTCCAACTTACATAGTAAGCTGCCAGTGGCAGCAGTATCGATACCACACAGTTGATCATCATGGCACCAGTCAACAGGTACCTGGCTCCGAACCTATGGGCCAGCTGCCCACCAGGTATCTGCAGCGTCATGTACCCCCAGAAGAATGAGGCTATCACCGCGTCTTGGGTCTTCTTGTTCCAGTTGAATGTTGGGTACTGGACCATCGAAATGATTGATTAACACTTTTATTGTCCTGCATAGTTCATAGCGAGTTTTCAACTATTGTGTATATTTCTCGGACAGTAAACGGGAAAGGGATAATAAAGCCAGGGAAATTTATTATTAAACAAATTGATTACCATTTTAAATTGTCCATATGTTCAAAATTCTGCTGTCTTTCTTTGGTTGGTGTCAATGGCTAAAGAAATTGACATAGAGTGTCAATTTGCAAAAAAAAATCTTATTCGTTACATAACTGAATTGATATTCATACACGGAAATAAGAGGGTTGATTAGCACATCGGTTGAACATTAGCTTTATCTAATATGCGGGTCAATTTTGTATAGAAAACATAAATTGTATGGCCTGCAGATAAATTGTTATGGTTCTGGAGGCATATACAATGTGCATTGTGCATTTACAAATATTTTCTAGGTACAATAAATTCTATGATTAAAATACAATTGGGACAAAAAATATATGAAATAAAAATATGCTAAGTATATTTAACCTCCTGACTGAATGACTATAGTAATCGCTTACAAGATTACAGTCAAGTTTGCATGTGGCAGAAGGAAATTGTCTTTGTTTTAATCAAACGATTTCCTGTACACCGTAAACAAATTAAAAACTTTGTTCAACTCCTTTTGATCCGGAAATTATGTGTGTTCCGAAGTGCACCAGTGAAATTCCTTCATATTATAATGTGCTTTATGACATTAAATATATAAAATACACTGGCCTTCAAAACTTAGTACCATACTTTTAAAATTGCAATTTCTCTTAAACTATAGAAGTCAGATTTTTGAAGTAAAATAAAAAACGTTTTATAGCAAACATCAGCTTTCTTTGAAATTGTAGTTTATTATAGATTAATAACGTTTTTAACTTAAAAAAGACAAAAACCAAAAAAGTGGTTTTTTAACTTACTGGCAAAAAACTCAAACAACATTTATAAGTATGTTTTAGGCCTTATTTACATTTTAATAACTGGTCCTCCTCGGACTCTGATTACAGCTTCGAGCCGGTTTGGCATACTGAAGACGAAGTTTTGGAGGCGATATTGGGGAATTTTCTTCCATTCTTCTATCAAGGCCTGATTTGGACCCTGAGGGTGATAGGAGGTGGTCTGTGGCTTCTGACTAGCCTCCCGAGCTCATCCCAGGCATGCTCGATCAGGTTGAGATGGGGATTTCTTGATGACCATGCCATCAAGTTGATACCAACTTCCTGAATGTACTCGTGTACTCTATCGTATTGGACTCTTTCTGTGAAGCAGGCTTGAATGTATCGCTCACCAGGTCACCTGTACACTCTTCGCCTAACATCGGAAGTGAATAGTGAGAATCGAGACTCATCATTGAACTATAAATATCTTGTGAACTTTAAAAGTTATTGCAATTTCAAAAGTGTGGTATTAAGTTTCGAAGGCCAGTGCACTTTCATTAATGTTAAAAATTATCTATGTTTATTACGCAACAATCATAATATTATATTTAGATTGTTGCGTAAAAAACAGTAGCACACAATTTATGATAAGAGCCACATTTAAACAAATTAAAAAGTTAATACCTTAGTGCTTAGTAAAATAACATTATAATTATAATTTTGCTTTATAAAGGTTTTATAATGTAAGCAAACTTACTGGTGGTATCAACATCAAAGCATTTAATATCCCCTCTGGTTTAAACTGGTTTTCGTTGGCTAAATTGGTTGCTGTAGCATTTATGACTGGTTCTCCATATTTCGTCATGGCTACCAGTGACACTCCCATGCAGGATCTCATGCTGTAAGCTATAGTCAGGGTGCAGAACAGTATGAAGCACTGCTGATGTCTGTAACCCCATCCTGACACTGAAAATAATGATTTTTGTTATCCGAGTTAAGATATTATGCCATCACTATTTTCAAAATGTCAATCTATCAATCTACCTAGCCTTTTCCCGACTATGTTAGAGTCGGCTTCCAGTCTAATCAGATGCATCTAAATACGTAAATAGTATTTACATAATTAATTAAGGAAAACATCGTGAGGAAACCGACATGTCCTAGGACCGAAAATTCGAAGACATGTGAGTGACATCTATCAACCCGTAATGGGCCCGCGTGGTGGATTACGGCCCACTCCCTCTCACAGAGAGGAGGCCTGTTTCCCAGCAGTGGGAACATTATAGGCTGATGATGATGATGATGACATAATTAATTGATTCACTATTTCGAAAATGATGACCAGTAATTTATTTGTACAGTCACAAGCATAAACACTTTACAGTTACACAAAATTCACAAAGTTACACAAATCTAAAACTTGCAACAAATTAATTTACTTATTTCAATTTGACCACCACCTGCTTTTCTAATTACAATCCGATACGAATTTTAAACAAACATTAGAATACTAAAATATACTAAAAAAAATCAACTTTAAACATAATTAATCCATTAGGTGAAAAGCCAAATAGTTTCAAGCTGAGTGTTCAGGAACCCGTGACACTAAACTTTTCAGACACAACATACTCTCAATTTAATCAAAAGTTTTCACTCACCTTTGAAATTACTTTCAGAGCCTTTCTCTGTAACCTCTTGCTTCTTCACCATATTAATTGTATTTCTTAGAATTTATTTGATTTTCATTTACCGATTTTGATTTTAATTGCTTAAAGTTTGAAATTGGTTTTTAATCGATGTTATGAATTTATACAGTTTTTTTATTAAAAATTTTTCTCTTAGAAATTACCAAAGAGAAAACCTAATTCTGATGCATTATAATCAGCTACGTATCAGCATTGGAAATAACTTGCATTACATCACTTTCCTTTCCCGTATTGCTGCACCTGCAATTTGTATCGAGATATGTACCTAACTGACGTACAATATCTTTGAATGCGTCTTTCATGCTAGTCGAACAATTATCTAATTGTCATTTATTATTCTTGTGTGCATTAGTATCACTGTTATCTTCTGCAAATAATATTCCAAGTTCATTGCTACTGTATATTGGACTGTAGTGCAGGTACCTATATTATTATATTTTTTTATAATTATCGTCTTAATTTATGTAATCATTATCATCCTCCTGCCTTATCCCAATTTATTTGTGGTCGGCGCAATATGTCCCTTTCTGCCATACTTTTCTATTAGTCGTTATCTCGTTAGTCAACCCTTTTCTAGCCATATCACACAATCCACATACAATCCCACACAATTCATTCATAATTTTTTTGATCTTCCCCTATTCTTATATCCAAAACTTTCCTCATGACATTTTCGTCATTCCTCCGCATCATATGCCCATACACTGACAACCGATTACCACACAACTTTTCAGTCACCGGTGCAGGTGGTGAGGAAGTCTGAAATTGGCACCGGTGACTGAAAAGTTGGGTGGTAATCGGTTGTAAGAAACCGGCCAAGTGCGTGTCGGACCACGCACAATGAAGGGTTCCGTAGTTGGGATGAATTTATCCCAAAAACAAACTTAACTTTGTAGTTGATAAATATTTTCTCCCATACGGAATGTATGGGAAAACATGTTTTTGCAACTGCAAAGTTAAGTTGGTCGATTATTACTCGTTAACCTGTAGAGCCTACTTAGCTGTGATAGTTTTCCTTTTAATTTCGTTATATAAGCTACTGCTGTGATTTTTTTCACACACCCAAAACCAACCATTTAGCCGGCAGGGGGTGCACTTGACTCTAACAAAAATTAGCACTTTAAAGCTTAATATTTCGCAAACGAATCCCTGAATCCAAAAAAGGTTTTCACAAACTCACAATATTTTTAAAGGACCTTTCCAATGATACCCCTCACCATGGGGTAAAAAAATAAAAAAATAAACACTACCACTTTACGTGTATGAGAGGTACCCTAAAAAAAAAATGTTTTTCATAATTTTGTTTTACCACTTTGTCGGCGTAATTAATATGTATATATCTACGCCAAATAACAACTTTCTAGTACTAAGGGTTTCGGAGCTAGACCGCGGACAGACAGACAGACAGACAGACAGACAGACAGATGGACAGACAGACAGACAGACAGACAGACGGACGGACATGACGAAACTATAAGGGTTCCTTGTTTACTACGGAACCCTAAAAAAAGAAATGAGAAAAAATGACGATGATGAATGAATGAGAATAAAAAATGAGTAGGTACTCATTTCTTATTCCATCCATTCGTGTACACCTAACATCCCTCTAAGCCTTTCATTCTTTCCTTTTGTGGTCCAACATTCTGATCCATAATTAAAAAAATAAAAATTATAATTAAAAAAAGCCTTTTATTTCATGCACTAGAAAGAAGACAAGATTTAGATTAAGATTATCATTTTTAACATTTTGTGTTTAAATTACTATTTTCTACAAGTATTACGTATGTAATACCGTAGAGCCTCCGAAAGAGTGGGTCTTAAAATGAACATGTACAAGACAAAGGTCATGTCAAATGCCCATGTGACACCCACTCTCATGAAGATCGGACACGCTACGCTCGAAGTTGTGGACGAGTATGTTTACCTAGGACAAACTGTCCAGCTAGGTAGGTCCAACTTCGAGAAAGAGGTCAATCACCAAATCCGACTCAGCTGGGCAGCGTTCGGGAAGCTACGCAATATCTTTTCGTCCCATATACCACAGTGTCTCAAGACGAAAGTCTTTGACCAGTGCGTGCTGCCGTGTTGATGACCTATGGTACTGAAACGTGGTTGCTCACAATGGGCCTTATTAGAAGGCTAAAAGTCACCCAAAGAGGGCTATGCTTGGAGTTTCCCTACGTGATTGAATCAGAAATAAAGAGATCCGCAGGAGAACCAAGGTAACCAACATAAGCGGGAGGAAACGCCCGCGTGTCGTCACTGTGTGGATCGCCCGGAGGACACGGTGGAGCATACGGTGGAAGTCTGCCCGGCTTGGGCAGGGCATCGCCGTGTCCTCGTGGAGGCGATCGGCGGCGGTGATCTCTCGCGTCCGGCCCTGATTCGGGCCATGCTACGGAGCGAGAGGAAATGGGAGGCCGTCACCTCTTTCTGCGAAGCAGTAATGCTCGCGAAGAAGGAGACGGAGCGCGTGAGGGAGAGGCAAATTTTGCGCCTTCGCGCCCCTAACCGCCGCAGGAGGAAATGCCCTGGGCGTCGGGAATCACAGGCAGATTTCCAGCCACCGTAGGCGCGGGGTTGCGGACGGTGAGCAATGGATAGCTCGCCGTCCGATAAGGACCAAGCCCGGGTCGACGGTGCGTTGTGTTCCACGCGCGCCTCAAATAGATGTCAGCAGAATTGACGGGGTCCGCTAGGACCAATGCCTGGGGCTGCGAATATGGGCTGATAAGGAAATCGTGGCCCCGTGGCAACATGGCAACTGAAGGAACACGGGTGGGTTTTAGTCAGTAAGAGTCTGACACGCCCTCTCGCTCCACCCAGAGCGGAAGAAGTTAGTTGATAATTTCCCACCCAAAGGGCACATTGCTCGCAGAACGGATGGCCGATGGGGTTGAAAGGTTCTGGAGTGGCGACCACATACCAGAAGACGTAGCGTTGGAAGGCCTCCCATAAGATGGATCGATGACCTTGTGAAGGCCGCAGGAATCCGCTGGATACGGAAAACACAGAATCGGTCGAAGTGGTGGTGCTTGGGGGAGGCCTATGTCCAGCAGTGGACGTCTTTCGGCTGAAATGATGATGATGATGAATACAATGTAGTTTTTGTTATCATTCCATAATTATTTATTAGTGTTTTCATAACATCTTTTAATTTTTTATAGTTTCCTATGGTATTTAAATTATAATAATAATAGTTAAAAAAAAGTTTAAATTAAATTAAATTGTGAATTAAAATAAAATGCAAATAAAAATAGCATGTATGAACTTAAAATAAAATGCAAATAAAAATAGCATGTATGAACCCCTCAAGTAGTGAGGGTAAAGGCCTCCTCCAGAGAACACCAGCGGTCTCGGTCTTTGGCTTCTGTCAGCCAGTTTTTGCCTGCGACACGTGTGATGTCGTCCGCCCATTTAGTTACAGGTCTTCCTCTTTTCCGAGTGCCTGTAGGACCTGGCCATGACGTCATGCGAACTGTCCATCGATCGTCACTCATTCTCGCTACGTGTCCTGCCCATCTCCATTTTAACTTTAGAGCGTAGGTGAAAGCATCTTTTACTCCTGTCTTTTGTCTAATGGTAGTATGACGAGTTTTTTGACATTTTCTGTTTTTTGTGACGCTTCTCTCCATGCTTCGCTGGCAGGATGTATTTTTGACTCTTTTAGTAAACTTCCACGTTTGACAGGCGTAGGTTAAAGAAGGTAAAAGACATGTGTCCATGACTGTGCTCTTGTGTTTCATCGGCATCTGACTTTTGAGAACTTCCTTTAGGCTCCAAAATTTTTTTCATGTTGCTACTATTCTTCTATCTACTTCTGCATCGTTGTTCAGTTTTTGGAACAAAATTTGTTTCCCTAGGTAGATATAGCTTTCTACGTAATCTACAGGTGTGTTGTCAAGGCATATGGAGTTTTGTGCGGTATTTGTCATGAGTTTAGTTTTGCTCAGATTAACTTCCAGTCTAGCTTCTCTGCTTGCTTGTTGTAACGTCTGTAGAATTGACTCCAGACCTGTTCTATTTTCTTATAGGAGGACGATGTCGTCTGTGAACCTAAGGTAACTAATATGTTTCCCTTTTACACATATGACTCTATCCCAATTTAATTTGCCGATAATCGATTCCAGTACTACTATGAAGATTCGAGGCGATAGGGGGTCGCCTTGCCGTACTCCTCTTTTGATGGGGATAGGTGGACCTGCGGTTTCTAGTTTCACTCTACTAGTGTTGTTCTCGTAAAGGTGTTTTAAGATTTGGATATTTTTTTTCTCTACTTTTTGCGATTGTAAAGCTTTTCATATTGAGGGATGTAGAATTGTATCAAAAGCTTTCTGAGCCATACAAGCATAAAATTATCTTGCCCTTAAGTTTAAGGGGAATGTGAGAGTCACAGATTGTTTCCGTTACCTGCCGCCATTTCTTCCACCCAAGTTAATTCTGTGCTTAATCTTAATCTATGTAATCATGAATTGTGAAAACTTGCTTATTTTAAACCAGTGGAAATGCAATGAAACAGGCGTCTATTGATGATATTTAAATTTTATTAGAAAGTAACAGTAAGACAAATATTATAATTAATGCACTTAAGTATATACTTTGTACAATCTTATAACTATTTATTACAAAAACTCCTTTTCTATCTCACTCTCATTGATCAACATCTTGATTCACAACTCCAGAATAAATTGCCGTGTTGTCAAATTAGTAACGTATGCTTGTGACGTAACTCATTCATTAACTGTGTGCAGAGTTGCAGACAGAACATACGTTTTTTTATAGGATAGTAACACGACAACTTCTACAAATTGTACCACTACGGAACAGATTCTTAATCACCACGACTTTCTCGGAGCGACTTGACGATTTGAAACCATTACAAAATCAGGTTTCCTTTCGATGATTTCCTTCACCGACACCTTCAAATTAGACTTGTCAGGTTCAAACCCCCAATCTTATACTCGAGAAACAGTTCCATCAACGTCTGGTTCATCACGAAATTCTATATGATCGAGATTCTATATGAAATTCTATATGATTCTCTTATGATATTAATATACTTAGATTTTATGTAAATTAAAATAATTAAAACCTCAATGAATATTTAAACCACACCGTTTGCCATCATTAGGTGTGAATATTCATAGTTTGAAATCGACTGACCTTTCATTGATTTTAATTGATGAGCCAAAAACTGAACGACTTCAAGCAGTCCCTATAAGCTTTCAAAGCTTTTCTTTGTTCATTGCGTCATAACTTTCTCTATTTACACTTTAGGTTTCTCCATCATTGGTTGACTCTCCTCGTCAGCTGTTTCCTCTTGAGGTGGGTCATTCCATTCTGCCTTTACACCTGTTCCAAACATCACGTAGACCAGATTCGAGAAAAAGTATATTCCAGCAGCCACGAAGAATATCTGCCTCCAGAGGTATGGGTCGGTCTGTAAACATTATTAATAACGAAATTATGTTCTGCGTTTTCCTTATCATCAACCAATTATTTCACTTTGGCTATTTATGACAAAAATATATATTAATATGCTCTTTCATTTGTAATTTCTAAAACATGCAAGGAAAAATATTTTTATAGGGTGAAAATATTCAGGGAACTAAACACAATACGTTATTGGATATAAAAACTATAGCTAATAGAAACTCTTAGAAATATAGTTACCTAAGTTTATAGGAGAATAAACGAACTATTGACAGTAAGGAAGTAAATGTACTGTTTATTTGCCTAGCTTTAACTTTTCCAAAAATTATAATATAAAATAAAATACGAAATTAATATTACTTACAACATCAGTAAGAATAAAGCCGACCACCATGGGCGACATTGATCCTACGAAGTTGGAGACGAAATTGCTGACGCTCATCATGGTCCCAGCGAAGTTCGGAGAAATATCAATGTGGTTTATCTGTTAAAAAGAAATTATATAAACTGAAGAGCAAACGTTCACAGCGTGATATAAGTAACTTAGAACAGTAAATCAGAAAGAAAAATACTTACGTGGAATCCCAAATGACCCGCTACTTTGAAACTACAGATAATGACCAATATCGTTTCTACGACATAGATGTTTCTGGGTGCGAAGGCTAACACTATGAATCCAATAGTTGCTGGTACGTATCCTGTTTTTATAAAAAATAAAACTTTAATCTTGGTTCAATTTTGACATAAACGCAAAAAGTCACTATGTCCAATAATATTACTATACAGGGTGGCAGGGACATCGACGTTCAAACTGAAACTATGGATTCAGTAAATGATTCTGAACCCCGGGGCGTTGAAATTTTTTGTCGGTTATTAAAAAAAAAAACTGCTGTTTCACAGAAAAGTGCAATACCATCGCGGTCAAAATGTACAGGAACAGCTGATTTTTTTAAAAATAACCGTCGAAAAATTTCAACGCAGTGGGTTCAGAATCATATACTGAATCCATGGTTTCAGTTTTCGCGTCAATGTCCCTGCCACCCTGTAGATTCTTGTACAATCATAACTTGAAAGAATTACAAATGTGTTTACCTAGTGAATTGGCTAATTTTCTTGTATTTGTGACACTGAGTATTTTCTTCACAATCAGCATATCAGTCATCCAGCTGAAGAAGAAGTTTGTGAACCACATCATCAAGAACGGCAGAGCAGTCAGCAGTCCATTCTAATAATACAAATCATTGATTACTATTTTATTATTTAACATGATACGAACAAAGTAAATTTCATCGAGGTACGAGGATAATAATTAGTTGATAATTCCAGACAGTTCCTTGAACAATAATCTCACCTCATTTTAGCGATACTAAAATTAAATGAATACAAGTACAAGACTTATGAACAGTCCTCTTTCGTTTTCATATAGTATTTCGCAATAAGTATCAACATTTATTGTTAATCCAGGTTATGAATTATCTGTGTGCCAAATGCAGCCATTTTTGCGCCAATCCGGAACATAATTGTATATTCAGACAAACGGACAAAAATTAAAAAAAGCGGCCAAGTGCGAGTCGTACTCGCCCATGAAGGGTTCCGTAGCAGCAAGTAACGATAAGTTTACGATTTATGACGTATTAAAAAAAAACTACTTGCTAGATCTCGTTCAAACCAATTTTCGGTGGAAGTTTACATAGTAATGTACATTATTTATTTTTTTTAGTTTTATCATTCTCTTATTTTAGAAGTTACAGGGGGGGGACACACATTTTACCACTTTGGAAGTGTCTCTCGCACAAAATATTCAGTTTAGAAAAAAATGATATTAGAAACCTCAATATCATTTTTGAAGACCTATCCATAGATACCCCACACGTATGGGATTGATGAAAAAAAAAATTTTGAGTTTCAGTTCTAAGTATGGGGAACTCCAAAATTATTTGTTTTTTTTCTATTTTTGTGTGAAAATCTTAATGCGGTTCACAGAATACATCTACTTACCAAATTTCAACAGCATAGCTCTTATAGTTTCGGAAAAAAGTGGCTGTGACATACGGACGGACAGACAGACAGACAGACAGACAGACAGACAGACAGACATGACGAATCTATAAGGGTTCCGTTTTTTAACGGAACCCTAAAAAACTGTATTTTCGGCATCAGACTCGTTCCCACTCTGTAGCAATTACTTTAAAAAAATATATTCAATGTTGAGTTTTGAATAGAAGAAGCCCAAAAGTCTGACAACCAGTCTTACCAAGGGGTATCGTGTTACCACTAGGTGTAGCCACTTGTGTAGTCACTAGGTTGTGGAGGTCAGATAGGCAGTCGCTCCATGTAAAATACTGGTATTTAGCTGCATCCGGTTAGACTGGAAGCCGACCCCAACATAGTTGGGAAAAGGCTAGGCAGATGATGTTGAGTTTTGAATTCGTTACTATTTTATTACAATTATGTTTAGAAATACTTAAGCTAACTTGACTCTTATATATGTATGTATATCTACTATACTCTTGTTTTAATTCAATCAAAACCATATTTACCGCTTTAATATTGACGCCCATAATTTTGTCCATGAACGCAGGTACTTCGGAATATAGAGTCACTTGTCCCCACGTCTGTCCAATGTGTGCTATTATAATGGCGTACATCCCAGGGTGACGGAATATCTTACCCCAGGGCACCTTCATACGCTGAAAAAATAATGATAATTTTAATCTTTTTATCATCGTCATCATCATCATCAACATCATTTCAGTCGAAAGACGTCCACTACTGGACATAGGCCTCCCCCAAGCATCGTCACTTCAACTGGTTCTGTGCTTCTCGCATCCAGCGGATTCCTGCGGTCTTATCCAAGTCATCAGTCGACCTTGTGGGAGGCCTTTTCATATGTGGCAAACAAAATATAAATCACTTTCAAAAGCTTCTTTTTGAGCTGTTTGCTTTTTGGCCACAAAGCCAGATTTTGTAGGTGTGGTGTGTTCTGTAAAACTAGGTAATTTATAGTGGCATCTGTGTGTGGCGGCTTTTAGTGCGAAGTTTTAACTATAATTTATTTCACAATTTTTGTCGAAAGTTTACGCTGTGTATTAATTGTTGCTTTGTTTTTATCAATTGGTTTTTGATAATGAATAATACCTTAGTCTTGACCCCATTTCCTAATTCATCTTCTACGTATTTTCTTTCGCCATCTGAAATCTTGGGATGCTGTGCTGGTGCATCAGCAGCCATGAACCATAGCACGACTCCAAGGAGAGCAGATAAGATTCCGTAGAATCTGAAGATGCCTGGCCAACCCAACGGAGAAGCTGCTATGAAGCCTGTCATCGGTAGTCCCAACACCGTGCCTAGAGCTTGACCTGAAACGTAACACGACATGTTTACTGAGAATTAAGTTCTGATTAAATTGCAACCACTAACAAACTAAATTCAGTGAACACATATTATTATTATACCATAAAAGTTTTGCCATGGTGTTTGTATACAGGATGGCAGAGACATCGACGCGTGACCTGTTACTATGGATTCAGTACTCACATGATTTTGGACGGGTACATAATTATTTGAACGTCGAAAATTAAAATACCTGCGGGTAAAATGTCAATGTTCAAAACATCGAAAACTTAAATATCGAATGACCATGTAACCGAAAATTAAAATAACGTAAGTTTACAATGTCGAATGGTTAGATAACCTACGTCCAATATATCTAAAATATAATTATTTACAAAAGTGACATCGAAATACCTAAATATCGAAAGTACAGAGTATCGAATGTCCTAAATATCGAAGTATAGAGTATCGAATGTCCCAAATATCGATATTTATTTATAGAAAATAACAAAGATTCCGAAAAAAAAAATTAACTCCCGAAAATCTATGGTTGACTATAATACTAAATTTCCAAAAAAAAAAAACTTCCGAAAGAAATACAAAGTTTCCGAAAAGTCTATATGTTGTGCTACAAAAGTTAGTAACAGAAACAAATCGCTGCAAAACCGACTCCACGTAGTCTTTTTTGCCCTACCCCTAGAGTGTAATTTAAGCCCGCGTAGGCATGGAGGGGCGAGGCAGCCCGCTAGCTGAGGAGCAGGTGGCTTTATAACGCTCACCGCCCGCGGCTGAGGCTGGTCGGCAGAACCGGCCAGCAAGCCGAAGCTGCGGTGGTGAGCGTTAAAACCATCTGCGACAATAAGCTCACGTGGGACCGCCGGAGCCTCGCAGCACCGAGCCGAGATAGAAACCATGCCTGCTGCATATTGCATGCTCGCTTGCATGCTGCATGCATGGTGTATGCTTGTTTGCATGTTTGAAAAATATTACGACACCAAATTCTAAATGCAAGTTGAAGACAGACTAATGACTAATAGCAGTGCGTTGGCAGAGTGTGACAATTTCAAATCTACCTACATTTTTTCCACTCATAATACCACATTCAAAATTTGTTCGAAATTTTAACGAGTAGGTATTTTTAACGTAAATATAATGAACTTAGGTGTATTAAATGTTCACATTTTGAACTTAGGTATAATGACTATCGACATTTTTAATTAGTCGATATTTTAATCACTCGGCATTTTAATCTTAAACATTTTAAGCTTAGGTATAAATTTCGATATTTCGATAAAATCCTTATATTTTAATTTTCAACGTTCAAATATGTACCCATCTGAACCCCCCTGTATTGAAATTTTTCGGAGGTTATTTAAAAAAAATTGCTGTTCCATACGTTTTGCCGCGTAGGTATTGCAATTTTCTATGAAAGAGCATTTTTTTTTTGGTAACAGGCAAAAATAGTCTACATACAATACCCCTCTAGAATCCTGTGCTGAATACATTTTGCGCGTCGAAGCAACCTGTATATTTGCGATAGAAACCTAACTAAATAAACCGAAATAAATATTTACATCCCCAATCCTAGTATTTATTTATTTGTTCAATATGGACACGTTTCTGGCATGGAATCTTCTTTACTTTTATAGTAGATACAGGCATATAAAAAAGAGATTCATTCAAGATATTATTAAATACGAGAAAATCAATTAAAAGTTAGAAAACAATCACAAATTTAATTTCTAGTATCTACCTATCTGTATTTGAAATAAGGCTTACCTCCATAAACGAAAGCAGACATTCTTCCCCTCTCATGTAAAGGTGCCCACTTTCCGAGAGCCGTATGAAGACCAGGCATAATACAGGCTTGACTCAGACCTTGCACCATTCTGCATATTGCTGATAATATCCAACCACCCTGACAAGTACGACAAAAATACGATGTATTGATGGTATATCCAAAATTAATAATATTATAATTTAAGCACTAAAATTTTCATACTTACGTAATAAGCAGCGATTGGGAAGAAGATGGAGACCAGACAGTTGATCATCATAGTACCAAACAGCAGGTACCTGGTACCGAACCTGTGAGCCAGTTGACCTGCTGGGATCTGCAGCAGCATGTAGCCCCAGAAGAAAGATGCTATTACTATTTCTTGCACTTTTTTGGTCCAATGGAAGGCAGGGTACTGAAATAACAAGTAACAGAAAGTCAATAAATTATATGAATGATGAAGTGATTTTAAAAGTTCTAAGTTAGAATATTCTAATGTCTGCACTGATACCCGTCGGTGTCAGTGCAGACATTAGAATATTCGTGGATTATATTCGTGGAAATGGTGAAGTTTTGGGCCAACACAATTCAATACACTGTCGTGCATCAACACGAAGCAGTAAAGTTAAATACAAATTAAATTGTGATTTAGAAATAGTTTAAATTAACAAAGTCATCCTAAATATAATATTATAAATGCGAAAGTAAGTTTCTTTGTTTGCTTGTTTGTTATGCTTTCACGCTAAAACAAACAAACTCAGATTCCGAGGGAATTTCGGAATGAAAAGTATTCAATCCAGGTTATAAACTATCTGTGTGCCAAATTTCATCCAAATCCGTTCAGTAGTTTTTCATGAAAGAGTAACAAACATCCATCCATTCATCCTCACATTTATAATACTACTAGCAGCGCCCCGCGGTTTCACCCGTATAAGTCTCGATCCCATGGGAATATCGAGATAAAAAGTATCCTGTGTTAATCCAGGTTATAAACTATCTGTGTGCCAATTACATCCATCCATCCTCACAAACTTTCACATTATTTGAACCCGACTACGGTGAAGCAAAAAGGAAGGTTGTGATTTTGACCGGTTGTTCATCTGTTACCTCATAACTTCTGAACTACCGATCATAATTTGACAAATGAGATATGATTGGAAGCGTCTTGATCGTCCGCTGGTTATAAGCTGTGACGTCACATTAAAAGTAATATGGCGCCATCTAGAGAACATAAAGTTATGAACGAAAATAAAAGAACACATTACAAATATGTATATAATTATATCATATTGTCTAAGTAAATAAATATGTTTAAAGTGTTAAATACAGGCAAAGACTGTGCTACGTAACGCACGCCTGTAGAATTAATACCTATTATACAATAAAACCCAAACACAAAAATAAAAATTGTAAAATTTATTATTTTGTGTTTTATGACATTGATTTTTCTGTGATTACTTCCTCACACACTAACTTATTAATTACAAAATTTTAGGAAAATCATCTACTTTTACAATGTTTGTAAACATGTGAGCACCATGTATCTATCACATATTAAATTATCTGTCGTTGCTTCATTTTTAAATCTTTTTACCTATTGTGGTATAGTGTGTTTATTCTAGGTGCATCGTCTTCACATATAATTATTTAAATAATGTAAGTACCTATACAAACAATTGTAAAACATTTTAAAAGAGTAACGGTGGAGTTTCTTGCCCATTCTTCTCCATACGAAAACTACCTTTTGGAAGGGGCGACTAGAATCAATTTTATTATTTTGTCAATTTTGACGTTCAAAAGTGCTACACATGGGCCTATTTGAAATAAATGATTTGACTTTGACTTTGAATTTCCGCGTGTTTGAGAAAAGTACTACACAAGTCTTGGTCGTAACTAGGCATTGATGGACTCACATATGTGTGCCTCGGATTCGCCACGGCCCACATTTGCACGATTGTCCAACAATGCCCCTGTTGCAGGCCGCGATATTAATGTACTACTATGCCAAAAACACTTACCGGTGGCACCAACATAAGAGCGTTCATAATTCCTTCAATTTTGAATTCTGTGACATTAATAGCATTACTTTCGTTTCCCTGACTCTCGTGGTACATCATAGCTACCAGTGACACCCCCATGCAGGACCTCATGCTGTAAGCTGTAGTTAGGGTGCAGAACAGTATGAAGCACTGCTGATGCCTGTAACCCCAATCTGAAACTGAAATGTTAAGATAATTATAGCATTATGTAAGCTAAATTGCAAAGGCGAATGTGGCTCGAGCCTGTCACCTTGTACTGTCTAGTATTCGAATAATTTGTGGTAAAAATAATTTAACCTTTTAGAGACAGGTTGTATAATTTCAACTTCTAAAAATGTAAAAGAAGCGACTTCACTAAACATTATTATTTAAGTCTAGTGTCACATTTTTCTAAATTTGCTTTAATTTTATTTTGTTTTGATGTCCTTAGGATAATATAAACATTTATAAAACTAATGTTAGTTTCATTATAAAAGAAAGCCTTGCCTGGAAGTACGGAAGCCTTGGTTGCCTGGAAGAGATCGCGGAAAGCGATAAGGCCGCCCATTGTATATTTTGTAGTGTTTGATTTATTTTTTGTTATGTATTTTTGTGGTGTACAATAAAGTATATATAAATATAAATAAATAAATAAAAGAAAATACGAGTACCTAAATAATTTCCCCAAACGCTTTAATTAGGTACAAAAAAAAAAACAAAAGTATCGTAGCGTGTTAAATTTTGCTCCATTTTATAACTAGGTGTCCCCTAGGGAGCGATGTTTGCTTTGCTTAATTCCAAGGCTTACACTCGCACGTTTATATTTCGGTATTTATCTGAAGCAGTAACGATATTCAAACAACTCATTTCCGTCGATGACGTTATTGCGATGCAGTGGCGAATAAACATGTGATTAAAAATATTTGTATTATGTAATATGAATTCTAATGTAATAAATATTAGATATTTGCACGAAAATGTTAAGGTAGGATATGGTTTAAAGAACTATGAATTAATGTATCACCTCATATTCAAGCAAAATAAGTACGTAAATGATTTGACTTAAGATACTTGTGATGACGTCTTTTTAACCGACTTCCAAAAAGAAGGAGGTTCTATGTTCGTAGCGTAAGTAGGTATATTCTTTTTTGTGTCCACCGCTTTCTCCGTCTATTGAGGACCGAATTTGTGTGGGGTAAGTACCACAACAAAAAAGTGAAAAATAAAATCTATCTACTTCCAAAAAAAAAACACTACAAAGTGAAAAATAACTTTACTGAAAAAACTAGTTAACTTTGACTGATGTCACTGAACCCATGTAGGGTTCAGTGACGCAAACGAAATTTGACGCACATTACCCACTATCAGGTAATTTATTTGCATAGTTGTAGGATCCTTATTCTCTTTAAGTGTCGCATCGTAATCTTTTATACTATGACAACATTGAAATAGAAAGTATTGCGTTTTACATACAAGAAAAAAAATGTACTCACCCTTGAATTCGGGTTCCGGATCCATTTTAGCGAGATTTTTTTTTTCTTCCATAACAGGCATTATTATTTTAATGGATAAATTGGCAAATATTCCAAAACAAAACAATTATTTGGAAAATTTCCACAGTATGTTGGTTTTGGAAATAAGAATTCAATTTAATTTTAATTCTTTAGAGCCATCAAGTATATTTTCACTGAATAACATTTAATGTTACGAAAGGTAATTTATTTATAATAACCCAGAGCAGCTGTTGTGGTAGTGACAAATAACAATCTTTGAATTATTTTATCAAGCTAGAAAGCCAAATCAGTGATTAACACCGGTCACTCTTAATTTCTCGCTTGCAAATAATTAGTGAGAGCTCCTCTTTTAAACTAAAATTCTCAGATGTCAGTGGAAAATTATCTTATAAAGCATCATTATTGTGTGCTCATCTGTCGCCGCTATCTCAACACAAATACCACGCCAAAGTCAATGCTACTGTGTAATTTATTAACTAATCTTACGTTTGTCGGTTTACTTTTACGTAATTAGCCAACATCCGCATTTTATCCGGTTTACACTAGAAATAATTAGTTAAATTATTGCCAGCGAATTTTTCATTTATTCATTATTAATACTATGAGCATCAATCACACAAATTGTAATGTCAAATTTTGTACAAAAATCATGAAAAGTCTGCAGGTTTTCAATGAAAACCCTAACTAGAAATGTAAAAAACTTATTTAATTTTATATATTAATGGTTGACAAACAGGTAGATGGCAAAGCATGGCACACCTTGTTCAATGAAATATACTGAAAATTGCGCAATAAGAAGAAATAATTAAATTAGTCAGTATTTAAATTGTATAATTAGGTACCACATTCATAAATTATCTTGCATATAAAATATTCAAGATAATTGTGGACGGTGCAAATAAAGAAATATCAGTTAAAGTAATACATGACTGATTTTATCTCATTCAACTCATTTCTGTATCTATTATGTCAACTTACTACGTACATCACTATCTCTAAATAGAATAGAACAAAGTCCTTTGTCTGTGTATTCATTTTGTACTTCTGAGCTACTTGATTGATTCGATGCATGTTTTTCCATCATTTAGCGGATGTCTTGGAGTCGAAGCTTTTAAGTGCATTCGTCGCTAGTCACTAGTACTATTAGAGTTTAGCAGAGGAAAATGACTGTTAGAGTATTTTCAAAATTCAAGTTCAAATTCAAATCTTTATTGCAAAACACATGTGTTTACAAGGTCTTAATCCTACTATAATATAAATGTGAAAGTTTGTGTCTTTGAATGTTTATTACTCAATCACGCAAAAACGGCTTAACGGATATGAATTAAAGACACATAGATAGTATATTACTAAGATTATCATATAGAACACTTTTTACACCGGTAGTACGTTCCCGTGTGATAATTTCTGACATCCACGCGGGTGAAACCGCAGGCGAAAGCAAGTAATAATGATAAAGTCTACATGACATGCTATGCGTATAATTGCATTTTGTAATTAGCCACGACCATCTTGTGCAAACCCGAGGAGCGTCATGGCAGTAAGTTTGTTTAGGCCACATAGCATGCAGACGCTTTGGTGGTCACTGCTGGAGTTGAGCAGTTTTGAACTGAGTCATCGGGTCATAAATGTCAGTAACAAAACAATCGCTACTATTACCCATATCTATAGCACGATCCGTAAGCATAGCAATGAAAAGATTGATGGCTTGACGATTCAGTTCAAAACGGCCCAACTATAGAGGCACACATTTAAAAAACCAAGTGCGTCACCGTTTACTCGCACTACGATACTAATAACGTATAGAAACTGACGACTTTGAAGGTGGTCCGTGACAGAACTTGTTTATTTTAATTATCTTCATAGTCTTATGTTATATGGGATTCTTCTCTGGGGAACCTGTGCGGACATTAAAACTATCTTTGTTCTACAGAAAAGGGCTGTTCGAGCCATTTACAACCTAGGTCCAAGAGATTCCCTTAGAGAAAAATTCAAAGAAATAAATATTCTGACTGTAGCCTCACAATATATTTTTGAAAACATATTATATGTACACAAAAATATATCATATTTTAAGAAAATGTCCGATATTCATAGTTTAAATACCAGGAATAAACACAACCTTGCTGTACATCGCACACGTCTCCACAAAGTAGGCAACTCCCTCATGGGTCAACGTATACGCTTTTACAACAAACTCCCCATTGACATTCGAAACTTACCCATTAAACAATTTAAAATCTCTATCAAAACCAAACTTTGTAAAATACAATTTCAGATTATTTAGAAGATAGAAAAGCTTGGGATTGAACTGCTGACAAAACTGCTTGCAAACTGCTGCTTGTGATAAAACCATAAAACTAGACATTTTAATTATTATGTAAAATCAACATATACCAGTTTTATATACACATTAACATTGTTGAAAATTATATTCAAAATGACATGATTACTTGTAAAGTATTATATTATTTAATTATTGTAATGTAAGGACTATGTGGATATTATTTTTATTTCTCTGCTTAGTGATGGTCTGGCAGTTTAAGTAGTTTATGCGGCCTACCCAAATGTCCTTTCTTTGGTATTGTTCGTCCTTTTGAGCTCCTTATATTCTGAGTTGAGCTCCACGATTACTGACAAATGCTTGCACTGATTGGACAGGTCCACTCAAATCTGTGTGGTTCTTTCCTCAAAATACCTTTTCAGACACTAATCTACATGGTCCTCATATGGCCTGACCAAGACTATGTCTGGACTTTAAAAGAGACTGCGACCTCTGAGTTTGTTTCGGCCTTTCTTCTCAGAGTAGTCAGATAGGAAACGCCGAACTCATCTAGCTTATTTTTAATTTTAAAAAATTATATGACGTGTAAAAGTGATTCCGATATCCTATTTACAGAATAAACAAATTCATTTCATTTCATTTCACTTCTGCGCTCAACGCACTTTAAAAGTACTGCCGTCTCTAGACACGGCAATTACATGCTCTATGGTTTAGGCAAACATAGTATTAGAACATGACCGATTTGGGAGGCAACGATACCGACACTTAGTTTTGGCTGCTTTAGTTCACGTGATTGACTTTGCGTAATGTTTATACCTACTCTCTAATACTAAATTCCACTGCAGGGCAACGGCCTCTACTCATACAGAGAACACACGAGCATCTATCCTTCTCATTGCGTTTTGGTAAATAAAGACTATATTTTTAACCGACTTCCAAAAGGAAGTCGCAATTCAAGTGTTTTATTTTGTTACTCGATTACTCCGCCAAATGATTTGATTTTGATGATTCTTTATTTGTTTGGTAGGTCATACTTCAGAGATGGTCCCATATAAATTTTATTAACTTTGCTTGGGTAGTTTTTGAGTTAGCTTCAATAACACGTATTTTTCCCCATTTAGTACGTGGATGATATGATAAGTTCCTGTCGCTGTTATTTACATAGCAGGTAGTGGTATTCGAATTTGTGTGGGGGTACCACAACGAAAAAGTAAAAAATAAAAACTTTTTACAAAAAAAAAAGCACTGCTCAGTGAAAAATTACTTTAATTTCGGAAGTCAGTGGCAAAAAACATAAATTCAAAACCAAAGACACCGACTTCCGAAATTAAAGTCATTTTTTACTTTGTAGTATTTTTTTTTAAATCGTTTTTTTTTTGTAACAAGTTTTTTTAAGTACAGGTTTGCTCACTATGTTTTCCTATGTTTGTGTCGGTGAGAAATCTTGGCGTCACCATGGCCACGTGGTGTTTACGCAGTTTCTACGAAACACCTACATTACCTGTGAAGCATCTATGGGACTCCTACGCTGAATCTTCTTCATATCTCTGTAAATTTAAAATAATTGCCAATAATCAGTACGGATTTAGATAGGGAATCTCCACTGAAGACGCTGTCCAAGATCTTGTAAATAGCGTTGTTTCTAATTTGGATAAAAAGCAAAAATGCTATGGTGTTTTTCTAGACTTATATAAAGCTTTTGTTTCGGTTTCTGTTCCCACACTGCTCCAGAAAATGGAAAACATTGGAATACATGGCCTTGCGTTCAAAATGTTCACAGATTACTTGTATGGAAGAACTCAGCGTGTAAAAATCAATTCCTTTTTCAGCGAAGATGAATATATCTGTTTTGGTGTGCCCCAAGGAAGTATATTAGGACCTACCTTGTTTCTAATATACATAAATGAATTTTGCAAAATGTCTATTCCCAACTGTAATATATTCACCTACGCTGACGACACAGCGCTTATAGTATACGATGTTGACTGGGACAAGGCCAAACAAAGAACGGAACACTCTTCGCCTTATGATGGAGTGGCTTTCGGCAAATCTATTAAATCTCAATATTGAGAAGTCTAAACTCGTACGTTTTTCCTTGCCGAATTCTTTTTTATTACTAATTCATCTACCGAGTCTAATATAATAAAAGCCCATTCCTGTTCAGAGATTAATACCAGCTGCGGTTGTCTTATACTCTCCTTAGTTTCGAGTATCAAATACCTAGGGGTGTACATTGATGAAAAACTAACCTGGCGCACTCACATCGAGGCATTATGTACACGTACAAGGAAGCTCATCTTCATATTTAAAGAGTTGAGACACTCAGCTGATCCTGCAACTTTGTCTTTGGTCTACCAGAGTCTATGTGCATCAATAATCACCTACTGTATTAGGGTATGGGGAGGCACTTATAAAAATGTTCTTATTCAAATAGAACGTGTTCAAAGGGCAATTCTAAAGGCATTTTAAGAGTAGAGACTATCCAACCGCCCTGCTGTACTCTGAAACCCAAGTCCTCACTGTGCGATAACTCTTCATTTTGCGTGTTGTCTTTACCCCTCGACCCAAACATTCTTCTAAGACGTCGAGGTCGTCCGGTCTGTGACTCCGTCCAATGTCGTTCCGCATTTGCTAGCCGCCACTACTCAGTTCTAACCGCTCGTCTTTATAATAGGGTACATCGGTTAATTGATATTTATACATTGACCAAATTCAAATTCAAAAGTCATTTATTCATATTAGGCTGAGAATCAGCACTTTTCGAACGTCAAAATTACATAAGACAGTCCCCCAAAAACGCCCACCCTTCACCACTTCCTAATGCCTTTAGCTGGGAAGAAGAAGTGGCGCAACAAACTCCCCAGCAGCACAGCTGTCTGTTCAAGTTAGAAAAAAAAAATGACTCTATACAATAGTATACAAAATTATTATGCAACACAAAACATTATTTAATTAAGTATAAATTATTGGCCATATGTCAGCTAGCACACGCCAATATACCAACCAAAAACATCGAGAACTATATTTAAGCAGAATTAAAAAAATAAAAACTAAACGTAAAAAGAACTAAATATCTAAATAAAAGCCTCCAGGCATAAAGGGCGTGCCCGCTTACATAAAGCTGTAATTGGAAGTTATAAATGATAAACTAGGACCATCGAGGTAAAATAAATGAACAGTTAATTACTAGTATCAATAACAAAACCATGATCAGCAAGACGACCAGTCACCACAAGCAGCACCCGTTCACGAGCATAACGCAAAATTTGTGCTAAAAGCAAAGCTGACTGATTGGTTGCAGAATTTGTCTTACAACGATACTGAAGATATTCTAACGATCACCTCATGAATACATTTCTCAATACTGATACAACCCGTAATTTACTGAGTCACTTTAACCTGATTGCATTTTAGAATAATAATGTTTGTGAGGAACTTTGGCTTCTGAGAAACAAGTATATTTTTAGTTAGTTCAGGAGCCAGCTGTTCTACCTGATTTTGACCTCCACTTGTACAATCATGTTCAGTGTATGACAATAAACTTATTATATTTTTTTATTATTTAATCTGCGATAGACTACATCTACTTTTAAAACGTGAATTAATGTAAAGATATTGTTATTTAACAAAGTTAAAAGCTTCATATACCTAAGTGGATCTAAAGTTTACCTTTCGGAATAACGACGGAAATTATTGGTTTTATGACTTGCATTTACGAGTTACAGGTACTCAAGGTAATTACAAAGTTGTTTACTGCTTTATTTAATTACTTTGTATAGAGTGGAGTAGAGAGATGGTTTCAAAGTTCTCACCTGTTGAGAGGTAAACACATTTTCAAAAAAATACCTAAATTAATCAAATTATTCGAAAGTGAACAGAGTGGCTGCTATTAATTATTATCTTGTATGCATTACTGCATTTTCCTTCTATTAAACCTCAATTGATTAAATATAGCTTTGCCTTATTTGGTTGCGGCAGAGGAAAAGAATATTAAAAAAGAAAAAGAAATAATGAAAGAAAAATTGATCATTTAAACGAATTATTTTGGAGTCCCAAGGTTAAATTTATTCACTTTTAACCTGAACCTTACCTATGGTAAAAGTATTAGTGAGTAGGTAGGTAGTGAGCAAGTAGGTAGTGTACTCTCAACAACATAATATTTATTACACAGACGTTTGTAACTTTGAAGTGTAAATAAATAAATTATTATTATCACTTGAACTTCTTTACTTATGATGCATTTTTTTAACATTGCTGTCTCGTACCGAGGAGAGGTATAAAAGTAGTAAAGAAATAAAATCACTGTCCATTTTAAAACTTATATTCGTATTTAGTAAAACTATTTTAACTTAATTACATTATTTGTTTGCTTCCTTTTCTTTTTCCTCTTTGGACTCTGCGTCTTCAATAGATTTATCTGGAAGAAAAAAAAAATTATTATTTACTAATACAATTTAATGGTCTACTTTTCCCAGTCTCATTAGGAGTTTAATAAAGCATAACGCAGTCTAACCTCTCAATTAAATTTAACAAGAAATAATTGAATTTTTAATCGTCAAGGCATCCTTTTGATCAAATATTGTTTTTTAATTGTTTCTGACGACTATCGTAACTATTTTATTTTGTTGATTGATTTTTAGACGTAATACAACAAGTAACAACTACATCACAGCGGCGAGAAGTGATAGTAAGTGATGAGGTTGTAGCACTGACGTTTACCATAAGCCGAGGTCTGGGAAGTTATGATTCAAAGTAAAACTATTTTTATTCATTTTTATTTAGGGACTCAAATATATAGTAAGAGTGTTCTCATGCTATACAAAGCAGGAAACAAGGCTCCCTCTAACGTGCCGCCAATTAAGATCGGTGGGTCGGCACTCGTGAGGGTGTCTAAAGTTAAATATTAGGGTCACGTGATGACAGATCGGCTACACGACGATGAAGACCTAGAGAGGGAAAGGAGGGCGCTGGCAGTCCGCTGCAATATGTTGTCCCGCAGATTCGCACGTTGTACGACAGATGTAAAACTGTTACTTTTCAGAGCCTTCTGTCAGTCTTTTTACACGTGCAGTCTGTAGATCAAATATACGCGGCGGGTTTACAATGCCCTACGTGTTCAGTACAACGACGCTCTGAGGGGCAGTGTTGAGAAAACCCCGGTACTGCAGTGTTTCCGCAATGTTTGCGGAGGCATCCATTGATTACATTTTTGCCATCATAAGGAAAAGAACAGCATCATTGATGAGCAGGGTCTGTGGTAGCACCAACACTGTCCTCAGAACGTTAGCGTGCAAGATTGACTGTCCTTTTACTATGTACTGGGCAGATGTACACCTGCACAGAAATAGGATTATTGTGTACCTTGTCTTGTTTACTAACAAATTACTAACACCATTTATTTGTATTTTTTGTATACTACTAACTACCCTAACTAACGCTAGCCTTGTAGAAAAAATGGACTGTATTGTACGTCTGAATAAAAGATATTAAATAAAATAAATTAAAAATATTAACCTTTCTGACGCCCGGCGTTCCAAGGTTGTAGGTCAGCTGACATCAGAATAACGAAGAGAGCGTTCGTTGCCATGGCCGTCCCCGCTATTGTAAAGAATATGGTCCGCCATTGTGTCTGGTTATACTGTAACAAAATGTGTGTTAAAAAAATTGTAAAATAACAATTAAAAATTAATTAATGGATGTTTAATGAAACATGCAACCCTAATTTTTACATAAAATTTTACAGTCATGGATTTCCGTAAAGTAACGCATGTGTTGTTAAACTGTTATTTGTAAGACAAACTACATGGTGGTTTGTGGGGGGTAAACTATTTGATATATACAATTGGTTTTTTTTTTTTTTTTAAAGATAAAATTTCTTTATTATTTACACACGTATTTACATTATTTAAAAACTATCATACTAAATACAATTGGTTGAAAGCTATAATACTTGGTATACACTGAATCTCCTTGTAGTCACCACTAGAATGAGTCATTTAGTGATATTATTTCCTGCAACTAATTAGTTATTGCGAAATTATACAACGAAAATCCATTTAACTTAGACTCAATTCCGCCGATGTCACCACTTGCTATCTTACGTTCATTGGTATATCAATTTGTAGATGTGAGATTTTTCTAGATATCGATTATTTAAGAGCTTTTATAACAAATTCACAAGGGATCAACTGTTACAGCAGCACTCGCAACTGACTTGCGTGTATGACCGTAATCGAAGCATAAGAAGTATGTAAGGATCATAGCAGGTGGCGTTCTGTAGTTTTTGCCTACCCTTATGGGAAAAAGGCGTGAGTTTATGTGTGTATATACTGTTTTTGGGTACATTGTTAGGGTTCCGTACCTCAAAAGGCAAAAACCGAACCATTATAGGATCACTTCGTTGTCCGTCCGTCAGTCTGTCAAGACCATTTTTTTCTGGAATGCGTGCAGGTATCAAGTTGAAATTAATACCAAATGCGTAAATCTACGGTCCCTTGGAGCTCTAAAAAATAAAGCTTCTAAGTCAACCTAATAAAAAAATACGGCCATTTATGCGACAAATTTTGATACTCTCTAGTTAATCAAAACCTGCAGGGTACTTCCCGTTGACCTAGAATCATGCAATTTGGCAAAAAGCAAGGTCTCACAGCACAAGTAAAGGAAAGTGTCCGAAAATGGTTATTTTGTAGTTTGAACACATTTTTTTTGCAATTACAAACTTATATTTTTTGCAGTTGAAATTGGCCATGGCGTATATCGATGTTTTCAACTACAATGTTAAGTTTTTTTTTGGGACATATTTATCCCAACTACGGAACTCTTCATTGTGCGTAGTCCGACACGCATTTGGCCATTTTTAGGGTTCCGTAGTAAACAAGGAACCCTTATAGTTTCGTCATGTCCGTCTGTCTGTCTATCTGTCTGTCCGCGGTCTAGCTCCGAGACCCTTAGTACTAGAAAGCTGTAATTTGGCATAGGTATATATATTAATTACACCGACAAAGTGGTAAAACAAAATTATGAAAAACATTTTTTTTTAGGGTACCTCTCATACACGTAAAGTGGTGATGTTTATTTTTTTATTTTTTTACTCCATCGTGAGGGATATCATTGGAAAGGTCCTTTAAAAACATTGTGAGTTTGTGAAAACCATTTTTGGATTCAGGGATCCGTTTGCGGAATATTAAGCTTTAAAGTGCTAATTTTTGTTAGAGTCAAGTGTCTCCCCCCCCTGCCGGCTAAATGGTTAGTTTTGGGTGTGTGAAAAAAATTACAACAGTAGTTTATATAACGAAATTAAAAGGAAAACTATCACAGCTAAGTGGGCTCTACAGGTTACCGAGTAATAATCGACCAACTTAACTTTGCAGTTGCAAAAACATGTTTTCCCATACATTCCGTATGGGAGAACATATTTTTCAACTACAAAGTTAAGTTTGTTTTTGGGATAAATTCATCCCAACTACGGAACTCTTCATTGTGCGTGGTCCGACACGCACTTGGCCATTTTATTAATGCAGCCAGTAGTTTTAAAATTAAATAAAATTTAAAATACACCCACCACATCAGTGACAACGTAGGAAACAAGCACGGGTAGCAGGACGCTGCAGAGATTCATCATGGTGTTGCCCATCATCATGAGGGTGCCGCTGAAGTTCGGCGCCAAATCGATGTGGTTCACCTTGAAGAGAACAAAATAAATATGAATGTAGAGCATAGTAATTTATTAGTTCCTGATTAATTTATAGATTGCTAGGCAGTTCAGAAATGCCTAAAATAAATGCTTTGACTGTAAACGAACGAAACCTGGCATTAGTAACACCAATACAATCGACATCGATCGTTTTAAGCTATTAAACCAAAACATCATAAGGATTTATATCCAACGAAACTGATGCGTAGGTACGTGTGTAAGGTATATATAACACAATACTGTGTCCTTCATTTATCTTTCAGATTAAATAAAAGTATGATTCTTACCATCCATCCAACGTGCATGGCCATATGGCATCCCATAGAGAAGACTAGGCAAGTAACAGCCACCACCGTGCTCGTAGTAAATGTAGTACACACTAGAGCCACAGCTACACCAACTTGTGCTGAAAGTCAGATTATAATAATTATTCAAAAAAAAAAAGTATGGTCAAGCTTACTTATTAATGCAAAGTTTTAATTGATTCATTAATTGAACATCACGCACAAGTCTTGCGACTAAGCGATGTTGCTTAGCGAGATTTAGAATCAGATATTGACAGAAGTTTCATAAAAGTAACTGGTCGAAAATGTTGAGTTTGCAGCTGCGACTTTAGGGATAGTCAATTAATTGATTTAGATAATATTGTAAACGAAATGACATTAGTGTTTTTAATGAAAGCACTACACAAGATTTCTATAAAAACTCTGATTCATTATTGAAAGAATAAATTATTTGTAATTTACAGTTATACTCACATATACTATTAAATATTCTTCGTGCATTCTTTACACTAACAATTTTTCTATTTGTTAGGAAGTCTGATATCATCCCAAAAGAAATGCTTGTGAAGAAACTGATTACGTATGGCAAAGATGACAGAAAACCACTCTGAAATGAAAGCATAATTAATTAAGAAAGCATTAGAATCCTTCGTTTGTCCTTTGATGGATGTAGGCACTCTTAATTGGCTTCCTTCAACTTTTCGTCTTACTGGTGTCTGCACCTACGTCATTGATTGTATTAAATTCCCACCAAGAAAATTTTTATGGATGCAATAAGTACTATTTTCAAATATTGTTATACAATAAAACTTAAGGGATTATTATCTAAATAAATTCACCATGTTTGTTTTTTTTTTTATCCAATTATACATTTCAGAATTAGAAACTTCGCGCGTGAAGACATGCAAGTGAAGTGTGCTACCACTACACAAATAAGAGATGACAAGTTTTTATTAAAGATACTTACGCCTCTGACATTAACTCCAAGGATGTAGTGGATATAAGATGGGACTTGGGTGAAGAAGAACACAAAGGAGGTGCCACTACCGATGTGTGTGGCTAGAGTACCCCACATTGGCCTTGAACATATTATCGCCTTCCATGGAGTCTTTAGTCTCTGAAATTTTATGAAACATTTAATGAAAATAATTAAGATTAAAATTTAACTAAGCTTTTGAAAAATAACTCCTGCATTTTAGTTCCATTGTCAACCAACTGTTGAAACTTGAACTATTTATTTTATTCAGTAGCGGCTGGTGAACAAACAAGTAGCCCTACTATTGGTAAAAAGGTCACTGAAGCCAATGGACATGTGTGTTGTCATCATCGAGACAGAGCTGGAATGCCGGGCTTTCCTATAACTTTGTTCGAAGCACTTCCATTCACAAGATACAGTAAGAGAATTACTAACCTTGACCTTGCCATTATCAACTCGTCCCATAATATAAGTCTTTTCTTCCTCACTTATAGTCTTATGATCCGAAGGTGTTGCTGCTCCGAATATGGTCAGAATGGCGAACAAGCCGAGGCATATTATACCAACAGCCCAGAAGGTAGATGGCCATCCCCATTTGCTTTCACTCAGGTATCCAGACAGCTGAAAAGCTACTATAGTACCTGTAGTTGAACCTGGAAAGTAATTAAACAAAAAAACATTATGTGTTTTTCTATGTAAGACACGTGTTCCTTATCATTATAAAAAACCGTTCACATTGTGAAAAACTGCTCAATAATGATTATTATCTAAACCGACTCCTGCTGCTTATGTAAACGGAGAATAATCTTAAGGTGTTACGTACTATTAATATGATATAACTACATTTTTAAGAATCTCGAAAGTCCAAACTCAAGGTTTGCCAAAGGGCGATGGAGCGTAGCGTATCGGGTATTAAGCTCAGCGACCTAATACGTAATATCACGATACGCTCCAAAACAGAAATCGCTGATGTGGGCAATAAGTGTGTTAGGCTGAAGTGGGACTAGGCGGGCAATGTATGTAGGATGTATCGGGACAGACTGATGGGCTAAAGTCATCATGCAGTGGGAGTCCAGAATAAGGGCGTCGTCGTCGCCGAACGTAACCAAGGAAACGCTGGCGTGATGATTTAGAGGCGTTTATTAATGGTAGAGAAATTTATCTGGCCAGAGAAAGCAACACACAGGGAAGAGTGGAATGCTGTGGGGGACATCTTTGCCCAGCAGTGGGACGATACAGATTGAAAAAATATTAAAATGTACAATTTAACCTTTTTTATAGCGACTGGCATTTACGAGATCGAAAATATTTGTCTACGTATCAGTATAGACATAGCTAGTAAGAGTTCCACGTTCGTTTACTGGCACCCATTTAGCCAACAGAGTCTGTACGCTAGGATATACTCCTGCTTGTGACAGACCTTGAGCAATACGGCAAGCGCAAACAGCCTTCCAACCACCCTGCAAAAACCATTAAAAAATCAATATCATCATCGTCATTCAACCAAAAGACGTACACTGCTGAACTTTTCCAAGCATTGCCGATAACATGATGAATATTGCGAGAAGAACAGGTCTGGTCGTAGCGTGCGGGGTAGGCCTGTGTTCAGTAATAAACAATTAATAGAATTTTTAAACAAACAACGACATTTAAATATTATACAAATTTTACATACCCAATTAATGAGCCATGGTGCTAAAATAGACACTACGCCATTGACAAACAAGGCAATTTGCAGCGGTATCTTCCCACCCCATCTTTGGGTTACCAGTCCCATAGGAAATGTCATAATGCAGTATCCTAAGAAAAATGAGCCTAGCACCATTTCTTGCGTCGATTTTGGCCAATCGTATGTCTGGAAAAAATTAAAAGTGAATTTTACAAAGATGAAAATTGACCACTCCCCCTTATCTCCGAAACTGCTGAGCCTAAAGTTTAGAAAAAAAATACAGAGAATGGTTCCTTACTCATAGATTACAAGAAAACTTATAAGAAGTCTATGGTTTTAAAATAACATAGTAAATCTCTCAATATTCTGTTGTAATGTATGGGAGAACATTTATTTCAACTACAATGTTATGTTTATATTTAGGATAAACTCATCCCAACTACGGAACCCTTCATTGTGCGTGGTCCGCGTCCGACACGCATTTGGTTGATTTTTTTATTTTATTGTAAGAATGTACACCGAACATAATATTTCACACAGTGATAAATAACAATCTATGTCGATGACAAAACCGAGCTTAACTCCAAGCTTTATATTTTCGGTAAATGTAGTACTTACTTTATGAAAATTCTCAGTGGAATTCACTAATGCGGATCCATCAATACTTTTATTGCCTGTGAAGTTACCATAAGTATCTTCCATAGTCATATTTTCGAATGCTACATCTTGAATATTCGTGAAATTAGTTTGTTCTGAGAGGTTTGTATTTAAAACTACATTATGTTTAGCAGGACTAGTCATAGATACCACCGTAACTCCCATATGACCTCTACCTATGAAGTTCACCATTATGCATAGGAAACATATTAAGAGTTGAATATGTCTGACCCCGTAGCCATAATGTGAAGGTATTTCTTGCTTTTCTGGAACAAAAATAGAACGTAATAGAATGAAGAAATCTAGACATACAAAGATTGCTTAGGACTACGAGGCCCAGGACCTAAAGCTTTGGTTGAAGTGTGAAGTAGCGTCCTATGACAGCCAGACTTCAAAAGGGCCTGGTATGTCATGCGGGTTGAGAGAGTGGTAATTACATCTCTTTGCATTTTTGCCATCTCCTTGACAACCCGCGTTAATACCTCGCAGTAAACGGCGATGGTTTCTTGCATTGTACTTCATCTGTATGAAAAGAACCATGGTCTTGTTCCTCAAATCACTGAAGACGTCAAAATGATGCACTGCATTAGTCGCCCCTTCAACATATGCTGCGCTGTGTCTTCGGCTTTGACTCCTGGCTTGTGTGATGCCATGTCGTCTGTCTTTTTAACCAACTTTTTTTTTATGTCCGCCGATTTCTCCGTCATTTGTGGACCGATTTTGAAAATTATATTTTTTGTTTGTAAGGGTATTTTTCAGATTGGTCGCATATAAATTTTATTAACTTTGCTTGGGTAGTTTTTGAGTTAGCTACAAAATACGTATTTTTTTCCCACTTAGTATGTAGATGATATGATAAGTTCCTGTCACTGGTAGAGAGAGTTTTTATGGACAGTTATACACGTCAACCAGTAACCCCGTTATGAATCTAGCAAACGACCCAAGAGCTAGATTGACCCGACACTATACCGAAGATATCCCGGACGTCAGCTTGTGCGAGATTAGGATGGCTCTGAAGCAGCTTAAAAACAACAAGGCTGGCAACAGGGCAACAAGGTGATGACGGAATTACGGCCGAAATCCTGAAGGCCGGTGGAAAACCCGTTCTTAAGGCCCTCCGGGAGCTTTTCGATTCCGTCATACTCGAGGGTCAAACGCCACAGGCATGGAACAGAGGTGTGGTGGTACTCTTCTTTAAAATGAGCAACAATGCCCTGCTTAAGAACTATAGGCCCATCACACTTCTGAGCCATGTCTACAAGCTGTTTTCAAGAGTTATCACGAACCGTCTTTCGCGCAGGTTTGACGACTTCCAGCCTCCCGAACAAGCTGGATTCCGTAAAAACTTTAGCACCGTAGGCCACATACATACGCTGCAACAGGTTATACAGAAGACCAAAGAGTATAACCTGCCTCTCTGCTTAGCGTTTGTGAACTACGAGAAAGCCTTCGATTCGATTGAGACATGGGCTGTGCTGCAGTCTATTCAACGGTGCCAGATTGACTATCACTACATTGAGGTGCTAAAGTGTCTGTACAAAAACGCCACTATGTCAGTCCGACTCCAGGACCAGACCTCGAAACCTATCCTTCTGCAGCGATGTGTGAGACAAGGAGACGTTATCTCTCCGAAACTGTTCACCGCTGCACTGGAGGATGTCTTCAAGGTTCTGGATTGGAAAGGGCTAGGCATCAACATCAATGGCGAGTACATCACTAACCTTTGGTTTGCCGACGACATAGTTATCATGGTTGAGACCATGGAGGACCTCAGTACAATGCTCAATGACCTCCGTAGAGCCTCCGAAAGAGTGGGTCTTAAAATGAACATGAACAAGACAAAGGTTATGTCAAATGCCCATGTGACACCCACTTTCATGAAGATTGGAGACGCTATGCTCGGAGTTGTGGACGAGTAAGTTTACCTGGGACAAACTGTCCAGCTAGGTAGGTCCGACTTCGAGAAAGAGGACAATCGTCGAATCCGACTTGGCTGAGCAGCGTTCGGGAAGCTACGCAATATCTTTTCGTCCAACATACCACAGTGTCTCAAGACGAAAGTCTTTGACCAGTGCGTGTTGCCAGTGATGACCTATGGTACTGCAACGTGGTCAATCACAATGGGCCTTATCAGAAGGCTAAAAGTCACCCACAGGGCAATGGAGAGGGCTATGCTTGGAGTTTCCCTTCGTAATCGAAAGAAATGAAGAGATCCGCAGGAGAACCCGGGTAACCGACATAGTCCGAAGAATTGCCAAACTTAAGTGGCAATGGGCAGGGCACATTGCTCGCAGAACGGAAGGCCGATGGGGTCGAAAGGTTCTGGAGTGGTGACCACGTACCGGAAGACGTAGCGTTGGAAGGTCTCCCACAAGATTGACCGATGACCTTGTGAAAGCCGCAGCAATCCGCTGGATGCAGAAAGCACAAAATCGGTCAAAGTGGCAGTGCTTGGGGGAGGCCTATGTCCAGCAGTGGACGTCTTTCGGCTGAAATGATGACTGGTAGTAGGTAGTGGTATTCGAATGTGTGTGGGGTAGGTACCACAACTAAAAAGTGAAATTTAAAAGCACCTAGTTACTTATAAGTCATAAGTAACTAGGTGCTGCAAAAAAACTTTGTGTGACAACTTACCCGCAATAATCTGCTGCGTAGGAACTTTACTGTACTCATATTCCTGTAATTTTTCGTCTTTACCCATTTTGCCATTAATTTTACTAACACTAGTTATTGTTGACTCGAAGTTAGAAGTAAAATGCGAGTATTAATAGTTTAGAAACAATACAGTATAATTTATATTGTTCGTCAGAACGTTTCGATGACATAGACTACATAATCGAATAGACATACCATTCAAAATATATTGCAGTTTTTATTCAAAAATCTTTTTTGTTGGAAGACGGATTACGATGTTCCATATACATGTAGGTACCCGAAATCTTTGTTTAGTACTTGTTTTCATACGTTAATCAATAATTACTAAAGAGCTTGTTTTAAATAATTATGACTATAAATGGTCAGAGCAAGTAATTAAAGTATTATCAAGTATCATCATAAAGATACATATGAGTAGTATAGCATAATTTTTTAAGATTTAAAGTGGTTTATTTCGAATTAAATCGAAGACTTTTTTCATAATAGTAGGTTTAACGCTATAAAAACCTTTTTTTTAAAAAAACACCCGACTTCCAAAAAAAAAACACTACAAAGTGAAAAATAAATTTAATTTCGGAAGTCGGTGGCGAAAAACGAAAATTACTATCGAAAGTGACTATCTGCAATATTCTAACCTTTTGGCTAGCCTTTTTACAATTTGCGGTAAACTATAGAAGAATACGAACTTATTGTAATATTGCTCATCCTCCATAACAAATAGCGTGATAATAATTTTTGAAAAGTCTATTGTGACGTTTCCATTATTTGTGTTATTGATTATTTATACCAATTTTCAAGTTAACCAAGCCACACAGTAAAATCCTCCCCTGTAAAAATGAATACCTCTTTTCACCCCGTTGGGGGTTAATTTTCAAAAATCACTGATACACGTTTTTATTTAATTTCTGTTTTAAATATAAATACTGAGTTTCGAGTTAATCAGACCGCCCGGTAAAATTATTCCATACATACTTTGACACCCCCCAATCCTCCTTTAGGTGGTAGTTTAGAAAAACTAAAAATGAAAATCTTTATAATTTATATAGATAAGTATTCTTGCCAAGTTTCAAGTTTATTAACTCTAGGAATAAGATTTTTCAAACAAACAAAATCCCCCCTTTTCACCCTTTATAGGTCGAATTTCCAGAAACCCTTTCTTAACGGACGTCTACTAAATATAAACTACCTCCCTGCCAAATTTTATCTTTATACGTCAAGCGGTTTTCGATATTTCGTGATGAATGAGTGAGTGAGTGACCTTTCGCTTTTACATATTTAGATAAGTATGTATGTATTTATGTATACATTATTTAGAATGTGTGTGATCTGCGTATCTATTCTAGTATATTGTATACTTATTATTTGCACCAACGACAGCCCCATTTTATGTCCAGGCAAATCACTGTTCATTCCAAGATTGCCTGGAAGAGATCGCGGAAAGCGATAAGGCCGCTCACTGTATATTTTGTAGTGTTTGATTTATTTTTTGTTATGTATTTTTGTGATCTACAATAAAGTATAAATAAATAAATGTATATCATGGTATATAATATATTAATATAAGTCGCTTATTACCATTGGGTAATCATACTAATCATTGATGTATGGATCGAGTTAGGCTAATCTCTTTCAGCAAATCTTTGTACCTATGGACTTAATAGATAAGAAAACAAAACAGACACTTCAAGTCAAGTCATTGATTGCACATCTTTGTAAATATATTTTTAACTGACTTCCAAAAGGAGGAGGTTCTCAATTAAACTGCATATTTTTTTTTGTGTGTTTGTTACGCGATTACTCCGCCAATTATGAATTGATTTTAAGTGATTCTTTTTTTATTTGGTAGGTCATCAGAGGTGGCCCCATATAAAATTGCTTGGGTAGTTTTTGAGTTAGCTTCAATAATACGTATTTTTTCCCACTTAGTATGTGGATGATATGTTAAGTTCCTGTCACTGCTATTTACATAGCAGGTAGTGGTATTCGAATTCGTGTGGGGTAAATACCACAACAAAGAAGTGAAAAATAAAAACTTTTTAGAACCCACACGAATTCGAATACCACTACCTGCTATGTAAATAGCAGTGACAGGAACTTAACATATCATCCACATACTAAGTGGGAAAAAATACGTATTATTGAAGCTAACTCAAAAACTACCCAAGCAATTTTATATGGGGCCACCTCTGATGACCTACCAAATAAAAAAAGAATCACTTAAAATCAATTCATAATTGGCGGAGTAATCGCGTAACAAACACACAAAAAAAAAATATGCAGTTTAATTGAGAACCTCCTCCTTTTGGAAGTCAGTTAAAAATATATTTACAAAGATGTGCAATCAATGACTTGACTTGAAGTGTCTGTTTTGTTTTCTTATCTATTAAGTCCATAGGTACAAAGATTTGCTGAAAGAGATTAGCCTAACTCGATCCATACATCAATGATTAGTATGATTACCCAATGGTAATAAGCGACTTATATTAATATATTATATACCATGATATACATTTATTTATTTATACTTTATTGTAGATCACAAAAATACATAACAAAAAATAAATCAAACACTACAAAATATACAGTGAGCGGCCTTATCGCTTTCCGCGATCTCTTCCAGGCAATCTTGGAATGAACAGTGATTTGCCTGGACATAAAATGGGGCTGTCGTTGGTGCAAATAATAAGTATACAATATACTAGAATAGATACGCAGATCACACACATTCTAAATAATGTATACATAAATACATACATACTTATCTAAATATATAAAAGCGAAAGGTCACTCACTCACTCATTCATCACGAAATATCGAAAACCGCTTGACGTATAAAGATAAAATTTGGCAGGGAGGTAGTTTATATTTAGTAGACGTCCATTAAGAAAGGGTTTCTGGAAATTCGACCTATAAAGGGGTGAAAAGGGGGGATTTTGTTTGTTTGAAAAATCTTATTCCTAGAGTTAATAAACTTGAAACTTGGCAAGAATACTTATCTATATAAATTATAAAGATTTTCATTTTTAGTTTTTCTAAACTACCACCTAAAGGAGGATTGGGGGGTGTCAAAGTATGTATGGAATAATTTTACCGGGCGGTCTGATTAACTCGAAACTCAGTATTTATATTTAAAACAGAAATTAAATAAAAACGTGTATCAGTGATTTTTGAAAATTAACCCCCAACGGGGTGAAAAGAGGTATTCATTTTTACAGGGGAGGATTTTACTGTGTGGCTTGGTTAACTTGAAAATTGGTATAAATAATCAATAACACAAATAATGGAAACGTCACAATAGACTTTTCAAAAATTATTATCACGCTATTTGTTATGGAGGATGAGCAATATTACAATAAGTTCGTATTCTTCTATAGTTTACCGCAAATTGTAAAAAGGCTAGCCAAAAGGTTAGAATATTGCAGATAGTCACGATTTAACCTTTTAATAGATCATCACGCTATAGCTTTATGGATCTAAGCAGTCAATCATAACATATACAGGCAGCAAGAAAATTACCAATTTCCACAATTTTTTTTTGATGCCAGTCTGTCCTATTTCTTATTATTAGGGTCAAAAAACTATATCGTGCCAATTCAGGTTTAAGTACAAGAATGTCTGTCTGTATGTTACCTTTTACCGCCTAAACCACTAAACAGGTTTCGATAAAATTTGGCAAGGAGATAAATGGCATCTTAGGGTAGGCAACTTTTTGTCTTAAAAATAATCCTAAAGAGGGTTATATACAGTGTGAGTCTTCATAATGTGCACATATCGAAATGAGGAAATCTATGCTTAATTTTAACGACAGAAAAAATATTTAAAAATCTAAATATTGTTTTTTATACTTTTTATGAAATTAAAAAAAAAATTGTAACAAAACTGTGTAACTTTTAAACTGAATCAGCTATCGCGATGAAACAAACTCCATAATGATTGAAAGTAAGTAGCCGTCCACATAAAATTAAAATTGAGAAAAAAACTACCCTCAATTGAAAATAAACATGTTTTTTTAGTAAAAATCTGTATTTTTTTCTTCAATTTTTAATTGTAAAATTTATAAATAAGATAATAATAAAAAGAGAGCAAAAAAAAATTTTTTTTAAAAAAAAATTTTTTGTAAAATTTTTTTTTTTTTTAAACTAAAAAAAAAAATTACCATTTTTTCCGTCGATAAAATTAAGCATAGACTCCCTCATTTCGATATGTGCACATTATGAAGACTCACACTGTATAGGGGATGAAAGTTTTCTCGCCAAACTTCATGCTACTAGGTCAACGAGATCGAAGTACCCTTCGATCCCGTTGATCTAGCAGCTTGAAGCCTATATGGTAATATAGGCTTTGTTTTATTTGCGAGTGTCAACATAAATATACGGTATAATTAAATGGCCGTATTTTTTTATTGCGTTGACTTGGAAGTTTGATTTTCTTTACAGCTCCAAAGGACCATAGATCGAAGTTTTTGATATCTATTTCAACTTGATGCCTCCACGCCTTTCTGAGAAAAAGGGTCTTGACAGACAACGAAGTCATCCTTTAACGGTTTCATTTTTTCATTTTGAGTACGGAACCCAAAAACTGATGTATTATCTACCTGTTACATTTTCATGCCGTAACAGATGAACGTATTTAGATGAAAGGCATAAGGTAAGGTCATGTGCTGGGTTAGGACAGGATACTTTGAATTCTGGTAGTACGTTCCTGTGGGATATTTTCCGACATCCACGCGGGCGAAGCTGCGGGCAAAAGCTAGTTAAATATATAAGCAACAAAAATAAATGAAGACTATATCTTGTATACATTAATATAAATAACATTATGTGATAGATACATGGTGTTCACATATTTACAAACATTGCAAAATTAGACGATTTTACAAAAATATAAACGTAGTAATTATGTCCAATCTGTTTCTTTTCTAGTCTACAGCGATACCGTATCTTATCTTAATTAAATTTGACTACCTCAGCAGTTGTATGCCTTATTTGATTTGTTATAAACTTTAAAGATAAACCTTTCAACCAAATATACAGTCCCGAGTTGTCTTGGTTTGCAGTTTAAATAGGAATTTTTTGCACAGATAATAATTATGTGCTGATATTCAATGACAATGCAAAACATGGATATTCAATCGCAATATAAAGATCAAAGTAATACGTTGGTAATCTGGCTCTGCAAACTGTCTGTTTCTGACAAGTCATAAAGGGCGACGTGTCTGATAAGTGTAACTATCGACCCATCTCCCTGGCTACTATTATCGCGAAGGTACTCGACAGACAGTTGGACGCACGGTTGGATAGCTTGTTAAAATTACACGACGCACAATTTGGGTTTCGTAATGATCTTAGCACTGAAAGTGCGATTCTCGGCCTCAAACATACGGTGCAATACTACACAAAACGTCGAACACCAGTGTATGCTTGCTTTTTAGATCTCTCCCGTGCCTTTGACCTTGTTTCTTACGAGGTAATGTGGGAAAAGCTGCAGGAGAGAAAAGTGCCAGCGGAGCTGTTGCGTATCTTCCAGTATTGGTATTACAACCAAACGAACAGTGTGAGATGGGCCGATGGGCTGTCTGTGTCGTGCGGGCTGGAGTGCGGGGTAAGACAGGGAGGGATAACATCACCTAAACTGTTTAACCTCTACATGAACGATCTAATCGTTGAGCTCAGCAGCAAGAAAATCGGATGTCGTATTGATGACGTCAGTGTTAACAACATCAGCTACGCTGACGATATGGTGCTGCTGAGCCCTACGGTTAGGGCGCTTAGAGAGCTGCTTAGTTGTTGTGAGCGCTATGCTCGCGAGCATGGCTTAGTCTACAATGTCAAGAAAAGTGAGTTCTTGGTCTTTAAGGCTGACGGTGCTAAATGTCTTGAGTATGTGCCCCCAATTAAACTTAATGGGAATGACTTAGTGCGAGTGTACCAGTTCAAGTACTTGGGGCATTATGTAACCGACGACCTTAATGACCAAGTAGATATTGAGAGGGAACGTAGGGCGCTGGCAGTCCGGTGTAACATGTTGGCTCGCCGGTTTGCACGCTGTAGCAGAGCAGTAAAAATAACGCTTTTTAAAGCTTATTGCCAAATATTCTACACGTGCAGCCTGTGGACCAACTATACTCGGCGGGCTATCAGCGCTCTACGGGTCCAATATAATAACGGGTTCAGGATGTTGATGGGGCTGCCCCGTTTCTGCAGTGCATCAGGTATGTTCGCACAGGCACGCGTCGATGGCTTCCACGCCATAGTCAGACGGAAATCTGCCTCTTAGCTCTGCAGAGTGCGGGAAAGCTCCAACTCCATCCTGAGGACCATAGCCGGGAGGTACGATTCTCCTTTGTTAGGTGATGTTGTTCGAAGATGCATGTCGAACAACAGCCTTGTTTTGAAATAGATAATAAGTTTACTAACATAGATATAAGTTTTTTGTTTTGTTTACTAACCCAGATATGGATGTCACTTGTCCGAAATAAAGATTATTTTATTTTATAAAGGAGACCTAAAACTAAGAGATAGATGAAGTACGTCTCCTGTCGGAGGCTCTACGCGGGGGTCGTGCAGTCCATAGTCCTTTACGGGGCACCGGTGTGGGCGCGTTCTGTGAGGCGGCGGTCAGCCCGCCGTTTGAACGCGTCCCAAAGGGTTATGGCCATCCGACTGCCCCAAGGATACCGCACGGTCTCCTGTCAGGCGGCGTGCTTCCTTGCCGGATTACCGCCATGGGATCTGGAGACAAAAGTCCTCGCGCACATCTGAGAGTGGCAGGAGGAGCCGAAACGCCGGGGCTTAAATTAGCTGCTGCGAGAAATCACGGCACCGTGGACAGAGCTCCGGCGGAATCTCATGGCGTCATGGAGAGTGCGATTGTCGCAACTCAGCGCTGGGCACGCCTCAATTGCGGCGATAAGTCCCCTCTTTGAGGAGTGGCTAAAGAGGCGCCACAGCGTCCTCACCTTCCGCCTGACGCAGGTCCTCACCGGACTCGGTTGTTTTGGGAGGTTCCTGTTCAGGATAAGGTGAGAGGAAACGCCCGGGTGTCACCACTGTGTTGATCACCCGGAGGACACGGTGAAAATATGGTGGAGGTATTGGAGATACCGGCTTGGGCCGGTCCTCGTTGAGGCGATCGGCGGCGGTGATCTCTCGCGTCCCGCCCTGGTACAGACCATGGTACGGAGCGAGACCATAGGAGGCCGTCACCTCCTTCTGCGAAGCAGTAATGCTCGCAAAGGAGGAGGCGGAGCACGTGAGGAAGAGACAAATTTCGTGCCCTCACGCCCCTAACCACCGCAGGAGACGCCCTGGGCATCGGGAATTGCAGGCCGATTCCCGGCTAACGTAGGCGCGAGCTTACGGACGGTGAGCAATGGGTAGCTTACCGTCTGATAAGGACCAGGCCCGGTTCGACGGCACGTTGTGTTCTACGCGCGCTTCAAAGAGATGTCAGCAGAACTGATGGGGTCTGCTAGGGCCGATGCCTGCCGGGGTTGCGGGGAAGTCCGAAAGGGATACCGTGGCCCCCGACAACATGGCGACTGAAGGAATATGGGTGGGTTTTAGTCAGTAAGAGTCTGACATGCCTTCCCGCTCTGCCCAGAGCGGGAGAAGTTATTTGATAATATCCCACCCAAAAAAAAGGGATAGATGAAGTGCTTTTTTTTAGCCAGAAACTATAGAACGCCACCTGTCACGATCTTTACATTTGCTTCGTTTACGTTCATACATCTGGCCATACAAGCACGCCGGTTGCGATTACTAGGCACCTGACTTTTCTGAAGAACATCACCAATAAGGTCAGTTGGTATATGTCCTTCTAGCTAGGGCGGCGAGGATCCAGCGTTTCAACTAGCTTCATCTTTTGAGTTTCGAACTCACATCTGCCTTGTAAACTGTGATTAACTTCAGTCTTCCTTTTTATTGTTACAATTTAAATTATGTAAGTTGTGTAAAAGGAATTTGAAACATCTATAAATACGTTTGTCGTTGTTCTTTATTTAGTTTTAGTAATTAAATTTAGACTATGAATTTCCGTTTTTCGGTTATTTAAAGTGTATTGTTGTAAATAAATAACAATAGCGAGTCGGACTCGCGCACCGAGGGTTCCGTACCATTTTAAATTTTCATCGGCGAGGCCTTTATTCGTCAGAGAATTTTAATATGGCAGTGTCGTGTCTAATATTGCCGTTTTAGGTCAGTGCCATCTCTTGACGGATAGTGGAATTATTGTAATTTAAGTTGTTGATTTCTGAAAAAATGTGCTATTTAGAGACATCGTTTTATCGTTATATTGACAGAATAATTTCAGATTTTTCTACATGCAAACTTCGGAGATAAAGGGAAACGGTATTTTTTTTACATTTTTCATCAAATGTCGAAAACTATGCGGCCAAAAAATAAAAATAATATGTTCGAGAATGTGCAAATAGCGTTCTTTCATATGATACCCCACATGCCCTAGTAGCCCCACTTCAAATTTTTAAGACGCCTGTTCCGTCACTGTTGCAAAAAAAATAATCTTTCTTAATTGCAAAATAGTTGGGCAAACGTCACCTAAAACTATTCCAAATTTCAAGTTGATAGCATTAGTAGAGTTCTAGTCAATTACCAGAAGACATACTTAAATAATAAACGCTCTTCAAATAAGCGCTCTTCTTCATCTCTCCTACTATGCTGTGCCCGACAGGGTCCATAATTGTTTCAATAATTGTAAGCCTACCAACTGTTTTACCAATATTATGGAATGCAATAAAGAATTGAGAATTGAGATATCCAGCTGTGACAGATAGACGGACAGACAGACTGAGTCGCACCATAAGGGTTCCTTTTTACCATTTTTGTACGGAACCCTAAAAATCAAACAAAACTATTTGCATTTCTTTGTTTGAAAATAATTTTAGAATTTGAGCATTACTCGTCTTGTTAGTTTTCTTAATACTTAGTTCAAACATTTAGATAACATCCTCAAATATTTCAAAAACGAAATGACGCAAAAAGTCTACCTACGCCACCAAATATAACATGGTGTAATAATAAGCATTCTATATTATTGAGGTTACGTATGTATATTTTATAATGTGACAAATACTGTTATATAGAAAAACCCAATAACACTTTGCCCGACCCGGGAATCGAACCCAGGACCTCATGCTACAGGTACACCTCTACCTAACCCTTCGGGAAAACAAAGCGTGATGTAATATTACGTTAAATACTGTAATATTTGACCATGAGTGCAATTCAATCATCAGTTTTTAGAAAATGTTTACGATCTACATCGTGTAGCCACTGTTTCTAAAGTTACCATCCAAAGTGTAGACAGATATAATATGGTCCTTCTATTGAGGAAAAAATATTACAATCGCCCTTATGTCCAGGTACCTACATATAGTCATCTCTTCCTAAACATTAGGTAACGTACAGGTGGAGATGTCAGCAGAATTAACGGGGTCCGCTAAGGCCGATGCCTGCCGGGGTTGCGAATAAAACCGAAAGGGAAATCGTGGCTCCTGGCAACATGGCAACTGAAGGAACACGAGTGGGTTTAGTCAGTAAGAGTCTGACACGCCCTCCCGCTCCGCCCAGAGCGGGAGAAGTTATTTGATAATTTCCCAACAAAAAAAAAAAGGGTAACGTACAGGTCTAATATAATTACTTTATATGGGGACCAGATTGTTACCAGAGTGACTAAGAGGTTTTTTTGGGTGTATACTCGTGGTCACTCCGGATTGTTACACACCAGTGTACAATGGTTTTGCTTATGAGCTCAAGCGGTAAAAATGTCAGCAAGATGGTGACGGTGCTGACTGGTTGACCGAGACTGCCCAACTCAAATGCCTTAGGGCTGCTTCACGTACACACGGCTACACATCAAGCTATATATTTTCAATATAAGCTGACCTCGCATTGTACCTCGCTACTTGAGGAGACGACTGTGCCGAGGGAGACGGTATCCCTCTTCAAGTACTGGTACAGCAATCAAAAAAATGCGGTCAGATGGGTCAGCTCGCTTAGTCGGGAATATCCTCTGGAATGCGGTGTCAGGCAAGGTGGGTTGACTTCTCCGAGTCTGTTTAACCTATTTGTTAACCAGCTGATTGGCAGGCTCAGTGGAGCTATGGTCGGGTGTTCGATAGACGGAACCATGATTAATAATATTAGTTATGCGGACGACATGGTTCTGCTGAGCCCGTCAGTGAGCGCGCTTAGAAGACTTCTGGGCATTTGTGAAGCGTATGCCACGTCGCATGGACTCAAGTATAACGCATGTAAGAGTGTCCTCATGGTATTCAAGGCGGGGAACAAAGCTCCATCAAATGTGCCACCAATTAGGATCGGGGGGTCGTCACTAGTGAGGGTGACTGAAGCAAAATACTTGGGTCACATGCTGACGGATTGCCTACAGGATGATGCAGACTTAGAGAGGGAACGGAGGGCGTTGGCAGTCCGTTGCAATATGTTGGCCCGCAGATTCGCACGATGTACTACAGATGTAAAACTGTTACTTTTCAAAGCCTTCTGTCAGTCATTTTACACGTGCAGTCTGTGGATTAATTTTACGCGGCGGGCTTACAATGCCCTGCGTGTTCAGTACAATGACGCTCTGAGGGCAGTGTTGAAGAAACCCAGGTATTGCAGTGCTTCCGAAATGTTTGCGGGAGCTTCCATCGATGGTTTCTTCTCTATCATCAGGAAAAGAACCGCATCGATGATGAGCAGGGTCCGTGGTAGCACCAACACTGTCCTCAGAACGTTAGCGTGCAAAATAAACAGTCCGTTTACGGTTTACTGGGCGAGTGTTCACTTACTCAGTAACAAGAAATAGACTGTAATATAATACTATAGATCTTGATTTTTGTACTAACAAGTTACTAACACCCTGTTTAGTTGTATTTTTATGTGTTCTACTAACAACCCTACTAACATTTTATTTGTGTTAAAATGTATGGACGTATGTCTGAAATAAAGATATATAATAATAATAATAATTGCCCCACCGCCGTATCTCTACGTTGACGTCGTGGTGGGGCTTGCGCGCTCCGAACTCTAGGCCTGTGCCGGTACAGTTTACTTTGCCGGAACAGGTCTAGGATGAGGAGCCAGACCAAAAGAGATACGAAAACCCGTAGGGCAGCATGTGGCGAGCTGTTGGGCAGTAGCGACCCCACGGACCCTATCTCCCGGGAGAAGTCTTGTTCCTCACCTCTGGCTTGCCTTTATTGGCCGGGTGGAGTGAACACTGACGAGGAACGGCGCTCCCGCCTCATTCTTGCCTTAATTGGCCGGCTTGAGTGGAAATTCGCAAGAGCAAACGTGCTCGGAGGAAGGAAGTATTTCAGTAAGTGCTCGTAGGGATCTTGACCATCTTCCGGGCTCTGGGATTGTTCTGAAAGCCGTGGAATACCTCTCCACTCCTCAAGCACCTCAGGACATGTTGCCTCCTTGTTGCTACGTCACTATGTGCTAGCGACCGTTTCTGGGGGCCCATTATTGAGTGTGCGAGTCACCCCCTGCCATTTTATCCGTGTAAATATAAAACATTGATCAGGCAGGGGCTATAGTCTTACCATAGTTCCAGGTAACCAGTCCACTTTAGCTACCCAAACCCATAATCCAATGTTTTATTTCCATGTACTGCAATAGTCCTACACCAACCGGGGGTTGTCCTTTGGTGCACTTGTATAGTGCATACAGGGATAATCGTCGGTTGGTGCCTCATTTCTTTAATAGCGTCTAACGGGCTTCTACGAGTTGGCTTCGGCCCCTCGTACGCCTTCCAAAGGACCGGGATCCATGGTCCCGAGAATAGTTAAAAACTAAAAATAATAATTGTACGGAAATCCTAAATACGAGATCAGCATAAACTGTTAATGTATAGCTTGATGTGTAACCGTGTGTACCTACCTAGCTTCTGACGATTCTTATGTGCCCATGTAGGTTTATGTGAATAAAAGATTTTGATTTGGTACATTTAAGTATCGTCACTTGCGGAAGAATGTGCGAAGTGCGAGGCCCAAGACTGTTATAAATAATATGCCGAGGAAAAGACATAGATAAATACACTCAGCACAAGGTGGCAAAGGGTTGAAAAAGAAAGAGACTCATGGCAGATTTTTTTACAATTTGTACTAATATCGTTATTTATTTCCTAAAAAGCTTTACCTATTTACACAATTTTATTTTAATATTAATTTCGTATCACATCTTGACTTTCTCTTTCCTTGCTTGATTTCTTCTTCTCTTCAACCGCATGCATTTCCTTGTCAGTATCTGAAAAAGAGACGTTTTTGTACAATTCATTGGATTTCCTTTTTAATTATTATTAAAGTTCCATTCTTTCTTGATAACAATAAGAAATGTGGATAAATACAATAAAAGTCTAGGTATATAAATTCATGAATTTGTTTCCACTAGTAATGGTAAAATTTCTTAATTAGTACCGGTACAATGCCAAAATACTCGGTCGAGTGCACTGTATTGGGCATAGATGACAATATGAGGTACTTATATCAGAAAAATATATAGAACTGGCTAGACAATAGATTTACCATTTCCCTCTTCGCCATAAAAGTTCCACGGCTGCACTGTCCCCTTGGCAAACACGACGAATATAGTGTTTGATATGAACATGATGGCCACGAATATGACGAACACATACTGCCACTTGCGGTGGTTCGTCTGTAAACAAAATATAAAAGTAGTATAAATAAAAAAAACTGTAGATAGGCTTAACCTGCGGGGTAATTGCGTAACACACAATGGCAATGCCTTTCATTCTGACAACTGAATAACATTAACTGTGTCATTTGCGTTGTCGAGCAGACGGATTTTTCAAACTCCTTAAAATTACGCTTGAAACTGTGTTACGTAATTGGAGTGTTGTTTAGAGAAAACAATGTAGCTGTAGATTTTGATAATATTGATAATAATATGCAATCTTAATCATTACATAAATCTAAGATAGTTTGCAATTTTACATTCATGTTTTAAACATTCATTGACTAATCAGCGCAACGAATACATTTTATTTTAGTTGTTCAAATAAACGCTATTGCGACTGAGAGTGTGTTATGTAATTATTTCACCTCTGAAAAAGGTAAATATGATATGAAATTATTAGAAAACAGGCCATTTGATGAAAAGCTACAAGTTCATTAAGTAAAGATGAAATGAGGCCTTATACGAATGTGCAATATAGACGCAACGTAAATTCAAATATTTTATTATTATATATTATATTACAAATATCTTATCGCATTTTGGTATATATTTTTTCGAGAAGCACATTAATATCACCAAAAGATATGAATAAAGTCTCAGAACTATGTAAATGTAATGTTAATTTTTTTTTTTTAATTTTTAATTTATTTATTTTAACTCAGATACAGTAATCTACTGTATTTACTATTTTAAAATCATTTGAGCTTACGTTCCGTTTACTCCGCGCGTTTGTACACACGGCTACACATCAAGCTATACATTTCCAGTTTATGCTGATCTCGTATTGTAAAGGATTTCCGTACAATGCAAGGTCAGCTTATACTGGAAATATATAGCTTGATGTGTAGCCGTATGTACTATAGGGCCACTGTGATGAAAAAATATATTTATGCTAACATTAACCATACTACATACTCTTAACCTCATTTACCCACGCAAAGCTTAAAAAATCCAACCCATCACTTTCTATCAAAACTTGGCTTATAAACTCCATCTTACCACGTCATCCTTCACGACATTGGACACGATCACGGGCACCAGCAGACTGGTCAGATTGGCGATCATATTGCCGAGTGCCATTATTGGCCCGGCGAAGTTGGGAGCCAAGTCTATTTGGTTTATCTGTAACAAATGGATGGTATTGGTGCGCGGGTTCAATGTCTCAAATCTTGGAACGCAGAATCAATGGATATGCTATATAAGATAAAGAGTTATATCTTAATTAATCAAACATCACCTTCAGTAAAAGTAACATCAAAATGTCATAGAGCCCATGTATGCTCTCTCAAGTACAAAAACGCAGGTCATTGAAAAAACTTGTCGTTATGTAGTGAGCATGATGGCCAATGCCTTAGCCTTATAGCCTACTGTGTAGATAAGACAATTACACCCCTAGCTGAAGGCTTTGAACGTAGAGGAAAGCCCGGGTAAATAGTCATGACCTCAGAGGTCAGCTATAAGATCGATCGAAAAAAAGAAAAAAAAAAAGAAAGATATTTACTAGGCTTCTTTATCAAATGGTTAACCTAATTAAATATCAGTTACCAAAAAAATTCAAAAACATGATTTGGGTGTGGTTTGTTGTTTTTTATTTACCTACTCTGAATTAGTTACTGTTATTACCTACAAAAACTCAAGTACCTAATCTTAAGAGTATTAAATGCCACCGACTCGAGAAAAAAAAAATTGGGATACAGGAATCAAACAACAATCAGAACATAAAGAATGATCAATAATGATGAAGTTAAAAACAATTGGTTTACAAATATCTCCCTTGCTTCTATGATTCGTATTACGACTATGTCCAAACTTAATAATGGTAAAGTTTGTTCTGAATCATTTGGCAACTGATCTAACGTTGTTATGTGTGAGATTGAGCCAGTAAATATTGTGTATTTTATTGTTTCAGAATAACATTATACGAAAACTGACCTCAGGGCGACTTTTCTTAAGTAATTTTATTATAGACCTCTAACAAAACGTGAACAAATACAGAGCTGAGATGTTAAAAGTAAATAACAAATACATAGGTTTTATTTCGAGCGATTACAAAAAATACAATAAATTGCGATTTTTTTATTGTCTTTCTACGCTCGTGGGATAGGCGTGAAAAATTACAATATGGATACTTACATGGAATCCAACGTGGATTCCAGCATGTAGACCATGCGCTATGATAAGCAGTGACACAGCCAACGTTGTGTCGTTCACAAAGCTGAATGCAAATAGAAACACCCCAGAACCTGCCATAGCTGAAATAGAAACAGTATATTTCAGAGAGGAGTTCACTGGTGAAGTAGTAGGGAAAGCAGAAGTTAACTTATTTAACCGCAACCAATTAGTTCACTAATAATGACGAAGTAGTCCTGCTTACTTTTATGACCTGCTTATAGAAGAAGCATTATATGTTTGTATAATTACCGATACTATTGGCAGTCCTCCTAATATTGACTACAGACATAATCTTCCTGTTGGCTGCAAAGTCAGAAGCATAACCAAACATAATTGCCATGACATACAAAGCAATGTACGGCAGAGACGAATACACTCCGTTCTGAAAATAAATTATGAAAATGTAATGATGAACTTATGCGATCGGAAGTTAAAAAAAAAATCATGAATCGATTAAATTTTTAAATCTCTCTTATACAATGTCGCCCATCGGCATGTGACCGCCCGCATTTTTCTGAATGTTCATGAAAGATTATTGAAAAATAACTTTAAAAGGGGGGTCTATCTTATTTTTTTTTTTTTTATTTCAATTTTTTTTTTTCAAAATCCCTCCCTATTATTTTATGAACTTCTTACACTTGTGTATTTTTTTTTAAATATGATTTAAAAAAAAAAAAAATAAGTTATCACCTCTATTATTTTTGCATGGTTGACATATTTTAATAAAATGTTAGTTAATCCGATAAAATAACTCATAAGCTTTTAGAAATAATAAACAGAATCCAAATCGAGCCAATAACATCAGAGATATGGCAAACGCTATTCAAAACATAAAAAATTGTATAACATGAAAAGTATTAAACATAGACCCCCTTTGAAAGTTATTTTTCGATCATTTTTCATGAATATTCAGAAAAATTCGGGCGGTCACATGCCGATGGGCGACATTGTATACTGGTTCAGCTTAGATAGCCATTATTGTTTCGAATATCAAGAGAATAAAACTATTGAAAGCCTGTAATTGTAACTTACCCTTTTCAGGTCAACATGAAGTATATGGTTCATATATAAAGGTATCTCAGTCAGGATTAGCAAGTAGCTAGCGGCACTGCCGGCGTGTGATGCTATCAACCCCCAAACTGCTTTGGACGTGAGGATGTGCTTCCAAGGAGTCTTGCGTTTCTGTAATAGAAGAATAAGATTAGTAAAACACAGCTTTTTCTTTGATAAGAATGGAAAGATAATCCATTTACTTGATTGAATCGGGACACATGCGTCAAAAGGAAACACAAGTTATGAAAAAATATACGGATGGCGAAAATTATTTTTATCCTGAAAACTTCCCGAAATAATGGCAAAAAACCGGCTAAGTGCTTGTCGGGCTACGCACAATGAAGGGTTCCGTAGTTGGGATGAATTTATCTCAAATACAAACTTAACATTGTAGTTGAAATAAAAAAAATAAAAAAGTAAAGAGCCGTGCTACGTATTTTTTTTTTCCAAATTTTAGTTTCAGTAGTTTCGGAGATAAGGGGGGGAATGGTCAATTTTCATCGAATTTCTTAAATATCTTTAAAGCATTTATTTTAAAATTATATAAAAATATTTTAAGATCCTCGCAACAAGACCTTTCATTTGATATATATCACACGGTACTGTTAGCATAACTTTTTTTTTTCTTGTTAGCCCCCAAGAGTGACCCTTATATTTAAAATCATTTATTTACGTTACACGTTCGTGTTTGGGTCACAGAAATACATATGAGTACCAAATTTCAACTTAATCGGTCCATTAGATTCGGAGCAAATTGGCTGTGATAGACGGACAGACAGACATACGAGTGATCCTATAAGGGTTCCGTTTTTTCCTTTTGAGGTACGGAACCCTAAAAAGACTAATTAAGCATATAAGAAATATTTTAGAACTTTAAACTTACTTTAGGTACAATATCAACAGCTATATTCTCCATAATATACGCGACTTCCTCAGTCTTAATAGTAGGATGGTCATGCGGACTCGCGACGCCAAACCATCCGAGAAGACCACAGCTCACCAGACTCAGGACTCCAAACAACCAGAATGACACAGGCCAGCCCAGAACTGGACTACCGGCGAAGAGGCCTGATAGCTGGAAGGCTATAATTGTTCCTACTTGTGACCCTGTAATAAAAACAAAAGACGTAGGTAAGTAACGTGGAAAAAGTACTGACTTGAGCTTTATTTAAAAAAGCTTCAGAAAAAAGCTATCGATCCATAAGACCAACATATCGCCATGAATTATGCCTAAGAAGTTCTAAAACCGCCCTTATGCACATGAGCATACTTTGCATGGCTCCAAATTTTTTTAATAAGCTACCAAATAACATAAAAGATTTAAACTTGACACAATTTAAACGTAAACTAAATAAATTTTTAATAGATAAATGCTACTATACCATTGACGAATTCCTAGTTGATAAAATTTGACCATTTTATGTATTTATGTTTTGTCTACAAATTTATTACAATCTAATATATCTTGTTTTTAATTTCTATTGATTATTGATTTTATTGATTGTTCATTATGTTTCATGTAATTTTTAACTTAATTTTAATTTCTAATATTGTAATTTAACAATGTATGCATGCATTTATAAGGTAGATTTTTGAGCACTATAAAATATTTTTAAGACCCTGTTGTATCACCAAAAATCGCATTAATAAAAACTTTGACTTTGACTTTGAAACACAAAAAATCTGTAGTAATTAAATAGATTAAAATAATTTTATCCGTCTGTTTCAGAATTTACAACAAAATAAGTTGCACCCGCAGTCAAAATAATGACTAAGGAGGTTTCATGTCAATATCTGTTTAAATAAAATTAACTCCACAATAATTTCAAACTCATTTAACTTTAGTAAACAAATCTGTGCATCCATATACATTTCACATTCCATCCATCTCCACCGACGTGAATAAACACAACTAAATCAACATCAACACGAACTCGTCAAAAGATAAATTAATTTTGGTATACACGTCAAAAAGATTACATTCGGGGTATCTGAAACGGTGCGTCATAAAAGTTATGTAATTCGAGCTCGTGACGAGGCGAGAGGGAACGACGCGACGATCTGAGTTTATGAGATGTTAACCTTGGGAGGAGTATAAGGGAGGATAATATGGACGAAACTTATGGAGATGAAAGGTTTGTGGAAATATTAGGTGTGCTAAGTAATGAGGTCTTGATAAACTATGGGTCGATAAAGACGCATAAAATTTAAAAAAGTTTACTGATAAATTACCATCAAAAGACTTTCTACACGTAATGTGTAACGTTAAATGCGCAAAACATGAAAATAGATTGATCAAAATAACGAGCAGAATCAATTGAACCACTTTTTAATATAGGTCACATTTAAAAAAAATCTTCATTAAAAACGTTGTCGTGTCTATTTCTTAATAGGTCAAGCCATCACATGCGTAAACCCGCCAAAATAGGTAAACAAACACAAATTGTTGTCGACCAATTAAAATTTTCTCAAACGCGGGATAATAATAGCTTTTGTTATATTGTTTGCTTTTATGTTGGTATACAGATTGGTTGAAACTGGGACTATGAGGAAGTACCTAATCATTTTGTGTTTATCTGTGGGGGCTTGTAATTAGCAATTTAGTCATATATTATTGTTACTATAATGTTATTAGTCTACAGACTAATAACATTATTTTATATTAGCCTTAAGAAAAAAAATAAAATAAATAAATATTTTATTTCTATGCAAATACGAATCTTACGAACTAAAACAGCACATAAAACCTTTACAATTTTTTAATGTTTTTTTCTCTCTGAAATAGGTCAATTGAATTAAAAATCAGTAGGGGTCTTTTTTTTTGGGTGGAAAATTTTCAAATAACTTCTCCCGCTCTGGGTGGAGCGGGAGGACGGGAGTCTGAGGTTTTGCGCGTTTAATGTTACACATAAATTCATAAACAAAACCGTGCTATTGTAGCTTCAAATTGTTTTTTTACTCAAGATAGATGCGTATTTGCCACGCTGCTAAGCTAATTGAAAACATAGCTGTTTAGGAGAAACCAATTATTTTTTCCAGGTTCCAGGGATTCAGCAACACGATTGGTTATTATATAAAAATAATAACCAATCGTGTTGCTGAATTAAATTATGGATGACTAGCAAGCAGGTTAAGTCCCAATAAGATTTCTTCTATACCCAGACAAGACAAGAGTTCTCCTCTAACAAGTACTGTATATCAGCAAGATATACATAATGATGTGTATACCGTACAGTGGCAGAAGTTCTCACGCTCCTAACTTACTCCGCCATTGTTCCAGCCACTCGCGACTAGATTGCTTCCTTCCGACACAGTTTATGATTTACTACCGCGTAACTTTTGTTTGTAATCTTAACTTTATAAGTAAACATTCTAGTTATCTGCGTATGTTTTGTAAAAAATTAAAGTACAGCAGGTTTATAAGTCTCCAGATAGTTTTAATTTCTTTAATCATAAAGTACTTAGGTTGTCTTTAAAATATTATATCTCTTTTAGGCGATTGACACACTGCCACGCACCACGCTGCATGTTGCGTGACTGCGTTGCTTGTAAGTATATCCGTTTGTATAGAAAACACGCACAGTCCAACACACAGAAAATGCATCCACGCGCGTTCATTTTGCTATGGCCGCCCCGCACCACGCTGCGTGATGCGGGGCAGTGTGCGAATCGCCTTAGGGATAAGACCGCTTGTGTCACCCTATGTAAAAAAAAATACATTTATCGGATCGTACAGGGTTTTTTTCTACTGTCCGATCCGTGAGGGTGTTGTTAGGTATCGTACTGAGTCTATTTATGTAGTAATTTTCAGGAAAATCGAAAAAAAAAAACATAAATTTTTTTTTATGGAGAGTTTTACCAATTTATTACTTGGGGCGCGGGCGACCGTCATTTAGCGGGTCTATACAAGCCATAATTTGAAAAAAATGTGTTGAAAATTTGCTCATTTTTAATGAATTTGGGGTAATTTTGGTGGGTAGTAAAAATGTGATTTTTAAATATTAATAACTTATCTATTTTCATTAATAATTACATTTTTTATTACTTTTATTGCAGTATTTTTTTTTTTTTTTTTTTTTGTTTAAAAAAAACGTTGCCCCACACTAGGAATTTCTCCTGTATCGTGGGTGCGATTACAAACATATAAACTCACATACACAAACAGCCAGACCCGGAACAACTACTGGTAGGTCATACAAATATTTGTTCCGTTCGGGAATCGAACCCGCGACACGCAGCGCAGCAGTCAGCCGCTTAACCACTGCGCCAACCGTGCCGTCAGATCTATGAGCCACTTTTGGATCGGACAGGATTTTTTAAAATATTGTATATTATGAGTTCAACTGTCACTAACAAGACACGAGAGTTTTAATTGTAAAGGAAAATCGACAGTTGAGCGGAGGTGTACATAATAAAGAGTATTCTATCTGTATATCTAATATTATATAATCCAAATTATTACGAATTGAGTAATAGTTACGGAGAGTCAGCGCAAAGATTCTTTAGCCATTTTTCCAAAACCAATGCGGATGATTACGAGTACGTCATGTCATGTGGAGCGGATGATGACAAAAACCAAGATAGAGCTATCAAGTGATGTGAAGCCGATTTCGTAAACATCACTTAGTGAGTGTAGTTTGATTGTAGTTCTATTGTAAATGGTTGTAAATGTGTGCGTGTGGGCGTGTATGCATAGAGCGGAGGTGTAGTTTTGGCTGGCTTCACTGTATTGTTCGCAGCACTGTCTTGGTATTTTTATTTGGTTTGAGATGTGGAGGAACAAAATAGGGATCTCCAGTTTGTATTGAGATGAGACAGGGATTTTTCGAGCTTCCTAAAAACTGGAATGGAATGTCTACTTCACTTACCTGTATAAATATATGTGCTGAGTCTTCCTCTCTCGCACAGGGGAGCCCACTTAGCCAGCATTGTGTGTATGCTTGGGTACATGGCCGCTTGCGTCATACCCAGTACCAGTCTGCTAGTTGATACAGCTATCCATCCACCCTGAAAGATGATTATAATAATAAATTGTTGTGTCGCCTTCATTCTTGCTTTGCCCGTGGGAATTGTAGCGAAACTCTTATGTGCGTTTTTCATAATACAATCACTATCTGTCTGTTTTTTGTTGTATGGCAATATACCTTTGTTTATTTGTGCCGTCTAAGTGCTGTGTGTTATCACCGACCTTTTACAGATTACGATCTTGAGTTCATTCTTATGTTGATAGTAAAGAGCAATAAACTTTCATTTGAAATACCTTACGTCTTAAGGAGTAGGTCACAATACTATCTTTATTCAATTTAAAATGCAAAACTGCGCTGATGGCAATGTTTATTTTAAGTGTTTTATTTTGATTTATTAATTTACTTTTTATTTTAATTTTATATGCTTATATTTTTTATTGATTATACCTAGTTTAGTTTATGTTCACCAGTTATACAATAATCACTGCGTACTATTCATAGCTCTATAAATGTTGCAATTCCGACCCATAAGATACAGACAAATGCCTAGTTTGGGAGTCACCATCCAATCTGTTCTTGTACATCCTGATTTTATAAAAATTGAATATGAAAAAAAAGTACTTACTACTAATGCTATCCAAGGTGTACAAATAGAAATGACTCCGTTGACAGCCAAAGCGAACATTATCGGTAGTTTGCCTCCATACTTCTGCGCTAGTAGTCCCATGGGCAGCATCATGCTCGTGTAACCCACGAAGAAAGAGAATGTGATCATCTCCTGAGTTGATTTGTTCCATTCATATGTCTGTAATGGTCAATTTTATTGGAATAAATTTATTTATTTATTTATTCACAAGGCAACTACAACAGGTAACAATCACAGTATATCACTAGGTTCACATTATAGGTTTCGACCTGATTATCACCAAAAGCATAATCGCACAACATGATTAGCAACAATAATAATAAATAATGACAACTATAGTAAAAAGCTTAGTTCACAAAGTTACAGCTAGGTCTAGGCGTCTGCCCTCCGACAAAAAAAAAACAAAAGACAAACTTTTTTTTTATTCCTAAATATAATAAAATAAACTAACTAGAATAAAATCACACGCTTATGGTTGCGGCTTGCAAAATATACACGGCTGTTTTAAAAGCCGCTTCCGGGCAAGTCCTTTCATCTCCAGTCAGAAATGTAGATACAAGTAAGTTTGAGCCGGATTACTTTCTTTATTGGGCTGTTTGTTTGATTTATGAGTAATTAAGACAATCATAAGTTCCAATAATTTAGTGACAAGCTTTTCAAATAGTTTGATGATAAATTGATAACAAACACTCATTATGTACAACCTTACGCGATGCTAATAATAACACAAAACAAACAAAACTTACGCGATAAATGTTCCATCTGCTGATATTTACATTAATATCATCACAACCTTCTGAGTAATTTGCAGTCCCATTTACTGAGCAGCGAGGGTCTGGTACCCTGACCATAGCAACCATGAGGACACTGAGTTGGGACCTGATTGTGTATGCAATGGTTAGGCATATGAACAGAATTAAGGTTTGTAGATGCCGAATTCCAAGACCTTTCGGACATTCCGGAGATTTTGCTGGCTCTAAAATGTTGAAGGAATAAAGTTGCATTTTTAAAACCGTTGTTAAAAGAAAGCGTTATTAGTCAGACGGTGTTTGTAGTGTAAGAACTGCACTGGACTGATAAATGATGTGTGATAGATAGTTTAGCATCAGGAACACAACAAGCATTGATCGTTGTCGATCCAACGTCACTTTGTGATAGCTTCTACAGGTCAGAGATTAATAATGTATTAGCCATTTGTGGTAACAATCTAAATATAGAATAGGTACTATCCTGACTGCTACTCTAAAGACTTCTGTGTAGTCGATGAACATTTTAAGGGCATAAATGTTTGTAAGTAAAATCATGTGACCATGTCCTAAGACGACCCACTGACCCATGTTACAAACACACATAACTTAAAATATCATTAGATTATTGAAAGATGCATTAATTTCATTGTTTCTATTTCGTTTTAATTTAACCACCAATATTCACATTCATGGTCAATATGAAATCAAGCAAACCTTTCTTCGTCCTGTCTAGTTGGTAGGTATTCTCAAACTAATGGCTTTATTGAAATCTTTATCTTAAGCTTGACTAATAATTTACATTGCATTATTCCACTTACCTTCATGTTTCTCATGTTTGGGCACAGATTCGTACACAACCTTATCGCCAGCCATAGCTGCTGCCAATGATAGCTTCCTACCAAAACACCAGCCACCCATCCGAGATAGTTACATTTGAACAAGGATAATAGTTGTCCTAATAATAAACAATAACTGCGTGCCGAGGGTATTTCGATTTCTGTTCTGCAATGTTTACTCAGTTTTTGTTTGAAAAGGTTTATTAAAAACATCTGATGCGGTCTTTTTCATGTCTACCACTTTACTCATTCTGATTTTTTGTCTTACAGAATATCATAAAGGCTGTTGTTGTTCTTTAGAAATTAATTATCTTATAATCTTTATAAACTGAGTTCCAAAAGGAGCTATAAAAAATCTACTGTCGAATAAATCGATAAACAGCTCTTTTTCGAACTGGGTGGGTACTTGAAAGCTTAAAAACTGCTGATTCTGTCATGACTTCAGTTTTTATGTCAATCTATCTATAAAAATAACAACAATAAACAATAACAAAAACAAACAACAACAAACACAACAAGAATAACTGGCGAAATGTGAGTGTAAAGTCTATAGGTACACCTCTGCCAAACCCTTCAGGGAAACAAGGCGTAATGTGTATCTATCTATAAAAATAATAATAAAATGCTGTCCGTTGGTAAGCTCACCACTTAAGAACAGCTGAACCGATTTGGCTATTTTTTGTTGATAGCCTAATCGGTCCAGCTGTTCTCAAGTGTCGAGCTTACCAGCGACCGAATTAAGTTTTTATGAAAAAAAAAAAAATATTTGAAGGTTCAAATTCAGAAAAAAAAAACAGAATTCTGATTTGTTTGTGTGGGAATTGAGAACAGGGCAACGTTTGTCGTACTAATAAAAGTCAATTACAATTTTCATTTTCTTTGTTTGGAAAGCGTTATTGAGCAGCCTGTATATATGTGAACATTGTAATCTATTACAGTTCTGCGGTGCTTTTATCACTTTATGTAAATAATAAATATTAGGTATACTTTTAGTATTACGCGCACAACAATGAATAAAATCAAATGAATGAATATCATTTGAATTATGAATACGAATTTAAGTAGGAAGTTACGTTGGTATATACAATTAAAAAAGGATTACTTGATTTAAATAATGACGTCTTCTTTACTACGATATAATATAGTATGGGATTTCCTAAAATGATTTAGCACAGACCAAGGAATAGCCGCACCGGCAGCGTCAGGAGACGGCAGTACTAAAAAAGTTCGTGGTGTCGAAAGTGCGTTGAGTGCTTCTGTCTATTCTATTTTATTTTTAATAAATGGCAAGCAAAGCCGATGGCGACTATTCTGCCGATGTCTAAAGCGAGTTGGAAAAACAAGTGGGCGTGTAAAAAAAATAAAAAAACATAAACAAATAAAATTCTTCGATTGATACAGTTAAACACAATGGAGAGAAAACATAGAAATAAAAAAGAAACAATTGTTGGATTAGTACGGGACTTAAACAAATAAAAAGCTTTGTCGTGGACCGCCACTCAAAGCTTCTTGCGAGTAAACGGTGACTCGCTTGTTTTGTATGAAAAGTGTTGACGATTTTCCATCTAGCAGCGGCCGCTGAGGCGTCTCCATGCTCCGTGGATGTTATTTTTATTTGTGATATACAGGCAATAAAACAACAAAAATTGAAAAATTTAAACGAATAATGTCAGGAGCAGATTCTAGTCTAAATACAGTAGCGCCACTGTTAATGCTGTGCACACAATACAATTTGTTTGCTATGAATACTGTGCTTATCACAACTAAGTCAAACACTCATGGAATTGTTATAACCAAGATATTCTTGGCAGGAAGACTTAATATTCAAGGCAATGGCACGTAAAATTTTATCGGAGAGGCAACCGGATGGCGAATGGTAATCTGGGTCTTGAAGTGATATCGAACCCCCCGTACCGTCCGAATGGACCCCAAATGGACGGGGGCGGAGATATGGGGGATGGGGCTTAACATTTTCTTTTTGTCTTGGCATTCAAAATTTAAGCTCTATTATGTGCAAGGAATTTGTGTGTATCAAGGCTCTCTAGTTTTGATAAAATTAACCTTCATTTTCGGTGATAAATCGTCGGTAAGGAGTTTCAAGAATTATATAAATTATTTCAATTATACCGATGTTGGGGGTGGCAACCAGATGGCATTGATACACACAAATTTCTTGCACATAATAGAGCTTAAATTTTGAATGCCCAGTAAAAAAAAAAATGCTAGGCCCCTATCCCCTATATCTCCGCCCCCGTCCATTTAGGGTCTATTCGGACGGTACAGGGGGTTCGATATCACTTCAATACCCAGATTACCACTCGCCATCCGGTTGCCTTTCCGATAAAATTTTACGTGCCATTGCTCTAACTTACTATAATAAAATAATAAGATTGTAATCATGTTTCTATTATACATAAGCCAAAAATAATAGAATAGAATAGAATTATCTTTATTCAAGTATCGTATTACTCACAAATGACACAAACAACATACACACAACATACAACAACACTTACAACTATGTTACAAAAAACTGACACAAATAGTAGTGTATTACCGCTATGACAACCCATGTGAGATGGCACAACAGCGACCCACGAAAACACAGTCTAGGCGACTTGAAATCATGCTTAGGATACTGTTGGAGCTGCTCCACACCCTGCGCACTATAGAACTGCACCTTTTGCGCATGGTTGTGTAGAAATAATCTACATGCGATAATCATAATGAAATAATCATATTATTTTTGTGTTAAATCAGTGGTGATCTTAAATTACTACGACACAAGCCGTGAACCCGATGGGTTTTCCCATCGGGAAAGATGACTAACTTCCATAAAAAGTTTAGTATGGTACGTATATTGATGGATGAGTTTAAAAAATCCTTCCTTAGCACTCACTTTAGTTATTTTCGGAACTCTTGCAAACACGATTCTTGGACTCAGCAGTTCAGCCTGAGTATTGTTTGTCAGTGCACGAATTTATGACTTTTACTACGTATACAAGCCGTCTTCATCGGAAAAAATACGAACTTCCATACAAACTTTCACCCCCTGTTTAACCCCTTTAGGGGATGAGTTTTGAATAATTTATTCCGTTTGCTCACTTTCGTTAAGAAACTCTTTTGCATAATTTCACATTTCGTGACCCAGCGGTTTAGGCTGTGTGTTATCTGTCAGTGAATGATTAAGATTAATAAAAAAATAGTTTTGTAAAAAACTGTATCCCGACCACGGGAAAATAAAAATGATCTAAAAACTACGAAACAAGCACATATTTCAGACAGAAATCAAGACATAGGTACAAAAATGGTCAAGGTTAAACCATCGTCGCATGGTATACCATGTGGGTCCTAAACTAATATTTTTTTGTCGGAAAAGCAAAGGCATCAAGCTCATACGGCCTCGTCGGTTTTCGTAATTTTATTTAATAATCATCACTGCATAATAAATGCGTATTCCTTTTTCAAAAAGATGTATAATGCTTTATATACAAACTCAATGGTGTAAACACAGATGTAGTTCAGTATAAATTTCGGTAAGTATTCCAAATTTAAATCACATTCTCCCCCTAGAGGATGAATGAAATTCAGTACAATTTTCTTTCCCTGTTTTTAACAGATTAAAAATGACTATTGTTATGTTCGCTTTTTGTGGCATAGAATGTCACTTTTTGAGCAAGTGGTACGAAAACATCTTTTTTTATTGAGTTGACTTAGAAGCTTGATTTTTTATTTTTTATTTAAGGGAACATGGACCTACGTATTCCACATTAATTTCAACTTGATACCTCCACGCGTTCCTGAGAAAGAGGGTCTTGACCGACTAACGGACGGATAACGAAGTGATCCTATAAGGGTTTCACTTTTTCCGTTTGAGGTACGGATCCCTAAAAATAACATAATTCTGTTGTTACAAGTCATCTCATTACGGTTTCAATTTCAGATCTTTATGTGTTGAGGACTGGAAGTTATGAACTTTACCAGTCTACCGCTGTAGCTTCCGGCCACAACTGGAAAACAATGTCCCAAGTACATAATTATATTATTATATCAATCATTTTCTGTGCAGTGACCTCTCCGTTCATCCGTATGAAAATAAATTGAATCTTGCCGTTATCATAATTGTCGATCGATACCCGGAAACTTGTGGCACAATTTGATTAGAAGTAAGACTCAATATTTATTATACCCTCTAATTCATTTAGTTGAATATACCTAAGTTCAAAGATCAAAAGTGAAACGATACTAGCTGCAAAAGTAGATTAGAAAGTAGATTTTCCCAATTATCTACGACAAGAATTCAGGTGTCGGGAATATTGGTACAGTAACGCAATTTATCGTCAGGACCAGATTTTTTAAATCAGTTTTTGAAACTCAAAACCTATCCTATATCTAGGTTATTCCCTACCTAGAATTCGTTCACATAATTAATGAACTTGTTTTATATTTAAGTAGTTAAGCTCTTGTCCTAAATACACAGAACATGTTTAGTACGGTCAGGGAAATTAGTTTTATCTCAAATTGACAAACTACGTCTATTCTGTTCCATTTTTTAATATAGAATAGCAAGTAGTGTGTAAACACATTACGTTAATTTGCCGTATTGTAGCCATTTCATACAACTGCCAAAGAAATACAATTATTGTGATTTGAAAATACCGACAATTTAAGTTAATAGTCAATTTGATAAACAATTAATTTCCCAGGCTTTACACAAAGGTTCAACAAAATAGGTACTTGCTGTTACTATGTTCTTCATAACATCAATAATTAGAATCTTGACTTTATTGGGATCTTAAAGATCAAATCCCTTAAGATATAAGTACAGGATTTTACTAAATATTGACCTAATTGGAGACCATTTGCTGCTGCCATCATTCAAATCATGGTAATAAAATTCATATTATTTTGGCAAAATGTAAATCGATTTGAGGATTAAAATGAGTTTATTCTATCAAAACGAATACTTTTAATAGTATATTTGTAAGTTACAGGAAACTGAAACTTACGCGACTTAGTTTAAAGACTATAATTAAAATGAAAATCTAACGTGATACCTGTTATTTTTATGACCGAATTCACCGAATCGAATTGGGCCGATTTGACGAGCAATAGTGTAGGTAGGCTTATGAAATTGATCCCTAGTAATGACATACGTTAATTAATGGCAATGAACCGTTAGAGCTCATTTAAATCTGTATCTAGGATTAAATGAAGATTTGTATTGTCCAATCCCCATTTTCTTTGTATATCGTCCAACCCTATTTCGCAGCGATGTAAAACCTCTTAATTAATCTCAAACACCCAAGAAATAATAAATAAAACTGCTCGCTGATGGTTTTCATGAAAGTAAATCTACCTAAAGCAAGACTAATTAATATTAGCTTCATAGCCGGGCTTCATAAATATCCTGTCCGTTCAGCTTTTAGATACCTTAGAAATTAAAATACTAACTTCAGCTGCAGGAAAATGTTTGGAAAATTTTCAAGATGGCGCTGGTTTATTAAAATGTTTTAAAAGTTTTGCTTTTTCTTCGTCGTTGAGTCGATCAACTTGTGATTGGATGTCATTGATGTGCATTAAAAGTTGAATTTTTAGTATCTTTTGAAACTATGTTTTTTATCAGATAAGACAGATTAGAAGTTGTTTAAGAAAGTTGACACTTGTTGAGTATCAAGCTCCAGGTGTGCTGCTGGTGGTCTTGACTTGTAATAAAAGTACTTAATTTCGACAAGTACTGTATTTCATAGGTAGATACTGATTACAATATATTGAGACGACCGATATGTGTGCACGCTCAAGGTGTCGGCGAGCGAGTCAAAAGTGGGGGGAAGTACGATCGCAATGTGGTGTGTGGCCGATGTGACGTCAGGAACACACTACTTTTGACGAAAATTGTTGATAACTTTCTCGGCTTAGTGGCTTATAAAAAGTTATTGGGTTTTTGTTTTTGGCGAAAAGTTACTTTTACATAGGTTGTGGAGAGTCCTATAAGTAATAACAAAATATTTAACAGCAGTTTTCCTCCTTACTTAAGTAAGCTTAAGCTATATTAATACAACACATTGCGTTCACTATTAGTCCATAACTTGTCGTGATGAATCTATCAATTATTTATTACTAGCAGCGCCCCGCGGTTTTACTCGCATAAGTTTCGATCCCGTGGGAATATCGGGATAAAAATATGAATATGTGCCAAACATTGAAATCTCTTCATTTGTTTTTGCGTGAAAGAGTAACAACCATCCATCCATCCTCACAAACTTCCGTGTTTATAATATATAATATCATTTATATAGTAGGATACGGTTCATAAAGCCATAATACAGGAATTGTTGCATATATGAATTTTTCTTTACTTCGGTAAATAACAGTCCTTGTAAAATTTTCATAATATTATAATTGCTTAGTATAAAAGTAGTCAGTATCACATTGTTAATAATAAAATTAATCCATTGTCACAAAGCTGTGTCGATCTCATTCTTCTGGAGAGCTAAGTTTGTATGACCGTATTCTTCTAATTGCACTTGAGAAGAAACAACTGTAAAAAAAAAAAAACAATTTATATTTAAAATAAAAAGAGGGTCTGAACTATTTTGTATTTGTAGAATATGGGAGTCTGTTGCCCAGCAGTAGGATAATAAAGGTAGAAAAGTGAATTCTGTAAATCATTAAGTTTTTAATAAACTGACGGACTGCCTCGTCTAGAGGTAGCAAACGTAACTGCTGAGCGTGGGGTTCTGGGTTCGGTTCCTCAGGGCGTGCAAAGCGTTGTTGGGATTGAGGAACAGAGTGTGAAGTGCCCTCATAGAAAAGGGAAGATCCTTCGACCAGACGGGAGTTGAATCTGGTGGGGTACTGCTCGACGATTGATGTCGGGATATTGTATATTTATGCTAGTCGCGCGGTATTAAACACCTGTGCTTACCCCTTTGGGAAAAACAGGCATAGCTTTATGTGATAACACTTTTTTAACGTAGATATTTTACCGTAATTTATCACAAAAGTGTTCTGAACCCCATAGTATCAAATTATTTACAAAATCCATCTAGATTTAACGTAATGAATCTTGGATTAGGATGGATAAGGCCCCGAGCACAGTAATTGTATAAATATTTGTCTACCTCAAGATTGTAAATTACCAAGAACAAAACAAATTATAAAACTTGGATTTTGTAAACGATGTATGAAAAGGGTTGGCTCAGGTGCTTTAAACCCAATTCTAGCGAATTTAAATATTTTTCGTACGTCTACAATCTTTTAAAAATGTATAGAGGTGTACAATGTTATAGACAATTGGTGCTCTGTGTGAATTACTAAAACCGAATGCCAAAATATGAGTGTCCTACCATTTTAGGGCAATGTCTCAGACCTAAAAGTTGTAGATAGGCACTTAGTCAGCGATTTAAACCAGAATGCTCAATTTCAAGTCGCTGTTTAGTCTCACGTTGTCCCAACACATAGCATAAGAAAAACTTCTGTTACTTTGCAATACGTCATAAAAAGCGAATGTACTTTTGATTATTCGTGAAGAAGACTAGGTGCTGACTTAATATGCCTTGTAAATGTCTACCCCCTTACTTTTTCGAGGTTCAAGTTTGGCATAACTTTACTCCGGGTTTTTTAATACGGGGCTCAGGTTTTGTACAGTCGACCGCTCGTTTGTGATAACACTTTAACCTTGAGTTAGCCTAGGGTAGTGCGGAGTTTCAATATGAGAATAGGCCAACTTATACTGGCTTTGTTACCACTGACATACGGCCTAGCGTACTAGCGAAGGAATTAGTTAGATAAAGGAGACGGGGATTTCTGGGCTTGATTGTAATAAATTGAGTTATGGTTACAAAAAGGGTTATATTTTTCTATTTCAAAATGTGAAAAAGCAGCCCAATTTAAAATCTGGGAAATGAGAAATCCAAAAATTAAGTTAAGGTGACGCGATTAACGTGACAGAGTGCTTACCTCTAACACCATTGTAGTGTCCCAGCCGCCGCTTGGCGAAGTTATTGAGGTGGTCCCAGGTCTGTCTCTCGTTGCTGCCACACGTCGTGTAGATCACTGCGCTCACGATGTACAAGGTGGCCAGGGTTAGCATTATCACTCGCCAGCTTTCACGGTTACACTGGAAATAAAGAGGGGAGAAAATGGTTACAAAAAAATGCTGATAACGACAGTACTATGAAAGTTCATAATAAAGACATGTAAGAAGGTAACAACAATGTACAAAACAGTTTAACAGGTGTACGAACGTTAATCTTACTAGAATAGGTAAAAATGGTCAAAGTAATCATTTAACAAAACAATAATGTGCAAGCTGAATTGTTTATTTATGATAAAAAATTCTGTGGAACCAGAAACTATCTACTTGCATTATGTAAACCCAAGCGTCATAAAGCTCAGTCTACGAAGATCTTTTCCACTGTAATATTAGCTACTTTTACTAGTATTTTTTTTTTGAGCCCCGAATCCTAACTGACTGACACACTGACTTATTAATTGCAAAATTGAAAATGTTTAGAAAAATCGTCTACTTTTTACAATGTTTGTAAATATGTGAGCACCATGTATCTATCACATAATTAATTTATCTGTCGTTGCTTAATTTTTAATTCTTTTTACCTATTGTGGTATAGTAATTTTATTCTAGGTATATCGTTTCCATATTTAATTATTTATTATGTATCTATATAAAATATGGTAAAACATTTAAAAAAAGTAACGGTGGAGTTTCTTACCCATTCTTCTCCATACGAACCCTACCTTTTGGAAGGGGCGACTAGAATCAATTCTTTTTTTTTTGTAATTTTTGACGTTTAAAAGTGTTTTTTAGGGGCCTATTTGAAATAAATGATTTGACTTTGCCAATTTTTTTTTTGTGACTAGGGCAGGCATAATGTGAAGAAGTAGTCTTTATAGCTTACCATATCATCACCAAGAATGAGTCCTGATACAAAAGGTACAGCGGCCCCTACAACACTGCTGACGGTGCACGATATCATCATCAGAGTTCCGGAGTAGTTCTCTGACATATCCTTGTAGGCGCTCTGAAAATAATAGGAAGTCTTTGAAATAGCGTAGACATTGAAAATACTCGCACCTATCAATTTAGAGTAAAAACATTACAGTAACTTTAAAAAAATCATATATAAGGCACATAAAGTGATTTTTTTTAACTTTTAGTGGTAATAGTCATTTGCTATTACTGTAAGTTACCTGACCTGAGTTAAGAAATAGGATACAAAAGTGTCCTATTTCTTAACTCAGGTCGTGGGAATACGGGATAAAAATCCCGATATTCCCACGAAATCGATACTTATGCGGGTGAAATCGCGGGGCACAGTATTAATTAAAATATGAAACCATCAGTTAAAAACGTGACAAGCTAACGAAACATAATTAATGTCGAACAACTTACCAAAAATCCACAAAGCTGTAACCCCAGTAGTCCCAATATTACTGATAACGCTATAATCGCCTGAATGCTCCACTCACGGGGAAAATTGGGAAGCATCGTTAAACCCATTACGATTCCAAAAGCACCTGCGAATATTAATTAATACAAATTCAATTAATGTTGAAAAAAGTTTTGCATGTTAAAGTACCAGCAATTATTTTTTTCGGACAAAAGAGAAGTAATCTAAGCCTCTTACACGTTTACGTTTTTTTAAACTAATGAACCAGACTGGCAGCGAAGAATTATTTACTTCTAACCAACTGCTAAGCAAAGCGTTTTCGGAGAAGCGCGCTAAGGTAGCCAGGGGCTACAAATTAATGTTGTACTTACATAATTATAATCACTATAATTTTAATTATCAATGCAACTCTCTAAGTTCAAATTGCCACATGAAATTAATAATTATTAACCTAACTAAATTAACAAAAAATACTAATTAAACTAACAAAAAACTGACTTCTATCTTTACTTTACTTTTAAACTATATATAAATATCAACTATATATAAATGAAGGATCGTAGCAGATGGCGTTCTGTAGTTTCTGTTTACCCCCATGGGAAGAAAGCGCGAGTTTATGTATGTATATATAAATGTCAAAAAACTAAAATGACTGACTGATCCAAAGACACCGACTTCCGAAATTAAAGTTATTTTTCACTTTGTAGTTTGGAAGTCGGTTGTATTTTTTGTAAAAAAGTATTTAATTTCATGAAATCATGACATTTGAGGCCAATTTTATTGTAAATTAGAGAGTTGTTCATACATTTATGTACATTTGTGTAGCGTATGGTAGAAATAGGATTTAGTTGTACTTACCTAAACCATTGATAACTTTTCTGTAGAAACTTGCACTGAAGACGTAGTGGATGTATCGTATTGTGTGAAGCCAGTCGATGATCGGGCTCAACAAGATGTATACTGAACCCATCGATATGAAGGGAAACATGGAGTACCAAGCACTCTGAAATTTAATATTCAAAACATTAGTATTTACGAACACAGTGATTTGAAACTTACCTACTTTGAAGTACCTTTGTGTTGTCTTTCAACATTAGATATTTATTTTAGACAAAGAAAAAAACAAAAGGCAAAAGTACAGTCACAAGCATAAATACTTACGCAAAATTCATAAATGATTTTCCGTTAAATAACGAATACCTAAAACTTTACAAAAAATACTATGTTCCAAACACTATAAAAAATGCGGAGAATCTCACGTAATTGTGCTCGTGACTGTATATTATACGGAATTATTGTAAGACAAATAAAAATAAAAAAACTTACATCCTCCAGAGATATTCCGTACATCAATAAGTAAGCGGGAGCGTATGCTATGAAGAAAATAAACACAGCATTGCTCGCTGCGTGTACGCCGGTAACGGCCCAGAACTGCAGCGATTTGAGAATATCTCGCCATGGTCGGTGTATTTCTTTCTGTAAAAGAAACATTTTAAATTCATAAATAAGTCACTACAAAACTTAACCTATTCTTGAGTAAAACGTAGCGTTTGCTCCGTATAATCACTAAATATTTTCTTTCAAATACATTTCTTCTTCAGTAGCTTTAAACTAATAGTTTTACTTACCTTTCTGTACCTGTTTAATGTTTCTTCAATGAACTCTTTCTCTTCATTTCCAACGGCTGGATGTTCTCCTGGTGAGCTGGCCGTCAAAGTTCCCGATATGATGGCCATGGATAATGACAGCATTGCCAAAGAGTAGTACACCAGCTCCCAACCCAAAGCTGCTGATGAAAGTAGACCAGATATTGGTAGGGCTACGATGATGCCTATTTGGACACCTAAAAACGAAGTTTTCAAAATTAAATAAATTAATGACAGGTTTTAAAACAAAAGAAAGAAATTATAAAAGAGGCAGACTTAATAATTAATGGCAGATAAAAGGAACTGAAGGAATATTTCGGAAGTAGAGACTTCGAACCAACAGCAACATAATGTTATAAAACTTTCCCAAGTTTGAAATTCCTACAAGACTCTATGGTGAGGAGTATCAGGCAGCTAAACATAATGTTAGAATTTTTCTTTATAAGCACAAAACATAATTAAAATCTTAGAAGTCATGGCCACGTTAATTTTGTTCATATTCTGACTAATTACATAAAGAAAGTAAATGCGATTATAGGCTCGGGTAATTAATTTTGCGATGAAATCTTTTGAGAATTAAACATTAAAGAGAAGATTTTTATATTACATAAAATAATAAAGGCATAGAAAATTTTAATGAAGAGAAAGAAGCATTAAGCGTGTTAATTAAATTAGTATGCATGGCAGCAAAAGCTTAGGGAAGCGGAGAGTGCAGGAATATTACAGAGAATTGTCTTCTTAAAGTGCGGCACTATGCATACTGAATAGTGATGATTTTAATATTGCCTTAATTTCTGGACTAATGTAGAAAGGTAAAATAGTAGGCAATTTAGAAACTGATTGTGCACAAAGTCGGATAGATGTCATCCAAAGATTTATGATGATTAATTTAATTCACGCAAACGTAAACGAGATCAGTGGTGGCCCAGTGGTAACGGCCCCGAATTACGAGTTGTAGGTCGTAGGTTCAAACCCAGACAGACGTTTTACTTTGTGTAAAATATTTCATCGCCACTGCTCTCAAAACGGTGAAGGAAAACATCGTGAGGGCATCGGCATGTCCTAAAACCAAAAATTCAAAGACACGTGACACCTACCAACCCGCACTGGACCCGCGTGGTGGATTACAGCCCACTCCCTCTCACAGAGAGGAGGCCTGTGTCCCAGCAGTGGGAACATTTATAGGCTGATGATGATGATGATGAAACGTAAATTGAATAATCATCTAAACTTTCATGGCGTGATATAATAAGAAGAAAGCCATAATTACCTCCATAAATGAAATAGTTAAATATCTTCCTCTCATTGGGTGGCAGCCATTGCTCAAACAGTGACTGGTTGATGGTAAAGAAGCAAGCGTGGGTCATCCCCATGAACAGCATAGCATTGCAGGCTGCTACCCAACCACCCTGAAATTAAATTGTGGGTCATTACGATAGTTTTAAGTAATAATATTATCAGTGACACTATTCATAAAAAGGATCGTGTGTAGGATAAAAAGAATGAAAAGGCACTGAATAATATTTTGACTAAGTAATATTGGAATAGCATAGAAGAAAATGTGTCATAGAAAATAACTACAATCATAATAGCAGTTTATTACTTGATAATCATAATGCAAAGCAAAGACAAGATGTCTTTGGAAGCATGTGCATGCAAATAAAAAAATATTTAGAATTTTACCTTATTAATAATAGTCGGCATCGCAACACAAAACGCCCCATTGACGAGAAAGATTACACTCGTCAGCAGTTTTCCTCCGATCTTCCTCAAGAATAGTTCAGAAGGTATTAGCATCACAGCGTAGCCGAAGAAGAATGATGACAGAACTGCTCCTTGAATTTTACCGTCCCAATTATGAATCTGAAAACAATCATGATTGGTCAGTAATATTATGAAGGCGATACGAAAGCCTCTAAAATTATGTTTTGGTCTTTGAATTTATTGTAGTCCTTAACGAAATTGGTGGTTTTAATTATTATTAAGACCACAACAACCAAGCAATTACCTTACGTATTATATTTATGATTCTTTGTTTATGTTATAAAATGCTGCTAAGGAGAGTGTAAGGACCGGAAAAAAAGGTGTGAGTTTATGTATGTATACTGCTTCGTCTTTTGAAGATAGTCGTCGTCGTCGTTTCTCTGATAAAATATGCTTTTCATTTTCCATATTATGTGAATTTCTTTACCTGTATGTAAGTATCATCTCTTCTCGTCTGATCTGTCAAAGCCAGTACAGAAACCCCCATGCTGCCTCTGATGAACCCCATGGTGATGGAACTCGCCAGCATGTACATCATCTGTATGTGTCTGACGCCGATCTTGAACCCTTTGAACAGGAAGTAAATGAGACATTTTATTATGATCAAACATTGTTACGGCATTGTTAAAAGATCTGCTGTTATAAACTTCCCTACATAAACCTTTATCTTGATTGTGTTTTTGTTTGTTTGTCGGGTTCCGCAGCAAAAATGATTAGTAGTCCGTTTGTCAACGTCGATTCATACAACATTTTTTAATGCTATGAATTCTATATAAAAACTATCTTTGTAGATTTATATTACAGAAAATTATGTAAATTAAGAGGAGCTCGTGGCTAAGTAGTAACGCCACATGGGTGGATTTATCAGATTAAGCTACGCTTGCCGGGGTTGGTCCGTGGATGGGTGACCATCTTTACATATCCTGACTCCTCCGTGCTTCGGAAAGCACATTAAGCCGCTGGTCTCGGCTGTCATTCATGGATCTATTTGATAGTCGTTACGGGTCGTCAAAAACACGAAAGTCTGACAACCGAGGGGTATCGTATTACCCAGTATTGGGTTGTGGAGGTTAGATAGACAGCCGCTCCTTGTAAAATACTGGTATTCAGCTGCATTCGATTAGACTGGAAGCTGACCTCAACATATTTGAGAAAATTCTAGGCAGATTGATTGATATGTAAATTAACAGAGTTAAAAATTCTAATTGTAGCAATTATTGTCCCAATTCAACTCACATGTTATCGATATCATTTTATTCTGGTCAAGATTGTGAGATGCATTAATTCATTCTCATTCATGACTGACATAAGAACTACGGGAATAATATCTACCCTTTATCCCAAATAGTAGTTGTCTAGCTGCTTCACATTCGGCCTCGACGAGACCTTACCGCATTAAGGCTTACGTGTTTTAATTCGTGATTTTATTTAATGCCCAGAATAGACTGCCTCATTTGTCTACGTGCTTGCAAGTGTTACTGCTGAACCTGAGGTTTGGGTTCGATTCCCAAGTCGGACGAAGTTTCATTGGGTTTTCCATCAGGAATTTCTTAGTAGCAGCCCGGAGCCTAAATTTGTGCCCGGTTGATGGCAATCCCCTTGTTGTTACGTGGGACTTAAACATATTTAGTGAAGTTATGTTTATTCACTGCCAGCGCACATAATTTCTTAAATTTATCTTAGTTCCATAATTGTAAAAAATCACTCACCGCTTTTAGTAACAACGCCACAATACCCGTCTTCAAATTGATATCTCAAAAACTCCACGTCCATTTTGTGCGACTATAAAATAATGACAAATTACAACAACGCTCTATTACATCGACTGTTACTTGAAAAAAATATGTTTACATCTATCATATTATCTTCGTTATCTACCAGACTACTCCTAAAACAATGAATTGTTAACTTTGAGTAAATAATGCTGATTTTGTACGTAAATACAACTATCTTTGAAAGTTAGTTTTGATTCTTTGTGACATTAAATTTTGTACCAAATCTAGCCGCTTCAAGATTCAATTTTCATCGACAAGAATAAATCAAAATGGGAATGTCAAAGTATATTCTATTTAAACGATTGTGTGTAATTAGTGATTTAGTTGCAGACGTGATGAGTGACAAATACCTCGGAGTGACGTGTAGAGCTCAAGAAACGTAGTTATTGTTAAAAATTTTACTTCGCAGAAAGTAGAACAAGACGCATTTATTTCGTAAACAAAAATACTTTGTTGTATTACTTCAAATGTTTTTGGAAGGTTCAATGAATTCTAATGAGCAGTGGTGTTAAAGAGATTACAGAGTGTAAGACAACCGAAGTGAGGAATGGGTAACGGTGCGAAATATTCGTATTTCTATTTTCCGCAAAATGCAAAATTACAAGATGCTGAAAGCTGGAATAAATAAATGAAAAAGCTCCACAACGTCTTCTAGCAGTAGGTATAAAAAAAAATATGCGGACGTTCTGACCTTATTGGTGATGTTCTTCAGAAATATAGTGCGTAGTACTCGCAACCTGCGTGCGTGTATGACCCGATGTATCTGAACGTAAACGAAGCAAAAGGACAAAATAGTATGTGAGGATCGTACTAGGTGACATTCTGTAGTTTTTGCCTACCCGCATGGGAACAAGGTGTTAGTTTATGTATGTAAAATAAGACTTTTCCTCATTTTTCTGTAACAGTTTTATTAGAAAGGTAGTAATTAAAAATTACATGTAGACACATTGAAAAACCACATACACTCCAAACCCGTCCATATTTTAGACGTATTGACATAAAAAAATGGTGTAGACCGGCCATGGCGTTCATTAATATATAGCGAGTTTGAATTATTTTGTTACAAATTCTGCAAAAACATGTTAAGCCGTTGGTCCCGGCTGTCATTCGTAGATATTTGACAGTCGTTTCGGGTAGTCCGAAGCCCAAAAGTTTGACAACTAGTCTTACCAAAGGATATGGTGTTACCCAGTGCCTGGATTGTGGAGGTCAGATAGACAGTCGCTCCATGTAAAATACTGATATTCAACTGCGTCTGGTTTGACTGGAAACTGACCCCAAAATAGTTAGGAAAAGCCTAGGTAGATTGATTGTGTGTATAATAATGATGATGTAGAATAACAACACATAACATAACTTTACACCTGTAATCCTGAAGGATTTGGCAGAGGTGTAACTACAGTACACCCACATTTTGCCGGTTATGTTTAAATACCGTGTAATAGGGGGCCATCAACCGGACACAAATTCAGTATCAGACATCCCACTATCACTTTGCCCGACCTGGGAATTGAACCCAGGACCTCATGATCAGCAGAAGTGCTTGCGTTTACTACATCAACGAGGCAGACATGAATTCAATTTAATTCGGCTTGTGTGAGACAGTTATATCAATATACAGCTAACCGCATTTTGAGCTACCAAGCTATAAAGTCCACACCGGATTAATCATTTCCCCAAGAATGCAGTACCTACTTAAACAAAATCATACAAACATAAATCAAGCTCCTTTGTAATTTACCTGACCTTAATAAACTTAACAAGGTTATTGTAATTAAATGAGTGTAATATTAAACTCTGTTTCGTTACTGAGACTTGCTTTTTGTATGATATAAGCTGGCTTATATTGCATGAAACCATTGTGAGCCTATAGAACCCAAGAATTAATGTACGTAGATTTTGCTTTTAACTCTGGGATACTACTAAAACGTTGATTGGATACTGAAACATGAGACTAATGTTGAGCAGTGGATATAATTACGGATTGATATGAGTTACCAATGAATTGTTATATATTTTCTATATCTTTAAATCATACTCATAAAGAAAATATATTAGTTTCGTAAAATCTCCCTTCACTTCCATTAAAATTCAAAAGTGTACCAGCACTCCAGCAAAGTAACATTGAGTTTCGGTTTGAAAGTTATTGTCAGCGGGTAAAACAACAAATTATTTTTTGTCGACAAAATGATTTTATCCATTAATGATCATCATCCATGACACAACCCATCACAAACTAATAAATAATGCGTTGGTAAGTCGAGTCGTGTGTGGACTGCCATTGAAATACTTTAACTAGTGCTGTAACATTTACACACGTTACTTTTATTTAGCAGCGTGGACGACGGGCATAACAAAAAATAATAATTACAGGGGCTTATTTATATATTTCTGGTTTGATATATTATGATATATATTTGTAGGTGATTTTAACCTGCAAAACAGCCCAAATTATATGACTACCTAGTCGTTTTTTTCAGCGTTTATGCAGATTTTTCTAAAGACAGAATTCTTGGTACTGCATACCAAACAAAGGAAAATCAAAGGATTGTACGTAATTTAAATTTAAACACACACGCACAATCACACATAAATCAAAATACGGAATTCTCATTGTATTTATTTATTTTTATAATTATTTACATTTATTTTTCTACAATTATTTAACATAATTATTTACATTGAAATACCGATATGACGATTTTAGAGAAGTATGGAAGAAAAAGTCACGTAGCGCCGATCGCTAATAAGTTGGGATAAAGGCAGAAGAATCTTGATGATCTACATTGAAATATTGATTGTAAGTAAACAATAAAAACACAACTGCCCTGCCAAAAGACAAACTAAAAAGTAATAAACAAGTTGTATTCGTTAATCTGTATATACAAAGCGAAAGGTCATTCATTTACTCGCTGACTAAACAGATAAATAAAAATTGTCATTGCAGTCGGAGGACCGATAGGTCGTTGTGTGGAACACTTTTTAATATAAGAGGTCACAAAAACAAAATTATAGCCTATGTCACTCGGGATGATGTAAGGATTCTAAGGATATCCCAAACATCCAAATCTGTTCAGGCATTTAAACGTTATGATGGATCAAAGAAACTTACATACATACATTCATACACGAACCCTGAAAACATTACACTCCTTTTTGGGCAGTCGTGTAAAAAGATGGTCTTAATATTTTCTAAACCAGAAATTATCATTGCAATAAAGCATTTTTCTCGTTTTTAGGGTTCCGTACCTCAAACCGAACTCAAAGCATTTATTTCAAATAAATCGATTACAGGTAGGTAATTTTGATTTGTCAAAATTTTGTTTTGTTTGGGTCGGTCTGTCAGAAAGATGAAACTAGTTGCCCATTCCAAAGCGTAGTAGGCATGGAGAAGAACGGGCAAGAAACTCCAAGGACACTCTTTTAAATCAAATATTGTTACAAAAATTGGTTACACCATTCGTGTTGAAATTATACATGTGAGAACAATTTAAAAAGACGTGCACGTTAAAAGCGTCCGTAATAAAAATATAAAACAAACAATTCAAAAATTAAAATAAACCATGGCAGCTAAGAGAGATGACCAGTCCCTACTGATGGCGCCCATTCACAAACATGACGCATGGATCAGCACCATTTAGCTCAACCATTTTGAAGGGAACTTAATGATCAAAAGGTAAAAAACGGAACCCTTATAAGTTCACTCTCTTGTCTGTCTGTCCGTGTGTCACAACCGATTTTCTCAGGAATGGGTAGACCTAGCAAGTTGAAATTTATACCAGATACTGAAATCTATAGTTCCTATTAGGTGTATAAAAATCAAGGTCCTGAGTCAACACAATAAAAAGATATGGGCAAGTTTAGATTTTCGCGAACACTTGCAAGTACCAAAATTTGCCTTAATTTTCAACTTTTTATTTTTCAAAATTTTCCCTTTACTTGTGCTGTAAGACCTTGCTTTTAAGCAAAATTAACAATCCTAGGTCAACCGGAAGTACCCTATAGGTTTTGGGTCGAAAACCTGTATGGTAGTTCCCGTTGACCTAGAATCACGAAATTTGGCAAAAAGCAAGGTCATTAAAACACGAAAAATAAAAAAGTTGAAAATTAAGGTAAATTTTGGTACTTACAAGTTTTCACGAAAATCTAAATTTGACCATAATTATCTTTTTACCAATAAAAATGATACCAATTTTATTAAGGTGGTATAATGGGTAGGTACGGAACACTCGGTGTTCTCCTCGTGTTTCTAAGATATTTATGACATATAGTAGCCCGCCCCGGCTACGCACGGGTATTAAACAAACGTTTCAAAAGTTATAATTTTTTACACACACACACTCTACCATATGTACATACGTACTTTCTCGTTTTTGCGTGGGGTCATTAAAAAAGAGTAAAATGACGAAAATTCGAATATGAAATTACATTTTTTTTGTATTTTTTTTTAAATTTTATTTTTAATAGCAGCCTGCCCCGGCTTCGCACGGGTATTAAGCAAACATTTCAAAGTTATAATTTTTTACACACACACTCCCATACATACGTGCTTTTTCGTTTTTACGTGGGATCATTAAATAAGAGTAAAATGAAGAAAATTCGAATATGAAATTATATTTTTTTAGGCACTTTATTTCTTGACATTGACTCCCCTCCCGTTAGTCCAGGGTCGATAATTTTTAAAACCAAAAAAAATCATAATAGGATGAAACCCATTAGAAAAGGAGGGAAATATGATAAAAATGAAAGGAAAAATAATTTACGGGCGATCTGAGGTTGGGAAGGGGATGGGGGTGAGTTTTTAAGGGTAAAAAACGGTTTTTCTCGATTTCCGGCAAAACTAAAAGTCCTATCGAAAAAAGTCAAATGGAAAAGTTGTAGATAATAAAAAGATCTAAAACTTTTGGATTTACACTTTTTTCACATAACCTCAAAATTAATGTGAAAAATTCAAAAAACCAAGTTTTTGGTTTTTTATTTTTATCTTTTACAAAAATTTTTTTTTTTTAACGAAATTTTGTGAAAACTTACCTTTTTATGTCCCAAATACGCTGTAATTTATTTAATTAAAAATATTTATTTTTTCACCTTATTTTGAATTAATATCGAAAAAACACCCTAATTTTCAATCGAAAATTCACCCGTCAAAATATCAGCTTTTTTCAAAAAGTTGGTGTGGTTTCTGTTTGTTGAAATCTCTACTTTCCGATGGTGAAAAAAAAAATATATGTTACTATGGTAAATCTTCTCAGAAAATGCAAAAATTCAAAAAAAACTTGAATTCGAAATTTTTTTTTTAATTATTATAAATAATTTTGAGCTATTTATTAAAATTTAGACTTTAATTACTCGAAAAACGTTAGATTACATGTGACGTTGATAACAAAAAAATTGCAAATAAAAATATACTACTATAATTAACAAACAAATAAGTTAATTAAATTAATATTTAATAAGACATCTACAATATTTGGAGAAAGTTGTCTAATTTTCTTTAAATTATATGCGTAGATGCTTATTTATAACTATTTTGAGATAAATTATATATATACCTGAGTAGATATACCTGAGTGACCTACGAAAAATTGTAGCCCATCAAAAGGTATTTCGTGGAGAAGTGGGGAAGGGGCTAGGCGGGTCTGGGTCTTACTACATACATACCTACTATTATATACTATATATTTCGTAGCAACTGTTACAACCGCTAGCCTAACCAGTATTCGAAATACAGTACAGTATACAACATCGTTTATAAAAATACACGTGCACGCTGAGTTTCTTGAAGATAATTGTGACAAGTTTACTTAAAAAAACAATAAAACTTTTCGAATCTGCATAGGAAGGTTAAATACTATCTCTATTTTTATCTGTATCAATCAACTCAACCATAAAAATCATAATATTTTCTTTAAAAAATAGTATGCTTAACTTAACATAACCTAAAGATTGAAATTAAATGATATTTTAGTACAAGATAAAAAAATAATTATCTCCTTAATTTTGCACAAACAAATTTAGTTAATCCCATGAAAAAAAATATATTTCAAAATCTATAAAAAATATATATCTATAAATGTAAAAGACCTATTTTTCACGTCTAATAGTTTCAAACATGAATCCTTAAGAAACATTGTTGCATTTCTGCATTGTTTTTCTGGTTGCGATACAACATCTGGATTTGCCGGAAAAGGAAAGAAAAGTATCGTCAATTCATTATTAGACGCTAAAAATTTGTCAAATTTGGCCAATGTTTTTTATAAGAAAGATGCAAGTAACGAAGAAATAGAAAAAAATGGGTTACAACTAATCAAATCTATTTATAAATGTAAAAATGAAAAAATTACACTGAATCAATTAAGGTTTAAAAAATATCAATTGGCAAAAATTAAATCATCTTTCGTTTTGGCAAACCTCCCACCTACAGAAGGAGCAGCAGAACAACATTGTTACAGGGCATATTATCAGCTTCAAACTTGGTTGGGTAACGAACTAACAGCAACAGATTGGGGCTGGAAGCAATTTCAACGTGGAATTATGCCCAAATTTTCACAAAAAGTATTAATTCCGGAAATATTGCTCAAAACAATTTGCTGCAGCTGTGAAACTGGATGTAACAGTTTAAAATGTGGTTGCCGAAAACATGGTTTAAAATGCACAAATTTGTGTTCAAACTGTCATGGTTCTGAGAATTGCTCCAATATTGAAAAAGAAACCTATGAGGAAGTTAATGATTCAGAAGATATTGTGGATGAAGAACCAACGCAGTCTGGAAGTAATGTTGGAGAGGAAGAAGGTGATAATCATGAAGATTTCGAAGATCTACTAGAATCGGAGATGTTTGACGAATCTAACGATGAAGAAATGCCATCAAAAAGACAAAAACTTATGAATAAGTGATTAGAATTGAAGATAAGGTATTTATGAATGATGAGATTAATGTGTTTAAAAATATTGTAATGAATAACGTAATGAGAATAAAGCATCTACATTTAATAGTACGATTTACATTTATATTTATCTATAATGAGATTTTCTATGACATAAATGTAATTAGAATTAAATAAATCAACTTTTTAATTGAAACAAATTGCAGCAATCACATTTTTTAGATAAAATTATTTATAATAATTAAAAAAAAATTTTTGAATTCAAGATTTTTCTGAATTTTTGCATTTTCTGAGAAGATTTACCATAGTAACATATATTTTTTTTTTTTCACCATCGGAAAGTAGAGATTTCAACGAATAGAAACCACACCAACTTTTTGAAAAAAGCTGATATTTTGACGGGTGAATTTTCGATTGAAAATTAGGGTGTTTTTTCGATATTAATTCAAAATAAGGTGAAAAAATAAATATTTTTAATTAAATAAATTACAGCGTATTTGGGACATAAAAAGGTAAGTTTTCACAAAATTTCGTTAAAAAAAAAATTTTTGTAAAAGATAAAAATAAAAAACCAAAAACTTGGTTTTTTAAAATTTTCACATAAATTTTGAGGTTATGTGAAAAAAGTGTAAATTCAAAAGTTTTAGATCTTTTTATTATCTACAACTTTTCCATTTGACTTTTTTCGATAGGACTTTTAGTTTTGCCGGAAATCGAGAAAAACCGTTTTTTACCCTTAAAAACTCACCCCCATCCCCTTCCCAACCTCAGATCGCCCGTAAATTATTTTTCCTTTCATTTTTATCATATTTCCCTCCTTTTCTAATGGGTCTCATTCTATTATAAATTTTTTTCACTTTTCATTATTTTTAAAGGCTTCTTTCTACCCTGGTCTACGTACCCCAGTGACGCTTACATCGCTTATTATTATTATTATTGTGACATAACTATAATAGTTAAACAGTTATTGCGATATTTTTTGTAGATAATTATATGTTCTGCAAAGACGTATTACATTATTTTGTTCTATAATCAATAGTTTTCGCAGCGCACGCGATGTAAGAAAGCTTTTTGGTGATTTTTTCACACTTTGGGTTACATTATTGGAGTTTTAGTATGGATCCCTAACTTTTTTGAAAATTTAATATAGCCTATGTTCACCGTAGATAGTGTAGCTTCCCAACAGTGAAATAATTTTTCAAATCGGTGAAGTAGTTTCGGAACTTATTCAATGCAAACAAACAAACAAAAAAACAATCAAATCTTTCCTCTTTATAATATTAGTGTAGACAAAAATAACAATATTAATTAAACTTAACACTGTCTATTTTACTAAATACTTAAACACTTTTATGTAACATTAAATATAACTCCTGAACGCTAAATGGTTTCAACTTATCAGGGGTTTAAAACAGAATATTAGATTTGAAATGTAACAAAATACTATTTGTTTTAATAACACAGAAATACCAACTTTTCTAAACCAAGACAGGATTAGGTAACAAATTTTCTTTTGAAACGTGTATATTATTTTAAAACATGTCAATGCTTCTAAGCACTATCATTTTACAACATAATATACGACACTTATTCCCGAGTCTGTTATAACAATTTCCACGTATTTTCCAAGTGCTCTCATCTCAATTATGTAAATGTGTCTACCCTCTTTGTGGCCACATTTCTATGCATTAACACTATCATTATATTCGCGGCCGGCCACGCTTTTACTCCTAATTTCATCTGCAACTGCACTCTTTACTTTAACACCACTAAGCATTTCATTTAAAGTAATAAATAACATTTCTACATTCCCTTAAATTATCTCTAATATGAAAAGTTTCAACTCTAATGTTGCCTACTACATTGTTCGTCTGTATAAGCCTTTATAATTACGAACTTTAATCACATTTATTTTCTCTGGAATGCGGTAAGAGAGGTTTTGTATCATTTTCTAAAGGTACTATAAATAAGACTAGTTTGTACATAAAACTTACTACAAAATAGTTATATGTCAATACCTACATAACCAATAATTCCGCTGGATGCTTAACTTAGAAACACTTTAACATTGATCATCATTGAACATCACTTCTTCTTATATCTTTGCCTTTTTGACAATGCCTTCTAACGGATTTCAAGGCTTTTGAACGAGTGATGCTCCCGATGATCTCCTTATAATTTACTTTGTTCTATGCAATCCATTAGGATTCTCAGTTATCAAGGGAATATAGTACAAGCAGCTGCATGCTGCTGAAATCATATTCATTCGATTTTCTTTTAGGTTTTTACTGTTTGTTTGCTTCTAATTCTTTCTCGCTTTTCTTGTCAAATACTGGTGTCATTTCCTCTGCAAAATAAATAATTTATTTATTTAAAGGCACTTGTTTTTATTCTGTTTCAAAAGCTTTCAACATTTTAGTCCTGGAAAATATTACTAGTAACTAAACTAATACTGGAATAACATGATGAAATTACCTGGATCAGCTTTCCTCCTGTCTTTGTAGTCAGGACTATCCCAGGGCTGTCGGTCGGAGCTTCCAAATATGACGTAGATAAGATTACTGCTAATGCCTATAGAGGCAAACAGCAGGAAAACTATCCGCCAGCGACTGATGTCCGACTGGAAACAATAACAGATATTGTAGAAAGAAGGTTCCTATGAAAATTTTAGTATTTATTATACTACAATTTTCTAAATTGATAGACATTTGCTTCCTACATAGTTTGAAAAATAAAACAAAATACAGAACTTGTAATTAAGACTTGGAAGATTAATGATACTTGTTAGTAGAAAAATGGTCGATGGTGAACTGCTACTTACCGGATCATTCCGTAGAATAAAACTAGTGATGACTGGAGTAATGATACTGCCAATACCTCCAGCAAAGTTGGTTAATGATAGTAGCACGCCTGCAAACTGTGGTGACAGATCCAAGTGATTTACCTGAAAAATAAAGTACAATTTAAAAATAATCAAAAATATTTGACGTATGGAATGTTAATAAGATGGTAAATATTATTTACAAACTGCGATCACCAATGTATCAGCCAATATCAAGCAAAATGCATTATTTTGCAGAAGTTTATAATTTTAGATGGAAATGTATCAAATGAATACAATAATATGAAAAGTTTTCTTACCATAAATCCAGCAGAGGTGAATCCAAACAGGAAAAACACTAAAACTAAGATGGCGACAACAATGTTTTTGTGATCGGGGCCCAGGAATGCCAGTGATATGATGCCAAGACCTCCTCCGAATAAAGCTGAAAAATAGAACAAAGTCGGTTTTAAACGCAGAAAAAATATTATCTGGTTCTAAATATGACAAGCAGGTAGAATCGACTAAAATCCAGAAACGACCAATTGGAACCATACACCTAGCTTCTGACGTTTCGTGTCCACGTAAGTTTATGTGAAATAAAATATTTTGGATTTGAATTTTGCGGTTGAAAAAAGGTAATATTATTTGCAACTTGAAGGAAGTTAAATAAAATAAGAACAAATAGATTAAGTTAAGATAGAATTTTGAATATTTAAGCTAATTTACCAAATGAGTTGAATATTTTCCTACAAGTCCCCAAATTTAGCCAGCCACTGTTGTATATCTTCTGACTAATCGTAGCAGATCCGATAGAACCCACCCACATACCCACGAAGGGTAATGCTGATAATGTGGCACTCTGAAATGAAACAAATATTAAGTTTAACACAAATATTACAAAACGCAATATACGAAAATGAAAGGAAAAAGTAAATGCAAAAGCTGTACGTCATGAAAGGCATAAATGGATTAAAAATAATGAAAGAAACATATAAATTAACATTTTTCACTTATTTATAAAACTTACATTCGTCAGTGAAATATTCATGCCTCTTTCCAAATAAGTAGGAAGATCTACGAAGAATAAGATGAAGACGGCGCTGCCACCTACGTGTGACGCCACGATGGCCCATAGAGCTGGAGTACGGAATATTTCACGCCAAGGTGTTGGTTGGTTTCGCTGTAATAGGAAACATAATTATTCTATTATGAAGTCGGAAGCATCAATGTTATACGAGTCCACCTTTCTGGATTAACGGTAGGAAATATTATGTAGTTACTTATTTTATAACATTTATATTGAAGAACGGTGAAGGAAAACATTGTGAGAAAACCGGCATGTCCTAGAACCGAAAATTCGAAGACATGTGACATCTAACAACCCGCACTGGGCCCGCGTGGTGGATTACGGCCCACTCCCTCTCACAGAGAAGAGGCCTGTGTTCCAGCAGTGGGAACATTTATAGGCTGATGATGATGATGATATTGAAGAAACTCCCTTTCCCCTGACATAATTTAAGTCGTCAAGCAATTTACAGACATACGTATGTTACACCGTTTTCTATAGGGTATCAGACACTATCAGTAATAATGACATTACATTCAAGTAATGTCATTACTACTGACAGTGTGGTGATTGGAATGATGATGTGAGCTAAATATTTTAATAGTTTTATGTCAATATTGGAAGAAATGACAGTAATGTTAATGTTATTATTACTGATAGTGTCTGGACCCCTGATTTGTCTTTGTTTTGTGTTATTTCAAATTATAACATCATTAATACCGTCATCATTGTATCTTGTGACGACCATTCTTATGGCTATAAACTATCATACAATGCATTAAGTGATTAATTATCATTTCTGTAGTTAGCTTATAGAAATTTTCAAAATAATCCTTACCCTAGTCTCACTACTAGTATCAAGTCCCATTTCAATATAAGTTTTCTCTTCCTCAGTCATCATGGAATGTTCTCCGGGAGAGCTGGCAGAGAACCAATACCACAAAGCTGCGGTCAGGAACATGATGGCAGAGGTCACATAGAATATCATCTTCCAGCCTAAAGCTGTTTCAGCTAAAAGTCCCGATAGAGGCATTGCTATTATTGTGCCTACTTGTGATCCTGTGGAAAGAGTTTTTTTATGAATTTCTATAAAAATCAAGCAGAAAGATACTAAATTATTGTAGCAACCTCAACCTCAAGAAGTTTCACGATTTTAATTTAGTTTTGTATTTTACTTTGACTTCTGTCATCGATTGTCAAGTTCATATAGACGAAATATATTTTATACATTCAAAACTATATTTAATTTTTCTGCCCATCTCCCACATTATTATTGAAGTGATTGACGTGCTGCTATTATGATGTCAATAGGGTTTTTAAGTTATAAGAGATCCTACGTCTTGAATTGTAAGTGATCTTACCCTT